>CM042397.1:20805388-21405388 GCA_023634145.1 Thymallus thymallus | reverse complement strand
CATCTTCTGGTAGATGGGAAGGTTTTCCCAAAAATTCAATGTTAATTACAAAGTAGCCTATACCTACCTGGCAGAATAATTTCATGATTATTTGCATTAATCTAGTGGTGATTTGTTTAGCAAACTCTGCAATCACATGTGTGCTACAGAAACACTGCTAAACAAACAGTGAACATTTTGTATATTTTTCCCAGACCTCAAAAGTGGTCTTGGAAAATTTTGGCAAAAAAGTAAACTGATTATATAGGGCCCTACACACCTCAGTTGGCCCATGAATATCGCACTGTGTGTTTTATGTTTCTATATAAGTGGGAATGGCAGTGAACAAACCAATAGCTTTTGGTAATGCAATTTGGGTATTCCAGCTGCTACCCGTCACATCTCAAATCCTAACACGCTGTCAGATTTGGAACTGAATTATCCCACTGCCGTTTTCGTTTTTCACTCTTATGCAAAATGTTCAGATTATCCGGAAAGCAGAAGGTTATTCATGCCTTTAGGCAAGTCTTTACTTCAAAAGCATACTGTGTGGTTATAGTACATTATACTTGAATTATATCAATCTAACCATTTTAAAACAACAGTCAGCTAATCTGTTTTCCCTGTCCATTGAAGACGCACTAATTCACCAACGTTTACAATTCAGTTTTAAATTGACTCCTTCATTGACCATGTGACTCTCCTTTCCCTCTCTAGACTATAGTATCCAAGTATGGATCCCAATTCCGAGGAAACTCCCAACATGACGCCCTGGAGTTCCTGCTTTGGCTTCTGGACCGAGTTCATGAGGATGTCAACTTGTCCTCCTGCAGCAACAACAATAACAAGACCAAAGCCCCAGGGAAGGTAAGAGTGCCTTTTCCATCCACTGTTACACAGTGACATTGAACTGAACTGAACTCAAAGTTTAGGCTAGAGCCACAAATCTCAACAGTGCCTTGCACTCCCCACTCACAAGAGCAGCACCTACTGTCTGCAATACCTATTGCTGTACAGAACATTGTCTTCTCATCTTTTCATATACTTACAGAACCTTGGTTTCACAACAGAACCTTGGTTTCTCCAGGCTTTTGCAACAGCATCTTTAAGTGCTTTGTAGCTCTAAGTCTGTACGATTTAAATTCAGCTCTCAATTATTGATGCACTTATCTACCCTTGGATCTATACTAAAATGTGCTTACACAGCATTAATCAACTTTAATTGATGTACTCTGTGATTCTGAGAAATTCTGAACAGATGTGAGAGAAAGGGCAACATTGCATACAAGTGACATATTTCCTTCTCTCCTGTGCTCGAAATGGCAAATGATTCAACAGATAATCCCGTGTGAGGGACAAAGCTCCCTCTATACCTTGAACTTGTTCATGTACCTGTTTGGAAACAATTGCCTCTCTGACAAACGTATTTCCTTTGTTTGAGGGGAGAAACAGCTTAGTGCTGTTGTGAGGGGATTCCGTAAGTCTGTCTGCCAGTGAATATGGCCTGTGTGCTGCAGCCGCCTAGCTGATGCCACAAGTGAAACTGCTGCTGTCACAGGAGGCCTGCAACGTTGTTTTATAATGTCTTCTATGCAGCCTGAGGAGTAGAATCAAAGCTGGGTAATTTGCTGTTTTATACTTTCCCTGTGCGTGGCTCCTCCTGAAGGTAGGCCTGTGGGCACAGCGGAGCCTGACACCCCCTGGATAGGCCTTTGATTTGTTCCACTGTGCCCATTAGCAGGGAGTTTCATGCATTATTAAAAACATATTTCTGCTTTTGAAATACACCCCCTCTTTAGCAGTGTTATCAGGGTGATAACCAATGGTCATCACAAATAAATCTAAATGATATCAGTGTCCCTTCTCCCACAGGCATTACTCCACTGATTTATTCTGTTGTATCATCATTATTCTGGGGGGATGGGGGGGTGGGGGGGAATTCCGTCTCAGATTCCCAGAACAATACATCACTGTATTTGGTATTCAACTTGTCTTTATCAAATTGTTATGTGAACACACGGATAACAATCTGTTACACTTTTTGGCGTGTTTAGTAACATAAGATGCATGGTTTGAGGGAGGTTAAATGGTGCAGTGTTCCGGACCAGCACAGCTTACTACATGATGAAACTGGCTAGAATGAAGCCATTGGCTTGGCTACGGCCTAGGCCTGCTGGCTCCTGTTTTGGATAAAACATAGTTTGGTCTTTGTTGCCTCAATTGAATTTGACACTCTGCATACTTGAATTAATAGACAAGAGATCAAAATAAGAGGTGGTCTTAAGCCGTGGTCTGTTGAAGTGAATCTCAGTGACAATAACCACGTAGGGATCAACTAAAGCAAAGGCTAGGGTTAAGACTAGAAACTAGACTGTGTGTAGGCTAAGACAGACGTTTTGAGATTCAGTTGCCAGTGTGAACTCAGCTTTGTGGTCTTGTATGTAAGATTTCTCAAAGTGTGATTTTCTTACTTCATCTATCTTCCAACAGGTTAGCAGGTTAGTGTGTTTGCGTATGGGTGGGTGTGTTCTTGTGTGTATAGGTGTATGCATGTGTGTAGGCTAAGTGATGCTCTTTGAGATGTGTGTGTGCGTACGTGTGTAACAGTGAGTGTTTGTATGGGCCTCAGTTCATTGAGCCATTAAAATTGGTTGTTTGCTGTGAGCTATGAGCCAGGTCGCAGTTGTAAATGAGAACTAGTTCTCAACTGGCTTACCTGGTTAAATAAAGTTGAAATAAAAAAAAAGACCATTAGGTCCCCTCACACTCACTTCCCCCCTTTCTCTCCATCTATTCTTATCCCCCCTCTCTCTACCTTTCTCTCTCTCCATATTTCTGTTGACACACCCCTCTTTGTTTATCTAGCCATATACAGTACTATGCAGTGTCTATCTGATACTTGAACAAAGCTTCAATATGTGTCTGAGATGAGTTGCCCTTCAGTGCAGGACCAGAGGGCACAGGAGGTGATCTGAACTGTGTCTCTGTCTCTCCGTACGAGGCCACAGAGGACATCAGAGGAGCTTGGGACTGGAGTACTGCTGATAAGGCCTGTCATTATAAGTCTGGGACACGTCAGGGAAAAAGTTGTCATACTTTGTTAACACTCAAGATTCTGACGGTGAGAGGGATGAAAACCTGCTGTTTTTGACAGCGTGCCGTTCCGCTTCATCATTGCTTTTACACACTTTTACTTTAGCTTATGCAAGACAAACTGGTAATATCAATTTGGTTAGGCTATCTTCCCACACCATTCCTCCAATGGTTCACCTTTATGTGTGAAGGAGACCCATTTGAACTGTTGAACTTGTTATTGTGTTGTCTGTCTGAGGGACTCTTCTTCTCTGTTATGTGGCCCCTTAAGCCCTGCTTCCATTGGCACTTTGGAGTAAACCCAGGTTGGTCTGGCCTTGGTGGGCTAGCTCAACTGCCTCCAGACATTTGAAATGATGTCATGTTGCTAGGTAGCCAATATGTGGCTGCAGCTGGCTTCGCTAATATTGCTAGCTAGCTATCTAACAACATTTTGAATAATTTAATTTACCCTCACAATGCTGTAACTAACGTTACCCCATACTCCTGCCAGTGCCAGACAGACTCAGAGCCATCTATTTAGCTTGCTAGCTAAACGGTTAGCGTCGTCGTTAGCATAACAGGCTAGCTAGCTACCTTGCTTTCCATGGCATATGCTATCAGCTAGCAAGCTAACCAAGCAAACCAGGCGACGGGTTTGATACGATGTGGCTAGCTAGCTTTCAATACGACTTGGCCAGCTAAAAGTCCTGCTAGCTCACTTTAGCTAGCTAGCTAGCTTGTTGCAACTATTATGTGCTAGCTAACGTTTGGTAGCTAGCATTTGAGGATTGACTGTTCTCATAAAAGTGTATTGTGTAGTGCAATCCCAGACGAGCTAGATAAACCTTGTGTCAGCATCCAGCAGTGATCAGCTTGGTGGTTGCATAGTAACGGCGTCACCAGCTCTGATTCTAATCAAGCTGGCACAAATCGAGCCAGCTCGAATTTGGCCCTAATTTTAAGAGCCAGTAGAAATTGGGCTTTAGTGTCAGAGCCGTTGTTCTCTCTCCATGGCAACAGCATAGGCCATGGTGCTGTCATGGCTTCATCATGTATGCATTAGCCTAATTTAAACCTCAGATGATCTTTTCCGCTCTGGCTGTTGAGTGAAGACAACCACTTCCAGAGGCTCGTTGCTTGTCTCTATGTTGGCTTTATACTGACATGAATATGAATCATGCTTCATATTGACCTCAATTAGATATGTGGAAGTCATTATTAACCTGCCTTGGAAATGACATCAACATGTCCTCATTAATGCCAAAGCTATTAATAATGACAGTCTACTCAGTCATTTAGCCTGAAATACATGACTGACTAATCGATGCACCTCTCATGCAGCTGCATCTCAATTTGTACTAAGCTAATGCAGAATGTTCTCTAATGATATGGGGTATGCCAACAAAGTTATACGACTGTCGACTACCATATAGTGGGAGTTCAGCAGGTGTCAGGGTTGTTTCAACTCCCCCATTCAAGCAAGGTTCTCCTCTCTCCTGACTCTGAATTAAGTATTCTTCTTGAAAACGTGTTTTGAGTTAGAAGAAGCCCTCCTTCAAGCTTGTAATGTGTGTGTGTGTGTGTCTGTGTGTACACATGTCATTTATTGATATGTACACACACACACACACACACACACACACACACACACACACACACACACACACACACACACACACACACACACACACACACACACACACAAAGACTAGCACTGTGTGGAAAATCTCTTATGACAGTCGTCTCTTATGTTTAGCCAGTCCCTCTCCCAGCCGCCTGTGAGTGGACTGAGCACCGGCCTTGTCATGGATCTAATTTTTATCAGTATGGAAACATGTGGCCTGATAGACTAGAGCCATGGAAATAATCACAGGGCTCATACAGTACACTACCTACTAATGGGATTTATCCTGTTATTCTCACTGTGCCCCCCTCTCTCCTCCCCTACTTACCATTCTCACTCATTTCTGTATTGGTCTTTTTAGAGCCCTCGAATAATTTACAGTAGTATCGGCTAGCCACCCACAAAGGAGCTCTCCTCAGGGGAGAAGGCTTTTTATGTCTCTCTCAGGTGACAGACTCCATGAAGAGAGATCTCCCCATTTTAGCACTGCTCAGACATCTATCACATCTAACTGTGTTTGTCCTTCTCACATCAAAAAGAGTCAAACCCTTGTTGACGTCTGGGAAAAGGGAAAGAGGGAGTTCAGAGGAGTTTGAGGGTTTGTTGTGTTTGTTGTTGTGCTGTGGCAGGCTGCAGCTCTGCCACTCTGCTGGAGCTACTGCAGTGCCAGTGGAGTATGCCCGGGTCACAGGGAGGGTGGAGGGAGGGAGGCAACTGGTTTATAAGTCCTCTCAAGTCACCACAGAGCCCAGGAAGTTAAAAAGTGTTTTTCAGCCCACGTTCGGTCACCATAAGCTGCACAGAAGACTCGGAGGAAGAGTGGGAGTTCCCCAACCCCTGAGCTTCCAAGCTCTAGGGGAGTGGTTCCCAAACTTTTTCACTCTGGCCCCCCTTCCATCATTGGGGAACATGCCGCGCCCTCCCTCTATGGGCACAAGCACTGTCCATGACATAAACTTTTTACACCGCTCTTGTTGGCAGAGAGAAAATGTTGCCGTTTTAAAGCTAATTTCCTGCAATTCTACACATTTTGCCATGTCTTATGTGTGTTCATGTTATATCTGAGTGACTCAAACATTACAACAAAATCAAGAGGCTAAAACACCTAGCTAAAAATACATTAGCTGACATGGGCTAGTTGGTCTGTTTATAAATAGCTATCTAAGGTCTGCAATGACTGACATGACAAGAGGGAAACTGATGATGCACTATGCACTATACTCCAAATTGCACCTTAAGCATTCTACTATTACTATTATTAAGAGTAAGTTGTAAGCTTGATTGAGTTCCTTAAAAAAAACTAATTTGAACCTTAACTATAAACCCCCTAGAAATAGCATTTGACCTTGTAGGGACTAACAAAATGTCCCCAGTTGGTCAAATTTTTGTTTGTTTACCAGCTGGTCCCCACAAGTATAGTTAAACATGTCCATGCGCACACACACACACACACAAACACACACACAAACACACACACACACACACACATACATACCGTAGTCACACCATGGAACTGGCATTCAGTTTGTTGACCGTTTATCACTTGGGAAACAGTGCTGGTGTGAAGCTCTCTCTCTGTATCATGAATGCGGCCCTTTGTGAGCCGGAGGATGAAAGAGACGCTTGTTGAGCACTGCTAGTGAAGAGAAGGAGAGGTGAGACAGGGTTGTGTTCGGCTCTGTACAACAGTGTGGCTGTGGCTGTGGCTGTGGCTGTGGGTGGGGAAGCCTTAACGGGTAATGACAGACTGACAGATAAGCAAACCTCCATTCAAGGACAGCAATGTTGCAGATTCAGTACAGTAGAGCAACTGTTACCATGTTTGATGATATTTAAATTATTTGTATCTGATTTACAAATATGTTTACTTGTCCAGAAAAAGGAAAAAGGAGCAGTTTTGGTACAGTAAGGACTTTTGCGCTCAGTGAATCCTCAGCCCTCCTACAGAGTTGGAACATGAATAAGGGACTGTAGATGTAATGCAGTCAGTGCTGTCACAGCAAACACACAGGCAGTAAAAAAAGCTTTTGAGAGATTTGAGCTGGTCTGAGCCATTCACTTTAGGGAATGGGATATTCTCCAGAGGGCCTTGGGAATCTACTGTATCTGTGCCCATAGAGAAGCAGAGGGGAGGGGTGTGAGTAGAGAGAAGAGGAACAGTGTTCAGGGTTCAATCTTGGGACAAAGAGGATTATGATCAGTGGTACTCATGATGCAAGCCAGGAAAATAGATAGCAATGAAGGCTAGTTACCAGAGACACTCAACAACAGAAGGTCACTACACAGGACATTCTGATGCAGGGTCAAATGAAGACTCATGTCCTGCACTGGTTCCTCAGTCACGCTGAGCACAATCACAACTATCAGTATCAAGGTCAGAAACACTATCCTCAGAACCTTTTAAGGCATCATCCTCTCTTCTCTTCCCTGTCTCCTCTGTTATAATTTATAGTGTCATGACGTGCCTGTTGGGGGGGGGGGACAATGATGACGACCCCCCTTCCTATTCTCTCCCTTCCCCCCCATCGGTTTATAACCTCATGAATACCTAAGCTCTCTCGCCACTCTACCAAAATGTTACCACAGAGAAAGACTGCAATACAGTAACATCAGAAGGTTGGACAATGGACAATATTTCTGTAATCCAACCAGTTGAAAGTGTCCGTTGGTACACTGATGTCAGATCAGTGGTTGTTTTGGGATATTAATACTGCATGATAATACAACATCATTGTATCTTTGAACGTCTACACATTCTAGTAATCAGATTTACATGTAAATGTAGCCCAATTTATATGATTCAATATGAAACTATTTGTGAGAAGATTAAATGTGATTTAGTCTTCTAAAGGAGAGAATTGGGCTAATTTCAACTACAACCTAATGAAATTTACATGAGATCAGATAACGTGGAGGTGATGATCACCACGTTGAAATTGTGAATTTCGACTAGACAGCCAGAATATCGCGTGAGCTGATTATGGCAAAATGGTATGAACTCTGAACTATTTGATCACTAAAGAAGAAGTGACAGACACTGCTACCAGAAAGACTAATCAAAGGACAACGGCGATCTCTGCGGGGCAAACCAGAGCCTGACATCTTCGACCCATCTATCGAAGCTCAGCTCAAGAATAAATATATAATTCCATTTATTTTTCCGAATGGGCAGTTGTTAGAGTGCATAAGATTCTGTATTTACATTGAGCATAGCTTCATCCAGGTCCGATAGAGAAACATCCCTTTTTCTTTCAGTTTTCCCGCTCACTCATTCCCCAACCAATTAGTAAATACATTTTTAAGCCAATTTGTGTATTGCTGATTCATCATGCGGTCTGGGGTTTGTGCAGATTAGATCTTTCGACCATCAGAATGAGACTGATAAAGGTAACGATTAATAATTGACTGCTATTGATTTAAAAGATCTTCAGATCTTTAAGAGTTTTATTCGGGAGACAGCAGCTCTATAAACAATTCTTCCGTGGTGCCCCAGGTTATTAATGGATAATTGTTGCACGATTTAGTTAAATCACGTAATCAATTGATTTGATAAAATAGCATGTCAAAACATTAATCATAGCAACGTTACGTCAATAGAGAGTGCACTAACTAAGCCACCCACCAATACATAACCACAACAACATGATGTACAGCAGCACGACCGGCACAATGGGCCGTGCGTAGTCACTGTTTTCCAGTCAGGGAGGGCAGGGTGCAGGCCTATTGTGCCTGTGAGTGTTTCCTCTCCCTACCTTTGATTCTGTCTGCTCTCTAGAACCGAATGGCTTCCGGTGACTTGGAGCCACCCAGCTGGAAAAGCAGCTTGGAGGAAAGGGTCCCAATATGACCGCTCCGTGTTTGTGTTTTCCTTTGACCTCTAACCCAGATTAGTGTTGATTGGTCGATACATACTGGGCTCATGTTCTGTATCGCTTCCCCACAGAGCCAGAGGTGATTGTGCGTGCGCGTGTGTGAATGGCTGT
Source organism: Thymallus thymallus (assembly GCA_023634145.1). Taxonomy (NCBI): domain Eukaryota; kingdom Metazoa; phylum Chordata; class Actinopteri; order Salmoniformes; family Salmonidae; genus Thymallus; species Thymallus thymallus. Next base: position 21,396,727 of record CM042397.1, on the reverse strand, counting down.
GTGTGTGAGCTTTCAACTGTTGACTTCTCATGGAGGTTTAATTTGAGAGGGTCCCTCCCTTTGCCAGGAGCACCGTTTTTGAAAAAGGACCTTTTAAAATGTATCTGCAGTCTCCCGGGGGTTGCTTTCACTGGCACAGGCACAAAAAAGCTGCCTCAGACACCCCAATGTATCACTCAAGTTTAAGGAGCAGTTAAGGTAATTTCTATAAACTACACTGCACTTTCGCTGAGCAACCACTTCTGTGTGGAATGCCTTCTCCAAGTCTACCTTTAAAAGGGCTCATAATTATATAGACTAGTTGGCAGCAGATTTTCATGACCGTTTGACTTAATTTCACTTTATTTGGATGTATTTGATAAGTTATTTTGAATGGGGTAACATGTTTTGTAAACCACCTGTGTATAATGCATTTATAACACCTTATACACTTGCTGTAAGTGTTTTTTACCGTTCATGGTTCTTTATAGACATACTGTACATGTCTCTGTAAGTATATTTCAAAGGCATTACACAGAGGTGGTCTATATAAATAGTTACTAGTCTTTCTTGACTTTTGCTCCTGTCATTACATCCCCATCTGTGGGTGTTGTCTCCTGCCTGTCACCACAGTGTGTCAGCAGCACAGTAATAAACCCCATCAGCTCAGGAGACCCACCTACCTGCCTTCATTAGAATTAATTTCACCCTCTGCCTCTGCTGATGCCTTCTAAAAGCCAATCGGCTTTTGAAACACTAATGATTAATTTCACAAAATCATATTCATCTACCCAAAAAAGAGCTACTCTTCAAGGAAAAAGTGTTAGAGCTACTCTTCAAGGAAAAAGTGTTAGAGCTACTCTTCAAGGAAAAAGTGTTAGAGCTACTCTTCAAGAAAAATGCTCCTAAGTGTTTTCTTGGCTCGGAAAGGCACTGTGTTTCCTCCCTCCTTTTTGTTTCAGACTTGATGGTATTTCCTTAAAAGACAAGCAGCAGGACAGCAGGTCAGATCCACTCAGCATTGGTGGAGGACGATTCTCTCCACTGGGCTGTGATGTTTTTACTGTCATTATACTTTTAACGGTGGATGTTCAGCAAGTCTGCTCTATAGAATAATATATAAATACTTTAGGTTACCAATGACTGCAGGTATTTTGGAGATGACCTCATACACTAGATAAGAGAGTGTTACAGGATGCCATTGTGCTCCACCAGGGTGTTTTACCATGGTTGAAAATCTGTAAAAGGCTCTCAGAGTAGCCTCCCACTAGCCATGATTGACATGAGGTCAGAAAGACCAGGACTGAGTCCCATCGTTCCCCTGCTGACCTCCTCTAGCTACTGCCTGACCATTATTTCCACTAAAAGGAAAGTTAAAAGGAAGTGGACCTCAGTGCAAACCTGCTGGTAGGTGTCTGGAAATCCCTCTCAAATGAAGAGGTTGGCATGCTAGCAAGGTTTCTGGGAAGGACTTGGTTGAGTTGAGGCATTATAACTAATCATGTGTTATATCGTCATTCACCTCAAACCACTGAGCCTGAACCCACTCTGCTGATATCTCATATACTGTAGAATCATTGTCCGAGGTCTCCCCCCCAACTGAAGAAATACACAGAGACGTGTCTGTGCATTGAGGGCTTCTACACTCCTTCTACACCCCTCTCCTGTGAGAGAAATTTTATAATTACCCCCGCCAGGACTATGTCTCTCAAACCTCAAATCATTTTAGTCTTTCCTTCATTCTTATGTAAAATAGTCCTTTGCTGTCTTTTCTCTACAGTTATGAGACTATCTCGTTCTCAAGGCTCACCATAGCTCTCTTCCATGAATGCCCCCTCTGTGGATTTCTGACCTCCAGACATTGGGATTTAATTACTAGCGCACCCATCTGACTGGCTTAGTGAAACGGGCAGTCTAATGGTGTCTCTGGAGCATACAGCTAGAGCAGGGGATAATCTGTTGTGCCAACAACCTGCCTGTATGAAGAGACGTAGCCCCTTAATGCTGATTCCCATCCCCATGGTCTTTCTCTTATATCAAGGATGTTGGTTATAGCTTCATGGAAGTGCTTGAATGTGAGATCTCCATTTTATGTTATTATACAGTATGTCAGTCTTTGCTGAACATGAGTTAATAAACTTTTCCATTGATGTTGCGTGCATTTAGTAAAACACGTTGAGGCTTTTTTTTTTTTCAAGTTAAAAAAGAACAACTACAACAACAATTACCAAAAAAGCTAAATGTATGACTCCTTAGAAGATTACAGATAAAGTACATTGTATGTAGCCAGGTTCCGCACTTTTGAGAATGACACATCAAAAGACTCAAGGCAAACAATTAAACTTGACTGTCACCAGCATGTGCTTTCAGGGTACTGTAAAAATTCAATCTGGATTGTGTTGTACACTTTTTTAACTATAGTAAATACTACAGTATTGTATATATCCTGCCCATTCCCCTCCCCCATATCCCAATTTGTGCCACGCATAAGTGAGAAACCTACATGTTAAGTATAGATCATATATTGTGTTCCATACAGGTTATGAAAAAGAGCAGAAGCTCTGAACCATCCGTTCAGACCCTAGTCCTAACTACCTACAGGTTATGGAAAATGTTATCTTTTAGTATTTCTCCAATAGGTTTTCTCAAGTCCCAAAGGGCGGCGCACAATTGGCCCAGCGCCGTCGGAGTTTGGCCAGTGTAGGCCGTCATTTTAAGTAAGAATTTGTTCTTAACTGGCTTGCCTAGTTAAATAAAGTTTAAATATATAAAATATATATATATATATAACTCGGTTGCAACACTGACCTCCGAGTTCCAAACCGAGTTCCAAACTGGAAGCAACGTCAGCAGAATAATTGTTAGTTGGGTGTCAGGCTCTGGCCATAGAGAAGCCTATTTGCTTCTCTATGTAGCCATGATCAGAGTCTGACAGTTCTGTTCTTTCTATGTACTGGTGGTGGTTTGTGTGGGATCCCTAATTAGAGGCAGCTGTAGCACATCATCTCTAATTAGGGATCCTACAAAGGCTTGTAGGTTTCACACTGGGTTTGTGGGTCTTAGTTGTTGTATATCTCCAGTCACGGTGAAAGTAAGTGTGGTTCATTTATTTACGTTGGTTCATTCGTGTTTTGTTTGTTTAGTAGTTTGGATTTTTTGGTGTAATACATAGTATAAAATAAACACAATATGTCGAACTACAATCCCTGCGCTGCGCCTTGGTCTCTCCACACACACAATTGTGACATTGGGAGCTTCATGAAATCGGTTTCCATGGCTGAGCAGCCGACACAAGCCTAACATCACCGTGTGCAATGCCAAGTGTTGGCTGGAGGGGTGTAAAGCTTGCCGCCATTGGAGCAGTGGAAACGCATTCTCTGTAGTGATGAATCACGCTTCACCATCTGGCAGTCCGACGGACAAATCTGGGTTTGGCGGATGCCAGGAAACGCTACCTGGCCGAATGCATAGTGCCATCTGTAAAGTTTGGTGGAGGAGGAATAATGGTCTGGGGCTGTTTTTCATGGTTCAGGCTAGGCCCCTTAGTTCCAGTAAAGGGAAATCTTAACGCTACAGCATAGAATAACATTCTAGACGATTCTGTGCTTCCAACTTTGTGGCAACAGTTTGGGAAGGCCCTTTCCTGTTTCAGTGCACAAAGCCAGGTCCAAACAGAAATGGTTTGTCGAGATCGGTGTGGAAGAACTTGGCTGGCCTGCACAGAGCTCTGATCTCAACCCCATCGAACACCTTTGGAATTAGTTGGAACACTGACTGCAAGCCAGGCCTAATTGCCAAACATCAGTGCCCGACCTCACTAATGCTTTTGTGACTGAATGGAAGCAAGTCCCTGCAGCAATGTTCCAACATCTAGTGTAAAGCCTTCCCAGAAGAGTGGAGGCTGTTATAGCAGCAAAGAGGAGACCAACTCCATATTAATGCCCATGATTTTGGAACGAGCTGTTGGTCATGTAGTATATAACCAGTCTTGAGATGCCAGGGGTCGTTGTAGATGATACCCTTTGTGACATCACAGACGGATCCCAGGCCAGAAGTCTGCCTCTGGAGAGGTCTGCTTTCTAACATATTCCCACTAACCAAACCTGACCAGACAGACACATCATCTAGCAGGCCACTGCCTACCTACTACACACTGAGGTCAGCGTCAGCCTGTTCAGCAAAGCATTGCCACTTAGCATGTCCATAACGATGCTCCCACAAAGGGTGATTTCCTATGAGGTGGGGCTCTGACAGTAGTGCTGCTACCCCTGTCCACCTTGACTAAAGAAGAGGCTATATTTAGAGAGGGACGTGGTAGGAGGTTTCTCAGAGGGAGACGTCCATTATTCATTAACGCTGTGCGTGTCAGCGCTGTGTAGTGCACTCTCTCTCTCTTTCACTGTCTGTGTTTTCAGCTCTACCGGAGAGGTTAGGGCTCTGCTGCCCCAGCCCCTGTTCTCAATCACTCTCCTATAGTGCTCTGCACCCTCCACAGGCACATGTCCATCTCTGTGTTTCCATGGATGTTTAAATTATTCACTGCAGGGCCATTACTGGGAACGCTCGTCCCCTTTTACGCTCCATCCCTGAAAATCCATCAGGACGAGACAGGTGATCCGCACAGGACATTTGCCGGAATTCCTCTGCGGTGGAGTGAAAGTGCCCAGGTTCCTGAACACTGGTATGAATCACTATGGGGGACATTTGGGTTAATTATTTAAGACCTCACTAGAGAACAGACCGTTCTGTTAATGTGTGTGATTTCAGGTTCTCAGTCAGCACCACAATGAAATAAAGTTGTGATCCTTATCAATCTTGGTGTTGTCATTACACTCTGTGGAGAGCTGACGATGGGTAACTGCTTCCGAGGGGAATCACTGTGCTACCAGTGCCAAATCAGTTTTTAATGGCATCTCAACCGGAGAATTGTGTTTACTGTGTGAAGTGAATGGCCTCTAGCGTGGTGGAGCATCGTAAGAGCAGGGAGTTTGTTTGCACTGTAGTGCTTATTATCTTGATTTTTATCCTTACATTTTACACTTACCAATGTCTGGACACAGATTTTAATCGCTGTCAAAACTGTCTGGTATGCTTTGGTGGTTACAGAAAATGACCCCTTTTGAGCCACCGTCCACTTTCGCTAGCCGATAACAAGGCTGCAGTATTTTTCTCTTGTCAGTCAGCTCAGGAATCACAAAAGATGAACTCTGTCCCCCTTGATGACAGTGCTGCGCTAGTGACTAAGCTCTAGTCCTTCCACTCAGTGGCTCATAACTGTATCTTTGTAATTTATCTCAATCCTAGAAATCAATTACACTGATGTAGGTGCCAGGGTGAGGGTTTGGAGTTGTGATGGTCTCCTTCCTCCCGGCATTGAGGCTTTTGGATTAAGAAAGGTTGACAATTTCGCAAATGAACATATCTCGGGTATTAGCGGTCGCACGTTACTACTACATGATGAGTCAAATGTTGTGCATTAAACTGACAGTGGCTGAAATTCCTCCATGTTCTCTTTTCAGACTTTGTCAATGTCCTCATTTCCTCTGTTCCCAGTCAAGTGCCCATTCACAATAATCAGTCACTTTGTAAAGTGTGGTCTTATACTGTAAATAGATATAGCAGAGTACTTGATAAGCCATTGGAATCAGCCAATCAAATGATCATCTGATCTGACATTTACTGTGATCCCTGTATAGATCTACTGTATGTCCATCCTGAACACAAACTTGTGACTAATGACCATGCTTTTCTTCGTGTGGGTCTACTGTATGTTTGCGATATTGTACTGTGTCTGTGAAAATATTTTCAAGGGGATAATAATGTTAATTTATTTTACTTTATATAATCTTTAAGGATACTGTACCTACTTGACACACACTGGTTGAGTCAACGTTGTTGTCATTTCAATGAAATGACTTTGAACCAACGTGGAATAGACGTTGAATTGATGTCTGTGCCCAGTGGGTAGTTGCTTTTATTGGCAATATTTGCTGACAAAATTAAATTCAGCTTATATTACTCAATTTAGATGCTAAAGTGCCTGAGGTTGTTGTGATGCCTCGCACCACCCCTATCAAGCACTAAGTTGAACAAATGAAACGTCTGTTAGTTTGTTTACACAGTATTGCTGTTAATAAGAACACCGGGGCAAAGTCAAATAAACATGACTAAGTTGCCTGTGGCAGACAAGCAATCATAGCCGTTGTTGATGAATCTATTTATACAGGTTTAGTAATAAATCGTTATTTGTCCACTCTGCTTCTAATGAAAAGTTCCCTCATCAGTTGTCCTCTCCTCTCCATTACAGGGCTCTGCTCTGTCAGACCCACTCAACCACAGCCACGTCATCTTAGAACTGTTGGAAAGAGCTCAAGGCATTTTAATTTCTTCTGAATCTACATTTTGAAAATGTGTTCTCCATTTTCACTTATAGCAGAGCACTAAAGCGCCATCCATCACAGACATGGCCTAGAAGAAGCAGCAGACATGAACACAGGCTTTTTGACAACAACTGTTTCTCTTTGTGTCCATGGCAAGAGGAGTTGTTTGATAAAGTGTTTATCAAGGACACACATTACAGTACGTTACGTTCCCGTCGTGGACATCAATCTGTTGCTTTGCTGAAAACTATGCATCTTAAGAGGTCTCATAGACTTGAATGTCCTGTCTAACATTGAGATGCTATCTTGGAAATTGGTTATCAGAAAAAAGGTCAAGCTCAAACCTGATAGAAAGGTGGAAAGTAGATATTGTGTCTTATGTGCAGGCTTGCGTGTGTGTTTGTGTGCACCATACACTGTCTCACAAGAAACTGTACAAGATAGAAAACATCCCATTGACAGTTTTTCAGGGGGACAAACTTGATCATGTATATACAGTGAGCTACAGCAGATACATTGCTGTAGGCTACACTACCATAGCATTACCACACAATGACTATTTTCAGAAGGAATAAGTGTAAAATCAGGCTTTCCATGTTGACTCAAAATATCTACTTTCCACCTTTCTATCAGGTTTGAGTTTGACCTTTTTCTGACAACCAATTTCCAAGATAGCATCTCAATGTTAGACAGGATATTCAAGTCTATGAGACCTCTCAAGATGCATAGTTTTCCATATTCCGTAAGACTTAAATTAAACGTAGTCTCAAATAGCCGCCTGTCCCTTTTAACAGTCGGGCATCGGCACACGTTTCAGCAAATTATCGTTTTTTTTCAAATAAACGTGGGGTCTAAATTAGTTGTTTACGAGTGAACTTCAGTGAGTAATGTAAAGATTTTGTATAAGAAAATAGAGGACTTTCAGCAGCGTGGTTTGACATGGTTGGCTCAACTATGGGGGTTACAAGGCGCAACGAGTGAGAGAATGGGGCTGAAGTGCGAAGTCGTTGGTGTGTGATAGGCAGCTTAGACTTTGTTATTATAATGTTTATACTGGTCATACTGGACACATTAAATAGTGTGGTAGTCTTTTCAACATTTTATTAAGCAAAAGCTGTGTGTATTGAGGAAATGTTGTATTCAGTGATTTTTACAGTATATAAATAACTGTAAAAATATGACTTTGAGCAAAGTAGCAGTTTTAGTTAATTTAATGGCAATCATTATCTAGCCTGATCAGTTTAGATGACTTCTGCCTTACTGAACCATATGTCTGTAGGCATGTAGCATGCTGCGTGTCTCAGTTTCTCGCTGTGCTCTCGTCTTTAGTAGGTCCTGGACGATACCAGTATTGCAATGCTCATTAGTATCATGACAAGGAAACAAAACTCAAAGCGGATTTAACTTCTTTAGGAAAACAGCCCTAATGTTAGAAACAAACATAATTATATTGACATCCACAGTTCAATTTATTTACTTTCCAAACTATAGCACACAGTATACAACAGGTTTTTAAAGGACCCAAGAGTTGGTATGCTTCGTGTTTACATTTTTGCCATGGAAAAAAGATTGTGATACTGGTATCGTCCGAGCCCTAGTAGGGCTTGCTGCTAATATGCTGCTGCCACCTCGCAGTCGGATGACTTGACCAGGGAATTTAAAGAGGTGATAAGACTGTGTCTGGGCTAGGCTCATTGGTCTCTGAACGCTGTGTTGTTATCTCTGCATAAAGATAGCTCTGGAATGTATTAGCTCTCCAGCTCCAGTCAACTCTGTCACTGAGGAGGCCAGCATTGATTCAGCTAGCTCTATGTTTTGTAGGAGCATAGGCCTCAGGGGAGCAGATCTCATAACCTCTCTCTCTCTCTCTCTCTTCTCAATGCCTGCTCTAAAGACCTGTTACCCCTTGACCAATAAGAGGAGGCTCAGCAGAGCATGACCGTACCACACAGGGAGGGGAAAAGAGAGATTGTTATGAGAGAAGGATGAGGGAGTGACTGAGTGGGGTAGAGTGTGATGGAGAGAGCTAAAACCTTAGAGGGACTCACTAAAGTGAGAGTGGAGGGAACATTTCTCATTGTATGTGCCTATTGAAGACCGGTGCAACAGGGAAAGGTCATGCTTTGGTCACATTCCAGTCTGTGCTAAGCTGAAGTGGTGTTGGTTAGTTAGAGGAACTCTCCTCCTGAGCACTCCCACACCACACTACACTACTACTTTTTTTTCCACAACCGAAATTCAAAACCTCCTTTCAGCTCCATTTGTGAGGGGGTCATTGTTGAGCTGGCTGCCTGGGAACAGTGGCAGTCAGTATGGGATCAGGACAGGAGATTTGGTGTGGTGTGGTGGAGAAAGAGCCAACAGAGAGAGTTAACACAACAGCAGAGACTTGGCAAGCAATAATACTCTGACAGCCTCCATGAGCCTGTCAAATGAAGGATTAAATGATATGATGACTTAATGCATTTTCAAGTGCCTGGCGTCTAGGTACAGCACTCTAGTTACTACAGTAATAATGTGCTAACACGGAAATGTGGTTTTAGCTTGGCCTTTTCCAAGTCAACCACTCTTGATAAGAAAAGGTGAGTCAGATGAGTTCTCATGGTTAAACGTGTACATCCAGTGGCTATGTTCAGGTGCTGAATGTTGAAAGTATGAATGTTTATTTGCAATAAAAAAGAATCCAGATACATCAAATGTTCTTTGTGACAAATGTCACGTTCAAGGTCAAAGCCATTTCAGTTTGGGAGCTACACACATGCACGCAAACACACACACACACACACACACACACACACACACAAAGGCTCTATTGCAGTCACATATTTACTCCGTAATGTACAATGCCTTTTGCACATGAAAATCTGATGTACGTATCTTTGGCGCATAATGCTCACTTAATTCTTTATATATAACCATTGTTATCCCACAATGCACTTGTTTTGCAGGAATAAAGGCTGAACTGTGTTCTCTTGCCTATACTATGGTAACTGTAACAGTAACAGTATAAATCAGGAAATAGGCAATAAGGAAAGCACATTGTCAGTGAGCACATATTGTGCAGTTGATATTGACTGTAGTGCAGAGGCATGTTGAAGAGAGATTGTGAGAGCTCAGTTACAGTAATAATCAATAATCAAGCCAGCAAAATAGTTAATTTTGTTATTTGCTGTTAAATTGATTTTCCATAATTTCTTTCAAAGACATTCATGAGGGATGATGGTTATAGCGTTGAGCCAGTAACTGAAAGGTCACTGGTTTGAATACCCGAACCGACAAGGTGAAAAATCTGTTGATGTGCCCTTGAGCAAGGCACTTAAGCCTAATTTGCTCCAGGGGCGTCATACTACTATGACCGACCCTGTAAAACAACACAAAGCAACACATTTCACTTCACCCATCTGGTGTATGTGACAATACAATTTTTTTTTTATCCCAGGAAATGAGAGTGATAATTAAGCGTAATGAATGCCTCAGTCATCCATCCTGTCTCGGTGCCTATGGTATGGTACCTTTTGTTTAGTTTTTACCATTGCCGTACCAAAATATCCATCACAACCACACATCTCCTCCTGGCACTCCTGTCGCAAGACAACAGGGTTTTTTTTTTTAAATGGTGCAACCATGACCCTGATACCATAGTGAGAGAATGATTCAGATTTGACATAACATTGGTTTCAAATGACTACACTGCATCCATGGTGTGTCATTACAGCATCTGCAGTAATTATTATTCCACAGAGTCACACTGGCCACAAGCCACCATTAGAATAGAGACACCCTCAGAAGGGACGATGGAGGAGGAGCAAAGACCATGGCTGCTGTTGTTGTTGCTATTGTTGTTTTTGCTGCAGCTAGGGCTTTGCTTTGGTGCAGCTAGGTGGATTAGTTCAGTCCAATCAGCACTGATGAGGGGACAGTTTTCAATTAATCTCTGACTAGAAGGCGTCATTCATTTTCACATAGCTCTGCTATGCCCTCGTTGTGTTCCGTCCAAGACAAGCTTGTTTTTTTGACCTTGCATGGTTTCAGTGATCAGTCTCTGTTAGTTTTATCGCTTTTTCCTCCTCTTTTATCTTTTTCCAAGGCCAGTTCAGCTCTAATGTAGGTGAGTGGATTAAAGAATAAAGAGAGAAGTACCCCAAGCGGGTTGCATTCATGTCAATACTTTCACTGCCTTTGAATATCCCCTTTTAATAGGAAAAAAAGACTGCTGAAAGACATCTCACAATCTTCAAACTAGATGGATATTCATTTATATAGAACAAAAGGGTTCTTCGGCTGTCCCCATAGGAACCCTTTGAAGAACTATTTTTGGTTCCAGGCATAACTATTTTGGGTTCCATGTAGAACCCTCTGTGTAAAGGGTTCTACATGGAACTCAAAAAGGTTCTGCCTGGAACCAAAAAGGTTCTGCCTGGAACCAAAAAGGATTCTTCAAAGGGTTCTCCTATGGGGACAGCCGAAAAACCCTTTAAGGTTCTAGATAGCACCTTTACTTCTAAGAGTGTACCAAAGGACAGATTTCCGAAGGACAGATTTCCACCGGTCTAATGTCCATTGCTCGTGTAGTCTGAGGTGCAGGTAACTCTGGGTCTTCCTTTCCTGTGGCGGTCCTCATAAGAGACAGTTTCATCATAGCGCTTGGTTTTTGCGACTGCACTTGAAGAAATGTTTAAAGTTTTTGATATGTTCCGTATTAACTGACCTTCATGTCTTAAAGTAATGATGGACTGTCATTTCTCTTTGCTTATTTGAGCTGTTCTTGCCATAATATGGACTTGGTATTTTACCAAATAGGGCTATCTTCTGTATACCAACCCTACCTTGTTTAACTGATTGGCTCAAACGTTTTAATAAGGAAAGAAAATCCACAAATGAACTTTTAACAAGGCACCCCTTTTAATTGAAATGCATTCCAGATGACTACCTCATGAAGCTGGTTGAGAGAATGCCAATAGTGTGCAAAGCTGTCATCAAGGCAAAGGGTGGCTACTTTGAAATAAAGAAAATAGTAAAAATAAAGAAAAACCCTCGAATGAGTAGGTGTGTCCAACCTTTTGACTGGTACTGTAAATCTGGGTGTCATCCGCATAGCAGTGGATTGAGTTTAACCTGATGTTTTTGTACTGTTAGCGATTGTAGATGTGACAATGATGTGTTTCTCTTTGTCCACTCTATTACAGGGCCCTGGTATATTAGAGGAGGCGATGGTCACTGATCCTCCCCACTCACAACAGCCTGGGGCACGTCACAGCTTTGTACAGGAACACTTTCAGGCACAATACAAGTGAGTTTCCTCCCCTACACACCACCCCAGCCTGACCTGAACCACCTGCTAGGTATCGTAGGCCCTATTTACCGGTAGAGCTGGATATGTAAATGGACAGTTTGCCAGGTCTGCCCATAGCATACTGTATTCTCAATGCAATGCTAGAGAATAACCCTATTAATATCTGTACCTTAGTCCTGCAAGCAATAGTAGAATACAGTTGAACCAACTCCTGGCACCTAATGTGGAAAGTCATGGACTTGTGCTAATGTAAAAACTGCTGCCTTGCACCTTGAAGGACAGGTGAAAAATAAACAAATTACTGTACAGAGAATTGTCTCGCATATTTGTGTCAGTCAACAATTTCCCTCCGATTTAGTGTCTTGAATGTAAAACAGAAGAGTTACTTTTTTTTCCTCCCATTTCATTGTGAAATATTTTTCATGGGTCAACCTGCTCCTTAGTTGATAATGCTAGAGAAGAATAAATAATTAAAAAGGGTCAAAATGTGACAGCTTTTGTTATTTTATTCCTTTCAGTGCACCTGGATGAGGTTGTGAGGGAGTCTGTTATTGAGAGATTGAGTCAGATTTAGAAAAACTTTGTAGGTTGGCTAAACAAAAAACCTATTTGGTTAAACTTTGTTACCCATTCCAATTGTAATTTCCTTTAGTAGTGAACCATATGTTATACAGTTCAAAGCAATTATGGTCATTTGTGTGGAAATCAGTTTCATGCTTGTCTTTGTAAAAGCTGTTGGTCCATCGGTAACACAGCCTGTAATTTGGTCTATTGGGTTTTGCACCTCTCCTATAAATTCTTTACAATTATTGTACAACCAATGCAGAGTTAGGTATGTAGGCTTTTTTCCGCACATCACATTCGATTACCAATGATCATCGATCCAGTTCTCATTGATTGAATTAAATTGGAATGATCAGATACACCATGATGTCATTATAACTCTAAGTGAGTAGGGGTTGTATATGTATTAGCAGGAGAAAGAGTAACCTCCTTAAATCACTGCAGACATTCCAGTAATTACTGAGCCTAGCTGGAGCATCAATACTGACAAGGCCCATGCACAGCGTGCAGTAAGCAATACTGCCCCTCCACCTAACCTTTATGTCTCCTAGGTAACTAGGGACCCCTTCAAGTGCTTTTATGGTCCTGAGTGAAATTAGTGGGGTGGTTGGGTTTTGTTGGAGGTCAAGTGAAAAACGACAGAGCACAAATATAAAAATATAATAGGCATAGATTACCTACATATTAAATAAAAGTATACAATCTTTGCTCTAGTAGCTTTCCTTCTAAGCTATGATTGGTGAACCTAATTGAGTTTTCACAGTTTTATTCCTTTCAATCCGTGTTCAGAGCCCCTCAGCGCCTGCTACAGCAGCATTGAACCCAGAGCCTCTGAAGCTTCACGAGTGTTCATTTCATCTGGGAGATAAAGCCTCCTCAGTGTTTCTATGAAACAGATGCATCTCACAGCTGTGGTCGGGAGATCACTGGAGCTGCTGAAGGTAGTGGAGCTGTTGCAGTACCTTCATCATGATTTGGCTTTCCGCTCCTGTCACAGAGGTGTATCAGAAGTGTATCTGTAAATCTCTGTCAAGCCCCCAATTTTACATTAGCTGTACTCTTCTCTGGATAACCTTGACAAATGTACTATATTGACAAGGAATTATGCAAACAACTGCACAATAGAACATAACTTTTTACTCTGTCGTGAAATAATTAGGACACTTTGTGGAAGTTTCCATTTGCTTTGTAATTTCCTGCTTGTTTTTGTTTCCTCCATCTGCCAATTCCTTGGAAAATTGGCAGCTTGGTGTTATGCCGTTAATACATCTGTCAGAGCGCATCCCTTAATTGCTACCCACTGATGAATGTTTCTGCTTTGACACCCGGGAAATGGGCGTGTCTAGACAGGAAGCAGCCATAGTTAGCTCGGCAGCCATAATTAGCTCACCCACTCAAACACTGTACTAGACTCATCCAGGAGGATTCAGACTGGAATCCAACACTTGACTGAAGATCACTGATTACTGGCAAACCATAAAACATGCATTATAACTTAAAAAACAGCATAACTTTAAATTTCTTAGCTACAGCATGGCTTTAGTTCAGTGCAAAAGAGCTCTGGACTGTACAATAATTTCTCTCAAGGAATATTCCATAGCCATATCTTTCCATTACAATTTTGTCCCTTAGTCCAAATCACTAACTCAGGCAAGAGCATCATTGTCTCAGATGAGGATTTAGACCTGGGCGTGAAAGTGTAAGATTGAAAAGCCACTGTCAAAGCTTTTTTAGAATAATGTGTGAAAGTGTGATTCAGAGTCCCCCTGGTCAGAGAAGTGTCCTGTTTCGAATATAAATATCCTCATCCTGTCTGTGGTGTTTGAATTGTCAAATACTGTATGTACAGTTGAAGTCGGAAGTTTACATACACCTTAGCCAAATACATTTAAACTCAGTTTTTCACAATTCCTGACATTTAATCCTAGTAAAAATGCCCTGTCTTTGGTCAGTTAGGATCACCACTTTATTTTAAGAATGTGAAATGTCTGAATAATAGTAGAGAATTATTTATTTCAGCTTTTATTTCTTTCATCACATTCCCAGTGGGTCAGAAGTTTACATACACTCAATTAGTATTTGGTAGCATTGCCTTTAAATTGTTTAACTTGGGTCAAATGTTTCAGGTAGCCTTCCACAAGCTTCTCACAATAAGTTGGGTGAATTTTGGCCCATTCCTACTGACAGAACTGGTGTAACTGAGTCAGGTTTGTAGTCCTCCTTGCTCGCACAAGCTTTTTCAGTTCTGCCCACTAATGTTCTATAGGATTGAGGTCAGGGCTTTGTGATGGCCACTCCAATACCTTGACTTTGTTGTCCTTAAGCCATTTTGCCACAACTTTGGAAGAATGCTTGACTGATGTCTTGAGATGTTGCTTCAATATATCCACATAATTATTCTTCCTCATGATGCCATCTATTTTGGGAAGTGCCACAGTCCCTCCTGCAGCAAAGCACCACCTCAACATGATGCTGCCACCCCCGTGCTTCACTGTTGGGATGGTGTTCTTCGATTTGCAAGCCTCCCCCTTTTTCCTCCAAACATAACAATGGTCATTATGGCCAAACAGTTCTATTTTTGTTTCATCAGACCGGAGGACATTTCTCCAAAAAGTACAATCTTTGTCCCCATGTGTAGTTGCAAACCGTAGTCTGGCTTTATTATGGCGGTTTTGGAGCAGTGGCTTCTCCATATAGGACTCGTTTTACTGTGGATTTAGATACCTTTGTACCTATTTCCTCCTGCATCTTCACAAGGTCCTTGGCGGTTGTTCTGAGATTGATTTGCACCAAAGTACGTTCATCTCTAGGAGACAGAATGCGTCTCCTTCCTGAGTGGTATGACGGCTGCGTGGTCCCATGGTGTTTATACTTGCGTACTATTGTTTGTACAGATGAACGTGGTACCTTCAGGCATTTGGAAGTTGCTCCCAAGGATGAACCAGACTTGTGGAGGTCTACAATTTTTTTTCTGAGGTCTTGGCTGATTTCTTTTGATTTTCCCATGATGTCGAGCAAAGAGGCACTGAGTTTGAAGGTAGGCCTTGAAATACATCCACAGGTACACCTCCAATTGACTCAAATTATGTCAATTAGCCTATCAGAAGCTTCTAAAGCCATGACATAATTTTCTGGAATTTTCCAAGCTGTTTAAAGGCACAGTCAACTTAGTGAGTGTAAACTTCTGACCCACTGGAATTGTGATATAGTGAATTATAAGTGAAATAATCTGTCTAAACAATTGTTGGAAGAATTACTTGTGTCATGCACAAAGTAGATGTCCTAACCGACTTGCCAAAACTATAGTTTGTTAACATGAAATCTGTGGAGTGGTTGAAAAATGTGTTTTAATGACTTCAACCTAAGTGTAGGTAAACTTCCGACTGTATCTTGTGATTGCATATTTTTCATACTAATAACTATATAATAATATTAATGACATATACTTATGATGTTTTTTGTGCTATTTGTTTTAGGAAAAGCCTTTGTAGTCCCTATCTTAGATTTTTTAAACTGTTCCTCTGTCCCTCTCTCATTGCCATCCAGCATTTGAGTCCTGCGTGTAACACTATGTAATATAATATCCAGGCCAACTTGCAGGCCAGAGTATTATCACTGTAATGAGTCTGTTTGTCACTATACAATCACCAGGCCCATTATACTTGACTTGGCTTAATCTGTGTACAAACAAGCTTCATAAATACTAGCAGGCCTTTTAACTCTTGTGTTTTTGTGCTGATTTGATTTGTTGTTCATCACATGTTGGTGTCATTCAATTGATTGATTATGAAATGTCAGGTACACTGTACAGTACCATCACAGTCTGTCTGACTGTGATGTCTCTGCAAAAGTGAAGTGCCTACTCTAACTCTGGAAGTATTGATTTTGAACCTATTATTTCTCTACAACTCTGTAGATTCTGATCAAAACATGCATTGCCCAGTTCTTGAAGGTTAAGCTTTGATATAGCTAGTTTTGTTCTCATCCCACAGCATGACTCACTGCCTGGCATGGGTAAAATGCAGTGAAAATCTGGGTGTTATCTGTCAAGCGCTGCTCATTAGAGTGAAACCAAACGGCGGGCAGCAGAGCATGTCAGATTACAGACGTGGTGTACTGTAGTTTCACTGGAAGCCCAGACTTTTTACAGCGGCACGAAAACCCACCACTCTCTCTCATCTTGCCTCTCTTTGTCTGAATCGTTTTGACTGGGTGACCTTTGTTTTGTCTCACTGCTTAAGTTATTTATATTTCTGCAGGAGAGTTGAATAAATAGGGCTTTGAAGCCCTTTTGAGATTACTACTGTGACTCAAGGTAATTCCTTTGTTTTGTCTAAAAGCTCAGGATCACCTTCGGAATGATGCCTTACATATCAACAATTTCTAAAGGGGCCATGAACTTTTGAACCTATGCAATGTTGTGATAAAAGCACACATCTTCAAGTAGCAGAATAAATAACAGCCAATCTTTAGACCAGCGATTATCAACTAGATTCAGCGGCAGCGGATGGTCGGGGGGCCGGACCATAATTACAAATAATTTGTTGACTGCAAATTGACCACAAGAAGCCCAAACCGATATATTTGAAACCTTGCTTACATTTGTATATGATTACGTGTCTCTCGATTATACGTGGAAATACTTAGGAACCGATTTCCAAAATTAAAATCACTTGGAGCTGATTTACTGGTGTTTTTACAGTCTTTTACATCCAACAATTAAAATGTAAAAAAATATATGTATATATTTTCTCAGAAGATTTTGGGGGCCAAATAAAACCACCCGCAGGCCAAATTCGCTAGTTGGGGAACCCTGCTTTTAGACCCTTAACCTTTAATAGATTGTTCTACAATTAGCTGTTATATACTGTTCAACTGACGACCGAAGTCAGCCTGCAGGCGCCCGGCCCGCTTGAAGGAGTCGCTAGAGTGTGATGAGCCAAGTAAAGCCCCCCCGGCCAAACCCTCCCTTAACCCGGACAATGCTGGGCCAATTGTGTGCCAACCTATGGGACTCCCAGTCACGGCTGGTTGTGACACAGCCTGGAATCGAACCCGGGTCTGTAGTGACACCTCAAGCACTGCGATGCAGTGCCTTAGACCGCTGCGCCACTCGGGAGGCCTTAAGAAGGATTTTTAAGCCTTGAGACAATTGCGACATTGATTGTGTATGTGTGCCATTCAGAGGGTGAATGGGCAAGACAAAATATTTTAGTGCCTTTGAACGGTGTATGGTAAAAGGTGCCAGGTGCACCAGTTTGTGTCAAGAACTGCCGTGCTGCTGGATTTTTTACGTTCAACAGTTTCCGGTGTGTCAAGAATTGTCCACCACCCAAAGCACATCCAGCCAACTTGACACAATTGTGGGAAGCATACCTGTGGAACGCTGAGTCCATGCCCTGACGAATTGAGGTTGTTCTGAGGGCAAAGGGTTGTTTTGTACACTCAGTGTATGTGTTCATGTCTCAATGTAATTAAGGTATGAAATTATTGTTGTTTTTTGGTTGTGGTCAATTTGTGGTGTGCAAATTATTATAGTTATGTTCCGGCCCCCCTACCCTCCACTCTGCCACAAATCGTCCCGCGGCTGTATCTAGTTGCCTACCCCTGGGCTAGTGTTTAAGCTGACTCAAACTCTCACCCTTCAGCATCAATGCTTCAAAGAGAGGGATTCCCTCTCATGTGCTGCTCACACTTCATCCATTAGACATCACAGGAATATCACCTCCTTTTCCTTTAGGCCTAAGTGTTACTTACCAATGCACTGTTACACCTATGTTTTAGTGGAGCTGCTGGAGTGTTACAGTGGGGAGAACAAGTATTTGATACACTGCCGATTTTTGCAGGTTTTCCCACTTACAAAGCATGTAGAAGTCTGTCATTTTTATCATAGGTACTCTTCAACTGTGAGTGACGGAATCTAAAACAAAAATCCAGAAAATCACATTGTATGATTTTTAAATAATTAATTTGGATTTTATTGCATGACATAAGTATTTGATACATCAGAAAAGCAGAACTTAATATTTGGTACAGAAACCTTTGTTTGCAATTACAGAGATCATATGTTTCCTGTAGTTCTTGACCATGTTTGCACACACTGCAGCAGGGATTTTGGCCCACTCCTCCATACAGACCTTCTCCAGATCCTTCAGGTTTCGGGGCTGTCACTGGGCAATACGGACTTTCAGCTCCCTCCAAAGATTTTCTATTGGGTTCAGGTCTGGAGACTGGCTAGGCCACTCCAGGACCTTGAGATGCTTCTTACGGAGCCACTCCTTAGTTGCCCTGGCTGTGTGTTTCGGGTCGTTGTCATGCTGGAAGACCCAGCCACGACCCATCTTCAATGCTCTTACTGAGGGAAGGAGGTTGTTGGCCAAGATCTCGCGATACATGGCCCCATCCATCCTCCCCTCAATACGGTGCAGTCGTCCTGTCCCCTTTGCAGAAAAGCATCCCCAAAGAATGATGTTTCCACCTCCATGCTTCACGGTTGGGATGGTGTTCTTGGGGTTGTACTCATCCTTCTTCTTCCTCCAAACACGGCGAGTGGAGTTTAGACCAAAAAGCTCTATTTTTGTCTCATCAGACCACATGACCTTCTCCCATTCCTCCTCTGGATCATCCAGATGGTCATTGGCAAACTTCAGACGGGCCTGGACATGCGCTGGCTTGAGCAGGGGGACCTTGCGTGCGCTGCAGGATTTTAATCCATGACGGCGTAGTGTGTTACTAATGGTTTTCTTTGAGAATGTGGTCCCAGCTCTCTTCAGGTCATTGACCAGGTCCTGCCGTGTAGTTTTGGGCTGATCCCTCACCTTCCTCATGATCATTGATGCCCCACGAGGTGAGATCTTGCATGGTGCCCCAGACCGAGGGAGATTGACTGTCATCTTGAACTTCTTTCATTTTCTAATAATTGCGCCAACAGTTGTTGCCTTCTCACCAAGCTGCTTGCCTATTGTCCTGTAGCCCATCCCAGCCTTGTGCAGGTCTACAATTTTATCCCTGATGTCCTTACACAGCTCTCTGGTCTTGGCCATTGTGGAGAGGTTGGAGTCTGTTTGAGTGTGTGGACAGGTGTCTTTTATACAGGTAACGAGTTCAAACAGGTGCAGTTAATTCAGGTAATGAGTGGAGAACAGGAGGGCTTCTTAAAGAAAAACTAACAGGTCTGTGAGAGCCGGAATTCTTACTGGTTGGTAGGTGATCAAATACTGATGTCATGCAATAAAATACAAATGAATTATTTAAAAATCATACAATGTGATTTTCTGGTTTTTTTTTTCTGGATTTAGATTACGTCTCTCACAGTTGAAGTGTACCTATGATAAGAATTACAGACCTCTACATACTTTGTAAGTAGGAAAACCTGCAAAATCGGCAGTGTATCAAATACTTGTTCTCCCTACTGTATTTGTATGCAAGGAACATGGGCAGCTCCTCTGTTTCCTGTTGAGAATAAGACATCCGTAGGGGAGCGATCCACTCTGCCAAGATAGAGCTCCACTCAGAGCCAGTGTCAGCTGGGTTGAGTTGAATAGGGCTTTATTCACTCACCCCCTCTCCCCCCCGTGGGTCTGTCAGGTGCCTTCCTAGAAGGGAAGCACATTTAAACAGCTCTACACTGGCTAAGTTTCCCATGGTAGGCTACCCCTTGTAAAGGTTCCCGACATGCAGGCTGGAGAAGTGAAAGCTTTGTGCACTGATCCAATGAAAAAGACTAAAGCAAAGGAATAGGGAAATACTGGCTTAAAACATCTCCTTGCTGGGTAAAAGTGGGAAGAGGGAAATGTATGCTTGAAATTCAGATTTGCAAAGAAACCATAGCTTTGTCAACTGGTTTTGATTGTATGCAGCAAAGCCATTGTTGAACTCCATTCCACTCCAGTCCTAAAGGCTCTTATAGTTTCAGGCAACCTTGTGAAATGCTTTTCACTTCCTTACTAGAAGAACCAGTCATGGAGTTCTTGCCATAGAACTATTACAGGATTTAGAAGTACTTCAAGTCAAGTTCAATTCAAGTCAAGTTCAATAGCACTGCAGTCTGAGGACTTCTAAACAATTAGTGATTTGTCAGAATAAGCCACTTCCTCTCCTAAACATAAAGCGGTCTGTTGGAACCAGTGTGGAATGGAAGATTGGTAGAATGGAAGATTTGCTCTCTTTTTCTGGCCTTTGTAAGAGTCCTATGGCCTGAACATTCATATAAGGAGGAAGCAAGGCTGTTCTCTATTCTCCCCAATATGGTATTACTGATCATTAGGGAATCGCTGCGTGCTGGATCCCATTTAAAGGAACAGTCGCACCGTGAGGATTTTCCCCACTACCCACCCCCCTTGCATCACTTATCTTTCCCATGTAAAATCTCTACAGCAACATCAAGACGTACTGTACATACAGTGTGTCCATTTTTATAGCAAGATGCACTTTCCTGCTGGCCTGACACAGAAGTGCATGTGCAGGTGTCTAAAACAGGCGTAAAATATCACACAATCTTGCTTTTCTTTCCACAGGTCATCGCTGACCTGCCCTCATTGTCATAAACAGAGCAACACCTTTGACCCTTTCCTCTGCATCTCACTTCCCATCCCTCTCCGCCACACCAGGTGAGTACTATCGCTGTTAGTGCACCAACCATGTAGAATACAGAACCATGAAACACATCACACCACACCATGGTACTACGTGCAGCTATTGGGAGACATATGTCAGTGAGAGTCAAAGCCGTAGTAGACGGAAAGACTTGGCTTTAGGTACAGACGTAGAAATACAGTGTAGACAAGACTCAAGCCTGTTCAGGAAATCAATTTTGAAGAAGTTAGTCCCCCCCAAGCCCTTACTCTACAAGCACCTACACCATACAGAATACATAATCATGCAACACATCACACCACACCATGGTACTATGTGCAGCCATTGGGAGACGTCTGTCAGTGAGAGTCAAAGCCATAGTAGACGGAAAGACTTGCCCTTAGGTACAGACGTAGAAATACAGTGTAGACAAGACTCGAGCAATGGTGTCTTTTTAACGTCCCTTTCAGTCCTCTCGAGGCTCATAATGTTAAAGAGATTGGAGTAGCACAGAGAAACAATAGATCTGGCTAAGAAGGAGTGTACTTGAAGCCCAGAGGAAAGTCCTGAGGAGCACCACCTCAGAAACCAGGAACAATGTCACATTCATGTCCAGGTCACAAAGATCACTCCATCCCTGCTTGGCCGCAGGTAGCCTGTTCAGGAAATCAATTTTAAAGATGTTAATCCCCCCCCAAGCCCATACTCTACAAGCACCTACACTCTCTCATAAATGTTGCTCTTTGTGAAGAATTTTGACAACCTATTTTTTTGTTAAAAGCAGGAGTTAATGTTTCCTCTCACAAACCGCCTGACCAACCCTGACTCTGAAGGAGTATGGAGGAGAAAGGTTCTCATCTTTATTCTCCAGTGCAGATTGAGAAGATGATTTAGAGTCGGGCGATGAGCTTAACACCTATCTCAGATTCCTGGTCTGGTGTGTCATATACAGTTGAAGTCGAAAGTTTACATACACCGTAGCCAAATACATTTAAACTCAGTTTTTCACAATTCCTGACATTTAATCCTAGTAAAAATTCCCTGTCTTAGGTCAGTTAGGATCACCACTTTATTTTAAGAATGTGAAAAGTCAGAAAAATAGTAGTGATTTATTTCAGCTTTTATTTCTTTCATCACATTCCCAGTGGGTCAGAAGTTTACATACACTCAGTTAGTATTTGGTAGCATTACCTTTAAATTGTTTAACTTGGGTCAACCGTTTCGGGTAGCCTTCCATAAGCTTCCCACAATAAGTTGAGTGAATTGTTGGCTTTGTGATGGCCCCTCCAATACCTTGACTTTGTTGTCCTTAAGCCATTTTGCTATGACTTTGCAAGTATGCTTGGGGTCATTGTCCATTTGGAAGACCCATTTGCGACCAAGCTTTAACTTCCTGACTGATGTCTTGAGATGTTGCTTCAATATATCCACATAATTTTCCTTCCTCATGATGCTATCAGTTTTGTGAAGTGCACCAGTCCCTCCTGCAGTAAAGCACCCCCACAACATGATGCTGCCACCCCCGTGCTTCACGGTTGGGATGGTGTTCTTCGGCTTGCAAGCCTCCCCTTTTTTCCTCCAAACATAACAATGGTCATTATGGCCAAACAGTTATATTTCTGTTTCATCAGAACAGAGGACATTTCTCCAGAATGTACGATCTTTGTCCCCATGTGCAGTTGGAAACCGTAGTCTGGCTTCTTTATGGCGGTTTTGGAGCAGTGGCTTCTTACTTGCTGAGCGGCTTCTCAGGTTATGTCCATATAGGACTCGTTTTACTATGGATATAGATACTTTTGTACCGTTTCCTCCTTTGCTGTGGTTCTGGGATTGATTTGCACTAAAATACGTTAATCTCTAAGAGACAGAACGCGTCTCCTTCCAGAACGGTATGACGGCTGCGTGGTCCCATGTTGTTTATACTTGCGTACTATTGTTTGTACAGATGAACGTGGTACCTTCAGGCGTTTGGAAATTGCTCCCAAGCATGATCCAGATTTGTGGAGGTCTACAATTTTTTTTCTGAAGACTTGGCAGATTTTGGGGGATTTTCCCATGATGTTGAGCAAAGAGGCACTGAGTTTGAAGGTAGGCCTTGAAATACATCTCCAGGTACACCTCCAATTGACTCAAATTATGTCAATTAGCCTATCTGAAGCTTCTAAAGCTATGACATAATTTTCTGGAAGGCACAGTCAACTTAGTCTATGTAAACTTCTGACCCACTGGAATTGGAATATAGTGAATTATAAGTGAAATAATCTGTCTGTAAAAAATTGTTGGAAGAATGTACTTGTGACTTTCCAAAACTATAGTTTGTGGTTGAAAAATGAGTTTTAATGACTTCAACCTAAGTGTGTGTAAACTTCCGACTTCAACTGTATGTGCATGCAGCTGTGTATTTTTTTATTTTATTTAACTAGGCAAGTCAGTTAAGAACAAATTCTTATTTACAATCACGGCCTACCTACAGGTGTGACGGTGCGAGGACAGTGAGCATAAAAAATAGGAGGTCGAAGAAAAAGGAAAACAAGAACTAGCTAAATCGATACATAAAGTTTAATACTGCACAGCACAACTGAGACAGCTCATCAACAATAATCCACACGCACACCACAGGGAGGGGAACATATAAAGTGTGTGTAATCATGTGAGTGGAAGCCGGTGTGCGTGTTTATGCGTCTGGAATCAGGGGATTCCAGTCCAAGGACACAATGGTGGTTGCCGGCCCAGGAAGGCCTGGAACTGAGCCAGCCCTGTGGAGGACTGGCGGAGAAAGCGTGACAACTCACCTGGATTATCAAGGCAATAGCTTCGCAGGAACCTCCCCGGCTCTTGGTTGGTGCGTTCCGTCTGCCCGTTCGCCTGGGGATGGTACCCGGATATGAGGCTGACCGTGACCCCCAGACGGGACAGGAACGCCCTCCAGACCCGAGATGTAAATTGGGGACCACGGTCGGACACAATATCCTCCGGAACTCCATAAAGCCGTAAGACTTGCTAGAATAGGACCTCAGCGACCTGCAAAGCAGAGAGCAGCCCAGCGAGAGGGACAAAACGGCCCATCTTGGAGAAACGGTCTACGTCCACCAGGATGGCCGTATGTCCCTCTGACCGGGGCAGGTCTGTGAGAAAGTCAACTGCTATATGTGACCAAGGCCGCTGAGGTACCGGCAAGGGGTGGCGCTTACCCGCGTGATGCTGTCTCGACACCTTGGACTATGCGCAGACGGTGCAGGACTGGACATAGTATCGCACAGGGTGAAGCGGAACTGGGCGAAGAACATCGTCCACCTGGCCTGACGGGGGTTAAGGCACCGAGCAGCCCTGACTTATTCCAGGTTGTGATGATCTGTCAGGACTGTAAACGGCTCCAGCCAGTGTCTCCACTCCTCCAGTGCCAACTTTACCGCCAGGAGCTACCGGTCACCTACGTCGTAGTTCCTCTCCGCAGCAGACAGTTTCCGTGAGTAGTATGCACAGGGGTGCAGTTTCGGGGGAATCCCGTGCTGCTGGGAGAGGACCGCTCCCAGGCCGACCTCGGATGCGTCAACCTCCACGATGAACGGCAGATGCAGGTCAAGATGGTGTAGTAGAGGCGCTCTGGTGAACCTGCCTCTCAGGTCGTGGAACGCCTTCTCCGCGTCCGGGGTCCAATGGAGGCGCTGAGGACTGCCTTTCAGCAATGACATGAGTGGCCCGGCTATGGAGCTGAAGCCTTGGATGAACCGCCGGTAAAAGTTGGCAAATCCCAGGAAGCGTTGGAGTTCTATAATGGTTTTCAGATTCGGCCATGACCTGACTACCTCCTCCTTCAGCTCTTCCATCTGGACTCCCTCCGGAGAGATGTTATACCCCAGGAAGGAGACGGATGTCTGATGGAAGACGCACTTTTCTCCTTTGACGTAGAGGTGGTTCTCCAGGAGACGTCTCAGGACAGCACTAACGTGGGCCAGATGTTCTGGGTAGGTGGGGGAGTGGATCAGTATGTTGTTGATGATGACTATGACGTGTCTCCCCACCATATCCCGGAACCCTTCGTCCAAGTACGACTGGAATACCGCAGGCGTGTTAGCTAAGCCGTACGGCATTACCAGGTACTCATAGTGGCCCGACGTTGTGCTGAAAGCGGTCTTTCAGCACCTTGGCCTTTGGAGCTCGATCAGGGCTGTGGAGACATGAGGGTCAGTACCTCCAGACAGGACAATAGAAAGGGCTAGTGATGTCGGTGAGGAAGAGAGGCTTGGGCAATGAATGCGTCCAGCGACATGGCTTCACTCACACAAGCCAGCTCCTTCCAAACCTCCGCCCGCAAGCCCCTACAGAATGCAGTTCGGAGAGCCCATTAGGGGATGGGAATCAGGTGCAGGCGCATGAGCACGGCTGCCATCATGCTGGTGGTTAGTATACTGGCAAGCCGGAGCGTCGGGCGGGAGGGGCACCATTGAGGTCGGAGGCACAGTCGTTACAACAGGGTCAGCACCTGGAGCAAATCAGGGCTAAGTGCCTTGCTCAAGGACACATCAACAGGTTTTTTCACTTTGTCGGCTCGGGTATTCGAAGCAGCGACCTTTCGGTTACTGGCCCAACGTTCTAACTGCTAGGCTACCTTCCGCCCTGCTTGAGGTACCAGGGTGTGCCTAGCAAATTCAACAGCCCAACACACACTCATCTGCCCAATCCTACACTACAACATTGATCTCATATTGTAGATTCTCATTCATACTGAGCATCCAACGTAAAGCTAGAATCCTTAGTTGCTATATGAATTTGAGTGGTTGCATATCTCCAGCCCCATCCCTCAGCTTTCTAGCGATACACGGGCGGGGAGGACGCTTTGTTATTGTTTCAATTACGTATTCTAGCTTTAACAGGTATTCTTCAGAGCTCTCTATTTGTGACACATACAGTCATTGAAATAGTGCTCAATCTCTTTGGAGCAACTGGAGTGTCAATAAAAGTTAAGGCCAGGCACCACAGCCTCATAGGGTAATTTCTTCCCCTTAATCATATCACAATCAACTTTTACCAGTTGAATGTAGACACAAAAAGAATACTTTTTTGTATTAAAATATTTCTGAAATATTTAATAAAATATGCAAATGAGTCAATTATCATTAATATGCACATATTCGCATATTACGCAAATCTATTTTTCAAGACACTGGATGAAGTCATCCTAAATGTTTTGGTTTCATTTTATTAAGACACTCCAGGACCAGACTTGTCCAGAGCAGATTATGGATAAATATTTTTCCAAATATTTGTTTTATCTAGAATTAAACTTCACAACATATCAACAATTCCCTCTGAGCAAGTCTGGAGGATATATCTAAGGATAACCAGACAACATTTTGTGAATGCAGATGCTTCTGAAGCTGAGTATGAATTTTTTTGGGTGTGTGGGAAGAGTCTGACTTTCGGAAAATGGCAGTTAAAGACAAGTACACTGAATTTAGACTACCAAACTCCAAACGCCTATTTGGACCCAATCATCATCTCTTCAAAGTAAGTTACTACATATAGTCCAGTTTGTAACACTCTCTATGAAATGGGCTTCTAAATTATTTGTAATTTAATGTTGTGAGCTTTGAAATGGTTAAAATGCATTAAAATGTTGATGACGGTAGAATGATAAACTAAAGAAAATATAAATAAGTACATAAGTATTCAGACCCTTTGCTATGACACTCGAAATTGAGCTGAGGTGCATCCTTTTTCCATTGATCAGAACTTAAGAGGAGCTGCAAAGAAGAATGGGATAAAGTCCCCAAATACAAGTGTGCCAAGCTTCATACACAAAAACACTCAAGGCTGTAATCGCTGCCAAAGGTGCTTCAACAAAGTACTGAGTAAAGTAAAGTTTGCTAAAATGTCTAAACCTGTTTTTGCTTTGTCATTATGGGGTGTTGTGTATAGATTGATGAGGGGAAAAAATTATTTAATCATTTTTAGAATAAGGGTCTAACGTAACAAAATGTGGAAAAAGTCTAGGGGTCTTAATACTTTCCGAACGCACTGTAGATGCAAAAATGTAATTTCAGCCTGTGGTGCCTGGCCTTAAATAAACTTTTATGCTACGTGGAGAATCATTCTTAAAAACCTAGCTCTAACAAACAGCATGCCAGGCAAACTTTACATAACTGCCTCATCCGTTCTACTTTTGGCTAATGGCATTGAATACTGTAGACAGTTATGAGAGGAAGAAACAGATGGTTTGCCTTTTAAGAATTTGTACATGGTTGGCCATGTAAGAAAAAAGGTAGCATCTACAAAACTATCTCCATAAATCCTAACACAAACTAAAGACTTTCAACACCAACAGTAATTTACACCAACCCCAACCACACACATATACATTTATTTATTGGACTGCTGCCTATTTTCTGACAGAAATGTGTTCCCACGTGTCATTTATACAGTACTGAATGTGGTTAGTGATGATCTAGTGTGTTATGACATGGACCCATATTGATGTTGTACCCTAATGGACTGAGTGGTATGGCAGGCGTCTCCATTTAAACACATTAACTTAACTAAATGAGCAGCTCATTACAGATCAGCATGTTAGTACTGTAAAGATCCTTCAGAGATCTTGTTGTATAATGTTCCTGTCCTCCTGAGGAAAACGTTTGCGATTCATTATCATGATTGATTCAGCTCTGTACTCAGAGACGGGAGAGCTAAACCTCTGAAAAGTGTTCTCGGAATGTAGCCACTATATTTGCAGTAGCTTAGTATAATCATAGACTCAGATTACCATTCAAATGAGTGCTTTAGTTGAGTATTCAGTCACTGGGAAAATAATTCCGGTAATATGTATTGGGTGCATCATGTAACGTTATAGATTGTTAATTATCCCTATGCCTGCCTTTCTAGTTCTGAGCGTGTGGGGATGTTTTGCCACTCCCAGAATGGTTCCAAACAAGGTAATTAGTATGAATTAGGAACGCTTGCCTGCTCAGAGCACCATTGATTAACTACTGCCTTCACTGTGTGTGTCTTGAGACTCATAAAGAACCGTGATAATATGTGGCAATGTTTTGGTGTTCCTACTGCCTAGTCAAAGGCAGATAAAGGAATGGACTCTGTACACAGGTGCGCTGCGTCTGTGCATATAGATGTCCACAGACTGCATAACCACTCCATACCCCTCACTATGGCGTATGCTGAGAATCCTTGACGACCCGTGTAGAGGTTACCCTTAGTCCAGACAGCAGGGGATCTCACAGTTCAACACTCTTTACTTACTTATGTGATAATGCCCGAGAAGACGGTGTTTGGAGGATATATTGGCACGGGTGTTGTTCGGCCAGAAACGAAGTCGAGTGGGGTTTTACTTGGCTCATCGCGCTCTAGCAACTCTTTGTGGCGGGCCGGGTGCCTGCGGGCTGACCCAGTCGCCAGTTGAACACTGTTTCCTCCGACACATTGGTGCGGCTGGCTTCCGGGTTAAGTTGGCGGGTGTTAAGGCGCGCAGTTAGGCACGTCATGTTTTGGAGGACGCATGACTCCACCTTTGCCTCCCCCGAGCCCGTTGGGGAGTTGCAACGATGAGACAAGATTGAAAATTGGGGAGAAAAATTGGGTAATATACAAAATAAAATAAAAAACGTATTTGGATTCATTTATTCATACTATTTCATCCTTCCTCAAGATATTGTCCCGACACAAATCTAGGATTGCTACCTAAGCCGGCAGGTCGTTCGTTCTATCGGTTCAGTTGCCAGAGACGCGATCCATGAGCTAATGATGCGCGATTTCTACAGGCTGAGAAAAGCTCCCTGTCTGTCTCGTCCCGACTCCCAACACGTTCATTACTATGGGCCAGCTGGAGATTGAATTTGAATATTGAAACAATGTTGCAAATGTCGGAGAGACAGACAGCAAAGTTTATACAAATCTCCGCTGTTGAAAAGTAAATGTTAGTCTAAAAGAGATAATGTGAGATAATGTCTAGACGCTTTTTATAGTGGAGATCAAGTTTATAAATTGCCTGGCTGGGCTGATGAGACAGTGGATTGCGCAGTCAGATGTAACATAGTAAATAGGCATTTTAATGTCATAGATTTAGCTTCTTTAACCAATCACCATTCAGGATTAGACCCACCCTTTGTATAATACTGTATATCCCCCACTGCTGATCCCTCACCTTCCTCATGATCATTGATGCCCCACGAGGTGAGATCTTGCATGGTGCCCCAGACCGAGGGAGATTGACTGTCATCTTGAACTTCTTCCATTTTCTAATAATTGCGCCAACAGTTGTTGCCTTCTCACCAAGCTGCTTGCCTATTGTCCTGTAGCCCATCCCAGCCTTGTGCAGGTCTACAATTTTATCCCTGATGTCCTTACACAGCTCTCTGGTCTTGGCCATTGTGGAGAGGTTGGAGTCTGTTTGAGTGTGTGGACAGGTGTCTTTTATACAGGTAACGAGTTCAAACAGGTGCAGTTAATACAGGTAATGAGTGGAGAACAGGAGGGCTTCTTAAAGAAAAACTAACAGGTCTGTGAGAGCCGGAATTCTTACTGGTTGGTAGGTGATCAAATACTTATGTCATGCAATAAAATACAAATTAATTATAAAAAAAATCATACAATGTGATTTTCTGGATTTTTGTTTTAGATTCCGTCTCTCACAGTTGAAGTGTACCTATGATAAAAATTACAGACCTCTGCATGCTTTGTAAGTAGGAAAACCTGCAAAAATCGGCAGTGTATCAAATACTTGTTCTCCCCACTGTACAAGGTATCACCATAGTCGATTACAGGCAAAAAGGTAGTGGAAACAAGTCTCCTGAGCTTTTTCACAAGACCTTCAATATGAGCTGTACTTATGTAAGCATGGACTCTCCACTGTAAGGAGAAAACAGTCTTGACCAGCTGTATGCCTCATAAGTGTAGAGATGACATAGGGTCATTTTGTCATTGGCTCCCATATCTCTCTTTCTCAGAGGAGGAGGCTGACTTTCTGAGTGGTGTGTCCACTCGGCTGACTACAGTCCTCACATATAGACACACATAGACTTTCACAGGTGACTCACAGGGCACATATCTCTTCAGTGTAGTGTTTTTGGACAAGCAATTATGCCCCTTTCCCCTGCCAATGCCAGAGGTCAGAGCCAAGTGCTCAGCTTTATAAATGTATTGTCACACAATACAGATTCCATTATCTCTTACACATAAAAAACAGTCCTAAGGATCGATTATTAATGTATTGATTAATTCATCAAAACTATATGTCCCTTCCTGGTCATGGACTGTAATAAAAATGGTAGAGATTTCAATGCAGCGGCTTCTCTCTCTCTCTCTCTCTCTCTCTCTCTCTCTCTCTCTCTCTCTCCCCTTCACTTGACAGGCCTCTGTGTGTAACTCTGGTCTTCAGTACGAAGAGCCAGAGATACCTGCGCATCGGGCTGGCTGTGCCTCTCTTTGGCTCGCTGGTCTTTCTGAGAAGGATGTTGGCGGACGAGGGGAAGATCTCCCCAGACCAGGTAGGTGATCTTGTCTCACTCTTCTTGATGATGCACACCATCTTCAGATTCACTCTCACTCCATTTTCCAAGTCTCTGATTAAATAAGATGGATACTCTTCCTCTCCCCCTCTCTCCTTCAGGTGATCCTGACAGAGATCTACACCACAGGCTTTCAGCGCTCCTTCTTTGATGAGGAGGATCTGACGTGCATAGCCGAGACTGACATCATCTATGCCTTCCAGGCCCCGCCCCTATTCATCAGAGGAGGCTCTGCACAATTCTCAGGTAACCGTAGCAACAACTACGTATTCCAGGGACATTCAGATCAATATAATTACTATCAACCAAGATCATCCAATATAATCTGTCCCTTTTCCACTTTATGAACAAGCAGGTGTCATTTCAGGCCTATGGTGAAATAATCCTTTCTCAGTCAAGAGCATGCAGAGGTACTGTATTAACAGAATGGGATGTACAACCGTTGTGAAATACCAGGGTTTTATGTGAAAGTCTGTCCTTCCTCTGGCGGTGATCATTACATTAACCCTAACTGTGCACTCTTGGCACAAACCTTACAAAGATCAGAATGAACAACTGCTGAGGAGAAATGCATTGTTTATTTTTTAGCAAGATAATGAATGACCTTGCTGTGAGCAAACAGACACACACACACATTTGTCTGATAGATTCCATGAGCAACTTACAATGTAGAATAAGAAGTTCTTGGGGAACATGTGTGCTAACAAACACATTTCAAAAACATTTTCAATAAAACTCTGATGCTCAGATCTACTCAAACCACCATTATGTTCCACAAAGATTTGCTGTCATCAAATGATTTATGTTTGAAGTATCTCTCCTCTGTAATTGTACTGATGATGTTCCCAGAAGACAGATTGTGTGGATAGTTTTCCCACATTTTTCACCCTGGGTTTAGGAGAGCAGAAAGGGGAAACTGCTTGCTGCTTGCTGCACACACACACACACACACACACACACACACACAGGCAGACACTGAATCCTCCTGGGATGTTTTATCAGACTGTGTGCGTAGTGGGGTTGATATGGAAAGGCCTTTCTCACCACCTCTCTGCTGAACAAAGCATCCTCTCATCTTCATGCACATCCAGTCTGTTAACATAACTCAAACTGAGTAATCATTTTGTAATCATTATCTATCTGGCCTAAAGCTGACAGCCATGAAATGTGGTACTGTACTGACGGACGAGGCTTTGCCTCAGCTTATACCTCATTGGGCCGTGTAATGTGCCTCTTTAAATCATGATGAGATGTCACTGCTCGTAAACTTTTATGGTCACTGCTAATGGAAGGTACATTTTGTGTACTTGAAATCAATATATATTTAGTGATCATGCACATTAACTATGAATGGTGATGGGATGGGTATGGAGTCATATCTGTTCTTCCCCAGAACAGTATCTACATTGATTTAAAAGACTCCTCTACTATACCACTCCTGTACCACTCCCGATGTTACATACAGCATACTGTACTCACTACTTCTCTCAGTATGAAGAGAACGTGGGACTCTACAGAGCCCTGTGCAGCTTCTCTGCTTGTGTCAGATCCTGACCGTAGGGAGGCCTCTAGGCTTCTCTATGTTTATCCCGGACCTGACAAGAGAGTTCTAGGTAACTCTATGAGTATTTGTGTTTGGTCCCCAATTAGAGGCGGCTAAGCGAGGAGAAGAGCCCCTGCCACTAGACTCGTGGGGGTTCGAGGAAGAGCCCTTGCAGAACTGGGACCGGTTAAATAAGGACCAGGAAGAGTTCCTATGGGGAGCGGCGGATAAGGACGAGGAATAGTTCCTGTCTGAATACTTTATGGCGGTATTGGAAGAGCTCAATCAGCCATGGGAGGCATCGGACGACGACGACGAGGCATCGGACGACGATAGTTTTGAAGACCGCAGGAGGATGTGGAACGAGTGGCTGTCGGCCCCCAGGTCAGAGCCGCCAGTGCCGGTCACCAGCCCGGTACCTCCTGTTCTGGCTCCCCACACCAGGGCTCCTGTGCCTGTTCCCAGCCCAGAGCCCCTAGTGCTGGTCACCAGCCCGGTACCTCCTGTTCCGGCTCCCCGCACCAGGGCTCCTGTGCCTGTTCCTGTTCTATAGCTTAACTTTTTGACCTAGTTAGTTCAACAAACTTGATAGACTTACTTTCAGCAGCATACATTTATAGGCTTGCTTTAGTGTATGTGTCACAGACTGCCCCCACGTTTGTCAACAGTTTTCAAGTGTCTGTGAGAAAAGAGGGCAGCAATTGACAGCATTGGTCAGGTACAAGGCCGGCAGTGTCTTTGAGAAAGTGGTCCGTAAAGACTGACCAGATAGCAGCTAATTTCGCCACAGCTTCTGGATCAGGAGGACTGCCATAATGCCTCTATAGTTGGAAGTTAAAGTTTCTAAAGTGTTCATGTTCGGCCTTGCTGTTCTTACAGAACACCTGATCTCGCCTGAATTGAATAATAACTCCTAGACAGAGATGTTCAACACTATAATGTTGCAGCGTGTGCTTTGACAAACTGGATATGTCTGACTACCTAGACTGTCTGAATGTAGTGTCTCAGGTACCAATAGAAGCTGTCAACCTGATGCATCAACTGAAATGAATTGTAGCACTTACTGTATGGCTAAAAATAACAAGAGCCTTGGCACCATGCTACAGTACATTAGTTGGTGAATTCAGTGTGTCTCACTTTAAACACATCAGCGACTGGCTGTCACTAATGCCTATCACTAAATGTCCTAGAAACTTGGTTATGTTCAAAATCATAAAAATGTGAAGCTGGGGCTGTCCACCTCATGTTTGACACACAGCCTATCAGTAATGTCACTTCACACATTGATGAGCAGCCTCTAGAAAAATGGTGGAGTGTGCATTTGTCTGTGCCTGGCAGCGTTTTCATTTGGTGCTTGTC
Source organism: Thymallus thymallus (assembly GCA_023634145.1). Lineage (NCBI taxonomy): Eukaryota > Metazoa > Chordata > Actinopteri > Salmoniformes > Salmonidae > Thymallus > Thymallus thymallus. The sequence continues at coordinate 21,363,520 of CM042397.1, read as the reverse complement.
AGCGAGGAGATTGAGTAATTGAGACGCTTTTAACAAGGATTACATGAACTACAGTGCATTCGGAAAGTATTCAGACCTGAATGGAGTAAGTTCGGAACCACTAAGACTCTTCCTAGAGCTGGCCGCCTGGCCAAACTGAGCAATTGGGGTAATGTTTCTTTATGAAATTTATGAAATTTCCCCCCCGGGGATCAATAAAGTACCTATCTATCTTCACCTTCCAACAGGACAATGACCCTAAGCACACAGCCAAGACAATGCAGGAGTGTCTTCGGGACAATTCTCTGAATGTCCTTGACTGGCCCAGCCAGAGCCCGGACATGAATCTGATCGAACACCTCTGGAGAGACCTGAAAATAGCTGTGCAGTGGGTATGACGCTCCCCATCCAACCTGACAGAGCTTGAGAGGCTTGAAACTTCCCAAATACAGGTGTGCCAAGCTTGTAGCGTCATACTCAAGAAGACTTGAGGCTGTAATCGCTGCCAAAGGTTCTTCAACAAAGTACTGAGTAAAGGGTCTGAATACCTATGGAAATGTGATATTTCAGTTATTCTTTTTATATACAGCCAAAAGTTTTGAGAATGACACAAGTATTGGTCTCCACAAAGTTTGCTGCTTCAGTGTTCTTAGATCTTTATGTCAGTAGTTACTATGGTACACTGAAGTATAATTACAAGTATTCCATAAGTGTCAAAGGCTTTCATTGACAATGACATTCAGTTTATGCAAAGAGTCAATATTTGCAGTGTTGACCCTTCTTTTTCAAGACCTCTGCAATCCGCCCTGGCATGCTGTCAATTAACTTCTGGGCCACATCCTGACTGATGGCAGGCCATTCTTGCATAATCAATGCTTGGAGTTTGTCAGAAGTTGTGGGTTTTTGTTTGTCCACCCACCTCTTGAGGATCGACCACAAGTTCTCAATGGGATTAAGGTCTGGGGAGTTTCCTGGCCATGGACCCGAAATGTCGATGTTTTGTTCCCCGAGCCACTTATTTATCACTTTTGCCTTATGGCAAGGTGCTCCATCATGCTGGAAAAGGCATTGGTCGTCACCAAACTGTTCTTGGATGGTTGGGAGAAGTTGCTCTCGGAGGATGTGTTGGTACCATTCTTTATTTATGGCTGTGTTCTTATGCAAAATTGTGAGTGAGCCCACTCCCTTGGCTGAGAAGCAACCCCACACATGAATGGTCTGAGGATGCTTTACTGTTGGCATGACACAGGACTGATGGTAGCACTCACCTTGTCTTCTCCGGACAAGGTGTTTTCCGGATGACCCAAACAATCGGAAAGGTGATTCATCAGAGAAAATTACTCTACCCCAGTCCTCAGCAGTCCAATCCCTGTACCTTTTGCAGAATATCAGTCTGTCCCTGATGTTTTTCTTGGAGATAAGTGGCTTCTTTGCTGCCCTTCTTGACACCAGGCCATCCTCCAAGAGTCTTTGCCTCACTGTGCGTGCAGATGCACTCACACCTGCCTGCTGCCATTCCTGAGCAAGCTCTGCACTGGTGGTGCCCCGTTCCCGCAGCTGAATCAACTTTAGGAGACGGTCCTGGCGCTTGCTAGACTTTCTTAAGCGCCCTGACGCCTTCTTCACAACAATTGAACCTCTCTCCTTGAAGTTCTTGATGATCCGATAAATGGTCGATTTAGGTGCAATCTTACCAGCAGCAATATCCTTGCCTGTGAAGCCCTTTTTGTGCAAAGCAATGATGACGGCACGTGTTTCCTTGCAGGTAACCATGGTTGACAAAGGAAGAACAATGATTTCAAGCACCACACTCCTTTTAAAGCTTCCAGCCTGTTATTCTGACTCAATCAGCATGACAGAGTGATCTCCAGCCTTGTCCTCGTCAACAATCTCACCTGTTTTAACGAGACAAACACTGACATGATGGCAGCTGGTCCTTTTGTGGCAGGGCTGAAATGCAGTGTAAATGTTTTTTGGGGACTAAGTTCATTTTCATGGCAAAGAGGGACTTTGCAATTAATTGAACTCATCTGATCACTCTTCATGACATTCTGGAGTATATGCAAATTGCCATAATCAACACTGAGGCAGCAAACCTTATGGAGACCAATACTTGTCATTCTCAAAACTTTTGGCCACGACTGTATATATACATTTGCAAAACAATCTAAAAACCTGTTTTTGCTTTGTGATTATGGGGTATTGTGTGTAGATTGATTTAATCAATTTAAAACAAGGCTGTAACGTAACATATGTGTAAAAAGTCAAGGGATCTGAATACTATCCGAATGCACTGTTTCTACAATGTATGGAATCTCCCAGGTTGGCACAAAAGATTCATGAGAGATGTCTGGGAGTGTTTGCTCCTGCCTGACCTTTCATGGCATGATGAAATAGGAAGAGAGGTGTAAGCACTTCCTATGTCAGTTTATGTAAACATTGATTCTGTACCCACAGAGCTCCATTGTCAAGGCAATTCTCGTAGAAGTATCTTATTTCACATTCAGTGAAGTGCATCATACACACAGATAACAGGTTCTTTCCCCACCAGGTATTCCCCTTCTTCAGGTTGTATTGGGTTGACAGTGGTTGTTCATACCAGGCTCATATTAAGGAAATTAATGACCGATTGCATTACTTTTATCTAATCAATGACTGACTCCGAACTCAGTCGACCCTGCAGCCCACCATGACATGGTTTTCCCCCTGGCATCACTGGACACATTCAGTCAGCCTGGCTAACTAGGTCACTCAGTGGAGGAGACAAACGGCATGAAGTCATCACTAGGGCTGTACGGTGACCGTATTACCGCCACACCGGCGGTCACAAGTCATGACGGCAGTCATATTGCATGTGACCGTTTAGTCACGGTAATTAGGCTTCTCCAAGCTCTGATGCTGCTGATGGTCATTAGTAGCCTACCAAACTTACTAACTGCCTGGTACTCAGCACTCTATTGTCCCTCTAATCACTCTGACATTAATGCAAATGTATTAAAAAATCTAGTCAAACAATTAATGAGAGCCCATGAGCTCATGTTGCGCAACATTTCTATAAACTATGCAATCTCGTGAGAGTGATGGCCTCTACTAAAAAGAGGAGGATCCCATCAGCTTTCTATGGGCTAGGCCTACCATATTTATTTATCAACTTTCCTAATATTAAACACATTGCTTCTCTTTACAACAGGAGTATAGCCTACCTGGCTGGCATGAAAATGAACCACGGGAAAAGTGTCCTGCATTCGTTATTTAAGTGCGTAGATTACATGTTTTTTTGCCCTGACCCTGTTTCGAGACAGGTGCATGATAATGGTCCATTGTAAGTCAATACAAATTTCACACATATATTATTTAGTATATGTAAAGACAAGATTAAATCAAGAATAGTCTGATTGGTGACAATTTTAGCCTATCACTTGTTAATCATATATTATCACTTGTGAATGATGCCCAGCTTGTGTGCAGTAAGGCAAGAAACAGCGCATGCCTTTTTTGTGTGACTTTTTCAAATCATATTTTCACACCTCATGTAGCCTATTGCATAGGCCTATATGTTTTGATAAGGTTTGTATCACAACTAAAGTGGCCAAATAACTTCTGGCCAAATTAAGCACATTATTTCACTTTACAACAGGTGTAGACCCTAACTGGCATACAGTGTGTATGCAGTGTGTGAGTTTAAAGTTTGGGGAAGATAATTTTCACCATAAAAATTCACCTTTATAATAAAAGCATTAAATGCATAATCGCATTTGCGATTTGTTTTCTCGCTAATTGATAGCATTTTGGAACATTTACGCTTATAGCCTACTGCGGTGTGCACCTTACTGCGCTTATAATGTGAAGAAATAACCTAATAGTTTAACAACATTTTAAGCTAAACGTTCTCATTGCTTAATTATAATTTTTTTATGCAAGTGTTTGTATTAATTTGGGATCTATCGCATCCCACAACTGTCCCAGACTATGTTTGGAATATTTATTTCTCGCACAGAATAGAATCGGTCAACGTTTGTATTATGGGGGATGGCAGCCTATGTCAATCTACTATCCCCCATAGGACAAAGGTTGATAGGCTAGTGCTTTTGCTGTTCATTAGGCTTACTCATCTTGTTGGCTGAAGAAAAGTAAATGTGGCCAATATCTTCAATGTGCAAATCGGAATTGGATAAGGATGCACGCAGTTGCATCACGTGACGGGCATTGGCTAATAAGAGTTGAGCTATCTGAGAGAGCCATGTGAGTGAGAGGTGCTTTGGAGCATGCAGCCGGGAAAAGATCATTACAATTATTATATTCAGCCCAAGGGCACAATGGCCACTGGCCTCAAGAAGGCATGTCTTTTTTAGGGGGCGTTATGGCCACACAAATGGGATGCCGCCGGGAAATTCTAGCCATTATTAAGTGCTTGTCAAATTGTGAATGAGAGACTGATGAAATGTATACAGCCTGCGCAAATAACAAAGCAGAGCTCATGCCTTTCATGCCACTTTTTTCAAATCATCACTAGTCACATCATGCAGCCTTAGAATGTAATAAAAATACAAATGTTGGGCTATATGTTTTGATTACAATTAAAGTTGCATAAATAACTCTAAATTAAGCATATAGGAAGACCTGTTTCTTTGTTAACTGCTCAACACAGAATAGCCACATGTGCGCACTCCCTCAGAAATCATTTGGAGAAAACATCCTTTAGATTTTATTCATACTATAAAATAATATAAGCACAGGATTCTAAGCAAATCTTTTCTGCTAAATGAACTAGTGTAGCCCAGAGTTATATGGCATAGCCAGGTCAGGGCCTAACATAAGGACAAAGAGTATGCTATTCTGTTCTTCTGAAATAGACTACATTTTCTTCATATCCTGTTTCTAAAATACATAATTAATTTATTGTGATGCCATAAAATGTAGATGTTCCAAAGGTCTGCATCAGTGGCTTGTACGCTATGCTTGTACGCTATGCTATGCTTGTACGCTATGCTATGCTTGTACGCTATGCGTGGAAGCCAGGAGATGCTAAATGTTAATTAACGGTCAATTAACGTGAGACCAGCAGTTATTTGCTTGACAATCACCGGCTGACAAAATTTCATGACCGTCACCGCCCTAGTCATCAGTGACATCTCAGTCCCGGTATGTGGTCTGTTTGGTGTCTCTTTCTTCGCTATAGCGCTTCACGGCTTTCTGGAAACCAGTCAATACCTGACCCTGCTAATCCAATCAATGAAGTGGATCTCTTTGGGGGCAGAGGTGTTTAATTACTGGCTTTCACAGTGTTCATCAGGCTGGCTCATCCTGTCCTTCACATCTGTCAGGGAATTGAAAATGAAAGTGTTTCTCAGACGTAACCCTAGACTACATAAGAGCCTGACTAACCAGTGCCGGTACTTGCCTGCTTGCCTATTGTCCTGTAGCCCATCCCAGCCTTGTGCAGGTCTACAATTTTATCCCTGATGTCCTTACACAGCTCTCTGGTCTTGGCCATTGTGGAGAGGTTGGAGTCTGTTTGATTGAGTGTGTGGACAGGTGTCTTTTATACAGGTAACGAGTTCAAACAGGTGCAGTTAATACAGGTAATGAGTGGAGAACAGGAGGGCTTCTTAAAGAAAAACTAACAGGTCTGTGAGAGCCGGAATTCTTACTGGTTGGTAGGTGATCAAATACTTATGTCATGCAATAAATTGCTAATTAATTATTTAAAAATCATACAATGTGATTTTCTGGATTTTTGTTTTAGATTCCGTCTCTCACAGTTGAAGTGTACCTATGATAAAAATGACAGACCTCTACATGCTTTGTAAGTAGGAAAACCTGCAAAATCGTCAGTGTATCAAATACTTGTTCTCCCCACTGTATATACCACCTGTATATATATATTTTTTACTGTCACTTTACTGTTTTTTTTATTTCTTTACCTCTCTTGTTTACATAATACTTATTTTCTACTTAAACTGCACTGATGGTTAGGGCTTGTAAGTAAGTATTTCACTGTAAGGTCTACACCTGTTGTATTCGGTGCACTTGACAAATAAATTTTTTGATTTGATTTGGTGAAAACACACCTATTCGATGATCTTATAGAGAGTCATATCACTCATCACAGGAGACTATGATCAATATTAAATTATGTATGTGTGTGAGTGTGTGTGTGTGTGTACATGGGCGCGCACGTGTGTGTACAAGTTAAGGTCTCTGTGTAGCTACAGGAGTCTGCCGTGGGCTATTTTGAAACTCTCCATCCGTAATTCTGAAAAGCTGACACCATCCTAAAGGTAGGAAACTGGTTGTAATTTAAAGACCAGTGAAAAGACCTTGGGGAAGATGTCTAGAAACAGTACATTTCTGATGCCCAACCATAAAGAAATCCACATTGATTTAATGGCAGATGAGAGGCCTCCTCCCACCCAGCATCAATCACGTGGGGAAAGTCCATGAGGTGACCTCTGCATTTTACTGCTGAATTATGAATGTTTTACAAGTAATTAATGAAGGGATTCTTTACATAAATCATCCTCACAGCGATCAGAGGTCAACGCTTATGTGAAATCAGCATGATTGAAGAGGGTTTGATCAGCTGCTTGATTAGTTTAACATGAATAAAGGAACTTTTCCTCATTATGCTCACTCTCAGGTCAGGGCTCTATCATATCATATCAGAGCTGTTTACATGAAGTGTCTGATTGATATTGAATAGGTCTTTGTCCCCATCCATTCCTTCACTCTCCTATATCCTGGTATTAGACCTGTGTTGTGGCTTGATTGAATGGTGTGATATTTGCACACAGAGGATCTTGGTGGCTTTGGGGCCTTCAAGCATGACATTCACCATTGGCAATGACTAATTGTGCGCTGGGTGGTTGTAAACAGCTGTGTTTAATACAACACTGTCACCGGGGCAATCAATAGCTGCTCCTTTCTATCTACGGTCCTAATTTACCATGTGATTTATCACCAAGTATTTTGGGCAGCCAGTGACGTAGGATGTCACCCCCGCCTTATGGAAGTTGTGATCTCCACATTGTCTGTAGGTTGGTATTCTGGTTCCCAGACACTCCTGCCCAAATGTGCGAAGAGTCTGGTGGACCAGCGCGTCAAATTTGGCCTTCGTTAGCCAAAACCTAGAGTCGGGAGAAACTCCCGGCTCATAGGCATTGGATTAATCTAACTATTCTACCAACCAACCGTCCCCCTAACCCTCCCCTGTGCACAAGTACACCACAAGCACAGAGCACCACAAGCACAGAGCACCACAAGCACGTGTGATTCACTAAAATTAAATGATAACAAATACTTTGCCATAGAATCACTCCCATAGAATTCTATGGTCACTTCCACTAAAGCCAACTTTGAGTGGTTGATAAGTTCCAGGTAGTAGGTGCCAGGTACACTGGTTTGAGTGTTTCAAGAACTGCAATGCTGCTGGGTTTTTCACGATCAACAATTTCCTGTGTGTATCAAGAATGGTCCACCCAACTGTCAGAAGCATTGGAGTCAACATGGTCCAGCATCCCCGTGGAATGCTTTCGACACCTTGTAGATGCTCTGACGAATTGAGGCTGTTCTGGGGGCAAAAGGAGGTGCAACTCAATATTAGAAAGGTGTTCCTAATGTTTTGTACACTTGGTTGGTTGAAATGATGTTGAATTTCATATTTGATTAGACATATTGTATTTGACCTTGCGCTTAGCGCAATAGCCTGGAGATGAGGTTAGTAGGTTGGTAACACAGCATTTGCTAACGTCACGTCTGTGAGTGCTGTAATTTCAGCAGACCTTTGCTCAGTCACACTCCACAGTGTGAGGGAAGAGAAGTTAGCTGGTGAGAAGTGTTGGCACCCCACCAGGAGTGAAAAGCTGCATCAGATAAGACCTCCTACTGGGAGAGTCTGCAGCGCCCGCTCCATCTGTTCTCACTTCTGGTTCGCTCCTCCCCAAATAGAACGCTCTCGTCTTCTCGCCCCGTCTTATATTTACCTTTCATTCACCCCCGCCCCCTCTCTCCTTTTGTCCCCTCCCTCTTTTCTCCTCTCCCGCAGGATACCACCACAGCCTGCCGTCCTCGCCATACTCCTCCGGGCGCGAAGGTCAAAGGTTACCTCCATCCGGAACGTTGTCATCAGAGTTCCTGAACCATGGTGTGCCAGTGAAGATCCTGTTGTTGGTGTGCAACGCCGCCTGGAATGCCCAGCAGGCTGTCAGGTTAGGTGACTGTTTCAAACACACTCTGGGGTCTAAGGGGCGATAGGTGTTGTTCACCTCTTCAAACTGTCACTCAGAAGTGAAAGAGTAAGTTACAGTTACAACATAAGGTCATGAGTAATTTCTAACAGTTGAACATTCTGCCATCTTACTTATTATTGAAAATATTGACTTTTCATTCGACTTTGGGCCAGAAGTAAAGCACCTCACGACTTTAATGTCGATGGGGAAATATCCAGCACAGAAAGGCCTCTACTATCTCATGTGACGGTTGAATGAGTCACGGTCAATGAGTCACAGCCTCTGAGAGTTTCTTGTCAATCTCATTGAGAGGCGAGTCTCCAACTCAATGGTTGTGAAGTTTGACATCTGACACGATGGAGTAATCCATCAGACATCCAGCCCGACAGCGGTGGAGGGATCAATACTCGCTCAGGAAACCTCACAGAGTCGGCCATGAGAAATCCAATACCATCCAGAAGGCTTAGTGTCGCTCAGCGTTCTCCCATGCTTCAAAATAGCTTATTAATCCTCCCACTGGGCACACACTGGTGTCAGATGTCAAATTTGACAACCAATCAATGTTGTTTTAACGTAATTTGTCAACGTATTGTGACGTGGAATCAATGTGGAAAATACATTGGATTTGAAAAAAGAAATCAACCAGTCCTGTTTCATCTCATTTCAACCAGCGTTGTAAATATACATATGTGGGTAAACCTTAAACTTCAATGTTATATTGTTTTTGTACTTCTCTGAGTGATGTTTTATCAATTCCCTGGGTAATTTCATGTTTTCATGTGTATCTGGGTTATTGGCGTTCAAGCAGGCAAAAATCTTGCCGGTATGACGTAGCACTGTGATAAAGTCACTCTGACTACACTAAAAGTTAATAGACTTTTAGATCGTGAAGTCATTGATTATATTTTTGCAATATTCCTACCTCAAATGTTTTATTTAACGGAGGGTCTAGCACATTTTTCCTGTTTGTCTGCCTCTTTAATCCAGGTTGCGTTGCATGGTGCCGTTGCCAGAGATATTAAAGAAAGGAGATATAACGCCCCACCCAGCAGACTGTCGACCAATCACGTTGTCATGCTGTGTCACAGGGTTGCTAAGCTAATAGTCATGCAATCCCTAATGTCACGATTTCAAAGCTATACGATATTACAGGTAGCACGTTAATTATCTCACATCTCTGAAAAGATTTGTAATGTTGTACTTCTTGTTGACGAAATTCGTGCTAATGTTGGTTTTTAAACTAGCGCCCATTTAATCCTTGTCCAAGAATCTCCCAGAATGTACCATACCATAGACATAGCAGGGGCAACGTTTCCAATCTCCTCAAAATCATATCTGCGGTTGCGAATGTCAAGACTCGGTGAGGCACATCAATCTGCAGGTTCAACATTTTATTTTACCTTTATTTAACTAGGCAAGTCAGTTAAGAACAAATTCTTATTTACAATGATGGCCTACCAGTGAACAGTGGGTTAACTGCAGAACAACAGATTTTTACCTTGTCAGCTCAGGGATTAGATCCAGCAACCTTTCGGTTACAGGCCCAACGCCCTAACCACTAGGCTACCTGCTTCCCCAACATGATGAGATTGTAGACTCCCAATTTGATGCAGTTTGTTAAGGCGATTTCACAGCTAACTGGCTACTTTAAATGCTGATATTGTCTTTGGTATTATGGTGTGTAGCAATGTTTGCTAGCTAGCTACCTAGCTAAATAGCAAGCCAGTCAGCCCATAGAGAGGGCATTGTATTTGTGGATTTTGTAGTCGACTTGAGCTGCAAAAGATTTCCACAATGATTTTCCATGTTGTTACCAACCTTATTATAACACCAAAATGAAACATTCGTTCATAAAAAATATTGTTCTCACATATTAGTGTTAATTAAGACCTTAAATTAAAGAAATTAGCAGTTTTGGGTGAATTTCTACATTAAATTAATTGACTTAACAGGTTGTTACATTAATCTAATTTCAACATAATCATCAGAACTATGTACAGTTGAAGTCAGAAGTTTACATACACTTAGGTTGAAGTAATTAAAACTCATTTTCATCCACAGATTTCATGTTAACAAACTATTTAAGTCGGTTAGGACATTTACTTTGTGCATGACACAAGTCATTCTTCCAACAATTGTTTACAGACAGATTATTTCACTTCTAAATAAATATATCACAATTCCAGTGGGTCAGAAGTTTACCTACACTAAGTTGACTGTGTATGTAAACAATTATGTAATGGCTTCTGATAGGCTAATTGACATAATTTGAGTCAATTGGAGGTGTACCAGTGGATGTATTTAAAGGTCTACATTCAAACTCAGTGCCTCTTTGCTTGACATCATAGGAAAATCTAAAGAAATCAGCCAAGACCTCCACAAGTCTGGTTCATCCTTGAGAGCAACTTCCAAACGCCTGAAGGTACAACGTTCATCTGTACAAACAATAGTACGCAAGTATAAACACCTTGGGACCACGCAGCCGTCATACCGCTCAGGAAGGAGACGCGTTCTGTCTCCTAGAGATTAACGTACTTTGGTGCGAAAAGTGCAAATCAATCCCAGTAAAACAGCAAAGGACCTTGTGAAGATGCTGGAGGAAACAGGTACAGAAGTTTCTATATCCACAGTAAAACGAGTCCTATATCGACATAACCTGAAAGGCCGCTCAGCAAGGAAGAAGCCACTGCTCCAAAACCGCCATACTGCACATGGGGACAATGATCATACTTTTTGGAGAAATGTCCTCTGGTCTGATGAAACAAACATAGAACTGTTTAACCATAATGACCATCGTTATGTTTGGAGGAGAACAGGGGGAGGCTTGCAAGCCGAAGAACACCATCCCAACCGTGAAGCACAGGGGTGGCAGCATCATGTTGTGGGGGTGCTTTGCTGCAGGAGGGACTGTTGCATTTAAAAAATTTGATGGCATCATGAGGAAGGAAAATTATGTGGATATATTGAAGCAACATCTCAAGACATCAGTCAGGAAGTTAAAGCCTGGTCGCAAATGGGTCTTCCAAAGTTGTGGCAAAATGGCCACTATCAATCTGGGACAACAAAGTCAAGGTATTGGAGTGGCCATCACAAAGCCCTGACCTCAATCCTATAGAAAATGTTTGGGCAGAACTGAAAAAGTTTATGCGAGCAAGGAGGCTTACAAAATTCACCCAACTTATTGTGGGAAGCTTGTGGAAGGCTACCCGAAACGTTTGACCCAAGTTAAACAATTTAAAGGCAATGCTACCAAATACTAATTGAGTGTAACTTCGGACCCACTGGGAATGTGATGAAAGAAATAAAAGCTGAAATAAATCATTCTCTCTACTATTATTCTGACATTTCACATTCTTCAAATAAAGTGGTGATCCTAACTGACCTAAGACAGGGAAGACCAATACTTGTGTCATTCTCAAAACTTTTGGCCACGACTGTAGAAACGTACAAATATTTTTCATCCCATATTTAATATACATTGAGTGTACAAAACATTAGGAATACCTGCTCTTTCCATGACTAAAGCCCTATTCGAACAGTATACATTTTACTGAAGGAGCTCAGGTAATGTAATTATGTGCACAAGACCCCATCTGTAATTTTAATCCCATCCTAATCTGCCATGTCAGGGTAATTATTACTTAACCAACATTCTATATTAATACTAGTCCCGTGCAAATAGGGCTTTAGACTGACCAGGTGAATCCAGGTGAAAGCTATGGTCCCTTATTGATGTCACTTCAATCAGTGTAAATGAAGGGGTGGAGACAGGTTAAAGAAGGATTTTTAAGCCTTGAGACAATTGAGGCATGGATTGAGTGTGTGTACCATTCAGTGGGTGAATAGGCAAGACAAAATATTGAAGTGCCTTTGAATGGGGTATGGTAGTAGGTTCCAGGTACACTGGTTTGAGTGTTCAAGAACTGCAATGATGCTGGGTTTTTCACGCTCAACAATTTCCTGTGTGTATCAAGAATGGTCCACGCGGAACGCTTTCGACACCTTGTAGAGTGTATGCTCTGACGAATTGAGGCTGTTCTGGGGGCAAAAGGAGGTGCAACTCAATATTAGAAAGGTGGTTGAAATTATGTTGAATTTCATATTTGATTAGACATATTGTATTTTACCTTGTTTCAATGTTGATAATAAAATGGTATATTTAAATCAACGTCATTGTTTCAACGTCATGCGATCAACCTAAATAAAGGTAGAGGTATATTGAAATAAAATGTGAAGCCACAGTCCAACAATTCGTGCCTGAACATTGACTCCTACTTGTATATGAGGACTGATTTAGTTATATTCTATTTGATTTGAGATGGAGATGTGAATCCAACATTTTAATAACAAAAAAATGTGAAATCAACCAACCGTCCTTCATATAAAAGATATATCCAAAGGTAAAAGTGTATTATTAATATCATGATTTTGGCATCTTATTTACAGGGCTAATGATAACTACTTCTTAACTTCCAAAGATCCAATCAACCATGGATGAATGATAGTATACCTAGCTACACGTTGAGATGATGGTGTCCTTTGTTGGGCAAATCAGATGTCAATGTAGCTTACATAAAACCAACCTCACTCCAAATTTACTTTCACATACAGCTTGTGAAAGAAAAGTTAGAGAAATTACTTTAAACTATTCTATGTTATTTAGGTAGTCTACACAATGCGTATGGAAGCTGTTCAATGTCTAAATGGGTACATAGAGGTAAGCATCTGGATGGTGGACTTGGTCTCACTGATATTGAAACAATATCAAATACATTATGTCTAACAAAATCTAAAATTCAACATAATTTCAATATAGTTCTGATGATTATGTTGAAATTAGATTGATGTAACAACCTGTTAGTCAGGTTAAGTCAATGTATTTTTTCCACGTCACAACATGTTGACGAATTACGTTGAACCAGTGTTGATTCAACCAGTGTGTGCTAAGTGGGCTCAGACCTGTCTCTGTTTCATCAGGTGAAGGGTGAAGATATTTGTGTGCAGAGAAAATCGCCTGTAGCGTCCAAACGAAACATGAGACTCTCACGAACACAATGGTGTTCTCCGTTTTGCTCTACTGTTATTCCAAGTAGCGAATATGTTATTCATTGCGTTAGTATGGGCTAATTGCAATAAGGCCAAATCAAATTCAAAATAAAAGAGCAAAATTATCCTTGATACGACCTTCTTAAAACAATTCCATATAACTTAGTGGAACAGCTAAGAGCTTGCTGTCTAATCCATATCATTTCTAGACACGGCATGCTTTAGCTGTGAGTTCCTTGCTGAGATAGTTCAAAGCCAGATTGATAGACATTATAGTCTGAAATCTAGGCTTCTTTGTAGCAGGCCACCTCACCCATATTGATTTTAGGTATTTTGCACTTTTTAAAAATGTCTTGCTTAGATGTTTCATTTCTAGTTATCCCATCATTATGCACAGTGCAGAACAGGACAAACAAATCATAACGTGACCCATATTGATGCTAAGTCTTATTTATTTCAATGCAGACAGAGATGCGGTGTGGATCAGTGGGAATTCTGACAGTTAATAGTCTCCATCGCATTATCTTATCAAAAGTCTCTTTTAGGGAGATAATACATTGTAATAATATGTCATGTTTTTTGTATCAAATAACTTTCTAATTTGTTTTGGTCTGACAGATGAAAATAAATCTTACTCTGCCATAAGCGTGAAATTATTATTAAGAGATATGAGCTCTTTTGCAATTTATTCCAAAGACTGCCCAGCTAAAAAAGTTGTGGTTCCTTTGAAGTTGTGAATTAGTGAACATATGTTTTTGGTTTCACATTGGTTGTGGGAACAAAGTCATACGTTTCCTGACTGGTAAAAATGAATGTTTTTTAAACGTTCTAAGAACAGAAGTGAACATTTCACCTGTTCTGGGAACGTTTATTTTTAGGTTGAAACTTTCAATGAATGTTTCAATAAGACTTTTAATAACACTAGATAGATAGATAGATAGATAGATAGATAGATAGATAGATAGATAGATAGATAGATAGATAGATAGATAGATAGATAGATAGATAGATAGATAGGTACTTTATTGATCCCCCGGGGGGGAAATTTCATTGTCAAGCAGCTACAACAAAAACACAGGGCAGGTGCAAAATGCCACAACGAAAGTTCACAAAAGACAGATACACGGTACATGATACATAGAGCGGCAGTATGAAAAAGTATAGAAATACAGGATATCTGGAGTGCAAAAAAAAGCTATAAAAGGACATTGCATAGTATGAGTGGTTGGCTGAATATGTACACTATACATTGGTGGATGTTGGATGGTTAACTATACTATACAGGTTGATGGCAGAGAAATACTTCAGTAGCTAATGCGTATGATATGAGCGAGGGTAATAATAGTTTACTTAATAGACAGACTGGGTAAATGAACAGGTAAGTGAAAATTTTGCATGGTTAAATTAGCTGTACAGTTAGGTATACAGTTATATTTACAGATGAGTGAATACTTGCATGTTTACACAAACTGTACAGGTAAATGACAGGAAGAGATACTTTGATAGCTAAATGTGTGTATGATATCATTGGGGTAATAATAGTAATTCCCTTAAAATACAGTCCTTAGTGCGCAGGGTTTAATTACAGACAACTGCACTTATTGCACATTTGATATACTAAAAGCAATGAGAAAAGGTGCAACTGGCAGGATACTAATATGCATTCCTGAGTGAATGCCTAGGTCCAATAATTACTTACAATATTGCATGTGATATAATATAACAACTGTACATGGGTATGTATATACAGACCTGTATGAATAAGTAGGTCCTGAGTGGATGAGTGCTGACGGAACAGAGTTACTCACGGATGGATGCATAATTGTTAAACTAGGTCCTAGCACCCCAACAGTTCCAGATCTATGTTGCCGACGGCACGGCACCCCGGTGAGGCATTATATAGTCTCATAGCCGTCGGCAGGAAGGACCTCCTGTAGCGCTCTCTGGCACACCGTGGTGGGATCAGTCTGTGACTGAAAGAGCTCCTCTGCGTCATAACCATAGCGTGCAGAGGGTGGGTGACGTTGTCCATGATGGCCAGCAGTTTGGCCAGGATCCGTCTCTCCGCCACCTCCTCTAGAGTGTCAAGGCTCATCCCCAGGACAGAGCTAGCCTTCCTGATCAGCTTATTTACCCGAGAAGCATCACCGGCTTTGATGTTTGCTCCCCAGCACACCACTGCAAAAAAGATGGCACTGGCCACCACAGACTGGTAGAAGGTATGCAGTAGTTTACTGCACACGTTGAAGGACCTGAGCCTCCTCAGAAAGTAGAGTCGGCTCTGGCCCTTTTTGTACAGGGCCCCGGTGTTACCAGCCCATTCCAGTCTGTTGTCCATATGGACACCCAAGAACTTGTATGACTCAACCATTTCCACATCCATCCCCTTTATAGGGACTGCAGTCAGTTGTGCCTTGGTTCTCCTGAAGTCCACCACCATCTCCTTAGTTTTGCTGATGTTGAGCTGAAGGTGGTTCTGCTCACACCACAACACAAAGTCACTGATTGTGCTCCTGTACTCCTCCTCCTGCCCAACCCTGATGCAGCCTACAATAGCAGAGTCATCCGAGAACTTCTGTAGGTGGCATGTCTCAGAGTTATATCTGAAGTCTGAGGTGTAGAGGGTGAACAGGAAGGGGGACAGGACCGTACCCTGGGGGGCCCCTGTGTTGCTAACTGCCCGTTCTGACACACAGCTCTGTAGTCGCACAAATTGTGGCCTACCGGTCAGGTAGTCCGTGACCCAGGAGACTAAGGGTGCTTCCACTTCCATCCTCCTCATCTTCTCACCCAGTAGCAGGGGCTGAATGGTATTGAAGGCACTGGAGAAGTCAAAAAACATGACCCTCACAGTGCAACCTGCGTTGTCCAGGTGAGAGTAGGCCCTCTGCAGAAGGTAGATGATTGCATCATCCACCCCGATGTTGCACTGGTATGCAAACTGCAGGGGGTCCATTGATGAACACACCAGGGGTCTGAGGTGAGCGAGGACTAACCTTTCCAGGGTCTTCATGATGTGGGATGTTAGCGCTACAGGTCTGAAGTCATTCAGGACAGTGGGGTGTGCCTTCTTGGGCACTGGGACGAGGCAGGATGTTTTCCACAGCACAGGGACCCTTTCTAGGCTCAGGCTAAGGTTGAAAAGACGCTGGAGTATTCCACACAGTTGGTCAGCACAGACCCTCAGCACCCTTGGGCTGATGCCATCAGGGCCCGCCGCTTTCCACTGGTGTAGTCTCTCCAGCTCTCTCTTCACTTGGTTGGTGGTGAAAGCCAGCCCAGGTAGGGAGGTGGGGGGAAGGGGGGTGTTGAGGATCAGTCCAGGGGGGGCAGGGGCGGAGGTGGGGTCACTGATTGTCTCAGCAGAGGTGCTGTGAGCAAAGTGGGGGTGGGATAGCTGTGAGGGTGTGTGGTCTGGGGAGCTGGAGGGGAGGTGGACAGGGCCAGTATCGAACCTGTTAAAAAATTGGTTCAGCTCATTGGCTCTGTCCTGGGTCCCCTCCGTCTGCCCACTGTTTGACTTTTTGAAGCCAGTGATATTTCTCATACCCTTCCACACCTCTCTCACCTGGCTCTGCCTCAGCTTGTCCTCCATCTTCTCCTTATACACTCTCTTCCCCTCAGCAATCCGCAACTTCAGCTCCCTCTGGACGCATTTCAATTTGTCCTTGTCCTTCTCCTTGAAGGCCCTCTTCTTCTCATTCAGCAGGGCCTTCAGGTCGCTGGTGACCCAGGGTTTATTGTTTGGGAAACAGCGTACCTTCCTGGTGGGTACAGTGTTGTCTACACAAAAATTAATATAGTCTGTTATGCAGTCAGTGAGTCCATCGATGTCCTCCCCATGAGCCTCACAGAACACATCCCAGTCTGTTGTTTCAAAGCAGTCCTGTAGGGCCTCATTCGCCTCCGGGGACCATCTCCTAATAGTCCTGGTGGTTGCAGGCTGCTGTTGGACCATAGGCCTGTAGAGTGGGGTGAGGTGGACAAGGTTGTGATCTGATCTGCCGAGGGGAGGGAGTGCAGTGGAGTTGTATGCATCCTTCACATTAGCATATAACAAGTCCAGAGTTTTATTATTCCTGGTTGGGCACTTCACGAACTGTTTGAACGTGGGCAGCGTTGAAGAGAGAGATGCATGGTTAAAATCCCCCGAAATTGCAAAGAAAGCACTGGGATGCGCTGTCTGTAACCTCGCGATAACAGAGTGGATGACGTCACACGCTGCGTTTGCGTCAGCAGAGGGCGGGATGTAAACAATAACAGCAATGGCCGCCGTGAATTCCCTAGGTAGATAGTAGGGTCTCAGGCTAACGGCTAGCAGTTCAATGTCCGGGCTACAAAACTTTTCCTTAAGAGTAATATGTTTGGGATGACACCATCTGTTGTTAACTAATAAAGCCAGCCCACCACCCTTACTCTTACCGGAAGAGACGCGATCCCTGTCCGCTCTGATGGTCTGGAAACCGTCGATAGTGACGTTCTGTATGGGGATGTTATCGTTCAGCCAAGTCTCAGTAAAACACATTAGGCTAGCTTCCCGATAAATCCTTTGTCCACGAACAAGTCCCGCCAACTCATCCATCTTGTTATGTAGACACCTCACATTGCCCATAATAATAGATGGTATAGCCGGCTTGTACTTGAACCTCCTCCGCTTTGCCTTACATTTCAATCCCGCCCTGCGTCCACGGCGTCGTCTTTTCAATTCGTCCGGAATATCAAACTTTTCCCTGGGGAGCAGCAGCGCTGCGTGGGCTAAATCCAGGAGCTGGGCTCGGTTGTAAACAATAACAGTTGACGACTCCTGTCGACGTTCAGCTGCGATAAAATCCATAAAATCCATAATCCTGAACTGTTATAGTTCGACTGTAGCAAAATAAAAAATAAAACTAAAGAAAATAGACGAAAGAAAACGAACTAAAACAACAATTAATGCACGGACAACGGGAGCTGCTTAAAAGGCGACCACTCAGGGCGGCGCCAAACAAGCGAGTTATAGTTCCTATAAGGACATCAGTGAATTTAAATACATAAATTAGGCCCTAAGCTATGGATTTGACATGACTGGGCAGGGGCGCATAGGCCCACCCACTTGGGAGCCAGGCCCACCCACTGGGAATTCGTTTTTCCCAACAAAAGGGCTTTATTACAAACAGAAATACTCCTCAGTTTCATCAGCTGTCCGGGTGGCTGGTCTCAGACAATCCCACAGGTGAAGAAGCTGGATGTGGAGGTCCTGGGCTGGGGTGGTTACACGTGGTCTGCGGTTGTGAGGCCGTTTGAACATACTGCCAAATTCTCTAAAATTACGTTGGTAGAGAAATGAACATTCAATTCTCTGGCAACAGCTCTGGTGGACATTCCTGCAGTCAGCATGCAAATTGTACGCTACCTCAAAGTTTTGAGACATCTGTGGCATTGTGTTGTGTGACAAAACTGCACATTTTAGAGTGACCTTTAATTGTCCCCACCACAAGGTGCACCTTTGTAATGATCATGCTGTTTAATCAGCTTCTTGATATGCCACACCTGTCAGGTGGATGGATTATCTTGGCAAATGAGAAATGTTCACTAACAGGGATGTAAACAAATGTGTGCACAACATTTGAGAGAAATAAGCTTTTTGTGCATATGGAAAAATGTAGGGATCTTTTATTTCAGCTCATGAAATATGGGACCAACACTTTGCATTTATGTTTACATGTTGCGTTCTTTATTTTTGTTCAGTATATAATCTTCTGTTCTCTATCCATGGAATTAGTCCCCTGTGCCACCAGGATGGAGCTAGCATGCCATGTTTTTTTTATGCAAACAAAATAAAAGCTGTTTATTTTAGTCTATTCATATAGACCCCATTTCAATGGAAACAAGCACTCATTATGATCAGGTGTGGCCAATTAGTGGGCACGGCCAACACACTTAACAAAATAGAGTATAGAGAGAGTTTTGTTGATGCTGAGAACGGAATGTATTTGTTTTTAAATAACATTCTTAGAAAGTTCTCTGAACTGGTTTTTATGTAACGTTTTTGTAACCCTCCCTCTGAAAAATGTGAGAATAAATAGAACCATGAGGAAACCTGTAGGAAACGTTATGCTAAAGTAATGAAATTCCCACAGAAGAAATTAAATGTAACCATGTTTGAACTTTTAGGAAACATTCTGTTAAAGTAATGAAATACCCAAAAAAATATATATTTCTGTCAGGTTCCTTAAATGTGCTGAGAATGTTCCAAAGCCAAGAAACTACCATGCACCAATCCCAAAAAGTTGTGGGTGTGATGGCCTGGTTGAGGCTTGGCCTCAGACTCCCACTAGAGGGGGTGGGAGAGCCACAATCAGGCCATCACATTAGTGATTAGCGGAAGTCATGATCCCCAATCAGAGACAGCTGTCTAGGGTTGTCTCTGATTGGGGATAGTATTTAGGCACCTCTCACATCCACCTGTGTGTGGATCATTGTTTTATTTGACTGCACTGCCAGCACTCAACAAGTAAGTCACTGTGTTTTGTTTGTTTTATAATTCTCTCAATAAAATAAACAAGGATGACACTCCACGAGCGCTCCATGTATTGTCCCTTATCTCCTCTTCGTGACAGTGGGAAGGTTGTATGCAAAATAACCATAGGACTCTCACCAAGTTCTAAGAAACATATGGTTCTCCGGTTGGGGTCTGTTTTAGGCTCTTGTCCTGAGATTAACCCAAATCATTCCGTTTTGACCTGTGTAATCCTTATCATTTATGCACCCTCTTAAAGCTGTGTGTGAGACTCTTAGTTAATCATTTATTTATTTATTCAGAAAATATTTGTGAAATTGTCCTCTGAAAAAGTCTGTCTCAATGGAGCAAATTCTGTGTATTTCTGTAGTATGTTTTTGGATTATTATCGCACCATTACCCCAGCTCCGCTCCATTCTACTGCCTTGGTTTTGACGTTGGCAGGCTTGGCCATGCACTAGTCCTCACAGCTGCATTTGTTCTAGATGGATGATCCCACACAACTAGCAGAGCGATTATCTGACGATCAACACTCACATCTTAAATCCATCAGTCTGAGTGATGCCCAACAGCAACCCAGTAGACAATCTGTTCCTTACGGTTCCTTGTGTACACTAAGACAAATAAAGCACAACAGTGCATCAGAGACAACTCATAAGACAGCTATTGTAGCTCAAGACTATAGGAAGGCTACTGCTGAGACAGTGCCTCGGAGGCACCACAGACTGTGTGGGGATGAACATGGACATGTCTGTTAGCCAATTTGACACACTTCCCATCTTGCATCATCCTCAGGTGAAGAGAGAGGGGTAGAACTGTGTACCAGGCCTGCCATAGAGTCCTTGACAAGACTATGGGCCGATGATCTGAATAGCATACCAAGTCCTGGAAATAAAGGAACAAACACAAGCACAGAAAATTAAAGTTTTTTTTTTTTACAACGGCCCAAGTTCCTCCAATAAAAAAGGGATTATTTTGGCTCTTGCTCCACAGCTGTCCCCAACGTAATTGTTTAATGCCAACCGACCAACTTTCCTCTCCCACCCATAGATTTGTGTTGTCTCTCTTTATGTCCTGGTTACTGCAGTAGTTGCTCATAGCGACCATGGAATGTGGGTTGACAATTACACATCAAACCGTGGAAAGTACATTACGTTGAATGGGAAGTTAAGCCTTGGAATTTGGGGAATTTTGCTTAAATTCATCAAAAAAGGTATCTTATAACGGTGAACCTTTTTTGTGGGATACATAAGGAAATTCTAGGTCTTGGCATATTTTGGTTAAACTATCCACAATTCAATGGAATTGCATCCCTCTGCATGCACAGTGCATTCTTCGATCACATGCACAGTGCACTCTTACATCACATGTACAGCTGATTCTCAAGATCTTGCACACTAATGAGATGCTATTGAGCCCACACTACTACACTGTCTGAGCCAAGGACTACATGCTTTCTGGTAAGTTTTGATTACAATACTGGGTGGGGTGAATATATTTTATGACATACAACATGTTTTGTTAACTAGTAAATAGTAGCCTACAGCAAATTGTGTTTAAATCATTTCTAACTTGTTAACCATTTCTGCTAGTTAGTTTTTGCTACCATGTGGTTTTTGCCACCACCTCAGACCCCCTTGTATTTTTATACTTTTTATGTATTATG
This sequence comes from Thymallus thymallus, assembly GCA_023634145.1. Lineage (NCBI taxonomy): Eukaryota > Metazoa > Chordata > Actinopteri > Salmoniformes > Salmonidae > Thymallus > Thymallus thymallus. The sequence continues at coordinate 21,342,102 of CM042397.1, read as the reverse complement.
TATCGTGTATCTGTCTTTTGTGTATTTCGTTCTGGCATTTATTTGCACCTGCCCCGTGTTTTTTTTGTAGTTGCTTGACGAAGAAATTTCCCCTCAGGGATCAATAAAGTACCTATGGATGGATGGCCAGCCAGCCAGCTTGAGCCGCCTGCTAACTGAGGAGTGTTAATTCACCTGTTTCCATACATGTTTCATTTTAAAACATTTATCTTGTTGGAATTGTATTTGGGTTTGTTTTACTCATTTTTTTTCTAATCTTTACAGGAATATGCCACGGGCACTATCTGATGTGTGGAGACATTTCACTGCAGCTAATGTAGAAGGAAAAGCTGTGTACATTTGCAAATACTGTGCCAAATCATATGTGAAGAATGCAACAAAGATGCAGAATCATCTGGCCAAGTGCATAAAGTTCCCTCAGCGCTCACAACAAGCAACCTCTGACAAAAGTCCCTCTACAAAATTCCCTCTACTTCTATTCGAGGTGAAAATGACGAATCAGACACCATATCAATAGCAACACCTCATGGTCCTCCTGGAATCAGAAGTTGTTTTGACTCAATGGAGGAACGTAATCAGAGAAATGCTGATGAATGTCTTGCTCGAGCTGTGTATGCAACTGGTTCACCTCTGATGCTCACAGGCAATGTGTATTGGAAGAGATTTCTGAATGTTCTTCGCCCAGCATACACCCCTCCAACCAGACATGCTTTATCTACTAATTTGCTGGATGCAGAGTTCAACAGAGTTCAAGTGAAGGTCAAGCAAATCATAGAGAAAGCAGACTGTATTGCAATCATCTCTGATGGGTGGTTGAATGTTCGTGGGCAAGGAATAATTAACTACATCTCCACCCCTCAATCAGTATTCTACAAGAGCACAGACACAAGGGACAACAGACACACCGGTCTACATTGCAGATGAGCTGAAGGCAGTCATCAATGACCTTGGACCAAAAAAGGTATTTGCACTGGTGACAGACAATGCTGTGAACATGAAGGCTGCTTGGTCTAAAGTGGAGGAGTCCTACCCTTACATCACACCCATTGGCTGTGCTGCTCTTGCATTGAATCTGCTCCTCAAGGACATCATGGCACTGAAAACAATGGATACACTCTACAAGAGAGCCAAGGAAATGGTTAGGTTAAAGCAGCAATCAACCTCAACTAGCAAAGTGAGAAGAATAAGAGCACTACATTGATGCAGAGCAACACCTGTTGGGGTGGTGTTGTCATCATGTTTGACAGTCTCCTGGAGGGGAAGGATATCACAGTCTGCCGATATGGACAGCCCCATCAAGAGGATCCTCCTGGATGATGTATTTTGGGAGAGAGTGGCAAGCAGCCTGAAACTCCTGAAACCTATAGCAGTAGCCCTTTGCACGGATTGAGGGAGACAATGCCATCCTGTCTGATGTTCAGACTCTGCTTGCAGATGTAAGAGAATAAATCCATACTGCCCTGCCTACTTCACTGTTGCTCCAAGCAGAGAGAACTGCAGTTCTGAAATACATCAAAAAGCGTGAAGACTTCTGCCTGAAGCCCATACACGCCGCAGCGTACATGTTGGACCCCAAGTATGCTGGCAAGAGCATCCTGTCTGGTGCAGAGATCAACAAGGCCTATGGTGTCATCACAACCGTGTCTTGCCACATTGGCCTGGATGAGGGCAAGGTTCTTGGCAGTCTAGCGAAGGACACTTCCAAGCAAAGGCTTTGGGATGGAGATGCAATATGGCAGTCGTGCCAACATATCTCATCAGCCACCTGGTGGAAGGGACTTTGTGGATCTGAGGCTCTTTCCCCTATTGCCTCCATCATCCTCCAAATCCCACCAACATCAGCCGCCTCAGAGCGCAACTGATCCTTGTTTGGGAACACACACACACACCAAAGCACGCAACAGGCTGACTAATAAAAGGGTTGAAAAACTGGTGGCCATCTGGGATAATTTGAGGCTTTTTGAGCCTGACAACGAGCCATCCTCAACAAGGTTGGAAAGGGACAGTGAAGATGAGGCCTCAGTCTGATGTTCAAGAGGTGGACTTTGAGGAGATCCAGGGAGAAGACATGAAAGGCAATCAAAGCTTTAGTTTCTATACTATTATTTTACGGAGATGCAGAGATGCGATGGATCATTGGGGATCATTCAATATTCCCTTTCTTTTGTTGTTTGGTAAAATCATCCCATGTGAAGAGTCAACTCATTTAATTAAAGTTCAATTCGTAACAAAATTGTTTATTTCTATTGGAAGGATTTCATCATTTGCAATTATGTAAGGTAAAAGGTTTATGTTTCTGTCTCCATATGATATGGTAAATTTAGCCAATGCCAAAAAACATCTACATTTAAATGGAATTTAATATTAATTTGCAAATATTTCCGTTAATTCCCATATAATCCCGTTAATTCCCATATATTCCTGTTAATTCCCACGGAAAGTTTCTACCTCTAAATATTTCCCAAAATGTGCAACCCCAATGATGAACAGTGTTTTTGCGATAATCCCATTTAATGTACTCTCATCGTGGAATATTCAGTTTTGGGGTGTGTTACCTGCCAGATCAACGTACACTTAGGAAAACTTAAATCTTAATTTGATGGATCATTGAGATGCAACTTGATTAACCCTGTGACGAATCCTCGCCATGGTGTTATCTCTCAATTAGGTGTGTGAGCCTCTCCCAGTTAGAGATTAGGAGTTTATGTCAGAGACGTGGCCTCAAATTTGAGGTGCGTTTTAATGAATGTGATCCTTCAGCTCTGATGGAGGGCCATGGCTGTGCTCTTGTTATATTGTATCATTATCTCTGTGTGTCTCATATAGATACACTGTAATGAGAGCTCTGGTATAATGGTGATTATGTAGGTTGAGTGTTTTCTCATCATCCGTGACAATAGGTGAAGGGGGCCTGAAGACTGGTTAGAATACAGTGATCTAAGCAGGGCTAGTGTGGTTCTGGCTATGTGACGGTGTGAGAAGTGAATGCAGGATGTGGACTATGCTCTACTTTTTCTCTCACTGTGCATAGATTAGTAATTTGTGTCAAAGAAATATTAGTTGACCACAAAGATGCTCATCTTTTTTAAAATTTATGTAACCTTTATTTAACTAGGCAAGTCAGTTAAGAACAAATTCTTATTTACAGGAAAAGCCATAGTAGTATGGCGCCCCTGGAGCAAATTAGGGTTAAGTGCCTTGCTCAAGGACACATTGACAGGTTTTCACCTTGTCAGCTCTGGGATTCAATCCAGATACCTTTCGGTTACTGGCCCAATGCTCTGACCACTAGGCTACCTGTCTCCCCAATTAAGGTTTTTGATCAGTTCACTTCACGTATCCCGTTTATAACTGTCTTAAGATCCTCTTTCTTCTGACTGAATGGCCATCATGTGTTCCCATCTGCTCCTCAGGTTTGGACCTCCGTTCCTGATGAGGGAGGACCGCTCCATCTCCTGGGACCAGCTGCAGCAGAGCATCCTCAGCAAGCTGTACTACCTGATGATCAACGGAGCACAGGCCCAGGTACAATACTGGAAGACCATAGCTGACACACAGCTGATGGCTCAACTACTCTCCAATCCTAACCTCTAACCCTGGGCTAGTTTGTACTCTCCAACCATGACCTCTAACCCTGTGCTAGTATGTTTTCTGCCTGTCATATCTCTCTACACCTTGTCTTCTAGTACATTATGGGCTACCTCTTGAGTATAAAAAAAAACCTAACCAAAACTACATTACGGTATTTGCATATACAGCCAGGTTCTAAATTATTGACATCTTTGATAAAGATAAGCCAAAATTACTGTATAAAATAAATAATTTAAGTACCGAGCTATATTGTATGCTAAAAGAAATGTGTTTATTATTTTATTTTATACTAATACAATTGCTCAGAAAATTTTTGTCTAAGTAATACTTTTTTTCTCAAAAAGATTTCAATACCTTTCAATTCCTCACTGAGCCTTTTTATTAAAATTACAAATTAAAATTGGGAGGGATCTTAGACCACTCCTCCATACATAATACATTTGGATCCTTAATATCCTTTGTCTGCTCTTATGGACTGCCCTCTTAAATTCAAACCACAGGTTTTCAATGGTTTTCAAGTCCGGAGACTGAGATGTCCATTGCAAAATGTTGATTTTGTGGCCATTTAATTTCTTTGTGGATTTTTATGGGTGTTTGGGGTTATTGTCTTGCTGGAAGATCCAAACCAAGTGGCTTGTTTGTGCTGTCTCTGCCTTTTGTTGGGACAACCGCAGAACACCGGACAAACATGTAATGATACACATGCAAACAAAACAGTCGGCTTAGATGTGTGACCTCTGATTGCGGTTCAGCCGCAGCATAGCATGATATTAATCATGTCGCCAAACAGCTTTCCAGTTAGTGTCTGAATCTGTCAGGCGGCTGCATGGCCACCAGACTGTCTCTGTCTGTCTGTCTGTCTGCTAAAGGCTCCAGTGTCCCACCGTTTTAGGGAGAAAACAAACAGATGACAGGTTAGCATTACCTGAAGAGAGAAGTAGATGTCGTGAAGGAAGAGTAAAAGAGTGTGAAACTCTCCGTAATTCTCTGTATTGGACTCTTTTTTTTAAACCTCCAGTTGGCTATTTAATTAAAGCTTATAAAATCAGTGTAAGGAGTCTACCTCAGCCAAGAGAGAGACACTCCAAATGGATGTTTTACCAATTTGTTTTTTTTTCTCTAGAGCTTGAAAGGACAGCTATGCAACAACCTGCGGTTTATGGGAGCAATCACTCACTTTCAAAGTGGATTTTCTACCCTTATCTAATTTTAGACCACAGAATTGGAGTCCAATAGCAGCAGAGTGGCAGTGAGCCAGTCAGTCTGCCTCATTTGATCCTGATGTTGCCTCTCCATTGCCTGACATCTCAGTCAGCATGGAGCTGCTCACTAGAGCAGACATGGCGACATGCTACGTATGCTACGCTAACCATACAGATGACATGGTGCTGGTGACTGTGTATAGTTAGAGAATAACACCCTTCCTTGACCAGGCTGTGGCTCAGACTCTGAGCTGTAAATCATCACACTACATGATGCCCTCACAGTGACAATGTTATTAAGACGATGGGGAACTGATGAGATTTAAATGAAGATTTGTAAATGTGGAATGGAGAAAGTATATTTGGGTATTTGTCACAGACCATGTTACCAGTCACAGACAGATGATGTTATGGTAATATGTGAGGGTTTTAGCAGTAATCCTTCAGTGAAAGTCAATTGCTTAGATGGTAATGGGAAAGCATTAGAACATTATTCTCACGTGTAAATAGTGTTGCTATCGAACAAATCATAATATTCTCTTAACACAAGCAGTAATTAACCCAGGTAGATTTGAAACTGAAAGCAATGATTTTCTCTTGGAATCCGTGTGCTACTATAAAAAGGTGAAATAACAACTCTTGTGTCTTAATTCAGTATTGTTTGGTCTCCTCATGCCTCAGTGTTCTGCCTGAGACAGATAGAAGCTCAGAGGTGTAGTGTTACGTGGGGTTTTAGCAGTGTTTTTCTTCCTATATACCCAGCAGTCATTCTGACAGGGGGTGACATTACTCAGCGCCAGACCAAACCTATGGGCTCATTTGTTCATTTTCCCTCTCACTCACTCTTACCTTCTCGCACACACACACACATACAGCTGTCACACACACACCTGAGCTGAGCCTCTTTGCGTCACACACACACCACTGTTTTTCACACATTCTTAGACAGCAGCCCCTGGTGGGTGGGATGCACACACACACACACGGTGTATCTGTGTTCGCATGGGTGGTCTTTGCAAGTACACACTAGTCTATCATGCTAAGCCAAAAGTGGGGCTTAAACAAAGTACTAGATGAGAGAAACTAATTTCAGGTGCACTTTTGTCATCTTTTGTTTTACAGCTTTTGACAGGTAATTGAATTTGAAGACTTTGGGAAGGTTAGGTATTCTAAGTGAAGGCGTTCACAAAAGACGGCTCAGAGTTGGCATGGAAAGCTTCCAGCGGTGACGCGATAAACACCAGGGTATTTAGGCAAACCGCAGGCCTCACGGTTCCTTTATGAGGTCTGGTTAAACCCTCTAGGGTATTTAGACAAACCGCAGGCCTCACGGATCCTTTATGAGGTCTGGTTAAACCCTCTAGGGTATTTAACTTCCTGACTTATGTCTTGAGATGTTGCTTCAATATATCCACATCATTTTCCTTCCTCATGATGCCATCTATTTTGAGAAGTGCACCAGTCCCTCCTGCAGGAAAGCACCCCAACAACATGCTGCTGCCACCCCCTTGCTTCACGGTTGGGATGGGGTTCTCCAATTGACTCTAATTATGTTAATTAGCCTATCAGAAACTCTAAAGCCATGACATCATTTTCTGGAAACTTAGTGTATGTTAACTTCTGACCCACTGGAATTGTGATATTGTGAATTATAAGTGAAATAATCTCTGTAAACAATTGTTGGAAGAATTACTTTGTGTCATGCACAAAGTAGATGTCCTAACCGACTTGCCAAAACTATAGTTTGAAAATTGAGTTTTAATGACTTCAATCTAAGTGTATGTAAACTTCCGACTTCAACTGTATGTGTCTGTGTGTGTGGTGTGCATGTGTGCTAAGGTGTGGAGAGTCCAGTTCAAGTGTTCAGCAGTCTGATGGCTTGTAGATAGAAACGGTCTCTGAGCCTCTTGGTATCAGACCTCATCCTTCGATACCGTCTGCCCGACGGTAAGGGAGTGAACAGCTCATGGCGGGGGTGTGTGGGGTCCTTGACGATGCTGCTGGACTTCCATATTCACAGTTTCAAGTAGATGTCTTGGATGGGTGGGAATACGGCCCCTCAGACCACCAGCAACAGAACAATATCTGAAATGGTGTGACAGTAAAACAGGTGGCATGAGTTTGTAAATCTTCTGACCACCCCTGAAAGTTAAAATAACCATGTTCCACATCATTATGATGATGCGTTTTGCATCATATTGTGCATCATCATGTTGATGTGGCAAGTGACACTTTGTTTCTTTGAAACTTGACTGCTGACATGCAAAAGATTTTGGGACTGTATTAACAGTGGACTAATGAAAAAAAGACCAAAACATAATTTTTGAGTGGATTTTTCCTTTAAGCGTTAAACAAACCCTGAGAGGGTTGTTTGGACAGATGGGATGACTAGTAACAGAAACCATCCCATTATACTGCAATAATAATGGAAGGGTTTAGTCGATCTTATGATCTACGCCTAATCAATTTCAAAGCCATGCTATTATGGTATTGACTGATTCATTGACTTTAGTTTGTTTCTGACATGGAAAGTCAATATTTTCATTCTCGTAGCAACAGTCATCGTAGAAATAGGCCATACCTCTCACATCTTTGCAATATTTACAGCATTTTCAGGATTGTGGCGTTTCAATACTTTGCTGGACGAGTCGGTTCAGTGTTCTCCTATTTACATAATGCCTTCACCACCTATTTTTGTTTTTCTCCTCTTCACAATAATCAGTGTTGTTGTTTATCCTGGAATCTGGCCAGCAACTCACAGGAATTAATTTGAAGGAGAGGAAATCAATTTAATTTTCTGCAAAGCACTCCAGAACATCCAATCCCAGCAGGTCTCTGAGTAATATAAACACATTTTACAGGAGAATAAATTGTTTTCTTCTCTTTTCATTTTGATTGTATAGATGCAATCAAAACAAGCATAAGGGGGTGATTCTATTTGGGTTGATTGGATATTTCACATTGAAATTGACCTCTTTACAAATATAATTGTGTTCTTGGTAGGACCACCCAAACTCCATAAACAGTCTCTCCTACTTATCCCACAGAGATGAGGCGAAAACTAAGACAAATCTTAATGATGATTCAATTGGAAAGACCCACCATTTCCTAGGGTCCTCCAAGTTTGGTGCCGAGCCCTAAGCCTGTCTGAAAGATTCAGAGGCTTTGGCCAGGAAACATGTGGTTTGGAACTATTAACTCTCCAATGTATTTATTTGAATGTTTGGCTGCTCATCTTCTCTGGTGGCAGCATTTCAAATGGCCCCATTAGAAGTCAGTTCTTTTCTCTATTTTTCTGTCTAAGCCATAACACTTTTTAGTAATTTTGTGTTTATGACCATAACAAACAGTGCCAAGTCAAAGGGTGTTATTGCTGGGGAAAACATTATTCAACCTCCGCATCAGATGATAGGGCACTTTTTACTGACTACAAACCTTGATCTGTCCTGTGCAGACAGTATTTTAGAGGGTATTGCATTCATCAAACTATGATTCAAAGAACTGTGCTATCCATCACCATACGCAAGTTCACCAAGACCAGTGGGATCCCTGATTATACTATACACTCATTGTTGTACTCTAGTCCCTGCTTCTAACTCCAGTGGTAATGCCAATATTGATTCATTTAATAGTCAGCATTTTTAACCACATCATAATCCTTTCATGGGCGTGTTTGTGGTTGTCTTGCAGAATGCCAGAGTGCTTTTTAAGATCCGTGTGGTGGGAGGATCAGCGTCCTACAGCTACCTATCCCCCCAGGATGGACGGCCACTCTACCACCCAGCAGTGGACAGGTGAGACTGACAGCCTCTGCAGGCCACATACTGTAGATAGCTAAGCGTGTGCAGGTCAGACAGTTAGGTAGTGGGATGGGGTTCATCAAGCTAAAGTCAAGCAAGTCTTTCAAGCATTTCAAGAGGAATGTGTCAAAGACACAGTTTCTTCCCTCTATATTTTGTTTTGGTAGTTATTTACTGACAGGCAGCCCATACGGTGTAGTGGATTATGTAATGCCCATTTCTTACAGCGGTGAAATATGCAGCCATTTTGTAAGGTTCCTGATCAGGAGAGGGTGTCTAATGGTTTACGTTCTGTGGAAGCTAATTGCCATTTTAAAGGGCACTTTAGGAAGGCATAATTCCTCCAGTTGCTTAGAAATGTCCATTTATCATTTGAATGGTTGCTGGTCGACATGGTGCTTTATAAATGCATGTGTGCAGAGTATTCAGAAAACTTATATTTTTTGATGGTGCTACAAGACTCATTCATGTATTGATATTTTAGTTATACTACTAAATTGCTGTAAGAGTGACCCTCAAAAGCTTATGTGATTTATTTTTTTTTGTCCTTCAACAACACCGTCAATAAAAGCATTAAGCAGTTCAATCAATACCTATCCCTTACTTTGGAAAATAAATCGTTAGGAAGGAAAATTCTTCTTCCAGCATATAGGTTGTCTGCTATCCCACTGCGCTCCTTTGACCAGTATAGATGCATTTATCCTGTTGCTATTTTGTGGGTGTCCATAGCCAGCCTTCAGCATGGGAAGGGCTGTGTAGAGTCAAAGTAGTAGCTGTGATGGTGGTAAATGAAAGCAGCTATAGCCTGTGGAGAGATACATGTACTGTCTCTACAGATCTGAAATCTCCTGGGCTCCTACTGAGAGGCACCCCACAGCCATGAAAATCACTGTGTAATGAAATTCTGTTTGAAGTGTTTGCTTGAAGAGTTCAGCTGGCTTTGCTTGACTCTCAGCCCAGAATATAATGCAGTTTACCTGAGGGACCCCCGGAGCACAAGATATATACAAACAGGCACAGATTGTGATAGTGAGCTTACTATTCTACTCTCTGACAAGAAAACTGTAGACAATCTTGTTAACTGTTCTGAGAAATATTTCTGAGTTAAAATACTGTATAATTGAGTCCTTTTGAGGCTGGATGGAGCTCTTGAGGCCATTATAAAAGCACAACTGTCACAGAAGATTTGAGTCAAGAAAACACGCTTCATTGTAGTAGAGACTGAGAAATAAATTGTTTCTCTGTATTGTCCCCATTCCACCTATTCTACTGCTCATGAATAATTAGCATTAAGGAAAATCCCCAATTAATCCCTCACAAATTGTCTAAAATCCCACCTACCATTTAAACCCTATTTATAACTGACCCAATTAGTGGAGCTGGGTTTCTGTTGTGGCTCTATCACACCAATAATAGCCTTATTCATTGCTTTAGCTGTTTGGTAAGGCACATAAAACTAGACATTTTACATTAAATCAATCTAATTCATAACATGCTTTATATCCCCAACATGATGATATACAATGCTGTCAGGGTTTCAAGGGGCCTACAGTATCGTTAACACAGGCTCTGAATGAAAAGATAATGTTCAACTACTGTCTCGACCGGATGAAGATCCAACTCGGATCAAAATGTTGTCTTTATTGTGCGTCTGATTAAATCACCATGGGAACATTCCAGAATTGCAGACATTCCTTTTTTCTTCAACTACTTTCTTACCATCGATTGTGCGTTAAACATATGCGGTTGTGTGAATAGTTTGTGGATTTTCTGTTTATTCAGCCTCTGAAAACGTACTTCTGAAAGAACTATCTAGAAATTCATGATCTGCAACTTTTTTTGAATCCCATCATGTAGTGGATCTTTAATTGTAAGGTCATGCTGACACCTAGTGGCTGTACAGAGTATCTAACTACATGCTGCTGCACTACAGTCCATTCTGGAAAGGTCTCTATGCCGCATTTCCAATGAGGATTTACCAGTGTTTTACCCAAAAGGCTCAGACTTTTCTTTTTCCATCTACGTGGGCTGGCACCCGTGTCTCACTAGGCCATGGCTTCAGCGGACCTGCTCTGAATTGGAGCCATGGCAAAGCCCTGGGTACTTTTCAGCTGGCATTTACATAATGGCTAACTGAACTTTAACACCTTCTCACAAAGCTACAGTATTCTTGAATGATGCAGAGGTTGATGGTTCTGCTTGCCACAAGTCTTTAGTGTCACACTCCTAATGCAAACACATCAGGGTTTCCCAAACTGTTTTGGCCCGCGACTTCATTTTGATATTAAAATGTTTTGTGACCCGCCATGTAAAAAAAGTGATAAAATCAACGGCCAAAATTTTTTTTTTTAATTGGGGCTATGACAGTCTATAACAAATCAGTCTGATAGTACTTTAGACAGTATTTAAATCTGAAGGAAGTATGGTTTGAAATGACTGAAATGCATCAGAAAGGTATTGGGAAGTTCAGAAGATCATCAGGCAATAATTTTGTATGATCTTCTGCTTAGAAAATAACAATCATTGATGAAGTTATTTTTCTCAGATTTAGTGCCTGGGCCACTCTGTTCTAATGAGGCTTGTGGGCATTGTAGAGGGGAACAGACACATACAGTTGAAGTCGGAAGTTTACATACACCTTAGCCAAATACATTTAAACTCAGTTTTTCACAATTCCTGACATTTAATCCTAGTAAAAATTCCCTGTCTTAGGTCAGTTAGGATCACCACTTTATTTTAAGAATGTGAAATGTCAGAATAATAGTAGAGAATTATTTATTTAAGCTTTTATTTCTTTAATCACATTCCCAGTGGGTCAGAAGTTCACATACACTCAATTAGTATTTGGTAGCATTGACTTTAAATTGTTTAACTTGGGTCAAACGTTCCGGGTAGCCTTCCACAAGCTTCCCACAATAAGTTGGGTGAATTTTGGCCCATTCCTCCTGACAGAACTGGTGTAACTGTGTCAGGTTTGTAGGCCTCCTTGCTCGCACACACCTTTTCAGTTCTGCCCACAAATTTTCTATAGGATTGAGGTCAGGGCTTTGTGATGGCCACTCCAATACCTTGACTTTGTTGTCCTTAAGCCATTTTGCCACAACTTTGGAAGTATTCTTGGGGTCATTGTCCATTTGGAAGACCCATGTGCAACCAAGCTTTAACTTCCTGACTGATGTCTTGAGATGTTGCTTCAATATATCCACATCATTTTACTTCCTCATGATACCATCTATTTTGTGAAGTGCACCAGTGCCTCCTGCAGCAAAGCACCCCACAACATGATGCTGCCATCCCCATGCTTCAAGGTTGGGATGGTGTTCTTCGACTTACAAGCCTCCCCCTTTTTCCTCCAAACATAACGATGGTCATTATGGACAAACAGTTCTATTTTGGTTTCATCAGACCAGAGGACATTTCTCCAAAAAGTACGATCTTGGTCCCCATGTGCAGTTGCAAACCGTAGTCTGGCTTTTTTATGGCGGTTTTGGAGCAGTGGCTTCTTCCTTGCTGAGCGGTGTCGATATAGGACTTGTTTTACTGTGGATATAGATACTTTTGTACCTGTTTCCTCCAGCATCTTCACAAGGTCCTTTGCTGCTGTTCTGGGATTGATTTGCACTTTTCTCACCAAAGTACGTTCATCTCTAGGAGACATAACGCGTCTCCTTCCTGAGTGGTATTTTTTCTGGGGTCTTTGCTGATTACTTTTGATTTTCCCATGATGTCGAGCAAAGAGGCACTTAGTTTGAAGGTAGGCCTTGAAATACATCCACAGGTACACCTCCAATTGACTCAATTGATGTCAATTTGCCTATCAGAAGCTTCTAAAGCCATGACATCATTTTCTGGAATTTTCCAAGGTTTTTAAAGGCACAGTCAACTTAGTGTATGTTAACTTCTGACCCACTGGAATTGTGATATAGTGAAATAATCTGTCTGTAAACAATTGTTGGAAGAATTACTTGTGTCATGCACAAAGTAGATGTCCTAACAGACTTGCCAAAACTATAGTTTGTTAACATGAAATCTGTGGAGTGGTTGAAAAATGAGTTTTAATGACTTCAACGTGAAGTCAAAAGTGTAGGTAAACATCCGACTTCAACTGTATCTTATGTGATTGCATATTGTTCGTACTAATAACTAATATAATAATATTAATGACATATACTTAAGATGTTTTTTGTGCTAATTGTTTTAGGAAAAGCCTTTGTAGTCCCTATCTTCGATTTTTTAACTGTTCCTAAGTGTATGTAAATTTCCGACTTCAACTGTACATGTTCCTGAGAGTCGTATCTTTCAGTGATGGGGTCTTAATATTTTGTAGCTTAAACCGCTCAAAAGATAGAGCCACATTTGTAGGAAGAAAACAGAAACCAGTCTGTTTATTACATCCGCATCTAGTGGCTACCGGAGGTTACTGACATAACCCCAGTTTCTCTCGCGACCCCATTTTCAACTCTGGTGACCGCTGGTTTATATTGACATAAAACACTGGGATTATGCTGAAGTTTTACCTGGCTAATCTGATGACCTTTGACCCTTTTGTTTCTAGAGCTCTTAATCTCTGTGGCTCAGGAGGACCGCCCCATGTGAAGCTCATCATCGAGTGGGAACAGAGAATCAAAGACTGGTCAGGCAATCTCAGTGACACTCTATAACGTTATTCTAGCCCTGTATTATTGTAGACCTATGTAATCATAAAACACTATGTATGCTGCTGCACCTTATTATAGTTATGGCTGACAGCCTCTTTCTCTCTCTCTGTGTGCATGTTCCCAACTGTGTGTGTGTGTGTGTGTGTGTGTGGTCTCCTGCAGCCTGTTTGGGAACATCCAGGAGGAGGTGGTGAAGGATGCTGATAGTGTGAGAGGCCAGCATCAGCAGCATGTCCAGCAGCACAGCTGTACCCTGGACGAGTGCTTTCAGCTCTACACTAAAGAGGAACAGGTACATTATTTCCACCTACAGGCACCAACCACTGCTGATCGCAATCTGTTCTCTCCCCATAGAACAGGGCTGTCGAACTCATTCCGTGGAGGGTCTAGTGTCTACTGGTTTTAGTTTGTCCTTTCAATGAAAACCTAGACAACCAGGTGAGGGGAGTTCCTTACTAATTAGTGACCTTAATTAATCAGTCAAGTACAAGGGAGTCTGCGAAAACCCGCAGACTCTCGGCCCTCCGTGGAATGAGTTTGACAGTGCCATAGAACCTTACGTACAGAATCCACTGACTAATTTACAGATGAAGAGCAAAGAAATCCTTGCTGCCTATGGTTTTCATTATATATTTTTGTTTATAGGGGAGACTGCCTCTAGTTTGAAACATTCCTTTAAGGGATAGTTCATCCAAATTGCTAATTAATTAAACTATTATTACCCTCGCTCATATCATACGCATTTTTAGCTACTGAAGTATTTCTCTGCCATCGACCTGTATAGTATAGTTAACCATCCCACATCCACCAATGTATAGTGTACATATTCAGCCAACCACCCATACTATGCAATGTCTTTTTATAGATTTTTTTGCACTCCAGATATCTTGTATTTCTATACTTTTTTTATCATGTACCGTGTATCTGTCTTTTGTGTACTTTCGTTGTGGCATTTTGCACCTGCCCTGTGTTTTGTTGTTGTAGCTGCTTGACAAAGAAATTTCCCCCTCTGGGATCAATAAAGTATCTATCTATCTATCTATCTAATACATTTTATGCTACCTTAAAAATAAGATGCACATTTGTTATTTGGGTGAACAATCCCTTTAAGGACATCATTATGGAATCCATAATGCTTCTTATGTTATCAGATGCAAAGTCAACAGTAACATCAAAGGGTGTGAATGTTGTGAAATGACGCCAACAACAAAATCTGCCTTCAGTCAAATCAATCAACATGACCTGAGGTGGAATTAATCTTGCCAATTGCGCTCTTATTTTCCCATCAGTGGAGTGTTGGTATTAGAGCTGTGAATGGACTGAGTTCCTGCTGGGAACTGCCATCTATATCCCTGGCCTGCTCTAGCTTAACTATACCTGCACCCAGCTCTGTGTCTGAACGATTTATGAATCAGAATCCATTTTGTCCTCAATGCTTGATTGATCTTCCTGTTCCCGCTTACACTGTACCACAATATGTTGTTTATCTCCATGCCCCTCCACACCTCGTTATATGAAGAGGTTGTTTCAGGGAACGTCCTGAATATTCAATATGTAACAGAGGTGTACAGGAATTTCAAAGCCTGTAATTTGGTTTATGTAATACGCTTATGAAGTTGACATGTGACATAGATGTCCAGAACATGTCCTCCTCAAGAGCCTTCTCTTAGTTTCTTCCTGACCACTGTAAACTTTGAGTCCTATGTCTGCTTCTGATAGGAGTGAATCGTTTCCCATTGTCATTCATGAGGCAAATGACTAAGCTTTCTTTAGCTCCATTTGTGACCAGATTAGTATCCTCTCCTTGCTCCACTCTTCTTCATGAACACTAATCAGAGGGATTAGAGTGCCAGAGGCAGTCGCCCCGGCAACAGGTTGTGAATGTGACTGCTCAATTAGGCTTCACATGCTGTTCTGATGAAAAAGACATGGTCTAATGCACAGAGCTATCACTGAAGACCACCATGTATCATGTCATTAGCATCTTAAAGGTTTTGGTCCAACTAAAATGTGTGTTTTTTTTTGTTTTTTTGTCCACCTGCTTCAAACTGCTGTGAAAACAATATTTTTTGTTATTGAAGATATATTTCACAATGATTTAGATGGTACAATGATTCCCTACACTATTAAGTGCTTGTTTTCTCACATAAACTGAAATTAAGCGAACAGTGTAGAATTTTAGCAACCAGGAAATTAGCGATTTTCACTAGATAATGCAGCCACAAAGTCAGAACTGATGCCGCTCCGGCGGGAGAAATAAATAGCCAAATATCACAGCCAATCACAACACTGGCGGGTAAGTATACTGTGAAACATCATCATTCCACAATTAGCGCCAGATATATTGTGGACATTTTCTGAAATTACAACTAAATGTATTTATTTTTTATCCAATGTGTGGCACCTTTAAAGAGTGTTATGAAATTATTTCAATGGGTTGATTGAGGAAGAATATATACAGTCATGGCCAAAAGTGTTGGCACCCCTGAAATTTTTCCAGAAAATGAAGTATTTCTCACAGAAAAGTATTGAAATTACACATGTTTTGCTATACACATGTTTAATTCCTTTGTGTGTATTGGAACAACACAAAAAAACACAGGAAAAAAAGCAAATTTCACATAATTTCACACAAAACTCCTAAAATGGGTCGGACAAAATTATTGGCACCCTTTCAAAATTGTGGATAAATAAGTTTGTTTCAAGCATGTGATGCTCCTTTAAACTCACCTGGGGCAAGTAACAGGTGTGGGCAATATAAAAATCACACCTGGAAGCAGATAAAAGGAGAGAAGTTGACTCAGTCTTTGCATTGTGTTTCTGTGTGTGCCATGGAGAACAGAAAGAGGAGAAGAGAACTGTCTGAGGACTTGACAACCAAAATTGTGGAAAAATATCAACAATCTCAAGGTTACAAGTCCATCTCCAGAGATCTAGATGTTCCTTTGTCCACAGTGCGGAACATGATCAAGAAGTTTGCAACCCATGGCACTGTAGATAATCTCCCTGGACGTGGACGGAAGAGGAAAATTGATGAAAGGTTGCAACGCAGGATAGTCCGGATGGTGGATAAGCAGCCCCAAACAAGTTCCAAAGAAATTCAAGCTGTCCTGCAGGCTCAGGGTGCATCCGTGTCAGCGCAAACTATACGTCGACATTTGAATGAAATGAAACGCTATTGCAGGAGACCCAGGAGGACCCCACTGCTGACACAGAGACATAAAAAAGCAAGACTACAGTTTGCCAAAATGTACGTGAGTAAGCCAAAATCCTTCTGGGAAAACGTCTTGTGGACAGATGAGACCAAGATAGAGCTTTTTGGTAAAGCACATCATTCTACTGTTTACCGAAAACGGAATGAAGCCTACAAAGAAAAGAACACAGTACCTACAGTCAAATATGGTGGAGGTTCAAAGATGTTTTGGGGTTGTTTTGCTGCCTCTGGCACTGGGTGCCTTGACTGTATGCAAGGCATCATGACATCTGAGGATTACCAAAGGATTTTGGGTCGCAATGTAGGGCCCAGTGTCAGAAAGCTGGGTTTGCGTCCGAGATCATGGGTCTTCCAGCAGGACAATGACCCCAAACATACTTCAAAAAGCACCAAGAAATGGATGGCAACAAAGCGCTGGAGAGTTCTGAAGTGGCCAGCAATGAGTCCAGATCTAAATCCCATTGAACACCCGTGGAGAGATCTTAAAATTGCTGTTGGGAAAAGGCGCCCTTCCAATATAAGAGACCTGGAGCAGTTTGCAAAAGAAGAGTGGTCCAAAATTCCAGGTGAGAGGTGTAAGAAGCTTATTGATGGTTATAGGAAGCGATTGATTTCAGTTATTTTTTCCAAAGGGTGTGCAACCAAATATTAAGTTAAGGGTGCCAATAATTTTGTCCGGCCCATTTTTGGAGTTTTGTGTGAAATTATGTGAAATTTGCTTTTTTTCCTGTTTTTTTGTGTTGTTCCAATACACACAAAGGAAATAAACATGTGTATAGCAAAACATGTGTAATTTCAATACTTTTCTGTGAGAAATACTTCATTTTCTGGAAACATTTCAGGGGTGCCAACACTTTTGGCCATGACTGTATATATATTTACATGGATTTCTCGCTCTCTCTCTCTCTCTCTGCCAGCTGGCCCCAGACGATGCATGGAAATGTCCCCACTGTAAGCAGCTGCAGCAGGGCATGGTGAAGATGAGCCTGTGGACGCTGCCTGACATCCTCATCCTCCACCTCAAGCGCTTCCGGCAGGTGGGCGAGCGCCGCAACAAGCTGGCCACGCTGGTACGCTTCCCTCTGGCCGGCCTGGACATGGCACCCCATGTGGTGAAAAGGAGTCAGAGCACCCGGCTGTCCCACCACGGCCCTCTTCCCCCCCACGGTCCTCTGCCCCCCGGCCCCCTGCATCCGGCCTGGAAACAGCCCCGCCCACCCGACATGGCCCCTCCAGACTTTCTATATGACCTCTATGCCGTGTGTAACCACCACGGAGGCATGCACGGGGGACATTACACAGGTTTGTATGGAGGGACTGTCTGTCATATTCGCATTCTGTAAGTGTTCTATGAAATATCAATCTTATTGAAAGTGGTCTTAATCAGCAAAGTGTGAGATCCAATCCAAAAATGTGTTTGATGATGATAAAGATATTGCGATGGTTTATTCAGTATGTACAGTTGATGTCGGAAGTTTACATACACTTGGGTTGAAGTCATTAAAACTCATTTTTCAACCACTCCACAGATTTCATGTTAACAAACTATAGTTTTGGTTAGGACACCTACTTTGTGCATGACACAAGTAATTCTTCCAACAATTGTTTACAGACAGATTATTTCACTTATAATTCACTATATCACAATTCCAGTGGGTCAGAAGCTTGGAAAATTCCAGAAAATGATGTCATGGCTTTAGAAGCTTCTGATAGGCTAATTGACATAATTTGAGTCAATTGGAGGTGTACCTGTGGATGTATTTCAAGGCCTACCTTCAAACTCAGTGCCTCTTTGCTCGACATCATGGGAAAATCAAAAGCAATCAGCCAAGACATCAGAAAAAAAAAATGTAGAACTCCACAAGTCTGGTTGAACTATGATTAAATGTCAGGAATTGTGAAAAAACTGAGTTTAAATGTATTTGGCTAAGGTGTTTGTAAACTTCCGACTTCAACTGTATGTAAGTACACACAGTTGTGCATGTCTGAACAGGTGTCTGTGTCTCTGTGCAGCGTTCTGCAGGAACTCAGTGGACGGCCAGTGGTATGGGTATGATGACAGCAGTGCAGAGCCAGTCCCAGAGGGGGAGGTGTGCACACGGGGTGCCTACATCCTCTTCTACCAGAGACGTAACACCATCCCTCCATGGTCAGCCAGCTCCTCCCTCAGAGGTGAGCTGTGTTGACAAGTCATTTAATTAAATATGTCCTGTAGTTCTATTGTGTCATTTCAATAGATGATATATACCAATTGGTTCTGGAATAATACTGACCTTTAGAGGTCTTCAGTTGAAAGTAAGTCAATTTTTGCAGAGGAGATCTTAGTTGCGCATTTTTACGTCTAACTATGATTTCTACAGACGAAGGGCTGTAGACTTTGGCTACCGACTTCGTCTTATCTTATCGAAGTCCAAAACTAACAAAAACGTCACAAAATGTCATCATAATATATGCACAATCTCTTCTGATCTGTTTTGTCCCCCTCTAATAGAAAGAGACAGGTTTGTATGCATTAGCTGTGTTGAGAGGCCAGTACACAGATGGCTCGTGGCTCTGTGTAACAGTGTTCTACTACCTCTGCAGGCTCCACCAGCTCCTCCACATCAGATCACTGGCTGATCCGTCTGACGGGGGACAGTAAGAGGGGCAGCCTGGTCTCTGGGGGGTCCACCTCTGGCCCTCCTGTCCCCACACCAGCCCCCGAATCCCCAGAGCTCCCAGTGTTCCAGGACGAGCCTCTCAAAACAGAGACAGGTGAGTGTCTAAATAATAAAACACTATGGCTCACTGTGTCTGATTGGTCTGAAGTTCTGGTTGTTACTCAAAGAAGATGATCTCTGTGAATAGTGATTTCATTACATCATTAAAAAGCAGATGACTATGTAGATAAGACAATCAATGAACCTTTATAAAAGAGTAGGGATATGAGGAAGAATCCTAACTGTGTTTGTTTTTCTTTTGGGTCCAGATGGGTTTGAGAATAAGCCATTTGTCCGAGGCAATCAGGGCAGGAGCGTGAGCATGAGGTCACCCACTAAGACCAAGGACACCCTGAGCAAAGTGCTGCCCCTGCGCTGGTCCTTTGGCTCCAAGGACCGCCAAAAACCCTCCGCCCCCAGGCCAGGGGAGCTGGTGGAGTACCTGGAGTCAGGCCGCAGGCCGCGGTGCACCAAGGACCCCATCATCACCCTGGTGGCCACCCCGTCCCAGGGGAGGCTCTCGGAGGGCGGGCACAGGGACCTGGGCAGCTCCCCCAGTGGGAGCAGCCTGAGTTGCATGGACAGGTCCAACTCTGAGGCCTGCGACTCCCCAAGAGTACCAGAGGGCCAGAGCAGACCTGCCGTAGAGAGGAGCGCCAGCCTGGGGCTCAATATCATCGCTAAAGCCAGGGATGACAGCTCACTGGGCCGGAGGTCCTCCAAGAGGATCAGGCAGGACCAGGGCAGGACCCTGGACCCTCACCCCCATAGAGGCTCCACTGCTGGGGTCCACATAAGCCACAGTGCCCCCCCAAGTAGGGACTCCACACTGAAGAGGCCCAAGGCCCAAGCAGGGCTGACCTCCAGGGTAGGGGCACAGAGGGAGGCGCTGCAGGCTGGTCTACAGCCTGAGGAGAGGAAGGGGATGAGGGGTGAGGAGGTAAGGAGCCACGACAGCCTCTTGTCCTTTCTCAAACCAGGCTTCCTGAAGAAAGATGCTCAGAGGACACCTGGCAAGGGGGAGGAGGTCCGGGCGAATGGCCACGGGCGAGCCAGCAAGGTGGCAAACGGGAGTTCGTCTAAACCCTCCCTCTCCAATGGGACCCTGAACGGAGTAGCGCTGGAGGAAAAGAGGGCCAACGGCACCCCTAGAGGTGACTGCCGTCACAGCAAAGGGCAGCTTATCAATGGGAGGGCAGGGAATCACAGCTCTGCTGCGGACATCAAGCGTGCCCACAGCTCCAGCAACATCCAGACCAAACTGGACTTGACCTTGCGCAGGTGTGCCTCTCTGCAGAGAAACGGGCAGGTAGCTCCCCCGGCCCCACGCAGCAGCCTGGCCACAGACAAGCCCAGCTATGCCACCCTGCAGCGGACACGCTACAGCACCACCTCCCTAGGCAGGCAGCAGAGACCCGTCCCAGAGTCCTGCTTCTGACTCCCTCCGTACCCGCTAGGCTAACCGGCTGCTGCCACAGCAGTAGAGTTATCTGGCGTGTGGGTCTCTTTATTTAGAGTTTGTGCCAATGCTGCTGCCAGGGTTAGCATGTTAGTGTTAGCTGAGCAGTCTGGCCACCACTGCTAGAGCAGAGGGATAATCACAGTGTAACTATAAGACAGGCTCTTAGGGGAGACTTCAAATCAAATGTTGTTGGTCACATACACGTGTTTAGCAGATGTTATTGCGGGTGTAGGGAAATGCTTGCCAACAGCTGAGATCAGTAATGCAGTGCGTAACAGTTAACTGCCTGTCATAGGTCTTCTGTCTAATGTAAGTGCCTCTGTGACAGTTCAGATTGATTGC
The DNA here is from genome assembly GCA_023634145.1 of Thymallus thymallus. NCBI lineage: Eukaryota > Metazoa > Chordata > Actinopteri > Salmoniformes > Salmonidae > Thymallus > Thymallus thymallus. Next base: position 21,321,134 of record CM042397.1, on the reverse strand, counting down.
CTGTTGAACCACTGGAACCACGCTATTGATTGACACACACCACATCCAGACAGTCACCAGGTCTCTGTAGTAATAGCCAGCAGAGATGTAGTTTATGAAGTGCGTCACGTACCCTCCTGTTAACACTGATGTTTATTGACGTATTATCTTTGTGTGAAAATTAACCTATGCAGACTGTGTACACTGGAGAGGTACAACTGCTGTATTGTGATCGTATTTATTCCACAAACATGTCGAGCATCTTTCTTGGTTGTATGTTGTCCTGGATTTTCTATTAAGACGAGATTGATATAACCATGGAGGAATTTCCTGCACGAAAGGATTACATTAAATGATTGTCTGTCTGTGCTTCCTCTGCAAACTGGCTGCTAGGACCTCATACACTTATGTTAATGATAATATTCATATTGTATCATCCATTGTCAATGGCAACTGGTAACTGAAAGAAATAAGTACTGTAATAACCTGGTTGTTACACACCCGTTACTGACTACTGTAGTGTAACGACGGTGTGTGATTGGAGGAGAAGTAAGGGTAGAGGAATGAAAGGTGATTTGTGTTTACTTAACATGATTTAAATAATGGGTTGAAAAGAGGGTAGATGGCACACCAGGTACTCCAGCAGAGTAGATTTAATGGATCTTGAACCAAAGTTTGTGTCAATCAGAACATTCATCAGGACCCTGATAAAGGTTCATTGTGGAGCATACATGAATACCAGACAGTATCTTGGTCTTTCTGTTTTAACTCTAAATGGAAAAATATCATCAGAAAGAGGCACTTGAGAGTTTTGCACTTTGATTGTGTGAACTTAGATGGGTGCTATTATGTGATGATGAACTTTTGTGGAACCTCCTCACCAGTGTTTTAGGTAAGCCTCTTATAGGGCTCCCTAGTGGCGCAGTGGTCTAAGACACTGCATCTCAGTGCTAGAGGTGTCACTACAGACAACCTGGTTTGAATCCAGATTGTATCACAACTGGCCATATCACAATTGGGATTCCCATAGGGCTGGGCCAATTGTGCGCATTGTAAGAATTTGTTCTTAACTGACTTGCCTGGTTAAATATATATAATAATTAAATAGAGCAGCAGGGACAGACTGACAGTCAGTCCATTTAATTAAATAGAGCAGTAGGGACAGACTGACACACCTTCCATTTAATTAAATAGAGCAGTAGGGACAGACTGACAGACCTTCCATTTAATTAAATAGAGCAGTAGGGACAGACTGACAGACCTTCCGTTTAATTAAATAGAGCAGTAGGGACAGACTGACAGACCTTCCATTTAAGTAAATAGAGCAGTAGGGACAGACTGACAGACCTTCCATTTAATGAAATAGAGCAGTAGGGACAGACAGACTGACAGACCATTTCAGAGCTTTTGATGTCACTCCCTGTATCTCCCCACTGCTGAGCCCCAGAGAAAAGTTACTGCCAGTGTTTCACTATAACTCAACAGGGGGGATTAAACCTACTCCACTGTTGCCAAGGCAAACTCCCTTAAAGATACCACCTGCGAAGGTGCTGCTGTCTGATGTACTCTGCAGAGGGGCAGTGATTTCTTGATGTTCATTCATCTCTTGCCTTAGGTTCCAATATACAGTACATCTAATACATTACATGAAGATCATGTTGTAATTACTCCTGTAGAGTGCTATAATGCATTTTAATTGTCAGCCACATGCCAATTATGATATATGCACATTCTCTGTATGTTCTAGTCAGTGCAGATTTCCCAGCAACCATGGATGGAAACGTATGATGTGTGTTTTATGTTAGGAGGGTGTAGAGCACATACTGTATGTCCGAGCTTTCGTCTGGTGTATATGGACATATGTAGTAGTAATGCAGTTATTACCAACGCAATGGCATACGGTGCTTCTGAAAAGGGAAAAACACTATTACAGTAAATATATTTATCTATTTGATATCTGAGTCGACTACTTACTTAATTACTTAGGTCCATAGGCCATCAACTGAGTTGACTACATGTATCTGAAATGATCTAGAATCTAATCCCAATGAAATTATACAATAATGTACTATTCTTCTAAACTATAATGTTAATGTGTAGGACATATACTGTATGATTGTGTTAGCAGACATACTATACAATGTATTGGACCATGATGGATGCCTCATGCATTATCATAACTTCTTCTAATGGGGATTGGTTGATGACACTGCACCATCAACATTGGCTGATGACACTAACTCAAATTGTATGCCTTTTGGAATTTTTTCAATTTTGTTGCTGCAACCTTATTTAACTTTTCTTTATCACTTTGTTTACCAAAACAATGACCCTGAATGAAGGATGGTTTCTTTGGGAGGACATGTGTTGAGTATATTTTATATGCAACCTTTGTAAAAGTCTACATTTTATACCTGATTTGTAATTATGTAAATGAAGGCTCCAGATGATAAAATCAGATAATGTATGCTTCTGATCAGAGAGCAAGATCAGGATAATTCACAAGTGGACTTTAATTGTGAACTTAACATATATATTGTATCTGCCAGTAATATCTGCTTATTCACATACTGGACTTTATTTGAATTGCAAATTAAACACAGCTTTTCTCACAACTACTCTCTTTATCATAATACAAACCAGGATATATTCAGTTGCATGTGTCATTGTATCTGTCTAACTTGGACTTTAAAACTGCCTCAGGTTCTGCTCTTTTCCATACCACATCATACCAGCTTATTTTACATGACCAAGGTGTAGAGAACAACTGATTAACAAAAATGGATCTATTGTGGAGAGAAAATTGTATTACACATTTTTCTTCAATTCATCAGTGTCATACATGTTTTGTAGATATTGATTGAGCACATTCCAAATCGTTCTCTTGCCATGTGAGCTGTGCTCTAAGGGGCCGATTCAGACTTAGGAAATGTATGCCTTTCCTACGCACACCTTTCCTGCGCACTTCTCAGTAGTTGGTATTCAGACTTACCTTATGCAGGTGCGTAACAGGCTTTGCAGGCATGGTTCCCTTGCACGCTCTGAATACATTTTATTCAACCTCTGAAAACTCTCCCACATACTGGCCAAAATAATTCCTTGTGGAGTTTGCATTCAATAGGGTTTTCAGTACATTTATCTAAAGCCATCCCTTTAAATTTGGTGTACCTTTAACTTGAGATTTCTCTAGAGACTCACTAGAATATATGAAGAGAATGGTTCAGAATATTAGGGATCAATGAAAGAAAGCCATGTAAATACACACATTTGTCTCCTTTTCAGCACCAAATGGTCCACTTAAAAATACTCTTGTATATCTTGTATATTATTTAGGGTTAGGAAAGTGTTTATGAATAATAATAAAAAAACTGGTTTTACGCACTAAATATATTGGTGAATCAAAAATAGTGATTTGATTCATCCTGAAAATTGCCATATTCAATTGTTCCATTAAATATTAAATGTATGTGAGTATAACTGACAGTAGCTACCAATAGTGTTGTAAAAAAATAGTGAAAAGTCTGGGCATATAATTAAAACATAGAAATCATAAATCAACTCGGTAGGTTTGGCGCTATACTATAATTTGTGCATGGCTACAGAAGCCTATAGATTGGGTCTCCAAGTTTCATCCCTTGAAGTTAAAAGACCATATGATTTCAATTCTGGATAATGGAATAAATATTTAAACATCACTGTGGGAAAGTTGATGTTGCTATGCTTCAGTTTGCTGCCATATGACTCGTTTCACATTTGTCTCCAGTGATCATAAGGTAAAATACAGTAGATCTAAAACAATTGTCATTTATATTTACAATACCCTTATCCAAAAGGCTTACTCATTTAGCCAACCTAGCTCTTAATTTGTAAATTCCAATCCATGGAGCGTGGTGGTATTTATATCTGAAAAATAAAGTATTTGTTCCACTTGGAACCAACGGGTTGCACGACCGTATTCATTGTTTCATCGCTCATAAATGTGGTGGACTTAGGGAATTAAATCAAGGTCAGAAGCACTGCTGGGTGATTTGAAAAGTCATAGTCAATTGATCAGTAATATAATACTCTAAGCAAAGAAATATATATTTAATTTCCAATCTGTAGAAACTGAGAAAGAAAGGTTCAGAACTGTTGTGAAACATCACAGCACAGTTGGAAAAGATATGGCAAATAGAATTCAAAACTAGATGGGGTTCAGAGATAGATGGGAGGGGTTGAAGGGTGGGACTAAAAAGCCCCAAAAACGAAATAACTAATGTAAAATATACTGTGTCCGTAAAATGCATATAGTATGTATAAGCTGGAAGTAGAAGCCTAAGTGTCACGGTTGCTATGAGACAGGGCCCGAGGCGCAGAGCTGTAGTGCGAAAACACAAAAATAACAAAATGAGAGACAGCGACCATGAACCGCCGCGAACAAAGGAACACACAAAAACCCGCAAACACAGGTGGGAATGCTGAACATAAATAGGCTCCACAATTACAGGCAATGCGGCGTAGCTGCCTCTAATTGGGGACCAATTCCAAAATAGACAGAATTCCAGAGAGGTCTCTGGACACTAAACCTGGAAAAACATAAAGGTTTCCAGAGACCTCTCTGAACATAAACGTGGCACCAGGTAAGGCGGGGGCTCCGGCTCAGGAGCCGGGCTGTAGCCCTTTCCCGGATTGGGCATCGGTGGAGCGGACTGCTCCGGCACTGGATCGGGGCTGAAGACCGGTCCCGGACTAGGCACCGGTGGAGCGGACTGCTCCGGCACTGGAGCGGGGCTGACGACCGGTCCCGGACTGGGCACCGGTGGAGCGGACTGCTCCGGCACTGGAACTACCGGGCTATGAACCGGCACTAGTGCTACCGCGCTGGGGACACGCTCTGAAGCCACCGGGCTATGAGCCGGCACTGGAGCTACCGGGCTCAGAACCGGCGCTACCGCGCTGGGTACATGCACTGGCGCCACCGGGCTAGGAACCGGTACTGGCGCTACCAAGCTGGGGACACGCACTGGCGCCACCGGGCTAGAAACCGGTAATGGCGCTACCAAGCTGGGGACACGCACAGGCGCTACCGGGCTAGGAACCGCACTGGCGCCACAGGCTAGGAACCGGTACTGGCGCTGCCAAGCTGGGGACACCCCCTGACGCCACCGGGCTAGGAACCGGTACTTGCGCTACCGAGCCGAGGACACGCACTGGCTCCACCGAGCTAGGAACCGGTACAGGCACTACCGAGCTGGGGAGGGAGACCTGAGGTCTGGTGCATGGGGCCAGCACTGGAGGAGCGGGCAGGGCACATGCACTGGAGGTCGGGTGTGGGGAGCTGGCACAGGGCTTACCGGGCTGGGGAGGCACACCGGAGGCCTGGTGCGTGGGGCCGGCACTGGAGGCACTGGGCTGGACGCACGCAGTGGAGGTCGGGTGTGGGGAGCCGGCACAGGGCTTACCGTGCTGGGGGCTGGCGCTGGAGGTACCGGGCTGAGAACCGGCATTGGAGGTACCGGGCTGGGCACCAGCCCAGGAGCCTTGGGAAGAGAAGCCACCAGTCGTTCGGACCACATCCTCTTGCGGTCCTCGAAGTCGGCCTCGTCCTCCCTTGGGCTGGTTCCTGCTCCCAGGCTGGCCACGTCCCAGAGCTAAACAGTGCAGGAACTCCTCCTGGGAGATAACTTCCATACCTCCGGGGAGTTCCTCCTCTGTCCAGCCCTGCTTGGTACCGTGGTGGTGGGTTTTTCTTTCACGATCGCTATTAGACAGAGCTGTAGTGTGATAACATTCCTTTAATTACTTAGAAAACACAAAAATAACAAAATGAGCGCCAGCGACCATGAACCGGCACGAACAAAGGAACACACACAAAAACCCACAAACACGCTGAACATAAATAGACCAATTCCAAAAGAAACAGAGAATTCCAGAGAGGTCTCTGGACACTAAACCTGGAAAACATAAAGGTTTCCAGAGACCTCTCTGAACATAAAACCTTACCCTAAGTATGGTTGTCCATTGGTTAACTCCAATTAAGGGAGGGATGGTAGGGTTTGGGGAAAATAATACAAAATATATACTGTATATATTTGCCCAAAAATATATGGGGGATTGGACATTATTCAGGTAATTACATTGATAGAAGCCACAATATATCTGCAATATTAAAGCTGATCTACCCCGTAAAACGTAATCTAGATCAGAATAGAACAGCTTCCTAAAACCTATGGGGAAAGAGTTGGGTTTTCTGAGGTTTGTCTGAGGTTAACACAGGCTTAGGAGATCTTATACATTTTGATCTATTAGATAATATCAGTCAGTTAACATTACCTTTATGAATTATGAAGACTTTATATGCTTTATGTGTTTTTTATTATTACATAAATGCTTCAAAATTCACAAAAAGTGTTGTTAGATAATGAAGATTATCTCATAGAACAAAGATCCCCTAAGCCTGTGTTTACCACATAACTTATTTTCAGGGTTTATCCAAAAACCCTACAACAAAATTGTATGTTCTAAGTCCAAAACAATGCTTAAAATACTTTTGAGGGCTGGGAAAAATCTAAGTAATTTGTATTTTTGAGAGTAGTTACCCTTTAATTCAAGTGTGCAGGCACCTAGCACTATTGTTTGATTAGCGGTGTTTCTATAGCACATGAGATCGAGTTTGAAAAACAAAATGGCCACTGGACAGGTAGGCATGACAGGTAGACATGGGCTACTTTGTAACAAGTTAACATTTAATAGAGAAGGTTTTTGGGAAAGCATTTCCATCTACCAGAAGACTGTTAGGCCTACCATTAGCATTGCTATATTTTTCCTGTTCCTTCATTGTTTGAAACCTGGATGTTTTATTTCATATTATGAGGCATGTCGTACCTTGCATGTCGTACCTGTCGTACCTACAAAGTAGACTATAGCCAGGCAATGATATAAAGACTTACTCATATGCATTCTTCTGTTGTATTGGTTTTCTTTCAACTTTCTTTCATTGTCTAGCAGCCTAGTCACATTAGCAACCCATGATAGTTGTTGCATCTTTAAATCCCCCCTCTTTCTAACTGATATTTCCATCTCTGTCCATGAAACCGCTTGTATGTACGGTGCGTATTTTAGAACAGTGTTTTCCTGCTAATTGCATGTGTACATTGCTGCACCTAAAATGTCAAATAAATAATAGCTTATCAACATTTTAAGCTAAACATTGTGATCTGTTCCTTCAGCCCTATTAATTGACAAGGCATATACCCACTACACTACTTGTATACATATCAGTGGGGATTAAGAAGTGAGTATATGCAATGCCCACTGGAAAACAAGTGGGTATATGGTGTATACCTGCGTATACCCTCCACTACACCACTGCCTCTGCCACACCTCTTTTTCTGTGTTCTCCAACACGAAAGAATAACTGACTGAAACATGCGTTAACCTCATGCCTAAATTCAAGGTCAGAATATGTAGAGAGAAAAGTGCATGAAAAGGGAATTAAGTTCCGTTTACGTGCGCTTAACTCGGGTCGGAACCGGCCCATTAGTCATGTACAGGCCACAATACAAACCTGCATGCAGCAAGAAGCCAGGATTAGTTGGCCCAAGGCTGCATTATATGATATCTTATCTAACTCTCTATAAGCCTTGAAATGTAGGTTTGTCACATTTTACAATATGAATTATATAGTAAGTGTTATGCTTTTGCTTGAATAATTGTACATTGAAAAATTATTTTTTATAACATTTATGTATATCAGGCCAACCACCTTCAAATGGAAGGGTTAGATACATAAAGTGCATTAACTACTAAACGGTAAAACAGATATGTATGAAAAACAGATATGTATGAAAAACAGATATGTATGAAAAACATTTGACATTTTGTACTGTCGCCTCATATAAAATATTTGATCTCAAATTCAAAATGCTGGGGTATAGTATAGCCAAATTAAATTGGTTTTAGCTTCACTGTCCAAATAAAAATGTTGGAGAGTGTACATATGGAGGGGAGTATATTTTAATTTAATAGGGACATGTGATGTAGCCTAGCTACCCACCTGTGCCATGGGGAAACTAGAAAGCCAGTGACTGCATTTACAATGGCTTTGATGAGATTCTGGGGCGCAGGGACAGGAGACATAGAAAATCATAATTCTAGATGGTTGTCTTTTAAATGTATTTGGTGGCGTAATCTCTCAGCATGTTTTCCTTTCATTATAGTCCTATTCACCAGCACAATACAGCATTGCAGGTTCCCAAAAATCCAATGGTTCCTCATTGCATCCAGAGACACTCATAATCAGACTGCTGTATAATCAGTTGTCATGTCAGAATATTGTCATTTAGGGTTTCAAGCACATCACTGAACTAGAGATACGACAATCTCTTGTTAGGCAGGATGTCACAGTACAATGCATTGAAATATAATACAGTATTCCATGTGTGAGGAGAACAAAATGGAATACGGAACAATTAAATATCTTCCCTTATCTCTGAGAGTTTTTCTAATAAGAGTGATGTGCCTTGGTTGAAAAATATCAATAACCCAGGTAGATTGTGGACAAAAGAGAAGTAGTTGACATATCCTGGTATATCTTCCTTTCTACTTTCACACATAAGTCCATTCAGGGTAAGGGTCCTCTGTGTTTAGCAAACAATACAAAGACAAATCCTTTAACATGACATTATATCACTCTTTTCCTCTCACCCTGATGGTAGTGTTTGTTAATCATCAACTTGTTTTTGTACGCTTTCTTTGTGTGCTTTTCATTCTGTAATTTTGGCATATTTTTCATTACTTCAATCAAAGTGTGATTTCTCTGGCATATTGCCATGCTTTTTGATTGTTCACAACATTCATGATTAAAAGGCAAAGGCGTATGTATTTATCTGAATCTACACGCCTGACACTGAAATGGTGCAGTTGAAAGGCTATATCATTTGCATTAGCTTTTACGCATTTAAAGCTAGAATCCTTATTTGAAACAATAACAAAGCGGCCACTCCACCTGTTTTGGTAACAAAGCTGAGGGAAGGGCCTGGAGAAATGTAACCACTCTCAAATTCCTAGACAGAGCTATGGATGTAAGGACTGACCATCCATGATATCAAAATTGTAGTATGAACCATGTTTTGAGGCTATACAGTGTTTGTTTACATATATATCATTCAAAAATGGATGTAGCATCTAAGGATTCTAGCTTTAACCGATGACCTCAACATATTATATTATCACACAATACAAATGTATACATTTTCCTTTTCATCTAATCCCTAATGTGTTGGCACAATAAGCTGATGGTAAAGTACACTCTACTTATAAAGTTCCTAAAGTCATTCATACCAGTATACTGAACACTGAAGGCTCAGGTTTTTTATTGTCTATGTTGTGTTGTGTATCCTGTGTTCAGCAGCTTTATGAATGACACTCTTGACTGGTGTGATGTTTATGTTTTGTAGAATAAAAGCTATTGGTATCTTCAGTCCCCTCTTGCTTCAGTCCCCTCTTGCTTCAGTCTCTTGTGCTGCACTCAGTTGCCTGCAAGGTGTAATTACTGCTCCATTAAAGAAAACACAGATGTAATGAGTTACTTGATGCCACGGACACTTTGGATCATATTTGACTTGTACAGTATCATCCTCTCTTTTTAAAACTGCATCATAGCAGACTTAATATTGATTGGAGCAGCAGTGCAGTTTGAATAACTCTGAAAATTGATTCCCAGAGCACCAGTAATAACTTTTTGAAGAGTCTTTGTTCAAGTAAATAAAGGCTGAATCAATCGCTGGAATTGAAATAATAGGGAGCACTGCAGTTTGATGTGGTGGAAAACTGAACGGGTCGAGAATAACATGTCAAGCCTGTTACCCACAGACAGACAGGCTAGAAATGTTTTAACATTGGCTAAAAATGTTTTAACAATATATATTTTTAAGCTTGCATTCAATTACCCCTCCCTGCTGCACACAACATCCATTCCCCCTGTCACAATGGGATTTATGGATGATTTAAGATGACGTCGTTAACCCTGTTACGTCCACCATGTTACTTTATTTGGCACTTAATTGGCACTTAGTATATCTTTTTTTGTTAACCTCTCGAGTTTGGAAAACATGTTTTTTATTAAGTTGAACATGTGCTCTTTATGACAGAATGTAAACATTTTGTAAAATAAAAAGTTACTCTACTCAAGGCACCTGATGGGTGGAATGACCCAGAAACAGTTTTTGTCTTCACTAGTTTCCCGCTGATACACCCAATTAGTTTAGTCCAAGCCTTAGACACTCCGCTGTGTCTTATCTAAACCTGGGGAAACATTCCACGTCTGTTGTTTGTCAGAACCACCACCTACAGGATATAATCACTCTGAGCTACTGAGGCATGTGCTCCTTTCATTGGGGGAATTCGAGAAATAAACATGTGGAAAGGCAAGCTTTTTCAACCTTCAATGAGATAAGCTTACTGCTCTTATCTGAACAATAGCAGAAATATGAACAGAATTGTAAATAGAAATGTTCTGTTCAACCAGCTATATAAATGACATACAGTATATGTATAAATTACAGATACTACTGGTTATGGTCCATATATTCCACGGCAGAAATCTGGAGGCACACAAAATAATTATAACAAATATAAAGGTTTGGCTTGGCAGCACTGGATTGAAATGCGCAGTTCCACCCCATTTATGTATAACATGCAAAATGCATCACGCCTGTCTGTGTTGGACATAAGATATAGTTGGACAGCAGATAGTCAATTAGATCTACAATTTCAGACAATTGGAACAGAACATGAATGGTTGTGGTGACTGAAATGTGGGCTTTATTATATGTTCAAAAAACATTGTGTGTTTATGAAGTGTTTGAATGTATTGTCAAAGGCTGAATTTAGACCAGCTATACAGGTCTAAATCCAATCATTAAACTCATACTTACCTCACATGTTTGATCTGTGTGGTCGTCTGTTTATTTGTAATACAGACTCTCCTTGTTATCACTGGTGTAATGAAATGTCAGGTGAAAACTTTCTACATTCGACATCTCCCTTTTCCAATTATCTGACATTTCAAACCACAGCGAGGAGGTTTTTAATTAAAGCATTTGACTAGTCCGCCCTATTAATTAAATAAGAACTGCAAACAGAAGTTATCTATATGCCTGGAGGACTGTGTACTTTTCTTATGTTTTGTGGAGTGATTTAACTGCTCAGTCAGCTCAGATGTGTTTTGTTTGAGGTAGTAATTAATTAATGACTCTACGTGTCGGAAATGTTTCACTGGGATGCTGGCCCATGTTGACTCCAATGCTGGATGTCCTCATCACATATATGGATGAACAAACTGTCTTATAAAAGCTTCAAATTTATAAATCCAATCAGTAAACTCATACTTAACTCACATGTTTGATCAGTGTGGTCGTCTCTGTTTATTTGTAATACAGACTCTCCTTGTTATCACTGGTGTAATGAAATGTCAGGTGAAAACTTTCTACATTGGACATTCTGCTCTTGCTTTTATCTCCCTTTTCTAAATAACAGACGTTTCAAACCACAGTGAGGATGTTTTTAATTAAAGCATTTGACCAGTTTGCCTTATCAGTTTAATTAGCGCTGCAAACAGAAGTTATCTATATGCCTGGAGGACTGTGCACTTTTCTTCTGTTTTGTGGAGTGATTTAACTGCTCAGTCAGCTCAGATGTGTCAAAAAGTTGCATTTTATTGTGTTTTAATTTAGGCAGTAATTAATGAGTGAAAATAACTAGATAATATACACTGAGAGTACAAAACATTAGGAACCTTCCTAATATTGAGAAAGATTTGATCTGGAGGCACACCAACAAAAAAATAATAATCGAAAAGGTTTGGCTTGACAGCACTGGATTGAAATGTGCAGTTCCACCCCATGTACTGTATGCGTAACATGCAAATTGCATCACTTAGCATGCCTGTCTGAGTTGGACATGAGATAGCCAATTAGATCTTCAATTTCACTATTATCAACCTGCCCCAGCTATTATTATCTAGAATGCATCATGCATTACAAAACAGCTAGCTCATAGACAGTGTTACCCAGAACTACATTTAAGAATGTTTACTATGTTTAGCATTGTGTTTGTTTATGGCTCATTGCAGGTTTCACTGAAATCTAATTAGCAATGATGAAAGATTACATGTAATGGGAGAAAGTATACAAGGTATCAAGTGAAAAATTCACAGAGAACCCAAAAATAGAAGACAAGTGGTGTAAACCACACATACTTCAATCCTTTTTGTTGATACAGGATGCAGTGGGCTCTGCATATTTTCAGGCCTCTGACACTGTGTGTGTGTGAGAGAGAGAAAGAGGGAATGAGAGAGAGAATGAGAGACGGAGAGAGAGATGATATAGTGTATAATAAAAAGCTATCACTCAATACTTTGTGATGCAGGGAGTAAGTTGAACATTCCTTTGTTTGGGGTGGACACATTAATCTTTCCAGGCATTGTACAGCCAACAGTAGCCATACTCTATGATAATGGATCCTGAAGAGTTGGTTTGAAAGGATTCCAGGGACATGTTACACAGCATGTGTGCTTTTGTGTAGAAAGTCTAATTTCACCATAAATTATCTACCAGATGTAACTGAACAATACCCACCTACAGCATGCAACGTCCATAAAGCAGGTAATCATTTTTGGTGATCAAGGCCTCCGATCCCTTTTCTTCAAATCACGATGACCATTATAACCTGCATGTTGTGAGGAACAAATGTGGCTCTTTAAGTCACAAGTATTAAAAAGGTCAGCACCACGTAATTAAAAACCTACTGTAATTAAAAATCACACAGAGAGCGTTGGTGGATGGCCTTCAATTGAGACACATCAGCCAGATGTGAGGTCATTGTTTAAAGTAGATATGCCATCAATGTAAATGAAATTAAAAAAGCATTTCAAATTTTACTACACATGTCACGAGCGGGTGCATGTATAGACAAATGCGCAGCGCAGGGATAGTAGTTCGACATATTTTATTATACTATGTAAGAATGACGAACTACTGAAAACACAAAAACACGAATTGACAAAACGTCACGTTCACAAAACAAACACGAATGAACAGAAGTAAATCACGCACACTTACTTTTCACCGTGACATGCGAAATAATAACCCACAAACCCGGTGTGAAACCTACAAACCTATGTAGGATCCCTAATTAGAGACAATGCGCAGCAGCTGCCTCTAATTAGGGATCCAGCACAAACCACCACCAGATAGAGAAAGAATAGACCTGTCAGACTCTGACCATGGTTACATAGAGAAGCAAATAGGCTTCTCTATGGCCAGAGCCTGACAACATAACACTGAATCGAGCCGGTCGGTCACATATATGGATGAACAAACTGTCTTATAAAAGCTTCAAATTTATAAATCCAATCAGTAAACTCATACTTAACTCACATGTTTGATCAGTGTGGTCGTCTCTGTTTATTTGTAATACAGACTCTCCTTGTTATCACTGGTGTAATGAAATGTCAGGTGAAAACTTTCTACATTGGACATTCTGCTCTTGCTTTTATCTCCCATTTCTAGATAATAGACGTTTCAAACCACAGTGAGGATGTTTTTAATTAAAGCATTTGACCAGTTTGCCTTATCAGGCATATAGAAGTTATCTATATGCCTGGAGGACTGTGCACTTTTATTCTGTTTTGTGGAGTGATTTAACTGCTCAGTCAGCTCAGATGTGTCAAAAAGTTGCATTTTTATTGTGTTTTGTTTGAGGCAGTAATTAATTAATGACTCTACGTGTCGGAAATGTTTCACTGGGATGCTGGCCCATGTTGACTCCAATGCTTCCTACAGTTGTGTCAAGTTGGCTGGATGTCCTTTGGGTGGTGGACCATTCTTGATACACACAGGTGACTGGCACCTACTACCATACCCCGTTCAAAGGCACTCAAATATTCACCCTCTGAATGGTACACATACTGTGCACAATGTCTCAATTGTCTCATGGCTTAAAAATCCTTCTTTAACCTGTCTCCTCCCCTTCATCTACACTGATTAAAGTGGATTAAAGTGACATCAATAAAGGATCATAGCTTTCACCTGGAGCAGGTATTCCTAATGTTTTGTAAACTCTGTGTTTGGTGTATATTATCACAGATAGTGAATCAATAGTGCAACATAATGTAAGGAAATGCATCTATTCCTCTCACTATACTGAATTTCACAGTGCCTTCGTTGTAAAATGTACACATTGGAGATGTATCAAATCCTGTATAAAAGACTGCTCCTCAATGACTTAGAGCTTAAATAAATGTATCACAACTTGGTCTGGAATTATTTATATTATGATGAAAAAGAGTTGAGAAGGGTTATTGGAGTCTGTCTGTTGCCTTGGCAAGTCATTTAAACATCAGTTTTTCAAATATTCAGCTAAAACCCCCAAATCCATTTAATAGATCAAAAACCTCCAGAAATAATTTATTGTGAATCTATTGTGAATCAAGTAGACATATCCTGAACTGGACAGCCTTGGTATGCATTAAAGAAACATAGCCTGTTCACAACCTTCTTGTGCTCAGACCTTAGGGTACTGTTTAGCATGGGACGTAATTACACAATTGTCTAGTTTAAATCTGGATTAAAAATAACCAGATTACAACCAGCCAGGTAAAGACATCTTCTTCTGATCACATCAAAGACTTGAGGAAAACCTTCCTTTTTCAATAAGTATACAATAACGTCAGCCTGACTTTGCCCACTGGCCCACTGGCAATCTATATTATTGCATCTCAGCTGTGCACATGACACTGTGTCTGACAGCATAAATCCTGTCAACATCTGAGGATGTTTTAAAATACCATGCTCATAAACCACTGTGGGAAACCCATATATGTAATGAAGGAAATGCAAATCATCAGACAGGTGTTTCAAAAGAAGACCATCACAAAACCATTACCACAGGAAAAGTCAACAGATGCCTCTGTTAGTATCTGTGCCTGCCTAATAGTGCATATGCATATTCTGATTACCTTACCACACACACACACACTACTGCTTTAATAATTTACATATTACATAATGAGAATGACAAAAGGAAAGGTCCATGGCCCTAATATTGGAAATATATCATATTTACATACACTGGCAGTTCTACTATGTTTATATACAGTGCTGAACTTTTGAAAGTGAACTGCAAAATAGTGTTATTGATAACTGTAGGCTGACATAATTTGTTTTAAAGTTCACATTGTTACTAATATCCTACAGTTCAATTGCCAACTGAATCCTAGTACAAAGTCCCTGTATTCACAGTTCCTTCATGTGAGCATGATAGGATAGGATAAATATGATTAACTTTAATGTCCCAAGGGGACAATTGTCTTATAAACACAGTACTGCTGTATACAAAATAGATACTGTACATTACACACTCAACATACTACATACATTGCATGTTAACCCTGTCATACACATTGGGAGCATGACTGTCTGATGGGGGCACCAGTTCCTGCTGAGCTGAGAGAGAGCCCAGATTCATGGGACTAGGGCTGAGGGATGGGCTGGGGCTGCTGACTCAGTGCACAGCCACATTGACAGGCAGCATGTTGTGTACTAGTAGGTCTCTGGAGGACTGAGACTGATGATTACACTCTGGGGCCAGTCTCAGACTCACACTGCCATCAGCCATGCCAGGGTTCACCCTGAAGACCCGATTGGTTGGCCGGATGGCCACAATGAACTGCCTCTTAAAGGTCTCACTCAGCACGATGTAAAGGTACGGGTTGATGCAGCTGTTAGCGTAACCCATGCTGATGGCAATGTTATAGGCATAGAAGAAGGCAAAGCTGGGCCTCTGGACCCCCAGGTGGGCAAGCTGCAGGATGTAGTATGGAGCCCAGCAGATGAAGAAGGCCAGGCATATAGCCACAGCCATACGGGTCACCTTACGTGTACGCACCCTCAAGCTGCTCTGGGGAAGCGGGGCCACCGTGGCAGACATGTTCTGGAGGATCTTGAAGAAGACCACGCAGATGATGACCAGAGGCAGGGCAAAGGCCAGCACAAACTGGTAGACGGTGAACCAGTACGTGTCAGTGGCTGGGTTGGGCAGCAGGAGGGCACAGCCCACTGAGCCGTCCCCTCGGGGCATTAGGCCAGCATACATCCACACGGGAGTGATGGAGACCAGGGAGAGCACCCACACCAGCCCCACCGCAGCCCCCGCTACACATGGTGTGCGCACATGGTTGAAGCGGATGGGATGGACCGTGGCTAGGTAACGGTCCAGAGTCATGACAGTGAGGATGTAGGTGCTCACTATCTGGCTGTTGGAGTCCAGGGCGGTTATGACCGTGCACATGAAGTCACCAAAGCACCAGGAACCATTGCCCAGGAGCTGGTGGATGAGGAAGGGCATGCCCAGGAGGAAGAGGAGGTCCACTAAAGACAAGCTGAAAATGAAGATATCTGGCACTGTCTGTTGGGCTCGGAACTTGGTCTTCTTCACAATGGTGTAGATGACAATGCAGTTGCCAATAATCCCAAAGAAGCAGATGACACCGAAAATGCTGGGCATGAGGATGTTGTGGTAGGGCGCCTCATTTTCTGTAAGTATGACACGAAAAGTTAATTCAGTCTCATGTTGCAGTGTCATTCAGTCAACAATCAGACAGGTGTTCGCTTGCATAAGTCTTGATTTTACTAACAGTATACTGTCACCCCTGGACGCTCTATCACAAAGATCAAAGACTCCAAACTAATCCTGTCCATTCATGTGGTGCTGATATTCATTGCTAATTATAAACTGGATTGTTCAAGACCTGAATGCTGATTGGCTAAATACAGTGGTATATCAGATGGTATACCAGGAGTATAACAAAACATGTATTTTTACTGTTCTAACGTTGGTAACCAGTTTATAATAGCAATAAAGCATATTGGGGGTTTGTGGTATATGGCCAATATACCACAACTGTATCCCGGCACTCCTCGTTGCTTTGTGCATAAGAACAGCCCTTAGCCGTGGTGTATTTATTGGCCATATACCACACCTCCTCGGGCCTTGTTGTTTAACTAAAGAACGCGTTTACATTTAGTAATTTCAATCTAATGTAATGCAAAAGTCACATGACTAAATTCCTGGGACAACATTGAATTCTTAAACATTGAGTTTACATTCGTGCATTCGTTACATTCGTCCATGAAATCAGGAAAATCACAGGCTACCTGCTGGACTTTTGGATGAGTTGTATGATGGGACAGACGTCTGAGACAAGTTCTCGTTCGAAACATTTTCGAAGTCCATTTCGAAGTTAGAATAAGCTCAACAAAAGAATGGGCTCTGAAAGAAAAAAATATGTGAAAACAGGCAAATAACGTAGGCCTAATTAGAAATACATATTCTATCATCAGTAGGCTATACTATTATTGTACTGCTTGGCTACTGTAAATAAAACCCACTTCATGCTCAAACAGATGCAGTCGAATAGTGGAATGTTGTAAAGACATGAAAATATATTCTGGAAATTCCATGTCCTCATCACAGTGTCAAAAAGATAAAACAATGTAAAATAATAATAATAATAATACTTCTCATTTGAAACATTTGCAACAACTCAACATTCTTTACAACCCGTATTGAAAACATCTTAGACCCAAAGAAAGGCACTGGTGTCCTTGTCTATGCTGTGCACTGTAATTATTGGTGATGAACCAAGTTCCAATTATTCTAGTACATCAATTAATCAATCAAAGTAATTCAGTGGAGACGGGATGAATTTGTACAAACTGACCTTTTCCTGCTTCTTCTTCTGTAGCCTCTCCTCCAAATCCCATTGTCCTTCTTCTATCTTTACACCAGCAGTGTTGCTCATCAAAGCTCTCCCTTACATAAGAATAGGGGAGACCAGGGAGTGTTGCAACACTGGGCTAGTTGTAACGCTGTCAGTTTGACCAATCAGAAAATAGCTGCGGTGATGTCATCAATATCATACACTCCCATTTCCGTTTTGAGCTCACAGGAGAAGTGGCATGTCTCTGTGAGCAACATTGTGGATTTTACGACCAAAAAACTGATTTTCAGGTAAGAAAATACTATTTATTATCAAGATTAGTTAATTGTATTGTAGATACAATGGTTTGACTTACATAACCTAAAGTAGCAGTTTCTCTAGTTAAATTTGATGCTTTGCATTCATGCTAACTTCAAACCCACATTCTAAAACAGTTAGCTATGTAATGGCTGCTTGGGGTGGGGATAGTTGTAACAGAATCAGCAGGACCCCTCAACTCAAGCCTCAGCTGCTCAACAGGGTTTCAGTCCATCTGCTGTCTATCCATTTCCCAAAGCAGGACCAAGGAAGACTCCCAGTGGGAAGAGAATGAAGAGACAAACAGAAATCTTGACAGATACACCTGTGAAACAAGCACTTGAAGAGGAGGAAAAGAAGAGGAGCACTGGAAAAAGTGTAAAAAAGAGAACAAACCTGCCATCTGGAAAGGGGCAAAAGAATAAAACAAATCAAACAAGCAAAAGGCCCAATGACCAAGAGGATTCTGACACCTCTGATTAGAATTTCTGCATTGTGTGCATGGAACACTTTGCAAACTCAAGGTCAAAAGAAGTGTGGGTCAAGTGTGTACGTTGTCAGTTCTGGGCCCACAAAGCCTGCACCCCAGGGGCAGCCATCTACACTTTCCACAACTGTGACAGTGGTTGAACCCTTATGTGACACATGCACATTCAGGAATACAGTCCACACACACGCACACAAACACACACAGCAATTGTTTTTATGCTAAATTGAAAGTTTTAGAAGTACGTGTTTTTGTCAGTTTAAATTGTTCACTTTATTCTTAAATAAAGTTCAATAAAGTTATTGCATAAGTTGGATAGTGTGGATCTTATTCCAGCAAATTACCTCATTGTTACATCTATCCCCAACTAGTGTTACAACTCACCCCAGTAGTGGGGTAGGTTGTAACAACGGAGTTCTTTGTATTTGACATTAACTCACATAATCTGTGATTGTGTAGTAGACATCCAAGTTTTATTTGTAGTAGACAAATACGGGTACTGTGTATCAGAGTTTGAGAGATCTAGCACGAACAACCACTGAGTTACTGATGCTCAAACAAAAAGTGTTTGTTGTAAGAGAGCCTGTGAGGTTTACAGTGATGTGCCTTGCCAACATTTAGATAGATCGATAGATAGATAGTTAGGTAAGTACATTATTGATCCCCGAGGGGAAATTTCTTTGTCAAACAGCTACAAAAAACACAGGACAGGTGCAAAATGCCAAAACGAAATACACAAAAGACAGATACACGATACATGATACATAGTGCAACAGTATGAAAAAGTATAAAAATACAGGAAGTCTGGAGTGCAAAAAGCTATAGAAAGGCATTGCATACTATGAGTGAATGTCTGAATATGTACACTATACATTGTTATAGAGTGTTAGGTGAAAAAATGATACAATTATTGCAAGTTGAAATAAATACAAAATATTTGCATGGTTAACTATACAGGTAGATGGCAGAAAAATATACTTAAATAGCTAAATGTGCATATGATATAAATGAGGGTAATAGTTTACTTAATATGCAGTCTGGTTAAATGTACAGGTAAATGAATATTTGCATGGTTAAATAAATTACATGTACAGGTAAATAACAGGAAGAGATACTTAAATAGCCAAATGTGCGTATGATATAATTTAGGGTAATAATAATAATTCCCATAAAATACAGTCCCTAGTACAGGGTTTAATTACAGATAAATGCACGTATTGTACATTTTATATGCTATATGCAATGAAAAAAAAGATACTACTAACAGGATACTAATGTATAGTCCTGAGTGAATGACTACGTAAGATCAGTCCAATAATTACTTACAATATTGCACGTGATATGATATAACAACTGTATAAGAATATCTATATGCAGTCCTGAATGAATGAGTGCTAGATGAATAAGTCCTGAGTGAATTAATGATTACGGACTAGATGGATGGATGTCTAATTGTTAAACTAGGTCCTAACACCCCAAGAGATTAAATAGTATAATAGCCGCCGGCAGGAAGGACCTCCTGTAGCGCTCTCTGGCACACCATGGTGGGATCAGTCTGTGACTGAAGGTGCTCCTCTGCATCATAACCATAGCATGTAGAGGGTGGGTGACGTTATCCATGATGGTCAGCAGTTTGGCCAGGATCCGTCTCTCCGACATCTCCTCTTGTCTAGAGTGTCAAAGTTAATCCCCAGAACAGAACTAGCCTTCCTGATCAGTTTATTTACCCGAGAAGCATCACTGTATGGTAGAGAAAATGAGGAGGGGTACATAGAGACACCTAGTGACAACTGATTTTACATCGTAGCAATAATAGGCTATGTGTGATAACAGTTTAAGTGCCTGAGTACATAAGTAACACAGTGCCACTGTCAAGTTTGATGCCCATTTGCGATGGCACTGTAAATTGGATTGACAACAACTAAGAAAAAAAAACGCGCCACAGTTTCCAGTTTCCAATCCTTAATTTCCTTGACTTTCTTCCCATGACACCAGGGTGTAAGCATTATTGTTTTGTGTGTATACTGTAGTGGACACCCTTTGCCACTAGATGACGCACCGTTCTATGTTTTTAACCATCTAACTAGCTATGTAACAGAAATGTGTTTAGAATAGTACAGCAACAACGCTTTAATCTATATTGCATATTGCTGCATCAGGCATACCAACGTTATGTGACGGACAGAGATCCATCTATTTGCGCTGTATTTAACTGTTTTTTTTTAATGAGCAAAGCAACCACAGAGATTTACTCAACTAGCGATCAGGAGAAAGTATCGCGATAGATGGTCCAGTGGATAGCAGGCGAGACCTACTGGCCGGTCAGACACCCTGCTCACAGCGCGAGGCAGGAGCCGAGCGGTAGCAGCAAGAGCAGCACCCGAAGCATCTGGAAGGAAGCGGAAATAAACGTCGCTGGCTATTTCGGGTTTAAGCTAAAATATACGTATGTTGTACATTTACCTCCAATAACACAACTGAAAAGGGTGGATTCTAAACAATAAGGACATTTTTATCAAGCAAGAAGTTTCACATTTCACAGAAACTGGCGGGTGAGTTATTTGTCTCGTTCGACAGGAATTCAAAAGCCAGCCAGCTACACTACAGCACCCGCTAGCATGCGAAAGTGTTTTCTGCGTTTTTCTACTTGGTTAGCTACTCTGTAGCTAATAGGCCTCTCTGATTGCCATGCCGTTCTTCAGACACGACGAATTCACATATAGATGTACACAAGCATTCAATCTAGATATTAAACTAATAACTGTTAACTAAATAGGTTGGTGTTTTTAATTTGTGTTTGTTGTTACTAGTGCTAAATAGCCGGCTTATTTTTTTTTTCGATTTGGCTAGTTCTTACTAGCTAACGTCAGCTTCCTCTCGCAGACGTCTAGTGTTTGGACTGTGACTCCTAGCTCTAATTCAAAACAGCTGGGAACGTTGTTTCACAGTACAGCCAAAATAAGTGAAGTTAGTTACTAACTATGACTAACATGTTAGCACAAATGTAGTAACATTGGCTATGTCACTGACCGTAATGTGGGTACCTAACGTCAGTTGGCTAACTAACGTTAACTGACTTGGCGACAACTGGAAACTGTTGTTACAGATGGAAACAAAACGATAACGAGAGTTGACACTGACAGAAAGCCTCCCACGAACGTGGATTATTGTCAAATAATAACCTAGAAAGATGTTGTTCGCCAACTATCTAGTTAGTCACTTAATATAATGTACTTCGCATGATTGTTAAGTTAGCCTGGGTAACTAAGTGACCTCTAGCAGAAAGTTTTTGATGCAGAGATTGAGAAATTGTAAATTCCGATCCTGGTTTTGATTGTTATGTGTGTAACAAGCAGGCAAAGAAACGTTTAGTGAACAACGAATCTGATTGGAGAGTTGACGTTAGGGAACCACTTCATAAGAGGCATTTTACACTACAACAATTAGCTACAGACTTTATCGCGCCCTCATTCCTTGACCCATCAATGGCCTGTCAATTGTCAAATCTTGGCCAACCGCTAGTGTGGATTGAATTCAGACATTAGTGGAGTAGGTTTTGCATTGTCAGGTGGCCCGGATGGGTGGAGGTTTAAAATGAATAAACTTTGCCCACCTGGGGCACCAGGCCATGCAAAACGAACTCTACCCATCTCACTGCCGTTTCGTTTGTTTTTATCATCTTCAAATGTATCAAGTCCATGCCCTAGAGATGTCAACTGTCTGCCTTCATCTCTTTTTAGAAGAACAACTGTCAATTTCAGCCCAATCATCATACATTTCTCGACCAACACAACATCAAGACAAAATAGAGACGCTAAATATTAATACAATATCGGATGTGTGGCATGTTTCTCCTTTTTTTGCAGATATCTTACTGTGACCTTTATGTGATGATCAAGCCCTGAAGGAACGGGTCATAGACGGGAGGAGCGACTCGGAGCAAGCAACCGATCACGGAATTCTGGAACTGTGTATTTATTTTGACACTGCTGGTCTCCACACATCAACGACAGGGAATAAAACAACATTCACTCTATCAAGTACCCTAAACCTACGATTATACACAGTTGTGCAACAACCAGAACTATGGAGGCCATTGCCAAATACGATTTCAAAGCCACTGCTGACGACGAGTTAAGTTTTAAACGTGGGGAAGTTCTAAAGGTAGGATGAGTGCATTTTTTGTCTTCAAATGCATTAATTGCAAGGCTTGGTAACTGCTAGTTATCTGCTTTAAAGGATTGTATAATTCAGCTGATCAAAGGTTGTTAATCTACAATTATTGGACAATTGTATGTTTTACCGGCACATCAAATTGCTGTTCTGGGAGCATATGCCCCTCAATTGTCAAGAAAAATAACATTTGAATTGCACAAACGTGTTTCTATTGCAAATCAGCTACAATAATATACACCCCCTCAGAATGCCTCATGTACTATTAACAGTCCATACACTCCCTCAGAATGCCTGATGTACTATTAACAGTCCATACACTCCCTCAGAATGCCTGATGTACTATTAAGTCCATACACCCCCTCAGAATGCCTGATGTACTATTAACAGTCCATACACTCCCTCAGAATGCCTGATGTACTATTAACAGTCCATACACTCCCTCAGAATGCCTGATGTACTATTAACAGTCCATACACTCCCTCAGAATGCCTGATGTACTATTAACAGTCCATACACCCCCTCAGAATGCCTCATGCACAATTTGTGTATTAATGTCATGGATGAATGTCAACAGAGATGCTTTTCCCTCTGGGACACATGATGAACATGACACACCAGTGCAAACCGTCCCCGTTCTTACACCGTAATAGCAGTGTGTGTTGACAGGCAACAGGTGGAGAGAACACTGCTGTTGAAATGGTATCTGTAGTCATCTCCCACTTTTTGTAACCTACCCAGTCTCTTGAACATGAGTCACACTCAGAAAATGTGTTCTTCACTAGCTAATTTTTTAAGCATAGTTAAGTAATACTTTAATCTAGTTAAGCACAGTGGTATCTTACATAACACCCCTATAACCACAGAAACATGATTCTCTTCATTTAGGAACGGTCCAAAACTGGGGTGACAAGGAGTAGGCTATCCCCAGCCACAGATCGACTCCCGTCTCTCCTAGCCTCAAGATGCCAGCGTGGTGCTGGGACACCCCCCTCCCCCAAACCCCTAGCTGCACCGAGCTCTGCATAAATATTAATCAGAGAGCGAGGGCTAGGCAGCTAGCTGCTTGATGATAGAACGCTACGCCTGCAGCACAGCAATACTCAAAAATTCCTGCAGACGTTGCATAAGCTGCAGGCTAGATTGCCACGCTCCCACATGGCCTCGACACCATCATCGACAGAGATCAGAGAAAGACCCATGGAATACTTGTGTGAGCGAAGAACCTGAATGAATTTTGATTGCATGGTCATCTAAAAACCATGTACATTAAAGGTTCTCCACCCAACAGTTTAATTTCTGCCCTCATCTAAGTGCTATCTTTGTAAGTAGGTCCTGCCATATGAGAACAATTCTCATATCTGTGGAAGAAATGTTAAAATGGGCTTGTGTGGGAGAGGCCTTTTCTATTCTGCCTCCCTTCATCCAGCCCTTCGTATGTGTCAGTTAGATCTTAGGTAGTTCTCTCATGTCTATTGAATATTCTTACTTATAAGTATGAAGAGGATTGTCTGCAGACTTGGTGTAGTCAACTTTGCTTTTTAGTATCTGGCAATGTATGAATTCCATTTTTGTCTCTAAGTGATCTGGTATGGGGTTTTGAAGAGGCCTTCTCTCACCAGAGGGCTCTGGGTGAGAGAGTCTGCTAAGAAAGTAGAGCTAAATATAAAGGTTCTTACTAAATTTGCATATCAGAAGGAAAAAAGTGATCTCAATTTTCACAGCATTAATCATTAGTGTTACTCTGAAAGACGTTAACTTCCAAAAATAGACAGCACGCTACCCAGAGTGAAATGTTTGTTGATTGGGCGATTCAGACAGTCTGTTTTTTACCCTTTCAAATCCATTTTTAACACTTGATCACATCAGATCCTCAACATTGAGAAGGACATTGTCAGCCCGTATACCTTGCAGAGGCATGAGTTTGAATGACTGAAAGGAGTATGTACTACCGGAGCATGGGGAGGTCTAGGGTTCATCGTCCTAGAGAATCTCTTTTAAGTAAGTGCTCTTGGCTAGCCCCTCCTCCTGCTCTGTCCCTGGAATCTTGCATCTCATAATCCTTTCTCTGTGTGCTGCCTTTGTTCTATTGGCTGACGTGTTTTGGATTCGATTTCTAGGAATCACCAGGGGGTCCTCAGTAGAAAGAAGTGGTGCTTCTCACTTACGGGTGAATCCCATTTAGAATTAATTTGCTTTTTGACAGCATCCCTTTTGATTTAAACAAAACTTTCCATACACGTTTGACCATTTTGCATACCCCATGAGACATTCATGTCTTCATCACTGGAAAAGATAAACAGTTGAGTTTGATATCATTTAAAAGCTCCAGAGGCGCCGTACTACTATGACTGACCCGGTAAAACAACACATTTCACTGCACGTATCCAGTGTATGTGACAATAAAGCAAATATACATTTGAAGTCGGAAGTTTACAAACTCATTTTTAAACGACTCCACAGATTTCATGTTAACAAACTATCGTTTTGGAAAGTCGGTTCGGACATCTACTTTGTGCATGAGACAAGTAATTCTTCCAGCAATTGTTTACAGACAGATTATTTCACTTATAATTCACTATATCACAATTCCAGTGGGTAGCTTAGTGTTTACCTTCAAACTCAGTGCCTCTTTGCTCGACATCATGGGAAAATCTAAAGAAATCAGCCAAGACCTCAGAAAAACAATTGTAGACCTCAAAAAGTCTGGTTCATCCTTGGGAGCAATTTACAAACACCTGAAGGTACCACATAGTATGCAAGTATAAACACCATGGGACCACGCAGCCATCATAAAGCCCTGACCTATAGAAAATGTGTGGGCAGAACTGGAAAAAGTGTGTGCGAACCTGACTCAGTTACACCAGTTCTGTCAGGAGGAATGGGCTAAAATTCACCCAAATACTAATTGAGTGTATGTAAACTTCTGTCTCACTGGGAATGTGATGAAATACATAAAAGCTGAAATAAATAATTCTCTCTACTATTATTCTGACATTTCACATTCTTAAAATAAAGTGGTGATCCTAACTGACCTAAAACAGGGAATTTTTATTAGGATTAAATGTCAGGAGTTATGAAAAACTGAGTTTAAATGTATTTGGCTAAGGTGTATGTAAACGTCCGACTTCAACTGTATAAACTTATATTTTATAAATTCTAGATTTTTTTGTACTGAACATAAATATAAACCGAACATGCAACAATTTCAAAGATTTGAAAAAAAAAAAAAGTGAAATTACAGATCGATCATAAGGAAACCACTCAATTGAAATAAATAAATTAGGTCCGAATCTATGGATTTCACATGACTGGGAATACACATGTGCATCTGTTGGTCACAGACACCTTATAAAAAGATAGGGGTGTGGATCAGAAAACCAGTCTTTAACTGGTGCGACTACAATTTGCTTTATTCAGTGCGACACATCTCCTTCGCATAGAGTTGAGGCAGTTTATTGTGGCCTGTGGAATGTTGTCCCACTCCTCTTCAATGGCTGTGTGAAGTTCCTGGATATTGGTAGGAACTGGAACACGCTGTCATACATGTCGATCCAGAGCATCCCAAACATGCTCAGGTGACATGTCTGAGTATGCAGGCCATGGAAGAACTGAGACATTTTCAACTTCCAGGAATTGTGTACAGATCCTTGTGACATAGGCTGTGCATTATCATGCTGAAACATGAGGTGATTGCGACGCATGACAATGAGCCTCAGGATCTCGTCACGGTATATCTGTGCATTCAAATTGCCATGGATAAAATGCAATAGTGTTCGTTGTCCGTAGCTTATGCCTGCCCATACCATAATCATACCATGGATGTGGTTTATGGTAGATAAATGAACATTGAAATCTCTGTCAACAGCTCTGGTGGACATTACTGCTGCCAGCATGCCAATTACATGATCCCTCAAATTGAGACATCTGGCATTGTGTTCTGACAAAACGGCACATTTTAGAGTTGGCGTTTTATTGTCCCCAGCACAAGTAGCACCTTTGTAATGATCATGCCGTTTGTTCAGCTTCTTGATGTCACACTTGTCAGGTGGATGTATTCTCTTGGCAAAGGATAAATGCACACTAACAGGGATGAAATTTGTGCACAAAATTTGAGAGAAAAGCTTTTTGTGCGTATGGAACATTTCTGTGATCTTTTAATTCAGCGCATGATAAATTTGACAAATACTTGTTGCGTTTTATATTTTTGTGTAATTAAAGGATATTTTTAAAAACCTTTTAACGTCTACCTAGAAACTGTAAACTCACATTTTTTTCATTTTCACATATGTTATATCTTAAACCCTATTTTATATGTGAGGTTTTTGTGTTGTGTCCGCCATCAGTTGAGACACAACATGGTCTTGGATGCAGGGTGGGTTTCATTTCAATTATAGAAATATAATTAATAGAATGTACTTATCCCTTCAGACCACTGCAATTTAGCTGGTACACCATCGAAATTGATATTTTAACTTCTACCACAAAGATGGCCACTGGTCTACCCACCGTTGAATGTCAACTTAATTGGTCATCTCTATTCTATTATCTATATTTCTATGATTTCAATAGGTTTCCTATGGAAGATTGACGGTATAATTGAAATCAACAGATATTCCCGTTTAAGTCAACATTCTCTGTGTTGACCCCAACCATCTTTGTGGTACCATTTTGAAAGTAAATGTAAATGTTATTTGCATTTTAGTGCATTAATCTGCCAATGCATTACATCCACCCAGTATTCAAGAGCATGTTGTGTCTCAACCGATGGCGGGCACAACACAAAAACCTCAGATGTAAAATAGGATCTAGATAGGAACTTTATTGATCCCCGAGGGGATAATTCTTCGTTAAAACAGCTACGAAAAAACTCGGGAGGTGCAAAATGTCAGAACAAAATACACAGAAGACAGATACACGATACATAAAGTATAAAATACAAGAAGCCTGGAGTAGGCTAAGCTACAACATATGCGAATGTGAAAAAAATTGGACTGGGTGTTTTTTTTAGATCATCAGCGTTTAAGGTTAAAGGACATTTGTTATTAAAAAAAAAAAATTTCAAGAAATTATCAAATAGTTTGGCAACCCTGTTTTATAAACTTTTAGATTATTTCAATCTCAGCCGTTTATGAAGACATAGATGTCTCATAGTATGGTGGGGTCAACTTTGCACATTTTATCTCTTGAATGTTTTTCATTCAGGTCCAAAAACTTTTTGTGTCAAATCAAAAGGTGTGCTGTCAAAAAGTGATTTAAATTCAAATGGATTTATTACCCAGCATCATAATTGCCTTCGTTGAAGTGAATGGGTGCAGGGTGTGAGCTGACTGGGAAAGAGGGGTTATCAACAGAACAGTGGCGAGCAGTGAAGCCAAGCTCCACATTTGGAGGCGGAGATGGTCGGCCTATTGAGAGCAACACCCCCCAGAACAGCAGTCTGAGGTTTTCCCTTCAGTCGCTCACAGAAATCGAGGGAGACAGAATATGAAATGGGGAAGCAGTGCTTGGTTGATGGCTACCTCATCTTCACCCCCCCCCCCCCCCCCCCCCCCCTCTGTTCCCTCCTTTCCTCACTACTGATAGAGCAAGACATGGGTCTCAATATTCTCTCGTCCAGGTTACTCTTCTGTGGGACAGGACAGAACAGGTCCATACTCTCTCCCTCCCCATAATGCCCACAGGCGCCTCACATCATGGCATGTTTAGCACGTAGGCTAAACCACTAAATCAAACTGAGCGCACCAGCTTCAATGTGATGGACTGTTCTTGGCTGCTTTCATTTAGCAAGTTTTATCCTCTCGATTATATTATAGGGGGGGCAGTTATTGGTGAGGCATAACTTTAATGGACTGCAATGCAAATGCCATTGCAGAGTTACTATAGCAAATACACATACAATAATGGTTAAGATTGTGTTTTTAGTCTTTGCCGTACGCCTAAACCTTGAAGGCAGCTTGGAGCATCCACTATTTGCTAACATGGGTTTCTCTTCAGACCAATTGTTCCCCCGAGGTAAGGTAATCATCAAAGTGTACCGAGCATAATTGGATTATGACCCTTAAAAAGCTTAATCCTAGATTATAAACCAACAGTTTGAAATCCAGGGGGTTGTGTTCTGCCTTTTTGGCAATTTGCCGTTCCATATCATTGTGACCGTTTGATGTTGGCCGCTATCTATTTGAGGAGAGTGCTATTTGTCCCTTTAGGTTTGGCCTGCTCTCAAACTAGCAGGTCTGAGAGTTACCAGTTGCAAGGTAGAGTTCATATTTTAAATGGCCTGCTACATAACTAGTGCTGAAGATAGGCCTTTTCCATCTGCCTTATGTCTCAAACAGCTTTGGCATGGGCGTAGCCAAGTACAGGGGAAACACATGCAGATATTCTTTGTGGTAATGGTTAGATGTCAAGCAGGATACCCACATTTCTGGTTAATTTGAACAGAGGTCAAAGTAAATTTGTTCAGTCTAATGGTTGCGACAGACATTTGCCCACTTAGTCACTTGACTGGCTAACTCCTCCGGCCCGCAGTGTATATGCCTACATGCCCCCAACACAGCAGTGGGGTCATGTCTGTGTACAGAAGAATCACTTCGGATAAAATCTACTTATTGTATAACTGAATGGTTCTATGGCACAGAAAGGAAATTAACACATTAAAATAGGCCTAGTGGGAATATTGACCTCAACTCTTCCAAATAGCCTGTTTTAACGGATAATTATTTGGTGGGTGCTTTATAATGTTGTTGGGTGGTTTTGCCTGTCATAGTTGGCACTTGCTGGCCAAGACACTGCTGCTTCCATTCAGTCTGAACATTTTGATTTGTCATAGAGCATCAGTCAGTTTAATTATAGGGTATCATATCAGACAAAGCTGTCAGTGTGATATTTTAAAAAGGGTAAAGTTAACTAGGTAGCTCAGCCATTCTGTTTCCATGTCTGTGGAGTTTTATGCAAATTCAGGTTCCCATACTGTAGAGTAGACGGCTTCAAAGTCTTGGGATTGATGACAAAGGTCTAGCCTACATACCAAAATGAATCTAAGTTATTCATCATGATACTGTGTATAACCTTCACCTCTTTAAAGCTTATTATCTGTTTCTTCTGTCTGGACTGAATTATTAAACCCAGTTTAGTTTGCATGCAGGCTTTTACATTCAGAAATTCAGTATCAGTGTCTGTGGCATGCTTCTCTCAGCATCCATCTTCAGTACTGCATGCTAGTGCTAAGCCTAAGCGTCTCTGCTTTCGAGACAAGGGATCTCTCTCACGAGAGGATGGCCCGTGTTGAGACTTTGTTTATTCAAAGCCCCCAAAGTCGCCTTAAGTGCACCAGCATGGAAAGATGTGGTGGTTCTATTCTATCCCCCGTCCACCACGCAGGAGTATCTGTTGAGCCCTTGTGTTTCAAACAATGTGTCGTCTCTGTCACCTCTCTCTCTCTGTATCTGTCTCTGTGGCTGAAGCCTAGACCTTAAGAGTCTCTGTCACCTCTCTCTCTCTCTCTCTGTATCTGTCTCTGTGGCTGAACGCCTAGACCGTAAGAGTCTCTGTCCTTTGTGAGTTGGTCCTCACAAACCAGAAGCTGTGCTGTGATGTCAGTGACTATTATGGTGGTGTAGCTGATGGGGGAAAGGTTCAGCGTATGTCAGTGATTTGACAAACTATGTCAATGACGGGATATCAACTGAAGGCCTCTTAATGTTGAAATAGGATTCTTAATCCAAAGAGTTGAGATGATGGTTAGCGACTAGCTGGCGGCACATAGCAATTTATTTCTGCCTGCGTTTAGAAAAGACCCTTTACATAACTAGTTATCTAAAGCTGCACCATTGATGGGATGAAAGGGGTGGGATTGGAACATAACATGCATTAATCGCCTCAGGCTGCTCCTGTGTAAGCCTTTGTTGTGTTTCATAAACATGACAATGTATTTTTTCAGAAATATAAATCTTTAATCCAGATTCAAAAGATTGACTCAGTGAAATCAAGATATCTTTAAACCTCTTTCTCTCAGTATTCAGTCAGTAGGGTTTGTGTGTGAATACAACAGCAGTCACTTTGGATTAATTGTTTGCGTCACTGATTTCTCTCACTAGAATGCAATGTCTTGTTGAATAGTTAAGGTGCACTAAAGCCCATGCTATTTCTATTTCTTGGAATAGGGCTGGTCATGATTTTTTACATGGCTTCTGAAGGCCGTTATTGCCTAATTACGTAGTGCTCTTGGGAGTTCTTTCCATTGCCTGAAAAGAGGGAAGGAAGACTTAGTTCTATTTCCATGAGAGCTGACAGTCAGTCTTTTTACCACAATTGAGCTGTAGGGGAAAGTATGGTGGAAACTAGTCTGTGCTGCATTGTGTGTGAATGTATATGTAGCCTATTTGTGTTCTCTCTGATGTTACTCTTTCAATGTGTTGCCCTTCATATGTGTTTTCTGGGAGAGACTTTAAGGACACTACTGACCTGCAAAACAAAAAAGAAAAAAACTAATTTTAACAAATTCTAAAATTAAATATCGGTTTGCAGGTCAGGAGTGTCTCATAGCCTTTTCAGTGTTTTCTGATCCTGACCACAGTGGGGACGTGTGCAGTGTATGGTCCTGTTAGTTTCACATTGTGTTGAGCATTCAGTTTGCGCTGTTCCTCTACCTCTACCTTTTTGACTCACACAGCTGATTGACCAGCCAGGACTCCTCTCTAATTTGCAGCCCTGAGTCATGAACCAAAATGTATCCCTCTCATTTGCTATAAGCACAAGCTAAGCGGACAATCACATTCTGACAGCAACAAGGCTGAAATGTTCCTACAAAAAAGCTTTTTCTTTCCCTACCCTTTTTTTCACTCTGTTTAGCCTACCAAGATTTTTCTCAGGGGCTTGATGGTAGTCTTGGCCCTGACTTATACTGTCAATATTAGGCTGTAATTGTAATTTAAGCAAATGTACCTCATGTAGCCATCTTTGTGTGTATGTTGCACAATGTTTTTCCTGCTTATCAGTAAATGGCACTCACAACAGAGCTGTAACTCCTACCTTCCATTTTAAAGCGATTAGACCAGAATATTTCTGCTCAATGATGATGTGCAGAGTTCCTTTACATATTAACCTAAATAGAGAAGTGTTGATAGAATAATCTTAGCCGGCACTAAAATGTACGTAGCTGAAATGATAAATATCAAGTGAATTGTTTTCCTTAGTTTCACAGTATTGTGATTTTGCATCAGTTTTAAAAAGGGGAAGGAACTTGCTTTTGCTTTCGGGGGTTTCAAAAAATTCTGCTTGGGGTTAGGGTTTAAAATTATATTCTAATCTCACTATGATGAAATATGCTTGACAGTTGTCATTTAACTTCTCAGTTGAAAAGGAGGCCTATTATATCTCATGCCATTATGGGATTGGAATCAAAAGATGGGCCCTCTGACAATGGAACTTGAAGCCCCCTATTCTTTATGCCATAGGCTAGTTCTCCTTTGAGAAGCATGAATGCAAACCAGTGCTTTTTCAGATCTATTTGTACAGCAAAAGACAGCCCTCTATTTGAGAACCCGAGTGCCATTATAATGCGGCCAATGCCTTATTGTAGACGCAGTGAGCTATAAACTCATTTTTATCTACCCTAGATGTTTTTCCTATGGGCAACTCAAGTCACAGGGCCATGCCATATTTCTTGGACAATACCTCATTACTATGCTCTTCTAGCACAACGGAAGCTAAGGCTACATGAGCCGTGATGCCAGATGAGTCCAGTCAGTGTACGTCATGCATGTACAGTATGTATAATTTTTGTGAAATAAAGAAGCTACTGATTTGTCATTTTATTGTTTTTAGGCTTTGCTTACTGTACTTTTACTCACCAATCTCAAATCATCCACTGTTACAACCCCTCCCCTGAGGGGAATAGCCTAGTAGTGTTTGGGTTTGTGACTTGTGTAACTTCTTGTGTTGTGTGTTACACAGGGGCCTCCTTTATAAACATTGCGTACAATTCACACTAAGGTTCTGCATGCTCAATTTCTGAAAAGTCTGTGCATGTACAAAAATATTGAGATTTCTCAACTCAAAAAATGCCCTCCATTCACCTTTTATGGAGACAATAGCACACTTTATATGCTATATAATTTGGCACTATTTGGATTTAGGTTTGTAAAAGAAAGAGCAATTTCTGTAGAGGTGTGGTCAGAATGTTTTGATATTTTGCAGTGATTTTATTTTCAAACCATTCATGCTGCCTGTCTGTATTTTGCAAGATTGGTTGTATGTTGGAATCAATTTAAATGTAGGCTACAGCTCACACTTCTATGCAAACAACTAATTATTGTAATAACACACTTATTATTGTTAAATATTTTCTCAATGGATTGTTTTTATGTCCTACCTTGGTATAGGCTCTGAGAACAAATAGGTTTATGATGTCGCACTCCTATTGCCCAGCAATACTGTAGCCTACCCATACTGTCAAATATTTTACATAAGCTACTGGTCTATTTACTGTGTTGGCAGAATGTAATTGTTTTTTTTGCAGTAATTTATGCTGTATTTATAAAAGGACTGTGACAAGAATTTCTGAAAGAGAATACAATTGCAAATTGTTGTGGAGTTGTCAGCAGAATGTTTGAATTCAAAAAATCTTTTGCAACCACGTTTCCCCCAACCTAAAAATGCTGGACTGCCCACGAATTCTGAAACATTGTCTAGGCTACTCAAAACATTTACAATAGACTACATACAGTAGAAGCATACATACTTCAAAGTAAAAGTTCAACTGTCTTCGTCTGTAGGCTAAATACTGCTGCCTATGGGATCACATACAGCAGAACTTAAGGTACATATTTTATCTGTTCACATAGGCTCAGTTAAATGAGCGATGCGCATGGTAATTTGTTGTATTCAGGAATATGAACCCATCACGGCCAGAAAAGGTGAGGAATTTATTCTGCAATCCTTATGAAAATAAAGTAAGTAGGAAATAGAGTCCTATGTCAAATTATTTTAGATTACAAAAAGAAAACACTAGATTTTCGCTCTTCTCACTAATGGCAAATAACTACATCTTGTTATTAGGCTATGTTTATACGAATAAGTGTGTCATCCTATATCCCATTTGCACAGAATACTTACTTGCCTGCTTGCAATACAATACTTAAACCACTAGAAGATGTGCATACGCATGGTCTAAAGTTTGCGTGAAGGAAAGCACATTCTCACGTCAAGTTCAGTTTTTATAAACTGGAGCATGCACATTTTGGGGTATATTTTGTGTTTGTTCACAGTTTATAAAAGAGCCCTGTGGACTCACATATTTCTCAGTCCCATTTTACACAACAATTTATGAAAGATATTTCGTCCCATCTTTAGGCCTAAGCACTGGGAAAGTGGCTGGATGTTGCCTTCCTGCTTTGCATCCAATCACGTCTCAGGTTATCAAGACAACCAGACGTCTTGTCATGCAGCCCTGATATGAGCTCCAGTCAGGCGGTGCTCCACTTTCGCTCCCATAAAGCAGCAATAACTGACGACCAGGAGAAGGCCACAGAGGAGAGTTTGCCTGATACCCTTCAGCAGCATGCACTCGCACTAATTTCCTTCTTAAATAAATCAAGATTAACATCTTGACTGGCTGGCAAATTTAGCTCCTAACAGGTCTTTGAACCCTGCCTTCAGAGCATGATCTAAGGCCCTCCTCTGCCTCCCTCTTCCCCTCTCTACTCCTGTTCTGCTGCTGAACTGGAGGCTGGTGTTGAGCAACAGTCTCCCGTTTGGCACTGTGAATGGTAAAGGATGGCCTTAATTGGTCTATATTAAAGCTGGGCGATATAGACAAACATCCATATCATGATAAATTGCCTGAAGTCCTGCGACAATGATACGTTTAAGTTGATCACTTTTTTTATTTTTTATTATCCTTTAAACTACTAGTTTGATGGTTGTAGCCATCAATTGTCCCATTAACAACTCGTCATTTAAGCAAACATTTAATTTAAAACTTTACATTTCTCTAGTGTAGGCTACTTATCGTAATGAACAATATCTGCAAGATGCCTGTGATAGGTATGGTCGGATCGGTTTATCGTCCCAGCTCATGTCTATATCCACCTTTTTTTAAATATTTCACAGTGTAAACTGATCAGAACTCTACTGTTTTAGTAGTACGTGCCACAGTAAAATGGGACAGTCCCTCCTACTTCAGAGTGCTGGGAACCTTGGAATGAAGCAGATTGAGTTTGTGCACTGGCACATGCGTGTGTGCGCGGTGCAGCCCTCACCACAGCTTAGCTCTCACTTCCTGTTTGGAGACACTTCCACCCCCAGCAGCTTCCTGTCTCTGCGGCACAGTCGATCTCTACACCCCACACCAACAGTGCTGCGCTGGATTACAAAATTCAAAACGGCTTGTTAGACTACACTAGCATATCTCTTACTCATCACCAAAGAGGAGCTGGATTAGCTATACTGAACAAAAATACAAACGCAACATTTAAAGTGTTGGTCCCATGTTTCATGAGCTGAAATAAGATCCCTGAAATTTTTATAAGCACAGAAAAGGTATCTCTCTCATTTTGTGCACACATTTATTTACATCCCTGTCATTGAGATTTTTCGCTCTTGCCAAGATAATCCGTCCACCTGACAGGTGTGGCACATCAAGAAGCTGATTAAACCGCGTGATCATTACACAAGTGCACCATGTGCTGGGGGCAATAAAAGGCCACTCTAAAATGTGCAGTTTTTTTTACACAACACAATGCCTCTGAGTTCTGAGGGAGTGTACAATTGGCATGCTGACTGCAGGAATGTCCACCAGAGCTGCTGTTCATTTCTCTACCATAAGCCACCTCCAACGCCGTTTTAGAGAATTTGACGGTACGTCCAACCAGCCTCACAACCGCAGACCACGTGTAAACACGCCAGCCCAGGACCTCAACATCCAGCTTCTTTACCTGCGGGATCGTCTAAGACCAGCCACCCGGACAGCTGAATCTGTGGGTTTGCACAACCAAAGAATTTCTGCACAAACTCAGAACTCGTCTTAGGGAAGCATCTTTTTGTCCTGACCCAGGGTCTTGACCTGACTGCAGTTTGGCGTCGTAACCAACTGGCATGCTGGAGAAGTGTGCTATTTGCGGATGAATCCCAGTTTCAACTGTACCTTGCACACGGCGTGTATGGTGTCATGTGGGCGAGCAGTTTACTTTTGCGTTTATATTTTTGTTCAGTATATTTAATCATACTTCATGGTCCCATATTACATAATTTTGTTTACACAACCCCTCTTTTCTCAGCTGTGATCTTTTTTGGCTCTCCATATCACTATCCAGGCTTTCACTCTCAAAGGGGGAGACCTGAAGCTTTTAGCCAGTTACTTCAACACTTTTTCTAATCCTCTGATTAATCTCTCCCCTATCACTTATTAGCTTTCTGCGCAGCTATCGATCCCATCTCCCGTTAGATTTAACACAGAGGAGAGAAGAGCCTGTTCCTGATCATTCCTCTCACTCCAGCCCAGTTCTGACCAGAGCCTGATTAATACATCAGGAATCCTCTGAGCAGACAAGTTGTCAAACCAGATCGGACCAGTAATTGTATTTTGTGTTTTTGTATTCCCAGAACCCTACAGTTAAATTATCAGGCTGTTTTAAGTCAGCAGGAGTGGGTAATGGTTGTTAAATCCCCACCACGGTGCTCAGTGTGACGTTTTTGGTTCAGCTGAGAGGCTTTGCTTCGCCATTCTCCCAGCCAGAAACCTTCCAAGTTCCCCTGCTGTGTTAAGGGACCAGCCACGTTGTGTGTTCCAGTAGCTGTAAGTGTAGGTAGTAGGAGTCATGGGGTTTCTCTAATTAAGTGTGGCATCCCATCAGAGTGGGGCTTAAATAAGCCAATGTCTCCCCCTCCCCTCTGTTGTCTGAACAGTGCTAATGTGACCCTATTAAGTAGCAGAGTAACTTTTCTAGAAGTTGTCTTGGAACACGTGCTGTGACACAAGCTATGGCAGCCTTCCCCAGTCAGTAAAATGGAGTTCTAACGCTGCACCTGACTGACTTGCAGCAGTGTATCATGGCTGTGAGTCATGTTTAGGAGACAGAAGTTAAGAGGAGGAAGTGATTGAACAGTGAACATGGTGTCTCTTAGCAACGCAGTGGAACGCTTTCTGTCCATGACACCATTGCACCCTGTTGTCACTGCCCTCAGAAGGACAGACATGGATATGGCAAATATTGCCTTACCGTGCTAATAGACTGAAATGGAGCCTTGACTGTTTGGCATCTTGTTATGGCTTCTCTGTGTTCTCCTCTGGGAAAAGCAAGCGGCAGCGGGCCCACTTGCTTGACACTGATTCACCCTGGCGCCCACTAACGCTGGCCCAGGAACCAGAGGACAAGATAGGGCTCTTCATATCAACACAGCGGCTCTCTGCTGCCTGTCTCCTAGTCTCTCCATCATCCAGTGTCTGCTGGCTCTGCACTCGTTGGAGCATTAAATGCTATTTGCCCAGAGTTAGCTTGTGGCTCTCATGGGGGAATTGGGATCAGAGCAGGCCATTGCTTTAGTCAGGCATCACTGGGCATGATGGCTGGATGAGTGTGTGTGTGTGTGTGTGTGTGTAAGTCACTGATAAATAGCTAACCAGATAATGTCACAGGCTCCCTGAGAGCACCTGGGTTTATGGGCGAGGGCATTGAAGCAGGCAGACACCTGTGGGTCGGATGGAGCTCCAGGGGCCTCTGCATTGCTGGGTGGACACAAACTGAGTATCTCCCTCAACCTCTCTCTCCCTTAACCTCTCCTCTCCCTCATCCTCACCTCTCCTCAACCTCTCCTCTCTCACTCTCCTCTCCTCTCACCTCACTCTCTCCCTCAACCTCTCACTCACTCACTCACTCACTCACTCACCCACCCGTACCCCTCTCCGCTGTGCTGTAATTGAGTTGAGAGATGAGATCAGTCTGTCCCCTGCCCCAGTAGCGGCTGGCCCCGAGCTCATCACCATGAGCTCCTGGAGACCACCAGACCCATGCTGCTGCTAGCCTACGTCTCAGCTGGGCTCAGGAGGAGAGAGACACGGAGAGGGTGAGTTTGCTAGTGAGAGTGGGGAGGGAGGCGGCTGCAGCGCACACTCTAATACGGTAATCCAGCATGGACAGCCTGTGAAGCTCGTTAAAGCACCCTTCTAAAGCAGGGATTAGTACGGCCCGATTCTCCTTGATCACAGCTACTGGACACAAACACCCTGTTAGACGTCTCTATTTCTTACACACGTACATCCCATCTGACACTCAGCCTCCTTCTCCATGCTGCAGATCAACCACATCTAATGGTTCTTTATGTATGTACTATAGAGGATTATTCTAGCTAACATAAAGACTTGTAGCATCTTATTCTGTAGCCTGTTTTGTATTTTTCTTTTGTCACACAAAGTTCTCCTCTTTGTTCTCTGCTTATATTGTTTACATGGGAACAAACTGTACAGAGAATATAGGCTACTGCTAAACGTGTGGGACTGCCTGCTGCCATAAAATAGAGATGCCCTCCTTTTCTATTTACCCTGAGGACTTTTCCTGAGCTGATCACAAGGAGTGTGATTCCTCTGAACTGGTCCATCATGCCGCCTCCTGAGATGAGCAGGGCTTCGTAGCGTAGCAGTGAGTCAAAGCTGTAATTAGGACTCCTCTGTTCCGCCTGTCTCCTCCTCCCTGTTTATGCATTTCATCCTTCCTGCTGTACTGTGAAAAGTGGAGCAAGAGAGAGAGTGATAAGTGTTTCAACTGCAGTATCAACCTCTTTGGTTTGCTGCTTGTTTTTGGTCCTTCCCATCCCTGGCTGACCCCATTCACCAGACAACCTCCTCAGGGGATGGGGATTGGGCAGGGGGTGCAGGGGGAGTCTCCTCACTGACAGGCTTCACTGTAACACATTCTACTGGATCTTTAAGATTATCGTGTAGAGTAGACAGACCCAACCGCCATTGTAATAATGGGTAGTCCATTCCACTACTGAGCAGCTGGTGAAGCTGGTATTGACCAGAGCTGAGCCCTAACTCCATACAACAGCTGGCCTTCAATACAGATGGCTGTACACAGTGCCAGATTTGCAGTCCTTTTCAATTCTAGACATGAAGAAATTCTAGTCCAACAGACAATTGAAATTTGGATTAACCTCAACTCTGCTCTCTACATCTGCGTCACTAGAAGTCCTGTTTGAGACACTTTCATATTTTCCCTTTTCTTTCCCCAGTGCTTTGGTTCTTAAAGCCCTAGTGATTTCATGATGTAATGTATTGGTCCAGTCACTTCACTTCAGTTTGAGCTGACTAGGGGAATGCAGCTGTGGGGTGGCGGGGCAGCCCTTAGCCCTTAGCATTGTAATGGCCCTTAGCATTGTGTTAATTACAGGAGTGTTGGAGCGTTTCATTAGCGGCAGGGTAAGCTTCTCTTTCTGGTGCCTATCAGAATGAATCCTCCCCTGCTGTGGGGAAGGAGGATCAGTGTTCTCTTGACCTTCCCCAGTCTGTTGGACTCAGCACAGCCGCCAACGTGTCAACATACCAGGCCTTATAATGGGTGCCAAACTATTTGCTTTGTCAAGTTACTGGTAGGCCAGCATTGTACATAAGAATTTGTTCTTAACTGACTTGAATACCGTTACTGTCTCATGCGCTCATACAGTACACTCAGGCAGCATTGACAGATTATGAACAGAGGCCTTGTTCGCTGTTTTATCCATCATGATCCTCATTGATACGATTTAATTGTCCATATGCGTTGAGGACAGGGTAAACTGTCCTCGTTTTTTTTCTGTTCCCGTCTCTCAAACATCTGAACAATGGTTGCATGTGAGCAGACAAGTTAATGGACCAGCCTTTGCTTAATCGCTGAATGGATGAACATGTGGGTTTTTATCTCTGTTTTAATTGTAAATGAAGGACAGAAGGCCCGAGTCCATTATCAAAAACAACAGGCCTGGGAGTCCCATAGTTTGAAGAAGCTTTATCTACTGGCCTCAGATTAATTCACACTCCAGCATAATCCGCAATCTTGATTCATAGCAATCGTCTCTGGATTGCCTCCGCAGTACAGACATGTGGCTGTCCGTTACCTCCCCTCCTCGTGTGTGAGGGGGAGCCGGTCTGCTCAGTGGCAGCTGTGGAGGAGATTATCCCCTGGACCTTAGCCTCGCTAATAAAAAGCTCCTGAAACTATTGTGCCTCAGTCAGATTAAAAAACAAAAAAATCTATTTAGAGGGAGGGAATGCAGAGCACCCACAGGAGTGCATTAGCATAATGCAGGCCTGCCATGGAGCACAGAAAGACAAAACACAGTCACAATGCTGTGGTTGCCTTCTCTGAAAGAAACTGCCTACAAAGCAAATGTTTTAATCTTTTAGTCATCGGCTGCAGCTCTTTCAGCAGGTTTTTTTTATTTTAAGTGTCAGACTGTTTGCACTAGACCTCATTGGATTTGTTGTGAGAGAATTGTCCTTCATAGCCATTATCAGTTAAGAGCTACAGTAACAAAACTGGTTAAGCAGACTAAAGCCATCTATGTTTACGGCTTTACTGTTTAAGGGAACTGCCTTGTGGTTTCACGTTATCATGGAACCACTTATGGAGGTTTACTGTTTTCAGCCTTCAAAAGCTACTTGTCATTATTTTATATTTATTTAACTAGGCAAGTCAGTTAAGAACAAATTATTCAATAATGGCCTAAGAACAGTTCGAGGGAATGCCTTGTTCAGGGGCTGAACTGCAGATTTTTACCTTGTCGGCTCAGGGATTCGATCCAGCAACCTTTCAGTTACAGGCCCAACACTCTAACCACTTGGCTACCTGCCACCCCAAATATCATTAAACAGTCATCTTCAAGCTCCATGGAGAAGTGTAATCTCTTTACGCAGGTTGAGCAAACCTCTTCAAGTGGTAGCTAACAACATAATGTGATAAAGAGAGAGTTTGCAAATTGGTTGCCACAACAAAACAACTTTTTTTCATGTAGGAATGTTGGTAGTAAACCGACGTCACAGAGTTTTCATTGTGAACAGGGCAAATATTGGTGCAATAAGTTATTGTGTTTTTGCCTCATTCTGGTGAATGTACAGGTTGCATATTGTATGCATTTGGTTAATTATTAATGGGAACCTGAATTCAATTAGATTTTATGACTGCACCTTGAGCTGACATTTATGCTTTGCCTTTCCCCAGGAATATTCCAACAAGGAAGCAGCCCTGTTTAGTTTATTTATTTATTTAATTTAACCTTTTATTTAACCAGGTAAATCATTTAACACATTCTCTTTTACAATAACAACCTGATCAAGATAGGGCAATAACCTTGCAGCAATGCAAACAAGTGACAACATGCAGACATTTCTTAAAAGTTCCACGGTAAAACAGAAAAAGAAAAATACATCTTTACAACGCATCAGTAAAACACAGGGGACACAACTAAAGAGCTACTGACTCTAAAAGCAGTCCCAGGTGGGGATAACACGTTTGTGTAACCTGTAAATTAAACTGGGGATGGAGATTAATTGGTTGAGTTTAAACTCGGAACAGTGGTGGCAGTGGCAAATCTGATGGCTGAGCAGTACAGAGTATCCAGATTTGAGAGCAGCGTTTTGGGGGTGTTGCGGAAGAGAGTGTTACCATAGTCCAACAGAGGGAGGACGCAGGACTGTGGAGGGTCTTTGGAGGGAGGGGTGAAGCAGGATTTGTTGCGGTACAGAAAGCCCAGTCTGGATTAAATTTTGCCTGGTAGGTTATTGATATGGGTGCTGAATTAAGCCAGATGCCCAGGTATTTGTAATGTCGTATTTGTTCAATGAAAGTGTTGTTGGCAATGAGGGTGTGTTCGGCTGGAAACTTTTTTTTTTTGCTTGACAAGATCATGTACTTGGTTTTGTTTGGGTTGAGAAGTAGTTTAAGGTCTGTTTAGAGTGCAAGGCACAAGCTTCACCTGAGAACAGAGAAAGCACAGAGAAAATACCTGCATCTTCTCAATCTGTGGCGCATGAATTTATCACTATTTTGCAGCCATGTTTATGAAACCACTACAATCTGGTTGTAGTGTCCTCTAATATCTCTACTTGAGACCTCATACTCACTCAGGTGCAGCAGTTAAGTGTTGATAGTGTCAGGGTTGTATAGAGGTTGGGCTGTGTTTTGTTTGCCTCCCCAAACCACTTCTCACTTTTACTTGACTCTTGTAACCACTTCTAGCGTAGCATCCAGGTTAAAGTGGCCCTTGTAACCCTTTCATACCATCACCCACACACATCAGGAGCATCAGTCACTCACCCCATTAGATCAGACTTTTGCCAGGGCCCCTAAGGCACTGGTAGTCCACATATTTTAGAATGATGCTGTGCATGAATCACCAGTGAGGGTTTAGATATGTGTTAACAGGCCTCGTATTTCCCGGCGGCATCGATGGCCATGTGTGGTCGTAATTCCCCCTAAAATAATCCATGCCTTGCGGCCAAAGTGCTGAATATAATTATAATTCTCTTCTCCCGGCTGCCAATTACTGTGCTCCGAAGTACATCTCACTCGCATGGCTCTCTCAGATATCTTGATTCTTATTAGTTAATGCCGACACGTGATCTGGTCCTTCTCACAGGTGTCATAGCTCCGAAATAGGCTACAAGTGAGGACTGACACATCGGGGTTGCAACTGTGCACGTCCTTATCGAATTCTGAGGCGCATGTTGAAGATGTTAAAACTGTCCCCATTTACTTTTAGTCGGCCAACAAGATGAGTAACGAACAGCAAAGCACTAGCCTATGTCAATAAATTATCCCCCATAGTACGAAAGTCAGCTTGTCCTTCTGTGAGAAATAAATATGTCAAAGAGACTCTGGGACAGTTGTAGGATGATAGATCCCAAATTAATACAGCCTCTGTACATTAAAAAAAACATTTTAAAAGCAATGAGGCTGATGCAACCGATCAGAATATTTAGCTTAAAATGTTGATAAACTATTAGGCTACTTCTTCAATGCCCACACTACAGTAGGCTATAAGCGCGAATGTTCCAAAATGCTATTAGCGGGAAAACACTGTTCTCAAAAGTGCGCCACAAATGCGAGCAGTTTCATATTACATAGATGAAAAGATCCCGGATTCGATTGTTGGGGCTTTGAGAACAAGAATCTCACCACTGACACTGATGGCCTGGGATGCCTTCACATAGTCTTACATGACCCCTGTTTCATGTGTTCTTCTCCTGCTTGCCTCATAGTGTTTTTTAAAACCAGGGGAACTGGTTGCTTGCGTGGGCTTCAGATCAACAGTACACACCGAAGTAGAACGAGACTGAGCTCTTCCGAAAAACTTGACTCCACGTAGGATGATTTCCTACTAGATGGGGCGAGAATTAAAATACACTGGCAGTTCAAGCGTGTCTGTAGATTGACGGTTCGATGTTGTGACATGAGTAGGTCCTTCCTCTCTACCCTAGCTGCAGCTTTTCTTTTGTGAACAATGTAAAATGATACCTGATAGAAAGACAACACATGTCTAGCTGCATTTACATTGTTGGGTATGCATTATGTTTCCCAGCCGTTGTGTAATGCATAGATCAATACTCTGTGGTCAGAAGCCCTCCGTACTGCTGCACTACTCACTATACAACACAGCCTGCCAACTAAACTACACTGTACCAGTCTGCCTTCCCTTCTAGGGTAACTACACACCTACTGTATAAATGACTTTCATTGTGAGAAAAGGGAGAAATTAATCTCATCGGAGCAACTCTTATCTGACAGTTGGAAGATTATATTTTATAGCTCTATGGATCAGAGCCTGTATTGTGTTTGACGGCGGGGCTTAAGAAGCCATCTTGTTGCTGGATGTGGTTGAGCTGCTGAGTGACTGAAGGCTGTTGTCAATCTGTAGCTCCCTTCTCACAGGTCCTCCAGGCCAATTCACACACTGATGTGGTCTGTGTGGCCAAGTTATGTGAACCCACAGACACTGAACACTAAACCACAATCTGCTCAGCGTTCAGGTGCTTTAGTTGAGTTGCTACGTTTATCATCACTGCCTCACCTGTCAGCCATCTATGTAAATCAAGATAGTTGGATTCTGCATGCAATGCAACCGCCCCTTGGGTATTTCAGGGTAGTTTTAAAGATAGATGCGCTATGCAGAAAACGCTCCGGCTTTTCCTGGTTGCTAAAATAGTTAGCCTAATTTCAGTTTGTGACAAAACAAGCAAGTATAGTGTAGATAATCATTGTACCATCTATACCGCTATGAAATATAGTTTCAACCAAAAATATTGCATTTTCAGCTGTTTGTACAAAACCGAAAGTAAAAGACTCAAACTAAACTTAATGGGATGCATAGAAATAGTGCACATAGAACAGATCTACTGCTTCTTAGACTTTCTTTCAATGAGAATGACAGCTCTATAACACAGATTTCTGTGTGATTTTGGTCAGGTCGCCCAAAACGTTACATGTTGCAGGCTTTAAGACCCCTCTGGTGTGACAGTAGTGTCGCACCCACTCTACATCACTTTCCTTTCTCACTCTCTCGCTCTCTTTCTCTCTCTGACAGTGCTCTATGTACAGGAAGTATGTTGCACACTCCATTTCCTCCACAACACTTTTTTGCTGTCAAAACGTTGTAGGCCTAGTTCCACCCTTGATCAAAAATTGTCAAGTGTGGTTTGTTTAAAGGTGTTTCAACACCTAGCAGAGGCCATGCGGTGTGTCCCAACACTGAAGCCTGTGGTCAGCATATCACATTGAAATACCAATGTATTCTAGACTATATCTAATATGACTCCTTTTTCTTCTGAAATAGAAAGGGTGTACTGAAGCTGGAAGGTCTGCTAATGGTGCGTTCAGTCAGGGCAGATGGAGGTGGGAATGTCTTTCTGTT
Organism: Thymallus thymallus; assembly: GCA_023634145.1. NCBI lineage: Eukaryota > Metazoa > Chordata > Actinopteri > Salmoniformes > Salmonidae > Thymallus > Thymallus thymallus. The sequence goes on along the minus strand of CM042397.1, from coordinate 21,276,555 downwards.
AGAGTGGGACGTGTCAATACAGTACTGTGAGTCAGAACCCTGGTGAGAATTGAGAACAGTTTCTTTCATCTGACTATGAGTACACAAGCCAGAGGCTTTACATGACTAACTGCACCAGTGTACAGGTGCATGTCTCTCAACAACAACAGCCACACACGCGCAAACTTAGACACACTCATGCACCAGTGCCCCCCACACCTGCAAAATACTGTACGTCTCTCAGACGAGTGCTCCCACAGCTGGCCTGGCCTCATGGAGGCGTACTCGCTTGGTAAATGAGTGTACTCCCAACTGACAAACATTTCTCAATCTGTAGTTTATGGCTGTGCACCATTAGTGGATAAGAATTTGTTCTTAACTGACTTGCCTAGTTAAAGTAAAGGTTAAAAAACAAAAAAAACAGAGAAATACTCTGTTTACTAGATGTGATATATTGTTAACCTCATTCTATTTCCCTTCTCTAGGTATTAAATGAAGAGTGTGACCAGAACTGGTACAAAGCAGAATTGAATGGTAAAGACGGCTTCATCCCCAAGAACTACATAGAGATGAAAGCACATCCGTAAGTATGAACCACCTGACCCAGACGTCTAATATGACTCAGGAGGACTCATCTCTCCAGCTTATTGTTGCTGGCTCGAGATATTGACAAACAGGACTCATCATGACTGCCAGGTCACGCTTGACCACAGATTCAGTGTATCACATTAATTTGGCACTATGAAACAACTGTCTGAATTGAACAGAACAGTCCTGTCTCTAGAGGAAGTACTGTGTTGAAGTGGCCAGTGCCACCACAGAGAAATCTTCTCCCTGTGCGTTCATTGAAGCACTGTGAGGAGTCTTAGGGGATATCACCTCTGGAGCACACAGTGCCAGATTAGCTCTCTCTGTATTAGTGCGCTCAGGGCTTCTTAGACTTAATTGAATACTGACCCTTATTTCATCATCACTGGGATTTTGGAGTATGGAGGGGGCTGGGTCTGACTGTCTCTATCCCAAGGAAGCTACGCCATGACTAGGCTTTGTCTGTCTGTGTACAGTGGATTGCCCCCCCCTAGTGCAGGTATAAGCTATTAGCAACGGTCCAGGGCCACTTTCTTGATGGTTAATGCCAGGACTTGGATAGAAAGAAACGACTGATCCATAGTGTGTGTTAATGAGCGGAGAGGAAGCAGAGCTCAGGTCAGCTGGTGTGGCTGTGATCCTGGGGAAGAAATTACCAGCAGAAACAACAGTTCGCTCTGGTCTGGCCCTCGGTCTGTCTGTGTGATGGAAGCCTGAGTGGGGTCACCTGTCTGTCTTTGAGCTGAAATTTACCCATCAGCACCACTTCCTCCTCATAGGCTTGGTTTTAATCGTCCAGGCTGTCACTCATAACCACATCAAGGGGAACAGGAAAGGTTTGTCATTTAGCAGGGCTGGGCTGTTATGCTGTGTACAGGTTTTAGTTGCCCTTGTCAAGTAATGTACCATGCTGTGACAGTTAATGCCATCACCCCCACCCAAAAAAGTGAGTAGATACTGTATCTACACTGCATAATGAATACAAGACAGTCTATGTCTGAACAAAGAAGAATGCTATTTAGCCTAAATCAATCCATTATCCAATGTCAGTAGCAGCACTCTCCTCTTGCACTGACTGACTGTGAGTCAGCTGCTAGTCCTGCCACCATATAGTTTGGTGTAGCCTAAGTGTAAGGGACATTAGTGATGTGATCACATGGCAGTAGTGGGGCAGGAGTTTTCCCATTGTCCCTCTATAGACTGGCTGTGTCGGAGTGGCACCAGGCAGCAGCAGACGAACACACACACCAACCAGCCTGCCTTATTTTGGATACAGTACATGGGTAGTTGACGTGACAAACCTTTTTTTTTATCCAAAGTGGTATATTTAATTGGTTAAAATTGTGACATCCTATGACTGAAAGCTTTCTTTCTTAGCTTAGATCATGAGTAATTTCATGCAGTGTATCATTTGTTTTCTTACAATTTTTAACCAGATGTGGTAATTGTCCAATGGTGTGACTGGTGTTTGTTAATTAATAAAAACCTTCACCGACTCTTGTACTTATGGCACCGAAGTGTATTTCAAGAAACCATAGTCCCCAAGTCTGTCCATTATATTTCCAAATAGTTCTGATTTGATTACATGTTGTCCCCAAAAGCAATGTCCACATAGTGTGACCCAATTCTATGATTAATCATGAGCCAGCATTTGGGCACCATTGCGCTGGGGAGGGTTCTCTTCCAATGAGGAAGTACAGAAGACATTAATGGAGCACATGGTCTGAACAGCTTGTAAGCTTTATCAGAAATATTTTTTTGCACTTTTCTGCGTTTGCCATCATGGCCTACTTTTTGGCCCACCAGCGACTGTGGCAGGTAGATTTAAAAAATGTACCAGGCACCAGACGACAAACATTTTTTTCACCATAATTATATTTTAAAGAACAGAAAACGGATGACCATGCTTTGTAATGTTTCTAAAATTAGAAATTTAATAGTAAGAAGTAATGTGGTGTATTGCTCAATTTCATAACATTTTTGTAACCTGAGTCTTTTAACCAAAGTATTAGATGAGACAAAATGTTCAGCTGCCACTTTAAGGGCTGTAGGTTACCATGGTAACGGGGCTGCTTTGGTGTGAGAGATTTGGTATTTGATTAGGGTACCTTTTTGTTATCAGTTGAAGCAGCAGACTCAAACTAACGTTGAAAAAAACCGCCAAGAAAGACGAAGACGAAGTCTAACTTTGCAGACTTCCGAGTAAATTAGACCAGCTTTTATGTCTGTGCACAGTGGCTCCAAAAATGTAGCTATCTATCAGTGCTTCACTCAGTGCGCACAGATCCGCTGCCAGGCAGTGCTGCTACGCGAGGTGGGATATATAGGATTCTTACCTTGTAATGAAATTAGTAATTCAGTACAGCAAATGTGATTCAGCTTTCAGATTATTCATTGAAATGTGTGTGTTATGGTCTTTGTTGCATGGCTTCTTATCCACAGAGGGCCAGTGTGTTTGTGTTCTAACCAAGCAATAACACACATGATTTAACTAATCATGTCTTGATTGAAGTCTAGGATTAGATGATTAGTTGAATCGGGTGTGTACTGTTCGGCAAGAACAAAAGCCTAAATCCACATTGTTTTCTGTGGATATAATTCGACACCCCCCTGTTATGAGTGCTACTTTCATGATTAATAGTTTTTATTTTATTTTTATTTTATTTTATTTAACCAGGTAGGTCAGTTGAGAACAAGTTCTCATTTACAACTGCGACCTGGCCAAGACAAAGCAAAGCAGTGCGACAAAAAAAACACAGAGTTACACGGTGAACAAACGTACAGTCAATAACACAAAAGAAGATATATATACAGAGTGCAAATGTAGTGCAAAATGCAGTAAGGTTAGGAAGGTAGGACAATAAATAAATAGGCCATAGTGGTGAGATAAATTACAGATTAGCATTAACACTGGAATGATGGATGTGCAAATTATGATGTGCAACTACAGATACTGGAGTGCAAAATTAGCGAAAATAATAAAATAAATATGGGGATGAGGTAGTAGTGTGGGCTATTTACAGAAGGTCTATATACAGGTGCAGTGATCGATAAGCAGCTTTGACAGCTGATGCTTAAAGTTAGTGAGGGAGATAGGAACCTCTAGCTTCAAGGATTTTTGCAATTCGTTCCAGTCATTGGCAGCAGAGAACTGGAAGGAATGGCGGCCAAAGGAGGTGTTGGCTTTGGGGGTGACCAGTGAGATATACCTGCTGGAGCGCATGCTACGGGTGGGTGTTGCTATGGTGACCAGCGAGCTGAGATAGGGCGGGGATTTACCTAATAAAGACTTATAGATAGTAATGATCAGTTTACTTGTGTAACTTATGGGGAGATTAATATAATCTAATACAAATGTATTATTTTAGAGTTGGGCTTATTTGGAACACCCATGGGCTTAAAGGGTACACTCCGTACGCATTAAACACAGTATGGACTTTTAAAATTTTTAATCAAATATTTATGTCTTATTAAAACAAGTGGTCATTAAACTTCATATGAGAGATACATCTTTCATTTTAAATCCACTTTTCTTACAAACATTTTAGAAGTGTCTAAACTCATACCCACCCCCCGTACTGACACATTCTCTAAAATTACTTTGGAGGAGGCTTATGGTTGAGAAATGAACATACATTTCTCTGGCAACAGCTCTGTTGGACATTCCTGCAATCAGCATGCCAATTGCGCACTCCCTCAAAACTTGAGACATCTGTGGCATTGTGTTGTGTGACAAAACTGCACATTTTAGTGGCCTTTTATTGTCCCCAGCACAAGGTGCACCTGTGTAATGATCATGCTGTTTAATCAGCTTTTTAATATGCCACACCTGTCAGGTGGATGGATTATCTTTGCAAAGAACTGCTCAATGTTTGAATGTCTGCCCTATCAACTTTCGATGGTACTTTCTGTGCATACGATGATGATCATGGGTAACGGGGAATCAGGGTTCGATTCCGGGAAGGGAGCCTAAGAAACGGCTACCACATCCAAGGAAGGCAGCAGGCGTGCAAATTACCCACTCCCGACTTGGGGAGGTAGTGGCGAAAAACAACAGTGCAGAACTCTTTCCAGGCCCTGTAATTGGAATTAGTCCATTTTAAATCCTTTAATGAGGATCTTCTACTGATGTTTAGAAGTTGCATTTTAGAGCGGTCAGAAACTTCAAATTGCCGTTATGTTTTAACTGTCAAATTTGACTGCCTGTTGTGTATTGTCTATCGGTGGGACATAATGTCCTATAGGGTGACACAAATAAAAGGGGTTGTCTTGAACAAAATGTAAAAATAATTGTTGAAGAAGTTAAAATGATCATAATACACAAGAAAAGTAATGTATTATTAAAAAAATTGATCTAGGCTTTTGTCGAATGACAATCTTACTCAATGTAATTGGGTCAAATTTAAGGCACTAATGCATGAAATGGTTCATTAAATTGGATAAAAAAGTTTAATCAAAGGTGGCCACAACATTTTGAATTGTTTAGATGTTTTGGCCATATGGCAACTACCCACACGCAGTACAGTAGCTTCAGCCAACGCTAGGCCTGGTAACGGTATTCTGGGTTTTGAAAAATAGATGTTAAGGTGCCTCTGAATTTCATCTACCAGTATGTGGATCATCCTTATAGTAGAAGTGGTGTAAGTAATAACATGTTTGGGAGCCTGCTAAAGTGAGTCAAAATAGCTTTAGATTGCTCTTCCATAGTGGCATTTATATCTGTAGTGTGTGTGTGTGTGTGTGTGTGTGTGTGTGTGTGTGTGTGTGTGTGTGTGTGAGACTCAACCAGTCTGGCTCCACATGGCCTGGCTGCTCTTTCCGTGCCTGCATTAATTGCTCTGCCGGCACCTTTATCAGACAGGGAACTGTAGGCGGGCCCACCCGATAGAAGGCGCAAATGCAAAGAGGATTAGGTCTTGGTCATTTTATTATTGATTTTCACTTTTCATGCAAAGGAGCCAAGATGTCATCTCTCTGGCTGCTCTGGTTAATAATTAACCGGAGAAGTCATCTCTCTGGCTGCTCTGGTTAATAATTAACCGGAGACGTCATCTCTCTGGCTGCTCTGGTTAATAATTAACCGGAGACGTCATCTCTCTGGCTGCTCTGGTTAATAATTAACCGGAGACGTCATCTCTCTGGCTGCTCTGGTTAATAATTAACCGGAGACGTCATCTCTCTGGCTGCTCTGGTTAATAATTAACCGGAGACGTCATCTCTCTGGCTGCTCTGGTTAATAATTAACCGGAGACGTCATCTCTCTGGCTGCTCTGGTTAATAATTAACCGGAGAGAGGTCTTTCTCTCTCATTCTCTCTCAGCCCCTGCTGCTGCTACAGCTGCTGTTGGCCCAGCCAGGGCTGCTGTCGCAGACTTTACAGGGAGCTGGGATTGAGACAGGCTCCGCTCCGCTCCAACCCCACAGCACAGCACCCTATCCCTGCTCCTCAACTCCTGTGCCCCCACTGTACACAACGGTTCTGGTTCTACCTGTATTATTAATCGGTTGACCGGGTCAGAGGCTTAATCTCTTAGGACTGTAAACAGTGGGAGACAACCATGTGTCTTCCCTGATGGTGAGGGAGCAGATGTCTCTGTTTGGTTTATACTTGTCTGGCTTTGATCTCTCCCCTGACCCTGTGTGTGTGTGGTGCTGTCCCTCCCTCCAGGTGGTTCTTTGGGAAGATCCCCCGGGCCAAGGCAGAGGAGATGTTGAACAAACAGAGGCACGACGGGGCCTTCCTCATCCGAGAGAGTGAGAGCGCGCCAGGGGACTTCTCCCTCTCTGTCAAGTAAGTGAACACACACACACACACACACTAAAGGTTTAGAAGCCCTGCTCCACATATGCTGGGGCGAAGGACTGCTCTGCAGCGTACAATGTATTGGGTAACAAAGACACAAACATCTGCTATGTTTCTCTTCTTCTTTCTCTTCCTGTGTTTAAATACAACTACAGCACTAGAACGTTATTTTTTTACCCAGTCTTCAGTAGTACCTCCTGGTGGATAAGGGGTTACCACATGTCTATGAACATTAACTCCAGCTCACTGACAGTCATTTTACAGACTGACTCAAACTCTTTGATTTCCCCATGTCCGTTTCCACTCTGCTTTCCTTAAAATGGCTCAATTCCACAGCCCTCATTGTCATGGTGCTGTAGTGTCTGTCTTTATATAAAGTAGGTAGTGATCACTTTAATTATCTTTAATTGTCTGTATGACTCCACCTGTCTATTGCCCTCTGTGTACAGAACAAAAAGTTGTCATTGTAGAGACTAATACCCCTGATGGCTGTGGAAGAGGCTGGTTTATCTCTGTCTGCAGCGTTACTATCCATGGGGTCATGACCTGTGTTCACACTGTTATAGAGACAGTCTGTCTTCCTAACGTGTTGCTAAGAGAACATGTACATATGTATTTAATTTAGCCGTTGGGATCTCTTCTTTTCTTTGTCCAGTTTCAGCAGTTCTGTGTCTGTTGACTGTCTGCTGCTGGCTAGCAACCCATGGTTTTCATCCTCTATCCCACCTCTCCTCAGGTTTGGGAATGATGTCCAGCACTTCAAAGTCCTGCGTGATGGGGCAGGAAAGTACTTCCTGTGGGTGGTGAAGTTCAACTCGCTCAATGAGCTGGTGGACTACCACCGCTCCACGTCTGTGTCTCGCAACCAGCAGATCTTCCTGCGCGACATTGAGCAGGTCCTCCAGGTGAGACCACATCCCCCTTAACCTTCTTCTCAGGCTGTTTACCAGTGTGGCTTTGTAGGAGACTTCATGTTCATGACGACAAACTAGGTTATTAGTGTAAAATAATAGCTTTGAGGGAGAGAGCTTGGCCCCAGAGTTGCTGACTCAATCCCTCATCTTTCCGGCCTAACCTTTGGACAAGTCGTGGCATTGGCTCAGTTCACCAAAGAGTCACAGGTGATTCAGAAAACGCAGTCCGGGATGAACCGAGACTTTGTCCTTTTGTCAGCATGTGTTAACATGTCTGGCACTTATGGATTTGTTTTTCTCTCTTTCTCTCTCCCTGCACACAGCATCCCACATATGTACAGGCGCTCTTTGACTTTGACCCCCAGGAGGATGGCGAGCTGGGCTTCCGACGCGGAGACTTCATCCAGGTCCTGGACAACTCTGACCCTAACTGGTGGAAGGGAGGATGCCACGGGCAGACGGGCATGTTCCCCCGCAACTACGTCACACCTGTAAACCGGAACATGTAAACAAACAACAACCACCCCATCCCCCCCAACCCATCAAGAAGACTTCAGGAGCAGAGAGGGAGAATGCAACAAGGAATTAAAAAATGGAAGCGTAGTTCTGTTGAAGGCATCACCTTGTCGGTGGCAGCTGAGCAAAGCCAACTTTTAACACTGAGAATGTTCGCCTCCATAGTGAAGGCTTCAGTCAGAACTGAACTGTCATTCAGCAAAACATACAGAGAAACTAAGCATAGTGCACCAAAAGTGAAGATAGTGAGAATGATTCTATCCCTAGACTCCCACAGCTGCTTCTGTCCTCTACTTCTTTACATTCTATTATTTTCCCTTTTTGCTGCATGTTTTAATCACCTAAATGAAATACCAATAAATCCTAACGCTGTTTTAAATAAAAATACATGTAAAAATATTTTTTAAAATTATTGAAAAAGAATTTAAAAAAATATGAATGCTATCTGCAGCAAGTTACCAAGTCCAAGATCATTGGCACGTGAGCATTGTACATCAGCCCTGGGCTGTATAAATAAATCACCTACAGTATAGAGAGAATCCATTTTTTAAGAATATATATTATATATATTTGTATGTGTTTTACCAGTCATTCCATTTGTAAATTGTGTTTTTTTTTTATGTTAATCTGGATAAAACCTAGTAGCTCTGGGATGTGCTTAATTGTCAGTATAATTTTTCCTGGATTATTTGAGGGCTCTCAGATAAAATGGCATATTTAAAACGTGAAATTATTTCCTTGTCTGATAAACGAGAGAATAGTCTGTTCTTTTTAACAAAACCAATTCTGTCAGGAAGCTAACGTTGACCAGCGGGTAGAGCCATGTATGCTGCATGAGCTGTTGTATTATGAAACCCTGTAAAAGGCCAGCCACCTTTTTGAAGCCAATGTATTTATTGCAGCCATTTTTCTCTTGGGCCGTGAATGTAGCTGACTGAGTCCATAGACATTGACATGAGGGAAGGTCGGAGAACTGAACTACACAACTGCAAGGGATTTCCGAGAAGTGCTGAATTAGTAATAGTATCAAACATTTATATAAAGAGAGGTATGAAAAATATGCATATAGTACATACATATTAAAACACAAACATGCATACATGAACAGTCCCCTCCTTGGTAGACTCACACATAACAAGAAGTTGAGTTGGATAATCACATGATGGCGTGATAAACAGTGTGTAGTGTCTTTTATGCTAAAAGTTGAGAGATCAGCTTCACCAATGTTTTACTCTTTGTGGCGTCAAGCACTTTTATGTTACACATTTGATTTCTGGTCTGGTGTGTTTGTTTTCTGTGTGTTTTGTTTCTTTGTTCTCTCTGGATAGTGCCTTTTCTCTCTGGTGTTTCAGTGTCTCTGACCTGCTGCTTTGAGACCCTTTGCTTTGTGGGGCCGTCAATCCTGCAGTGAGAAACCATGTACATAATCCATCATGTCCCATTAACCCCACATCGCCCTGCCTCCCTGTGCCCCTTCCCAACATGGAACTCTTCTTATTTAAGTGTATCTTGCCTTCTCTTGCCTAATGATACTGTTTGATTTTTTTGCCTTTTTTGTTTTTTTTTTGTATTAATAAAAATGCACACAAAAAAAGAGAAACCTTGTGGTCCATAGATTGTCTCACACTTTTTTTTTTTCTCTTTTTTTTTTTCTTTCTTGTTATTCAACAAACCTTTTGATGGCTAAATAAATCTGTCTAAAAGTGTATAGAAATTAATTGCTAATACCTGGCTTTGCGTCTGACATTCTGTAGGGACAGGGACATGCATTGTTCGGCCATGAATCTGACAGGAATCACAAATAAATACCTATATTGGGTCCTTGGTACATACAGTGGTTTGTACATTCCTTGGTACATACAGTGGTTTGTACATTCCTTGGTACATACAGTGGTTTGTGCATTCCTTGGTACATACAGTGGTTTGTGCATTCCTTGGTACATACAGTGGTTTGTACATTCCTTGGTACATACAGTGGTTTGTACATTCCTTGGTATATACAGTGGTTTGCTGCCCAGTGAAAATGTACACATTGCATTACCCTCGGTCTGGTGGACTGTCTGCTTTTGTGTTCTGTTATTTTTAACCCTTAAACACTTCCAACCAATCTGGCCACTTTCTGACTACATGCAGACTGCCTTTCCACTGAGGGACACTTAACAAACCAGTGGACTGGGAACATTAATTACTCTCCATCCTCAGTCCTGTCATGGAATTCATTGTAGTCTGAGGATGTAATGTACTGTAAGAAGTCTCAGGTCTGGAGTCTAGAGACATTATGTAAGTGAGCAGCATGAATATACTGTATAACAGCCATATTTGATTACGTTGTCACAGATAGCCAGGGAACTTCTAGCATTTACCAAAGCCTGTCTTCTCCAAAAATGTCAGACAATCTCCCAGGGTCTCTATCTCCCACCATTTGAGGATCCATTAAATTGTCTGTCAAATTTTACACTGAGGGAGTTGCTGGCTTGGAAAACATGGAAACGCATAATGTTTTTATAGATCTTGATGCAATTCACTGCGTGTTATTTCGTGAGTACGTTTTTACATAAATTATTAAATGTTTGTTTGCTAAGATGTAACTTAGTTTTTTTCCGCGTAGCTTGGTGTGCCCACGTATGTGTGTGCGTCAGTTTATCCGTTCGGAGGTGTGGGTGTATTCTCCTTCAGACATCTAGAAACATTGACCCACACAGTGAGTTAACACTGCACTTCACATGTCACATACTTCCTGGGGCCTATTGATTTGTGGAAATACATGTGGGGCCTGTGTTTTTGACACCACTGGAGCATCTTTTTGGTCTGGGATAGTAATTGGATGCTCAGGGCAAACAGCAGTAATACACTACACAAGCCTCAATTGTAGTATGGAGATTAAATTAAACCTGAGGGCCCTGGGCACCAGACATTTTCCATCATCCCTGACTCCTGTTCAGAGGATCAAGACAATAGATTCACATTGCTGTCATCTCTTAGTTAAAAATTCAACACTATTTAGCAAGGATAGTGAGTAAGTTAAACACCCACGTGGGAGGCTTCTTGTCACTCACTATGGATCACACCAGGTCATGATCCACAATTGGAAGGTAGTATTCGAAGGCAAAACTTTCCATATCTCCCCACTGCTATTATTTATGCTGCCATCATATTCAAATAGGATTAAAGACACTACTGACCTTAAATGTTCACTCGCTTACTGAACCTCATGCAAATAGTCTGTGAAATGCAAGCTTTGTACTCCAGCCATCCCGTGACTTATCTTACTGAGATATCTCAATGGTGTACTTTTACACTACCACCATGACACGGTCAAAATGTCTCACTACAATCCAGGCCGTCAGATCAAGCATGACAAAACGTGGTGTTCGTTCCACAATGCCTTTAATGGGTAATGTACACATAGTTGCCAATATGAAAACTAATCTGGTTTACCCACTACAATAAATCAAATACTGACTAACCCAACTAAAAGGTCAGTGGTAAAGATGATCATCCTTGCATGACACTGCAACCCCTGCCTGCTGACAGGAATGTTTATTGTGTTATGCACGGTGCTTTATCGCCACCTCCTGACAGCTATCGACATCTACAAATATTTTGTTTTCCTCATGCCACAATTTGGTTCGACAGCTGCATGGCGCTATAATAATGTTATTCGAGATTTATTAGTAAATGCTGCCTTTTCCTGTATGAACAACTGCATTTGTACTCAATTATGGCTATATCACAAGACTGGACAGAGTACTGTATGACTTTAGATGAGACCTGATTTAATCAACAATCTACAAAAAACACGAGCCGTTGTCGGCAGGATTCGAACCTGCGCGGGAAGATCCCAATGGATTTCTAGTCCATCGCCTTAACCACTCGGCCACGACAACTTGATTAGAAAATTAACCAAAAAGTACTTTAATGTATATGACAACGCTTAACAAATTGAACTGATTAAATATAGTTTTTCCCTAATACGTTGTACCGTGATGTAATTTACTTCATTGTACATTTTAACAACAAATGTCATGAGGATGCCGAGTGTTTAAAGGCGATGGACTAGAAATCCGTTGGGATTTTCCTGAGCAGGTTCTAATCCTGCCGACAACGATATCATTTAACATCAGCAGTAACGTGACGATGAGGAAATATCAACGTTTGTATACAACCCAGCCTCTCATGAATTATATAATGTATGATATCGCTCATCAGAAGAGGTTGTGCCACCAGGAATTAAGAAGTGATGGTGGTGGAATATAAAACTGACCATCACCCCTCTCAAATTAAACATAAACATTTTTAATATCATAACTTGTTAACCAATGCGAATACAAAAGTTGTAGACCTTACAGTGAAACGCTTTAGTAAAATCATGAAGGAACATTAAAAAGAAAGGGGTATGCTTGAATTGGCAAAATAACTTGAGACATTTTTGAAAAGAGCAACAAATGTTAGTTTAAAAAATGTAAAAAGCGAGATAGAAACAGGCTAGGTATCAAATAATTTCCCCATTTATATATATTCATAATACAGTTTTGTAGCCTACTTGAGAAAACATAATTTCGGTATTTTTCTATTTTGCAAACTTCAGTTATGAGTGCAATGACTCAATGTAAATACAAATCACTTTGCCTGCTCAGGTCTACTGTACTGGGAGAGCAGTCACCACGTGACATTAGCACTGGGCCTTCGGTCTGTTTTCAGTAGTCGGAGAGAGAGGAAGAAAAATGGCGGCTGCGACCGATCAGAAGCGGGACGTCAGCCATTCGTTTTGAGCTTTCTCGCGTAAACCGAGACCGGGGCTTTACGGGACTACTTCTTTGGAATCTACGCAAGTCAAGCTTTCTGGCGGTACCAGTTTTTCTGGGTTCCGTGAAGGCTAAATAAACGCAGAAATTGAAATTGAAAATAATAGATTTTGTATATAATGAGGGGGAAAAGAGGCAGGCCGCCCAAAACCCTGCTGATGCAGGAGCCTTCATCCGAGCGTGGCTTGAGACCCAGGAGGGAGTTGAGGGCAAAGGGGAGAAGTAGTGCCGAGGTCGATTTTGAGAGTCCCAAGAGGGGAAATAACTCTTCATCGAGGGGCAGGAGGAAAGTGGGATCATCCACGGTATCTCGCGGTAGGGGAAGAGGCAGGGGTGTTGGTGGTGGCAGAGGGACGAGAGGCAGACGGTCAATCGCTAGATCTGTGGTTTATGATGATCATGAAAGTGATGAAGATGATGATAATGTGAGTTTGAGATCTGAGGAGGACGAGTTGATAGAGGAAGAGACTATAACGGACGAGGAAGAAGAGGCCCTCAACGAGGAGTCAGACCCGCTTGAGGAAATACTCGAGGAGGATGATGATGCCAGCTACTGTACTGAGAGCAGCTTTCGGAGTCAGAGCACTCATGGCAGCACTCCGGGTAAAACCGCAATATTGATCAAGCTGGTTAGAGAATGTTAGAAAACAATGACATTGTAACAAATTATAATTTATCTGGGCGTATTTTCATTGCCATTATTTCTTATAGTGCAGGAAGCTGTATTGTTCAAAATGGAGAATGCACGGACTGTGTATAAAAACAGGCCTTACTTGAGTTGGTGATGATAGAATGAAAGCTTTACATTTAGCCATCTGGGCAGTGCACGAGAGCCGAATTGCACATTTTTTAAATTCTGAAACATTCACACATCTTTATTGTGCGAAATGTAATTATAATTGTGTTTGCTAGTTTTGGATCTGACATGGTTATTGCAATAGTTAGGTAGTTCTAACATACCTTATCTAACGTTAGCAAGCTAGGCTAACAAGCTAATGCCTGAACCTGCTAAAGAGCTGTAAATACTTTGTGAAATGTGTCTAAATTAATGAGACACTTAATTAACTTGTTGTTTTTCTTTAACCTACTCTTACTTGTTAATAGCTTCTCAATTCCAGCGTAGGTTTATTTTCACAACTGAGACGCAAATTAGTTCTTTAAGCTAGGTAGTTAGCAATGTCATGGGCTCGTGCGCTTGTCCAGGAGGACCCAGCTAGCTTGCTAGTAATCCACATCAGCTCGAGCTAATGACAGGACAGGGTACCATGTGGCCCATTGTTTTGAAAATAAGCGCCCTCAATTTCACCAGTTGTAACTATGTGGAAGTTTCAGTGACGCAGCACAATAATGTTTTACATTCCCCAAAATACATAATGGAATTATTCATGTCAATGTTAAATTAATATCCGTAATATTTCATATCTATAATATGTTGTAAACTTTGGAAATTGAATGCAGTTATTTTTGATGCACATTTTCTTAAAATAGATAGAAGTAACTATTTAGATTATATTAAAGTTAATTATTATTTGTGGAAAGTATAATTTCAAAGACACTGGCAAAACAATGTAAGAAAGATACAAAATATATCTGTAGAATATCAGAAAAGTAATGATTATGTTGCTGTTGCAAAACATCAGCGTTTGGATTAGACCCATTTAAGAAGTAATTATTTACATTGAAAGGAATGTCCATTGTGTTAAATTGATCTTTAATTTCTCAATTACAATAATATAACCCATCTCTCAAATTTCTTGGTTCCTGGGTTTAATACCCTTGCCAACTTTGAGTTGGTGTAGTGTCTCTCCAAGTCCAAGACTTGATTTGTTTAAAGCGGACCTGGCAACAATATAAAGAATGAAACATGTTTCTGTGGCAGTGGATTTCAGAGACACTTGCAAACTCTCCTTTTACATGGCCAATGCTAACATTTGTTCACTTGTGTAAAATCTGTCTTAAACTTGTTTCTTTGAATTTTCGTTAATCTATGTTTTAAGCCCTTGAGACAATGTAATTCTGCTTTGTCTGAGTTTTATGTATTGCAGAATGCAGTTTCAGTTTTAGCTAGTCTTTAAATCACATGTATTATATGGCACTCACTGCTCTCTCTGTCTTTCAGGGCGGAAGAGGACGCGGGTGCACTGCCCTCGCTCGCCCATCTTTGAGGAGAAGGAGATCCCTCCTCTGGAGCTGCCCAGAACCTCTGAGGACCTCATGGTGCCCAGTGAGGAACTGCTCAATGTGTCTTCCATCTACGAGGTGCTGCGCAACTTCAGCACGGTGCTGCGGCTCTCTCCCTTCCGCTTTGAGGACTTCTGTGCTGCGCTGGTAGGCCATGAGCAGTGCACGCTGATGGCAGAGACCCACACGGCCCTGCTGAAGGCCATCCTGCGTGAGGAGGACACCTCCAACACCACGTTTGGTCCTGCCGACCTCAAGGACAGCGTCAACTCAACCCTCTACTTCATTGACGGCATGACATGGCCCGAGGTGGTGCGTGCCTACTGCGAGAGCGACCAGGAGTACCACCATGTCCTGCCCTACCAGGAGGTGGAGGATTACCCCTATGGCCCACTGGACAGTAAGATCAAGGTGCTGCAGTTCTTGGTGGATCAGTTCCTCACCACCAACATTGCCCGCGAGGAGTTGATGTCAGAGGGGGTAGTTCAGTATGATGACCACTGCAGGGTGTGCCACAGGTTGGGGGACCTGCTGTGCTGTGAGACCTGCTCTGCCGTCTACCACCTGGAGTGTGTGAAGCCGCCACTGGTAGAGGTGCCGGAGGACGAATGGCAGTGTGAGATTTGCGTGGCACACAAGGTGCCCGGAGTCACAGACTGTGTGACAGAGATGCAGAAGAGCAAACCCTACATCCGCCAGGAGCCCATCGGCTATGACCGCCACCGGAGGCAATACTGGTTCCTAAACCGAAGGATAATTGTGTAAGTAATTACCAGTAATTACCCGTGCTGAATTGCTTGGTATAACATCAGTCATGTCCTGTAGATAGTGTTCAACAACACATGTATTATTCTATGTACACACAGATTGCCTGAGAAGGATGATTTCAACTTGAAACATATATTTTTTACCTTGAATTATAGTAGCTGGATGTTGCTGGTGATCTCCCACATTCATGTAGAAGCAGCCTGGATTAAACATTTACTGCGTGTTAAAAATGTAGCTGATTTCAACGATGTCTCAATCTGAAGAAGGCATTTCCCAGCATCCAGTGGGATCTATCTGACAAGCTGTGTCACAGAGGGATCATTAGTGGCGGTTTGAGACAACAGCCAGCGCAGTGAGGCTGCTGTGATCGTTAACTATGCCCTTAGTGAGGGTGAAACTCCTGTGCTGTGATGCCATAGCCCCCCCTTGAGAGTTACCTGAACTGCTGCTGGAGTTTCAGCTTGTTCATCATGTTGCCTCTCCTACATTTGAATATGTCTTCACAATTGCTTGTAATTGGTCTTTCCTCTTGCAAGAGGCAAACAACAAAGGAGTAAAGGGGCTGGAAAATAACATGCGTTCGAATGGAATTGAAGTTTATTGCCAATTTGCATTCAGTATACATTTTCCTTTGAAGTTAAGATATCTTTGTGTCCAGGTTAACGACGCCCCATGCAGCATTACAGTTGAAGTCGGAAGTTTACGTACACTTAGGTTGAAGTCATTAAAACTCATTTTTCAACCAATCCACAGATTTCATAGATAGATACTTTATTGATCCCCGAGGGGGAAATGTCTTTGTCAAGCAGCTACAACAACAAAACACAAGGCAGGTGCAAAATGCCACAACGAAAGTACACAAAAGACAGATACACGGTACATAGAGCGGCAGTATGAAAAAGTATAGAAATACAAGATATCTGGAGTGCAAAAAAAAGCTATAAAAAGACATTGCATAGTATGGGTGTTTGGCTGAATATGTACACTATACATTGGTGGATGTTGGATGGTTAACTATACTATACAGGTCGATGGCAGAGAAATACTTCAGTAGCTAAAAATGCATATAATATGAGCGAGGGTAATAATAGTTTACTTAATAGACAGACTGGCTAAATGAACAGGTAAGTGAATATTTTGCATGGTTAAATTAGCTGTACAGGTAAATATACAGTTATATTTACAGATAAGTGAATACTTGCATGGTTACACAAACTGTACAGGTAAATGACAGGAAGAGATACTTAAATAGCTAAATGTGTGTATGATATAATTTGGGGTAATAATAGTAATTCCCTTAAAGTCCTTAGTGCGCAGGGTTTAATTACAGACAACTGCACATATTGCACATTCGATATACTAAAAGCAATGAGAAAAGGTGCAACTGACAGGATACTAATATAATATGCATTCCTGAGTGAATGCCTACGTAAGTTAGGTCCAAGAATTACTAGCAATATTGCACGTGTTCATGTTAACAAACTATAGTTTTGGCAAGTCGGTTAGGACATATACTTTGTGCATGACACAAGTAATTCTTCCAACATTTTTTTACAGACAGATTATTTCACTTATAATTCACTATATCACAATTCCAGTGGGTCAAAAGTTTACAAACACTAAGTTGACTGCCTTTAAACAGCTTGGAAAATTCCAGAAAATGATGTCATGGCTTTAGAAGCTTCTGATAGGCTAATTGACATAATTTGAGTCAATTGGAGGTGTACTTGTGGATGTATTTCAAGGCCTATATTCAAACTCAGTGCCTATTTGCTCGACATCATGGGAAAATCTGAAGAAATCAGCCAAGACCTTAGATTCTAATTGTAGACCTCCACAAGTCTGGTTCATCCTTGGGAGCAATTTCCAAACGCCTGAATGTACCACGTTCATCTGTACAAACAATAGTACGCAAGTATAAACACCATGGGACCACGCAACCGTCATACCGCTCAGGAAGGAGACTCGTTCTGTTTCCAAGAGATGAACGTACTTTGGTGTGAAAAGTGCAAATCAATCCCAGAACAACAGCAAAGGACCTTGTGAAGATGCTGGAGGAAACCGGTACAAAAGTATCTATGTCCACAGTAAAACGAGTCCTATATCGACATAACCTGAAAGGCCGCTCAGCAAGGAAGAAGCCACTGCTCCAAAACCGGCCTAAAAAAAGCCAGACTACGGTTTGCAACTGCACATGGGGACAAAGAACGTACTTTTTGGAGAAATGTCCTCTGGTCTGATGAAACAAAAATAGAACTGTTTGGCTATAATGGCCATCGTTATGTTTGGAGGAAAAAGGGGGAGGCTTGCAAGCCGAAGAACACCATCCCAACCGTGAAGCATGGGGGTGGCAGCATCATGTTGTGGGGGTGCTTTGCTGCAGGAGGGACTGGTGCACTTCACAAAATAGATGGCATCATGAGGAAGGAAAATGATGTGGATATATTGAAGCAACATCTCAAGACATCAGTCAGGAAGTTAAAGCTTGGTCGCAAATGGGTCTTCCAAATGGACAATGACCCCCAAGCATACTTCCAAAGTTGTGGCAAAATGGCTTAAGGACAACAAAGTCAAGGTATTGGAGTGGCCATCACAAAGCCCTGACCTCAATCCTATAGAAAATTTGTGGGAAGAACTGAAAAAGCATGTGCGAGCAAGGAGGCCTACAAACCTGACTCAGTTACACCAGTTCTGTCAGGAGGAATGGGCCAAAATTCAACCAACTTATTGTGGGAAGCTTGTGGAAGGCTACCCTAAACATTTGACCCAAGTTAAACAATTTAAAGGCAAAGCTACCTAATACTAATTGAGTGTATGTAATATAGTGTATGTATATGCCATACAATGATGCATCCCATGATCTATTCATTAAGGTCCTTGAACCTGTTTTTTTATAAACAAAGTAATTGTCAATTATATTCCAACTTATTTGGCACAACTCAAATAATGGTTATTGACCTTTTTATTCCAGTGAGGAGGACGGAGAGCATGAGAAGAAGAAGATCTGGTACTACAGCACAAAGGTCCAGCTGGGAGAGCTGATGGAGTGTCTGGACAAGGAGTACTGGGAAAACGACCTGTGTGCCATCCTCGAGGAGATGAGAGAGGAGGTGCACACTCACATGGACATTACTGAGGACCTCACCAACAAGGCCCGCGGCAACAACAAGGCCTTCCTTACGGCAGCCAACGGTAAGGCTAGACAGCCACCTGCTGGACGCTCTGAATCACTGTCTGTCACATTGAAGCATTTTTTGCTGGTCCATGGCTTCTATATTGACAATGCATAGAAATGTCAATGACGACCCCTTGGATACATATTGTATAGCGTGTAGCTCCTGTCAGATTGCATTCCAATAAATCTTTGGAGAGGAGAGTACATTCTCCCTCATGCTGAAGTATGATTAGGACGGTTTACGTATTAGAACTGTCAGAGGGCCGCAGGTAGCCTAGCAGTTAGAATTCCCGAGCCGACATGGTTAATAATCTGTCGATGTGCTTTTGAGCAAGGCACCACTAATTTGTGCCAGGGGTGCCGTACTACTATGGCTGACCCTGTAAAACAACACATTTCACTGCACCAGCACGTGACAATAAAAAAGCATCAAACTTTTTTTGCAAATAGCGTTTTTCTACATTCCATCCAAGGGAGAAGGTTGTTAAAAATAAGCTTCAGTGGTTTTGTCTGTTTCTCTGTGTGGCTACTCTACTTCTCCTTGTTTGTTATAGAGCATTCCTTTGCATTTACTGACCACTAGATCTCATAGTTTACACAAAACAAGCATTATATGGTAAGCTTGCTTGGTTCTAATTGAACTATTTTGGGATTACAGTCTCCCCAATTAGACAATGAGGGATTTCTTTGACAGATATTCCGAAGACAATGTAGATTTTCTTTTAAAGCCAAAGCAGGGTCTTTTCTCTCCTGTGTAATTCCACCTGTACCATCTGTAGTGATGAATGGGCCTTGCTGGTATTTTATTGTCTTCAGAAGCCCATTGCTCTGGTGCACTGCTTCATCCTTCCTCTTTTCACGGGTGCTGGTGACACCTTTTTCTCTCCCTATGAAAACCTCATTTTTGAACCATTGTTGGGTGGGGAATGGAGACAGATTTTTCATCATGACCCAGGGCACTTTCACAGACATAATGTTTTCTGCTGGCTGTCCACGTCTTTTTCCCTGAATTAAGATTGGAATCTCTCTGTCTGTCTTTTCTGGGGAGAGATTTTATACCATATCATCAAAGAACACATTATTGATCCACCACTCTCTTGCTTTTAGTGCTCAGACAGCAGTTTCATTAATGTCATCTCCGGAGCGTTGACCCACTGTTGCGTTTCAGGGAACAATAGTAGAGACAGCAAATCAGGAGTGACTCACTAACATGGGTTCTAGTGAGTTGTTCTTGGTTTTGGCTGTCAATGGCTAACTATATTGGTATTTCACTGTGCTGGTGATCATACGTGCTGTGACTTATACTTGGCTATTATTACCTGTCGGTCTGTTTCCACTCATTTTTCCACACAGTCTCAAGTAGTGCTAGAAGGTGTATTAGCAATCCGTAAGATTGAGATGTGCAGATTGAAATGTTTGTGTGGTTGTTCTCTGAAGGTGAGAGACTGCTTCCATGAGAACCAGGCTGGAAGGGGTTAACCTAGTGACAGGATGATCTTGACACTGTTACAGCCATTATGCATAGGCCTATGTTACTTTCCAATTGCAATATTATCAGCTGGTTTCATATTGTTTTAAAATGCATAGGAGAGCAATATTCAGTGTGGAAAGCAATGATGGTTTGGCTCCGTTATATTTGTAATGCCATCCTGTAATAGAACAACATCATTTCAACAAACAGGCTAGGGCTCATGTTAGCCAAACAACTCCATTCCATTTCTTATTGTGTAGCATCATTTTTCTGGTTGGGAATTAGCTACTTGACACACCCCCTTGTTTTAATGCCTGAAACATTGGCTGGTTGTGAGCTTAGACATACAGACATACATAATAATGTGATAAACAACATGTAGACATACTGATTTACACGTACGGTTGAAATGTAGTCTCCGGTCAAACAGACCTAGCATGCTGTGTTGGTGTTGGCCTTGTGTTTATCAGCTGTGTTGTTGTTTGTGTAGATGAGATCCTGGAGCGTGTGCAGGCCAGGCAGGAGCGGAGGGCAGCGGAGCAGGCAGAGAAGGCCAGTCAGGCGGCAGGGGACAACCCCACCAAGACGGAGGAAGAGACCCCCACACTCTGCTCTCCACGGCCAGACAACAGAGAGGTCCAAGACCCCGGGTCTAAAGAGGAGGCAAGCTCACAAGGTAAGACTGGAGTAGCTCATCTATGCGAGTTGTTTATTGCCTATGAAGTCCTTTTCTGGATGCGTCTTTCATGTAGTCTTTTGAGGATGGCTACGTCTTTTAAAAAATCTATTTAGGGAAAAGTGTTGATCTTGTGAGGCGGTTGTGTGCTAAAGATCCAGAGTGTGTCTTGTATGTTTCACAGCAGCTGCAGCTCCCCCTGCTGGAGAAGAGAACACCACCGTCCAACCTGAACCCCCTAAGCCTGGCTCGTCCACCCAGGATGATACTCTCCCTAAACTTGAACCCCCTAAGCCTACTGAGGTGTCCTGCTCACCCCCTTCTGAGAGCAGGGAAAGTGGGGAGGCCTCCATGGTTCCTGAGCAGGAGAGGCCAGGTACATGATGGAGAAATCCCAGCAATACGCATCTCTCCTCCCAGCCTCTCATCCGCCTTGTCACACCTTGTTGTGGCTATGCATGTGTGCATCCATCATCAGTCTCTTGCTCTGGCTGTCTCAAAGCATCCTCCATACTGTAGTTGTGCTTAATGTGATGTGATTGCTGTCACAGGGTGCATTGCTGTGGAGTCACTGCTACAGGCTTTTTTCTGCTGCTTCTTGGCTAGATGATTATCTTCATGCTAGTTGGCTGCTCCTCAATGTGACCACTTGTTGATTTGATAATTGGCACTAAAGAGTGCTCTTGGACCATTAAGACTAGTCATAGCTTCCTTTGAGGATGAGAGTGTCTTGAATGGCTTCACCACGGTTACAAAGTATGCCTCTGGTTATCTACTGTTTACTAATTCAATACATGGATAACTAACAGGGTGAATGGACTGTCTGTTGTATAGCCTTCTCTCAATGCCCCAGTCCAGAGTAATGAGTGTAACAGAGGGGGTCTACTCTCCCACAGTACTGCTCACTTCAGTATCACTCATTAAACTGACTGGTGTTGCTCACTTACCGAAATAATTCTCCTTCAGGAATAAACATATTTTGTCTGAAGTATTTTCTTAATCCTCAAAGCACTCTGCTTTTCACTTCTGCTTATGTAATATTTAAATATCCCATTAATTCTGTGGTTTTCCTTTCTACAATATTCATATGATCGGGATCTGCCTGGTTATTTTCTTCAACAGATGCATTGTGGCTTTTTGCTGGATCTTGTGCTCTTGCCATCCATTTATTATGTGTTCCATTGTCTTGTGTTGTGTTCATCATGCAAGGCTGAACAGTGCTCAGGAGGCTCTTAAGTGTAGCCAGTTGTTATTCTTGTCACCTTGTCGATTGCTTGCATGTTCTATTTTCTCAATGCATTCATTGTGTTAGCCGGATCCTGATGCGGTGCATTGTCTGCTCCACACACTGTCAAAACTTGTTCTCAGATAATTGCGTTTTCGGCTGCAACAAGCAGCATCCCTGGCAGGCAGCACCCACCACGCTAAGTCTGTCACAACCAGCCTCTTATTCTCACTCCAATTCATCATGGAAATTGGCCTCCGTTCCTTTAGCGTAAACAAAAGGCTGGCTGCCTGCCTGAACCTCCCACCTGCTACCTCAGAGAAGTATATCCAGCAGGGTCATTTTAACCAGATACACAATATCTTTCTTAATTTGGTTCTGCAGCCGCGTGTTGCACTGCTTGTGTTGTGTTGCACTGTATTTTTTCCTGGCTGGAGGGGATTTAGCCTTATCTCTGCCTGGACTGCTGAAGTGCAAATTCTTGCTTAGACTCACTGATTAAGCATTTCCCTGGTGTTATGCTAATTGTGCATTATCATTAAGGAACAGGTGAGGCGAGGGAAGGCATCAAACCAAACGTATTCTGTTTGTACATTTGTTGTGGATTACAGGTTTTACTTTTTAAAAGTTGTTAATCTGTGTTTGCCCTGCATTGCCGTCATCATTTGTAATACTTAGTCAGTATACAGTCGTGGTCAAACGTTTTGAGAATGACACAAATATTGGTCTCCAAAACGTTTGCTGCTTCAGTGTTCTTAGATCTTTATGTCAGTAGTTACTATGGTACACTGAAGTATAATTACAAGTATTCCATAAGTGTCAAAGGCTTTCATTGACAATGACATTCAGTTTATGCAAAGAGTCAATATTTCCGAGAGGAGGATGTGTTGGTACCATTCTTTATTCATGGCTGTGTTCTTAGGCAAAATTGTGAGTGAGCCCACTCCCTTGGCTGAGAAGCAACCCCACACATGAATGGTTTCAGGATGCTTTACTGTTGGCATGACACAGGACTGATGGTAGCGCTCACCTTGTCTTCTCTGGACAAGGTGTTTTCCGGATGGCCCAAACAATCGGAAAGGGGATTCATCAGAGAAAATGACTCGACCCCAGTCCTCAGCATTCCAATCCCTGTACCTTTTGCAGAATATCAGTCTGTCCCTGATGTTTTTCCTGGAAAGAAGTGGCTTCTTTGCTGCCCTTCTTGACACCAGGCCATCCTCCAAAAGTCTTCGCCTCACACCTGCCTGCTGCCATTCCGGAGCAAGCTCTGCACTGGTGGTGTCCCGATCCCGCAGCTGAATCAACTTTAGGAGACGGTCCTGGCGCTTGCTGGACTTTCTTGGGCGCCCTGACGCCCAACAATTGAACCTCTCTCCTTGAAGTTCTTGATGATCCGATAAATGGTTGATTTAGTTGCAATCTTACTAGCAGCAATATCCTTGCCTGTGAAGCCCTTTTTGTGCAAAGCAATGATGACGGCACGTGTTTCCTTGCAGGTAACCATGGTTGACAGAGGAAGAACAATGATTTCAAGCACCACCCTCCTTTTAAAGCTTACAGTCTGTTATTCTGACTCAATCAGCATGACAGAGTGATCTCCAGCCTAGTCCTCGTCAACACTCTCACCTGTGTTAACGAGACAATCACTGACATGATGGCGGTTGGTCCTTTTGTGGCAGGGCTGAAATGCAGTGGAAATGTTTTTTGGGGATTAAGTTCATTTTCATGGCAAAGAGGG
Organism: Thymallus thymallus; assembly: GCA_023634145.1. Classification (NCBI taxonomy): domain Eukaryota; kingdom Metazoa; phylum Chordata; class Actinopteri; order Salmoniformes; family Salmonidae; genus Thymallus; species Thymallus thymallus. The sequence goes on along the minus strand of CM042397.1, from coordinate 21,252,713 downwards.
ACTTTGAAATTAATTGTAATTCATCTGATCACTCTTCATGACATTCTGGAGTATATGCAAATTGCCATCATCAACACTGAGGTAGCAAACTTTGTTGAGACCAATACTTGTGTCATTCTCAAAACCTTTGACCACGACTGTAGACAGCTGGTGCTGGTGTTGATGAGGAGCCTAAGGTGTTTGTGCTGCTCTTTGTCCTCTCCTCTTCCCCAGATGATAAGCTTGTAGACTCAGACTCCCATGGAGAGCAGGACCCCTCTGCCCAGTGCCAGCCTACTCCACCACCACCACACCCTGGAGACGAGAACAGCAACAGCAGCCACGTCTCAGCGCCTGGGGTCCTCAGGAGGCCTGAAGAACCAAACCTCGCTGACAGGTCCTCTCAGTCCTCCATCACCAGCCAGGACAACACGGGTAAGCTGTCGCCATACCTCCGTGCACACAGGCCTCTGGAGGCACTCTGTTACTGATGCATGCCCTGACTTATTCAACTTTCAAGGGCCTTGACTACCAAGTGACATTAGAGATACTGTTTGTATCATTGAACATTGCCTCCGCTGTGCTGGTTTTTGGCCCAATTACTCATCAATCCTTTATTAATGATTGACTTCTCTCTTTTAACTAATCATCACTGAACTTAATGATATGTTCTGTTGCTCGCAGATGAAGGCAAGGAGAGTGTGAATGATGAAGGGTCAGCTACAGGACGGACTAACAATCGCATAGTGACTCGTCTGCGTAACCCAGACAGCAAGCTGAGCCAGCAGAAGACCCAGGGAGATGGCAGCCCTACACACAGGGACAGCAAGGAGGTGAGACACCAATCCTCTCTGTGGGATTTCACCCACAGGCTAGTCTCTCACATTAGGAGAAGGCAGCCTTCGCAGGATTACAGTCGTATGCAAAAGTTTGGGCACCCCTGACAATTTCCATGATTTCCATTTATAAATAATTGGATGTTTGGATCAGCAATTTCATTTTGATCTATCAAATAACTGATGGACACAGTAATATTTCAGTAGTGAAATGAGGTTTATTGGATTAACAGAAAATGTGCAATATGCATCAAAATGAAATTAGACAGGTGCATCAATTTGGGCACCCCAACAGAAAAATCACATCAATATTTAGTAGAGCCTCCTTTTGCTAAAATAACAGCCTCTAGACGCTTCCTATAGCCTCTAATGAGTGTCTGGATTCTGGATGAAGGTATTTTGGACCATTCCTCCTTACAAAACATCTCCAGTTCAGTTAGGTTTGATGGTTGCCGAGCATGGACAGCCCGCTTCAAATCATCCTACAGATTCTCAATGATATTCAGGTCTGGGGACTGGGATGGCCATTCCAGAACATTGTACTTGTTCCTCTGCATAAATGCCCGGGTAGATTTTGAGCAGTGTTTTGGGTTGTTGTCTTGTTGAAATATCCAGCCCCGGCGTAACTTCAACTTTGTGACTGATTCTTCAACATTATTCCCAAGAATCTGCTGATATTGAGTGGAATCCATGCGACCCTCAACTTTAACAAGATTCCCAGTACCGGCACTGGCCACACAGCCCCACAGCATGATGGAACCCCCACCAAATTTTACTGTGGGTAGCAAGTGTTTTTCTTGGAACGCTGTGTTCTTTTGCCGCCATGCATAACGCCCCTTGTTATGACCAAATAACTCAATCTTTGTTTCATCAGTCCACAGCACCTTATTCCAAAATGAAGCTGGCTTGTCCAAATGTGCGTTTGTGGCGTGTGTGCAGAAAAGGCTTCTTCCGCATCCCTCTCCCGTACAGCTTCTCCTTGTGCAAAGTGCGCTGAATTGTTGAACGATGCACAGTGACACCATCTGCAGCAAGATGATGTTGTAGGTCTTTGGAGGTGGTCTGTGGGCTGTTTTTGACCGTTCTCACCATCCTTTGCCTCTCCGATATTTTACTTGGCCTGCCACTTCTGGCCTTAACAGGAACTGTGCCTGTGGTCTTCCATTTCCTCACTATGTTCCTCACAGTGGACACTGACAGCTTACATCTCTGCGATAGCTTTTTGTAGCCTTCCCCTAAACCATAATGTTGAACAATCTTTGTTTTCAGGTCATTTTGAGAGTTGTTTGAGGCCCCCATGTTGCCACTCTTCAGAGGAGAGTCAAAGAGAACAACAACTTGCAATTGGCCACCTTATAAATACCTTTTCTCATGATTGGATGCACTTGTCTATGAAGTTCAAGGCTTAATGAGCTCACCAAACGAATTGTGTGTTCCAATTAATCAGTGCTAAGTAGTTACAGGTATTCAAATCAACAGAATGACAATTTTTGCATAGCCTATTTTTCACATCTGATTGAATTTCATACAACTTAATATTGCTACACTAAAAATCTTTGTCTGGACAATACCCCAGTACTCAGCTTTTATTAGAAAATGAATGGCATGCCACTGTGATCATTTTCTGTGACGACAGAGTAAATTATTATGCAGCCTCAGAGGGGTGCCCAAACTTTTGCATACGACTGTAAATGGATTGTCCTGTTATATTTTCAATCATCTAGACTGAAATCCAGTCCTCTGTTCCACAGCGATTCACTTCTTTATTACACAGTGTTGCACAATTAACTGAACTACCGGTAGTCTCCCAATTCCTAAAATCCCTATGGAAACAATTTGTCTCTTCTCAATTGTCTTTATTCAGCTCAGTATACAGTCGTGAAAAAGTAAGTTCACCCCCTGGAAAGTTCTCTTTTATTTTACATATTTGGACAGATAGATATGTAATCTTCACTTCAACACTATTGACAGATAAAGTTTACCCAATTTAACAAATCACACACAAAAAAAAAAAACGTTGAAAATGTTATGCAATTAAAATAAACAGAAATGCCTTTTCCTTATTGCTAAAATTAGAATTAGGTGTACCAAAACAAGTGCAAATGATTAGAAAATATTAGAGGGAAACTTAGTGTCCAGCCTTTCATAAATATTAGAAAATTGGTCTGGTTTGGTCTTAACCATATGAGTGTGTGGTAACACATCATTCAAAGATCAAAAGACCTACCCGAGGCCCTCAGAAGAAAGATTGATGCCCATCAGTCTGGGAGGGGTTACAAATCCATTTCCAAGCAATTCGAAGTACATCATTTCACTGTCCGATGAAAATTCCAGACCACTGGCAAACTACCTACCAAAGTCAGCCAAAGCTGACCGAAAGATGCTCATAGAAGTCTCTAAGAACCCCAGGATAACATCAAGGGATCTACAGGCATCTCTTGCCACAATCAATGTCGAATTGCATGGGTACACTGTCAGAAAGAGACTGCACAAACTTGGCCTACATGGGAGGTCAGGAAGGAAGAAGCCTCTGCTCTCAAAAAATTATATCAAGACCCAACTGACTTTACTCAGGTGTTGTCTGGCAAAAGTCAGTTGTGTCTTGATATTCTTTTTTGAGAGCAGAGGCTTCTTCCTTCCTGACCTCCAATGTAGGCCAGGTTTGTGCAGTCTCACTCTGTATATATCCCCCTGTGTGTGTCTGTTAAGCTCAGTATATATCCCCCTGTTTGTCTCTGTTCAGCTCAGTATATGTCCCCCTGTGTGTCTCTATTCAGCTAAGTATATATCCCCCTGTGTGTCTCTGTTCAGCTCAGTATATATCCCCCTGTGTGTCTCTGTTCAGCTCAGTATATATCCCCCTGTGTGTCTCTGTTCAGCTCAGTATATATCCCCCTGTGTGTCTCTGTTCAGCTCAGTATATATCCCCCTGTGTGTTTCTCCATCAGACATCTCCCAGCTCTGAGAGTGAAGTGGCTCGTCTGGGTACTGTGAGGAAAGAATTGACGGTGAAGGGCAACCTGAACAACTTCTTCAAGTTGGGCCAGGAGGGCAAATTCCGCGTCTACCACAACCAGTTCAGCACCAACACACTGGGCCTCAACAAGCACCAGCATCGTGAGGACCACGACAAGCGCCGCCACCTCTCCCATAAGTTCAGCCTGACCCCCGCCGGGGATTTCAAGTGGAACGGCTCCATCCACGGCTCCAAGGTGCTGACCATCTCCACCTTGCGGCTCACCATCATCCAGCTGGAGACCAATGTCCCCGCCCCCTTCCTGCACCCCAACTGGGCCTCGCACAGGTACGCTCCTGCACAGACTACTTACTCTGGCATAGAAAAGTGGGGTTTAGAACTGTTTGGCACAATGGGGAACTTGTTATTGGCTGATAAGGTTAATGTAAGGAAATCATGTTTTGCCATATAGTGAGGTAGGTTTGTGATTTTACAGGACAAACTGGATTAAAGCGGTGCAGATGTGCAGTAAGGCTCGGGAGTTTGCCTTGGCGCTGGCCATCATGGAGTGTGCTATCAAACCAGTGGTCATGCTGCCTGTCTGGAAAGATGCACTTGGGCACACCAGGTAAGAGACATGGGTTGTGAATCAAAGGACTTAATTCATCCTGCTCTCTGCGGTCTAGTGTACAATTCTAAACTGATTCATTATATTGCTTCACTGCTCTGCTGATTATGTTGTGCTGTGGGCAGTGTATGCAGAGTAGCTGACGCTTTTCCCCATGAGTGAGAAGAGGTTCATTGTTGAAAAGAATAGAGCGCTGACTAAACAAGCCAGAGTCACCTTGATGTTTTGATGTGTTTTTACACTCTCCCCACAGGCTCCATCGCATGACCTCCATGGAGCGGGAAGAGAAAGAGAAGGTGAAAAAGAGAGAGAAAAAACTGGAGGATGAGGAGACTATGCAGCAGGCCACCTGGGTGAAGTACACCATCCCCATCAAACACCAGGTAAATCTGGGTTCACTTTTTCTCTCAAGCCCTGTTTGGGCTTTTATGACTTTGATGTCTGACAAGATAATCATCTCTTCTTTTGTGTGTGTAGTCTTTATCTAACTGGTTCTTTCTGTCTGTGTGGAAGGTGTGGAAGCAGAAGGGGGAGGAGTACAGAGTAACTGGGTACGGGGGCTGGAGCTGGGTCAGTAAGACTCACGTCCATCGCTTTGTTCCCAGGCTACCAGGGAACACCAACGTCAACTACCGCAAAGCACTCGAAGGTAAGTGTTTTTTCTGTACACGTATTATCCCTGTTGTCTCATCTCACTGATGAGGATCAAGGGCACTCAAGCTGTAAATTTGGCTCCAGCATGCCTTTAATTTTCATCTCTCTACATCAGCTAAAACCGTCAAAGAAAATGCAACGTCCGGCCCGAGCAAACTGAAATTGTTGCCCAAAGCACCAACAAGCTCGGAAACCCAGGGAAAAGAAGAGTCTACTCCATTTACTGAAGAAAAAGACCAGGAGCAAACCTCCACCAGGGAGTCATCTGGAAGGACTTCACCAGGAGAGGGGCAGACTCTGAAAGAGGAGGAGGAGAAGGAAGAAAAAAATATCACAGAGAAGGTGGAGAAGACTGAGGACAAGATGGATGTTGACCCCAGTCCACCAGACACCTGTCTCAGTGAGAAGAAAGGTACAATGATATTACTTTTCATCAATTAACATAGAGGTTCCCCTGCTGTTTATCTGAATAAGAAATTGTAATAGATGGCATTTGTTATTTTCCCGACGCTTGCTATGACTGGCTGTGTTCTACATTAATCTCATACTTAGCAGCTGTCTTTCAGGGCTCACAAGTTAGCATTTTTTGGCAAATCTAATTCACTGACTTCTCTTGCTCTCTTTTTGTTATAGTGGACAGCAAAGGCCCCTCGTCACCGACCGACCCTGCTGTGAAGGAGGAGCCCAGGGGGGGAGAAGAACCTAAGCAGGAGGACTCTGAGGCCAAGCCACCTGTCCGCCCCTTCAACTGGGATGTGGTGAACGTCAGCGAGGGCTTCCAGCTCCGTACGGCCTTCAAGAAGAAGGTGAAGACGTCCAAGCTCGACGGGCTGCTGGAGCGCAGAGTGAAGCAGTTCACCCTGGAGGAGAAGCAGAGGCTGGAGCGACTCAAACAGCAGTCAGCCCTGGCCAAACACACAGTCTCCAAAGAGAAAGTTAATACAGCTACTCCCACCACTGTCAAGACTGAAGCTTCTACAGCAGACAAGGAGCAGGAGAAGTTAGCAGTGAAACCGTGCACTAATCTGAAAGCTGAGGTTCAAGTAGACTCGGTAGTTAAAGACTCAATCGTTAAAAGGCTAGACTTTGACCAGGAGCAGCCAGTGAAATCCAAATCCTCTGGAGAGACAGATAACCTGGACGTCAGATTAGGCTCCACCTGTAAGCCCCAGGCAGCAGGAGCCACAGGCCCCAACCTCACAGGGGTGGCCAACCATGAGAGCAGCGTTCAGGGCAATGGTGGGGATGTGTTATCTCAAACAGAGCTGAATGGAGGCTCCCAGAAAAGCATAGACCTCAACAGCAAAGTCAATTCGACATCCATAGAACTGGCTTTAGGTGTGGTCAAACCTCCCAAAGCAGAGGTGACAATAGCTGGAGAAAATGGTAAAAAGCATGGTTACGAGGAGACAGAGCAAGGCAATGGACAGAGGGAGACAGAAAGCATGGAGGTTCACCAAAGCAAATCACATCAAGTGCAGGTGAACGGGAAAGACGCTGTTGACACCAGGGCTCCTGTAGACTCAAAGATGCACTTAGACCTGGCCAACAAAGTGGACACCGAGGCTATGCTCCAGGCGTTAGAGGGTGATATCAAAACACTGCCGGTGAAGGAGCCTGTAAAGTCCATTATGAATGGTACTCTCTCTCAGGACGGGTTAAAGGTTAACAGCACTGTGTTAGCCACCAGCGCAGCCTTGGCGGACGTAGAGAGGAAGGGTGTGGTGTCCGAGCCTGACTACCTGCCTCCTCAGAAGGTTGCCAGACTGGAGGGTAATGGTGAAAGGGTGGCAGACTCCGTCACCTCGTCACTGTCAGAGCCAACCACTGGTGTTCCCACGGTAAGCAACAGCACCAAGTCTGACCCAATAGAGATTGGTCAGACGTCATCCAATAAGATCAACTCGTTTCCTACCCCCACTGCAGAGGAGTCCAGCATGAGTAGCAATACCACAGAGAACAGCAGTGGTGGGGCGCTGAAGACCATCACCCAAGTCACCACAACCACTACTACCACCGTGTCAACAGAGTCTCACAGGGTGCAGATAGCTGAGGTATCCAGCAGCAGTAAGCCTGCATTGACGCCTGCTGCAGAGAGCAGTGCTGTGTCAACCTTCACCACCATGACCAAGACCACCGTCACCAGGGTCAGCTCTCCGACCCTCGGGGCTGCCGTCTCCGAGGAGACCAAGACTGTTGTCACGGCAACGTTGACAGATGCAAAATCTGGACCCTCAGGCTCTTCGGTCACCTCCATGACAGTCAGTAAGGAGTACTCCACCAGAGATCGTGTCCGGCTGCTCAAGTTCTCCCGCTCCAAGAAGACCCGCTCTGGCACAGCCCTCCCCTCCTACCGCAAGTTTGTCACCAAGAGTAGCAAGAAGAGCATCTTTGTACTCCCTAATGATGACCTGAAGAAGCTGGCGAGGAGAGCAGGCATCAGAGAGGTGCCCATCTTCAACTACAACGCCAAGCCAGCCCTGGACATCTGGCCCTATCCCTCCCCCAGACCCACCTTTGGAATCACATGGAGGTTAGTGAAGAACTTGACCCTTAGTTATTAGACTGGGCCTCGTCATAGGCCTTGCACTGAAATGAAAACGCAGAAAGATAACAATACTAGGGCTGAAACCATTGAAAACAGGAAACCATGTACATTTGTCCATATAGCTGTTTGGTTAGAGGTTGTTTCGGTAACACTCATTGACTTGGGTCTCCCATGCAGATACCGTCTCCAGACAGTAAAGTCTCTGGCGGGGGTCAGTCTGATGCTGCGGTTGCTCTGGGCCTGCCTGAGGTGGGATGACATGGCCGTCAAGCCCTCCCCTGCTGTAGGAACCACCCGCACAGGTGAGTGCACAGCAATCTTACCCTCCTCTCCCTCTCTCTGCCCTCCCCTTCCTGTCTCTCAATTTGAAGATCAGGCACCATTTCAAACTGACATATTTCCTTTCTGCTCTCCCCAGAATCCTCGGAAACTGCAATCACCACAACAGAGATCATCAAGCGGCGAGATGTTGGGCCGCACGGCATCCGGTCGGAATACTGCATCAGGAAGATCATCTGCCCCATTGGCGTTACCGAAGCTCCCAAAGGTAAAAGGATGAAACTGCATCTAAAATTCTCTTAGGATCGAGCTGTCACAATCCTACAGTTGTCTCATGAATCTTTGCTTTGGATTGCCTTGCTCAGCTTGTTCCTCACCCGTTCTAATGTTCTCTCTCAAGTACCTGAGTAGGCAAATCCTTTGCAATGTAAGTGAAAATATGGAGTTTGAGAAAGTTCCCACAATGGAAAGGATGACATTAATTGACAGAAGTCAATACTTCCAGTGGGGGGTTTTGTAGTTTCCCCCTTTACCTCATTCTCTCCCTCATCCTCTCTCTCTCCTCCTGAGTAGAAACTCCCACTCCCCAGAGAAAAGGCCTGCGCTCCAGCGCTCTGAGGCCAAAGAAGCCTGAGCCGGCCAAGCAGACTGGGCCCATCATCTTAGAGACGTGGGTGGCCGAGGAGGAGCTGGAGATCTGGGAGATCAGAGCCTTTTCAGAAAGGTGAGCAGATGGACTGGCCTTAGCCTTGTGGCTCGGGCTGGAGAGAATACATTTAACCTTTTATTTAACTAGGCAAGTCAGTTAAGAACATTCTTCTTTACAATGACAGTCCCAGAATAAGCTGTTGTACCGCTTGATATTATGTGACCTTTGAACCTTTACTTCCCTCAAGATGTCTTGTTGTAACACTGCCCAGATCTGTTGTGTTGTCTTGTCATTGGATGTAGTATGACTAACTGGCTTGTCCTCTTGTGGATACAGGGTTGATAGGGAGAAGGCCCAGGTTGCAGACCAGGCTAAGGTTAGTAGAACGCTGAAGACAGCAGAGGAGGCCAAGGCCCAATTGGAGGCTCAGCTAAAGCACCAGAGATTGGCTGCTCAGCAGGTGGGAAGATCAGACAAGTTTCCACCTTGCACTATGGTGACACCTAGCCTCCCTACAATCCACCCCCCCTCAGCCCAAACTTGGGGGGGCACAAACACTAAACACTGGGAGCTGGGACATTATTCAAGGGCCTCTGTTTGGGTTGGTTTTGATCAATAGACTTATTCAGAACAATTATCCTTTTTAAACCATGTGCAATTACAAATGTGTATTGGAGGTGATGCTATGTATTATTCAGATGAGACGTCCACTCTGTACTCTTACTCCTGTCTCCACTTTCCAATGAGTTTGGTGTTTCTGTATGGATTAGCATAGATTTAGCATCTGAACCTTTGCATTGTAGAAACGGTTGGAGCAACAGAAGCCTGGTGCCACCACCACCTCCAGCACCCCTACAACCTCAGCCTCTGGCACTCCGGCATCCCTGACCAGCCAGGTCACCCCGGGGACTAAACTGGTCCTGGCCACTAAGCTGGGGACACCTGTCACATTCCAGCAGAACAAGAACTTCCATCAGTCATTTGCTTCATGGGTCAAGCAGGGTCAGGGTAGTCCAGGTGAGTCTGACGACTTCTAGCTGCTCATCAGAAATCATCATCCTCAATCATGGCAGTGGATATTGTGGGGGTGTGTTTTAAGTTGATAGTGATTTTGAAATTTTTATTTACATGTTTTTGGTCGGAAGGCGTTTTCGTTCCCCATTCACTTTTTAATGGTGGCCATTGAGGTTCACTTGTAGATGTCGAAAATCGTTACAACAGCATAGATCATTTTAGTGTTTGGATTCTTCTGATTTCATTTGACCTATTTTGATAGATATTTACGGTATGTTGAATTACCTTAATGGACAGTGTTGTCCACCTCCTGTATGCAAAATCAAGTCAAGTGTGGGGCTGGGAAAGGGAATTCTAAAAACCTTTGGAATAACTTTTGACCCCTAGAAAAAAGTGGAGTTTCATGCTCATAATCCGTTAAACAGTACACCCTGGCTGTTGTGGTTGCACATGACTGCAGGTGGGGTGTGTCTTGCAGCCTCCACTGGCTCAGGGGCCACAGTGGCCAACAGCATGGTCACCACCTCTGGACAAAAGTTCCAGATCTCTGCCAGCCCGGTGACCATGGCTGGCCAGGTCATCACAGCCAAGCTACCCATCCCGGCCAACAGCAAGATTGTCACGGTCAACATGCCAACCACACAAGGAGGTATGGTAGACCTTGACGTATGTACGGTTTTAGCCGGCATGATCACATTGTGCAGGCCTACCCCCACTCAGCAGGCCTACACCCACTCAGCAAGCCTACCTCTACTCAGCAAAACCATGAACCATCTCACCCCAGTGGAAACTAAATCTTTGAGGGGCTTTGAGGTGTAACTTTTGGTTTGAGTGTGCCCTAATACGTTGAAAATGCCACTGATTTATACAAGAACACTCCAAGAAGGAGTTCCCCTGGGATGCCCCCTCTGTCTCCCTCAGTAATAGACACAGTAATGGCTGTCCTGTCTGTCAGATTATTGATCCCATGGAAGCTTCCTTACGGTACCTTGGTTGGACTGAGTCCCAGACAGTCTCAACACAAAGGACCTCTTCTGCTTGATCAATACAGTCTGTCCAGGTCATCTGCAAGAGGGGCAGGTGAAATTTCTCCCACTGATGGCTGTGACTTGACAGTACATTTGGAGATTCAACCTAGTATTTCTTTGGCAAACTGAATTCCTAGTTCCAGGGCGTTTGACTGAGGATTGAGGTTCAACAGCCTACAGTACTGTTGATCTACTTCTAGTGAATGCATGCTTCTTAACACAGTCCCTCTCCGCTACAGGTATGGTGCAAGTCCAGCAGAATGTCCTGGGCATTATTCCAACCAGCACCCCAGGCAACCAGCGGACCTACTCCTCATTCCAGAACCGCAACGCCACCATCAACATCAGACCCAACACCTCCACCTCAACCACCACTCAGCCGGTAGAGAATAGACATCCAAACAGATCCCACATATTCTTGCTCTGTCTTTTCCCTTTTATGCACTCCCATGCTCTTTGAGTTATAATCTTAATTGGAATGTAGTTAAATGAGCATAATCATGTGTACAGGATAATTTTATTTATGTTTTGTTTCGTTTCTTTGGCCCAGGTCATCACCACTGGAGCCCAGATCCGTCCGGGCATGACAGTGATCCGATCGCCCCGGCAGCAGGGCACCACCATGGGCAAAACCATCATCAGAACCCCCTTGATGATGCAACCAGGTATTCTACCAGCCAGTAGGTCTCTCTCCTCTGCCGCCTTCCAACCTGTGGCTGCATGGCTCTGCTCACTCCTCAGCATGCACATTAGACAGTCAGCAACATTACTTTGTGTTGATATGTTTATACTTATTCATTTTATTAGGATGGATACTATATTTAGAACCATATTGGTAGTCTGCTGATAATTCATTCATGAAAAGTCAACTGATTTGTCTTGGGATTGTCCCTTGCACTTTTATTATTTAAGGCTACTTGTTTGTCTGTCTGCTTCACTGTTTGTCCTCTAGGCCAGCAGCAGGTGGTGACTCAGATCATCCGGGGCCAGCCTGTCTCCACAGCAGTTTCCAATGCCAGCTCCGTGCAGACCAGCGCAGGCCAGAGGGTGCTGGGTGCCGCCCCGTCCCCCCGTCCTGTCACCCCTGCCTCCGGGCAGTCCCCATCACCATCCACCCCCCAAGGCGGCCGACCACAGCAGGGCCAGGTCAAACTCACCCTGGCCCAGCTCACCCAGCTAACGCAGGGGGCACAGGTGACAAGCCACATGCTCTCTTTTACACCTACTTTCACACATACTCTCAAACTCCTGTTTGATGGATTCTCTGTGTGTTTCTATGTCTGACTTTGTGTCTGTGTGTTCCAGGGAGGGAACCAGGGTCTCACAGTAGTGATCCAGGGACAGGGCCAGACCACAGGCCAGCTGCAGGTCATCCCCCAGGGGGTGACGGTCATCCCAGGCCCTGGGCAGCAGCTCATGCAGGCTGCCATGCCCAATGGCCAGGTGCAGCGCTTCCTCTTCACCCCGGGGGCATCAGCCCCTGCCCCCACCCCCGCCACCACGGCCAGTGCTGCTGTCACCCCCGTCACAGCCACCACAACCACACCTTCAGTGCCAGGTATGAGGCCAGGCCACTTCAACAAGCATTGTACGCAAGGATTTGCAGAGTTGTGAATTTTAATGTTCATTTGGATTGGTCTCTGGTTTGTGGATGTGTTAATACTGTGCCGCTCTCTTTCTCTCCTCCCTTGCAGCACTGTCTCAGCCTCAGGTTCAGACTCCCGCCACCTCTCAAGCACCGCCACCTCCAGCCCAGCCTCCTCAACAGGCTATCGCTCCAGTCCAGCCCCCTGCCCTCGCTCCTGCCCCCCCTCCAGTGTCCACACATCAGACTCAACCCCCTCAGACTCAAGTCCACATCCCCCTCCCGTCCCCCACTGCCTTGCCTATCCAGCAGATAGCCCAGATCCCAACCTCTCCACAACAGGTCCATATGAAGGCTCTCTCCGTCTCCCCCTCCGTCACCCAGGCCACAGTGAGGCCCATCCAGGCCCATGCTCCACTCCAGCCCCAGGCACAGGCTCAGATCAGACCCCAGCAGCAGCTGCAGCTCCACCACCAACCCCAGCTCATTACGGTGCCGGGGCTGCAGCAGCAGGTCCAGGTGCTGGGCACCATCCAGACCCAGGTGGCGGCTCAGCTCCAGGCCCAGGCCCAGCAGGGTGGGGCTGTACCCCAGCAGATCAAGCTGCAGCTGCCTATCCAGATCCAGCAGGCAGGGGGCCAGGTGCAGGCCCACCAAATCCAGAATGTTGTGACCATCCAGACGGCCAGCGTGCAGGAACAACTGCAGAGGATCCAGCAGCTCCGAGAGCAGCAGCAACAGCAGCAGAAGAAGCAGCAGGAGGCCAAGAGGGAGCAGAGCCTGCAGGCCTCCAGCCCCAGCGATATCATCCAGAAACAGGTGGTGATGAAGCAGGATGCCATGATAGAAAATCTGAAACAGAGGAAGATCATGACTCCAGCAGAGCGGGAGGAGAACCAGAGGTCTGGCTCTCGTTGTTCAGACATGACCGTTACATAACGGCATTCATATGAATAACAGTACATTTTTTATCCATTTGTCAAAACCTTACTATAATTAACACTACCAACAATCGCCAACTATTTTGTATTAGTTGTATTTTGTCTCATTCCATGACGAGTCTGACAAGCCCTCCCTTCCTCTATCCCCTGCTGAGCAGAATGATCGTCTGCAACCAGGTGATGAAGTTCATCCTGGACAAGATCGATAAGGACGAGAAGCAGGCGGCTAAGAGGAGGAAGAAGGAGGAGTCTGTGGAGCAGAAACGAAGCAAGCAGAATGCCACCAAGCTCTCAGCGCTGCTCTTCAAGCACAAAGAGCAGCTCAAGGCTGAGATCCTGAAGAAGAGGGCTCTACTGGACAAGCAGCTGCAACTGGAGGTTCAGGTCAGTACCATAGCACCTCTGCATCATAGTCCACTTTATTGTAGTGCTCCGGTCGGTTGTAGAAGTGGGATTGGATGTATTGAGAAATATTGTTGCCACTGGCCAGGAATTACTTGCATTGTGATAATACCAGCTGTCAACCATTTTCTCTCTCTCTCTCTCCTTGCATTCCTCTCTGTCCTCCTTTCTTTCAGGAGGAGCTGAGGAGGGACATCAGCAGGCTGAGGAAGGAGAAGGAGAAGGCCCAAGCTGCAGCGTCTCAGGCAGCTGCTGCTGCAGCCGCAGCCCAGGTAGCCTTATCCCTCTCCCCCACCATGGCCTCGCCCTCCTCCGCCCACAAACGCAAGAGGGACGACGAGAGGGACTCGTCCTCTGCCAAGCCCAAGAAGAAGAAGATGATATCCACTACCTCAAAGGATCACAAGAAGGAAGTCAAGCTGTACTGTGTCTGTAAAACGCCCTATGATGAGGCCAAGTAAGATACTGCTGCACCATATCATGTTCCCATAGAAACACTAAACATGGAACTGAACTGTAGCATGTATGTCAAAGACGTCAAACTTAACAAGTCCACATGGTTTCAGGTTCTACATTGGATGCGACCTGTGCTCCAACTGGTTCCACGGTGCGTGTGTGGGCATCACGGAGAAGGAGGCCAAGAAGATGGACGACTACGTCTGTAATGGCTGCAAGCAAGGCCAGGACTCACAGGACTCAGAGGGCACCACGGAAGAGCTGTACTGCATCTGCCGGACGCCATATGATGAAACACAGTATGATAACACAATACTAAAAGGTTATAGATTTGGTGGACTGAATGTTATAGGTCCAAATATCCCTGACCTGTACTTCCCATGTATTTTCTCCCAGGTTTTACATTGGCTGCGACCATTGCCAGAACTGGTACCACGGGCGCTGTGTGGGCATCCTGCAGAGCGAGGCCACCCACATAGATGAGTACGTGTGCCCGCAGTGTCAGTCCACGGAGGACGCCATGACGGTCCTCACACCACTAACCGACAAGGACTACGAGGGTTTAAGAAGAATCCTGCGCTCCTTACAGGTATTAAAGCCTGTGGTCTCCTCTGTTCAGTGTCTTTACTGATGATGCCATTTGATATGGAGATGGCCAGAGTTGGGAGTCACATGATGTACCCCGTCTTTAATAAATGAAGTGATTAAATGCAACAACATTGCATTGCAGGACCAGTGTTCTGGTCTGGGGTGCTACATTCACAACATACTTCAGTATACCTCACTGTTGTAAATCTAGTGAAACATCAATTTTTCTGTTAACAGGCTCACAAAATGGCATGGCCATTCCTTGAACCAGTAGATCCCAACGATGCTCCTGATTATTATGGTGTTATAAAGGAACCGATGGGTAAGAGCAGATCTCTAAATAACTGTAATGTCATTGACTGTCGCTATTATTTGTGTTTTGGAGAAAAAACATTGTAATCTTGAATGTGTTGGAAAGTAGACACAAAATGTAGTGTTTATGTTGATTGTTTAGAAAATATAATGATTTAGCAACACATTTACATTTGATCCCCAGACCTCTCTACAATGGAAGACAGATTACAGAAACGGTATTACAACAAGCTCACAGAGTTTGTGGCAGATATGACCAAAGTCTTTGACAACTGTCGCTACTACAACCCCAACGACTCACCCTTCTTTCAGTGTGCCGAAGTTCTGGAGTCATTCTTTGTACAGAAGCTCAAAGGTTTCAAAGCTAGCAGGTAAGTTTTTAGAGCTCTCATGACTCCCAAAGCTCTTTAGAGGCCCTGTCATTAAGTCTGCTGTTAGAAAAGACTCCCTCTGTCATGCTCCTCCGCTTTCCATGGTCTCATCCGGCGTTAGGGCATGAGTAATGGCTTGTCTGTTATATAATGTTCATGACACTGTGTGACTTTGATTGAATCTGCCTTCCAGAATTTCACAAGAACGCCCTGTTTTCCATTTAATGTTTTCTTTTTCATTATACCATGCATCCGTGTCATGCTAGGAAGCCTCGTGCACTCTCTGGGCATGTCAGTTTGTGTTGACTTCAGCTCAGACATCCTCCCTGCAATGGTTTTCAATAGAGCTTCATTAATGTTTGTTCCATCTCCGTGTCATGCATCACCTTGCATTTGTATCTCACCTGTACCGCATGCATTTGATTTATACCACTCATTCTCTCTTTCTTGCAGATTGTGATGTCATAAGTCTGACGTTATAGCTGGAGTCTGAGCTGGATGCTGGGGTCTCTAGTAGTGAATCATGGAACTTGCTGTTTCATAAACAGCGGAAATTCTGTGTGATTATTTAAGATTTAAAGAAATTAACACCGACACAAACACACACGCGTTCTATCAGTGAAACAAACCATGCTTAAAAGTACATTTGCAAGTATAGAAGCCAAATTCCAAAGATGCCTTCAGTGACAATCACAAAATGGCAGCCATGTTGACACGTACAAATCAAGTTAAGGGATATGCTTTTTCTCTATTATTTTGGTCATTTCACCATTTAAAATAAATTATCTGCAAGATAACATCAGTGTCAGGGAAGCGTTTACTTAGAAATAAATAAGCTTCACCCAGAAATGCGTTTTTGTAGTTAGTTATTCAACTGATTAAGTTCTGTTGGAGAGGGAGATACAAAAAACATGTGGGACCACATATTTAAAGCTGTATATTTTATTATTATATATTCATCTAATTAAGTTCCTCTCTTCCTCATGGTCATCTTTCAGCTGATTTAAATATCATACATTTGTAATGAATGGGCATAATTTTAATATAGTGCACAGGTTTTGTAGGTAATTTCTAGCTTAACTACTGGTTGATTGTTATTATTTGGATGTTTTAAATGTAATGATTAACAAAATAATAAATATTGTATGTTTTTTTTAATCCTTTTGTGAAGGATTATTTTATGGTTAAAACAAAGAGGACGGAGGGATTTATATAGACTTAAAATAATCAATAAAATGTCACGGCTTAACTATTGGACCCCATGCCTTACTGCATAAAGGTAACTCAGGATGTAGATGTGAAGCACCATTTCATTGACTAAGGCATTCCCAATGAATTACACAAACATGGCTGTGCTCCTCCTTCCTGACCCCATAGCATCCGTTTTTTGTATCACTGTTTTGTTTGTTTTTGTTCATGTCAGTATGTTTAAACTATTCATTAAAAATGTAAAAGGTTCTCAACTGTTCCCCTTTTCCACATTCCATAGGTCTCATAACAACAAACTACAGACTTCGACCTCTTAGAATATACCACATATTTCAACAAAAAAAAATGCACTCAGCGAGAATTGAGTTAAATTCTGCTTTGGGACCTCCACCCCTCTCCCTCCTTCTGGCTCCACTACGCAGCCCCCAAAAGGAAGACACTCCCTGTAAGACCAGCAGCGCTGCTCCCACAGAACTGTCAGGTTGAGCTGCTTCCCACAGAACTGTCAGGTTGAGCTGCTGCCTGCCCACCTCTGCCACATGGACATTTGACAAAGGGTTAAAATGGATGGTTTGAATAAAGGCATTTCTGAAGAAGGTTACCTCGAATATACTTTCTTTGGAACTCTCACATTTCCTGTTTTTTTTCTTCTTGATTTGATTTCATTCTTACCCTCTATCCAGTTGAAGAAATTAAGAAAAGCTATGCTTCCATGGCCATAAAATAACAAACATTTATGATGCCTGTTTGAACATTGAAAAATGTTGAGCTGAGTTGTGACACTTCTGTGTGTTTCTCCCCTTCAAATCACTTAATTAGAGGTGGTGTGAAAGATGCATCTCATTGGGAAGGACTTGCTTGAGTTTGGACCCACTATCTTTCTGGACGCCAACAGTTAGTTTCAGTCAAGTCATGCTGAAAGGAATAAAGTATTTGGTATTAATTGCCCACTAGTAATAAAAACACAATATGTATTTGAAGGTATCTGACCCGGTTTCTAAAACTTGTCCGATTTTGAATTTGTTTTTGTTTTTTTTGTATTACAGCTGAAAAGATATTGATGTATATGAAACATAATAAATGGAGAAGACTGAGCTCTCTTCCGCTACTGAAAGTGTCAGTATATGCTTTTGTGAAATAAATTGCTAAAGCTATATGAAAATATTTTTCCCTTCAGCATTTACAGTATTCAGACCCCTTGACCTTTTTTTTTTTTTACAGCCTTATTCTAAAATAGATTAAATAGTTTTTACCCTCTACACACAATGCCCCATAATGAAAAATACAATTTTTTAGCAAATGTATACATTATAATTTTAAAAATGTGTTCTTGGGTATGACGCTACAAACTTGGCACACCTGTATTTGGGGAGTTTCTCCTATTCTCTGCAGATCCTCTCGAGCTCTGTCAGGTTGGGTGGGGATCGTCGCTGCACAGCTATTTTCAGGTCTCCAGAGATGTTTGATCAGGTTCAAGTCTAGGCTCTGTCTGGGCAACTCAACAACATTCAGAGACTTGTCCCGAAGCCACTTCTCCGTTGTCATGTCTGTGTGCTTAGTCATTGTCCAGTTGGAAGATGAACCTTCGCTCTGGAGCAGGTTCATCAAGGACCTCTCTGTGCTTTGCTCCGTTCATCCGTCTCTGCCACTGAAAAACATCCCCACAGCATGATGCTGCCACCATCATGCATCACCGTAGGGATGGTGCCAGGTTTCCTCCAGACGTGACGCTTGGCATTCAGACCAAAGAGTTCAATTTTGGTTTCATCATACCAGAAAATCTGGTTCCTCATAGTCAGAGACCTTTAGGTGCCTTTTGGAAAACTCCAAGCGGGCTGTCGTGCCTTTTACTGAGGACTGGCTTCCCGTCTGGCCACTACCATAAAGGCCTGATTGGTGGAGTGCTGCAGATATGGTTGTCCTTCTGGAAGGTTCTCCCATCTCCACAGAGCAACTCTGATCATCGGATTCTTGGTTACCTCCCTGACCAAGGCTCTTCTCCCCCGATTGCTCAGTATGGCCGGGTGGCCAGCTCTAGGGAGAGTCCTGGTGGTTCCTAACTTCTTCCATTTAAGAATGATGGAGGCCACTGTTCTTGGGTACCTTCAATGCTGCAGAAATGTTTTGGTACCCTTCCCCAGATCTGTGCCTCGACACAATCCTGTCTCGGAGCTCTATGGACAATTCCTTCGACCTCATGGCTTGGTTTTTGCTCTGACGTACTGTCAACTGTGGGAACTTATATAGACCGGTGTGTGCCTTTCCAAATCAGCTCAAGGATGATCAATGGAAAAGAATGCACCTGAGCTCAATTTCGAGTCTCATAGCAAAGGGTTTGAATACTTATGTAAATAAGGTATTTTTATTTATTTTAATAAATGTTTACAAATTTTGCTTTGTCATTGAGGTATTGTGGGTATATTTATAAGAAAAAATATTTAATCCATTTTAGAATAAGGCTGTAAAGTAACAGAACGTGGAAAAAGTCAAGGGGTCTGAATACTTTCCGAATGCTTTGTACACTTAATTGGCAATTATGGTTAAGACCTTACAGTCATGTGAAAAAGTAAGTACACCCCCTGGAAAGTTGTCATTTTTTTACATATTTGGACAGATGGCTATGTAATCTTCACTTCAACACTATTGACAGATAAAGGTAACTTATTTTAACAAATGACACTGAAAGATTATACTTTGCAATCATTTATTAATCACAAATCAACAGAAATGCAATTCCATAGTGCGGAAAAAGTAAGTACACCCCAAGCTTCAATAGCTGGTGTTTCCCCCTTTCTTGTAACTGTCTATCAGTCTCTTACGTCGACTGGGAGGAATTTTTGCCCACTTCTTTACAGTGCTGCTTCAACTGTCATGTTCAAGGGCTTTCTTGCATGCACAGCTTGCTTCATGTCCCCCCACAGCATTTTGATAGGATTGAGATCTGGGCTTTGACTCTGCCATTCCATAATCCTCCATTTCTTCTTTTTGAGCCATTCTGTTGTAGCTTTGCTTTTGTGTTTTGGATCATTGTCCTGTTGCAAGATCCATGTTCGGTTCAGCTTCAGCATTTTGACAGATGGACTCACATTCCCCTCAAGAATTCTCTGGTACAATATAGAATTCATGGTTGACTCAATGATGGCAAGTTGGCCAGGCCCTGAGGTAGCAAAGCAGCCCCAAACCATAATGCCACCGCCTCCATGCTTTACGGTTGGTATGAGGTTCTTCTGTTCAAAGGCAGTGGGGGTTTTTTTCCGCCAAACATGGCGTCTGGCATAGGCCAAACAACCCTACCTTTGACTCATCTGTGCAGAGCACATTGTTCCAGTAGTTTTGGTCTTTACCCAGTTGTTGTCTGGCAAACGTCATTTGTGTCTTGATATTATTTTTTGAGCGCAGAGACTTCTTCGTTCCTGACCTCCCATGTAGGCCAAGTTTGTGCAGTCTCTTTCTGACAGTTGACTCATGCACTTCAACATTGATTGTGGCAAGAGAGGCCTGTAGATCCCTTGATGTTACCCTGGGGTTCTTAGAGACTTCTATGAGCATCTTTTGGTCAGTTCTTGGGCTGAATTTGGTGGGACGACCTGTCCTAGGTAGATTGCCAGTGGCCTAGAATTTTCTCCATTTGTAGATGAGATGTCGGACAGTGGAATGATGTACTTCGAATTGCTTGGAAATGGATTTGTAACCCCTCCCAGACTCATGGGCATCAATAATCTTTCTTCTGAGGGCCTCGGTTAGGTATTTTGATCTTGGCATGATGTGTTACCACACACCCATATGGTTATAACCAAACCAGACCAAGTTTCTAATCTTTATGGAAGGCTGGACCCTCCTAAGTTTCTCTCTAATGACTTTCTAATCATTTGCACCCGTTTTGGTGCACCTGATTCTAATTTTAGCCATTTTATGTTATGGTAAAGGTAGGGGTGTACTAACTTTTTCCTCATAAGGAAAAGGCCTTTTTATTGATTTTATTTTATTTGTTGAAGTGGGTTACCTTTATCAATGAGTGTGGTGTGAATTTAGCTAAAATATCCATGTGTCCCAAAAAAATACCACTTTCAAGGGGGTGTACTTGCTTTTTCACATGACTGTATATGATCTCATCAACCAGCTGCATCTGTATAATTTACATTTCCTTTAATAGGACTGGTATGACGAGATGAGACCAGTGACCCTCTATCCCCAGTTCCAGGCATTAATATCTGGATTAATGTCCATTGTAAATCCTGTATTCAGAGGTTGATGTTGATAATTGGTAATGATACACAATAGTCAGTGTAATGTTTACCCAGACATTTTAACAAATTTTAGTTGTCCTGTTCTCAGATTTTAGGCTTATCTTCTGGGTGGTTTGAAACCACTCCTTGAATTGCATCAGATTTAGATATTGTTTTCCACACACAGACCTAAGCAGAAAAAAACATTTAATAACACAAAAGCAACTGTTCCAACATGAACTTAGTTGGGAAAAAACTCTATTGAAATGTTGATTATATGGTAATGATATGATACAAATTGTATTATGAGGGCATGAGAGTACTGAAATCTCGCGATAGGTTTCTTCTGACAACACTTCCTGAGCGCTGTGATTTTTCAAAACAGTCCAATAGGGTGATGCTTTTAATCGAACTGACCAATCAGGGAGATTTGTGACAGGAATTTAAAGGTCTGTACAAAGTTTCAATGCATTAGCTAGAATTTCTGTAGAAGGACCCGGTAAGTGCTTGTCAACTGATCATATTTTGTAATTGTTGGCTAATATTCGATGTACTTTTATAAATTACTGCTTTACGCTTTTTAATGACTATGTTTATGTGGTTTGGTAATCACTTATCCTGGTCACTTGTGACCGACATTACTTCCTAGAAAAGCCAAAAACGTTTACCTAGATGATACTAGATACCTATTAATATTACGAAACTCATTTTTGCATTTCGTTTAGGTACTCAAAAAATATTTCTTTATCAAACTACCTCGAACATTTTATCAATTTGCCCAAAAATGTCTGCTGGCAACGAGAACAGTGTCCGTCTGGACAAGTTCAAGAATAAGGGAAAAGATGCAAATGTAAGTGACCTGTATGGCACGTTTTCAATGTTCCATTTCAAATATTTGATTATGGTTTACTAGCTAAATTAATTTGTCTAGACACAGTCAATGATGGTTTTTGATCACTTTGCAGGAGCTTAGACGCAGGAGGGTTGAAGTGAACGTCGAACTTCGCAAGGCAAAGAAGGACGACCAGATATTCAAAAGAAGAAATGTTACAACTTTGGCCGAAGAGGCAACTTCACCACTTCAAGAGAAAAGCCAAAACTGTCAGGTGAGTTTGTTAGGGTTGTCTGTTTATACATTGATTCCAATGGCTACAACCTGGTTTTTTTTCTTCTTAAATTGGTGTAGCTCTTTCAGTTTTACAATCCCTGGTTTATGATCATATTCATTTACAGGCCACTCGACAGTGGTCCGTGGAGGAGATTCTCACTGGTGTGGACAGTAACAATCTTGATGCCCAGCTCAACGCCACACAAGCTGCAAGGTAACGTGATTGCTGTAAGACTGTCTGGGAAATGCTATATTTATTCTGGCAGTGTTCATTATTTATTTTTTAAGTTTTGGCATGATCATAACTCGTGTTTTCCATTGTTCTCATTACAGGAAGCTGCTATCCCGTGAGAGACATCCTCCCATTGACCACATCATCAGTGCTGGGCTGATTCCTAAGTTTGTTGCTTTCTTGGGTTTGGAGTCACCTTCTATCCAGTTTGAGGCTGCCTGGGCTCTAACCAACATTGCATCTGGAACATCTGACCAGACCAATGCTGTTGTGGAGGGTGGAGCCATTCCAGCTTTCATCAGCCTTGTCATATCTCCCCACCCCCACATCAGTGAGCAGGCTGTCTGGGCTTTGGGTAACATTGCAGGTAAGGCATTCCTCTTTTTATTACTGCATCTCTTCAGTGTATCGAGCCCTAAACTACAAAAGTGATCTCCTAACCTTGCATCCTTGATTTATTCTGTTAGGTGATGGGTCTGTCTACAGAGACCAGGTCATCAAGCATGGGGCTGTGGCCCCCCTGCTCAGTCTGCTCGCTATCCCTGAGCTCTCTTTGTTCTCTGTAAGTATTCTTAATGCATTGGACAATCACTTGACTTTTTCATTAAATAATGCTACAAAACAAAGTCTTGTTTTTTGGTAACTCCTTGCCCCCACATTACTTTCCTCATTGGCCACTAGGAGGTGCTGTAACTCAATGAATGAACACCACTTTATTTTTTTCCTCATTTCGCTGCAGTCTGGCTACCTGAGGAACATCACCTGGACATTGTCAAATCTGTGCCGCAACAAGAACCCGTCTCCCCCTCTGGCAGCCGTGCAGCAGATCCTTCCCACTCTGGTGCGTCTGCTGCACCATGATGATAAGGAGGTGCTGGCAGACACCTGCTGGGCATTGTCCTACCTGACCGATGGGCCCAACGATCGCATCGAGGTGGTGGTGCAGACTGGCCTGATCTCCAGACTGGTGCAGTTGCTTGGCTCTGGGGAGCTCTCCGTTGTGGTATGAGCCCAGTCTATTTATCCTGCAGGGGTGGTGGGTGGTCATGTACAATGAGGAAGTATTCACCATATTTATGAATTAAGGTCTTTATGGTACTATGCCTTTTTTCACCCAAGTGACAACTGTCTTTGACCTGTCCGCTTCAGACTCCTTCTCTGCGTGCCATTGGCAACATGGTGACCGGCACGGATGAGCAGACTCAGGCCGTGCTGAACGCTGGGGCCCTCTCCATGTTCCCTGGCCTGCTGCGCCATCACAAGAGTAACATCCAGAAGGAGGCCTCCTGGACCCTGTCCAACATCACTGCAGGGAGAGACTCTCAGATCCAGGATGTCATCAATGCTGGCCTGGTCCCTCTCATGGTAGATATCCTACGGAAGGTATGTAGGTTTGTTTTCCATAGTAATATTTTATGATAGGATTTGTATTTAATAATTAGGAATGGATTTTAAAAAAAAAAATGTTATTCCTCATCTGCTTTTCCATACAGGGTGACTACAAGACTCAGAAAGAGGCAGTTTGGGCAATAACTAACTTTACCAGCGGGGGCACAGTTGAACAGGTTGTGTACCTTGTTCAAGCCAATGTGTTGGAGCCACTGTTGAATCTGCTCTCAACAAAGGACAGCAAAACCATTCTTGTCATCTTAGATGCCATCAACAACATTTTCCTGGTAAGGGGACCTTCTCACCAAGAATTGGTTAATCTTATTTACTGTATAGACAGACATTTGTACCCTGTAACTGCGAGATTCGGGTGAATATTTGTTTTTTTATATTTCTTACTTAAAAAAAATTGTGTCCATCAGGCTGGAGATAAGATTGGTGAAGGAGACAAGCTGTGCATGATGATTGAGGAATGCGGTGGGCTAGACAAGATTGAAGCTCTGCAGTCCCATGAGAATGAGCTAGTCTACAAGGCCTCCCTCAACCTGATCGAGAAATATTTCTCTGGCGAGGTGCGCATCGTTGTGTAATAGTTGCTAAGTGGACATGTCATTCTATTATAGACTGTATTTGTTTCCATTTTTCTGACACGTTCTGTTTTCTAGGAAGAGGAAGACCAATGTGTTGCTCCGGAATCGACAACCAATGGCTATGCATTCCAGATCAGTGAAAACCAAAGCACTTTCAACTTCTAAATACCACTTCTCCTTTCATCTCTACTCTACTGCCACTGTTTGTCCTTCGTTTGTAATAGTGGACCTCTATTCTGTCTGAAATGTACATACGTTTTATAAATGTCTGTAAATAAATGTCTTAAACTAAATTCCAACTGCTGTAATTTCTTGTGTGGAATGGCCATAAATTGAATTACAATTGAATATGAGTCTTTATAGCTTCCACACTTGATTCTTCCAGAACTGTATGCATGTCTTTCAATTTATGCACTGTTTATGCGATGGTAAATGGACTGTCGGGGCCAAATTGCACATTTACGTTATTTATTTAGAATTACACTGACCCTAGCAATCCGAAATGTCACTTTTTCTTTATAAAATATCAAGTAAAAATAAATGCTGTCTTTTCTCAATCATTAGCATTTTGGCATTAGATCATTACAGTTTTTAGCCAAGCGGTACAGGCAGATGTTTCCATCACCATGTCGTCATTGGTCAGCTACTTACTAGCCTCCCTAAAGTGGGATCTGCTCTGAGGGGCGCATTAGCTCAACAGTTCAACTCTCGTCTGGCTGAGAGGAGGACTGAATTCCAAGCTGAAGCGCTCTGAAGATGTAAAGTATGAATTCTGGTCCCTTGCCTCCTTTATAAAAAAAAAAAAAATAATAATAATAATATTCGTTTTACAGATCCCAGATTTGCAGGAGTATTTGGTCAATCAAATGCACTCTGCGGCATTTTTTTTTTTTATGTGTACGCGACAGTGATTGTATGATAATGATGGCAGCAGTGCTGTCCACATCCGGGCCACAATGCCTTTACTCCATTATTGTCAATTCGTTCTGAAACTGGTTGATAAGTCTTTATTATATTAAAAACATTTGTCAAGCTGGAAGCAAGAGGAGATGTCTAACCAAGGAGTTCGGCGAAATGGTCCAGTTAAGCTGCGTTTAACAGGTAAGAGACCCAAAATGTTGTCCATCCACAAATGTGGCTAACTAGCGCGACCTAGCTACTGTAGCTAACGTTTATTGTGTGACGCTAGCCGAGCTAACGTTAGTTTGTATGACAAACGGGTGTTCGAAAGGGCGCTTGCTGTGGTGTTTAAAAGTTTGGGCGCACTTTAATATTTTGATTAGGGCATGTTATATATCTGGCAAATTTAACAAAAACTAAGTTAAGAAACGACACAGTAGCTTGCTAGATAACTTGGTAACGTTTCAGAAATGTGATTTATAACGCGTGCTAAACTAGACAGTTAACCTAGCTAGTTAACGTTAGCTGGTTAGCTACCCATCTAACGTTAGAACAGGCAAAACTAAAGTAATTAGACAGTGATTAGTTAGTAACTAGTTGGCTAGCTAACTAAATAGTAACGTTACTAGTTAGTTAAATCAAGCTAATTCTTAAATATTTGGGGTGGTGTGTTTGCGCGCAAGATACTACCAAGATATTCAAAATTCAGATTCAAATGTGTATAAGAATACTGTATGTATGTCATTTTTAAACTATGGATATAATGTTAATGTGGGTAACTAAAATTCTCATTAATTGCTATTGTGCTATTAATCTAGTTAATAAAATAATGCTATCGTGTACACATACTGTAGCTACTAATACTACACAATCTGTAAAGTTTAAGGATTATCTAGATGGCGACTAAATTATCTAGATGGAGAGACCATGGCTGCGTTTACACAGGCAGCCCAATTCTGATCTTTTGCACAATTATTGGTGGGGGGAAAATGTGTGGAGAAATATGAGAATTGGTCTGTCAGCGTAAACGCAGCGTATGTCCCAGACAGTTCACGTCATACTGCTAAGTGGGGATCAATTCCCCCCAGAATACTGTGGCTGTGATACAAACATAGGGCCTCAACACGCTCTCTTTGGGTCGCTCTTGTTTGGTTTGTACCATTTCAACACAAACAGTGAAACGTTTACATGAGAGGACATTGTTTTGACTGGGAGAGGGGGATGACAGCAGTGGTGTTTGATGTACCTCCAGGATCAGGGCCGAGGCAAATTCCAGGCCTCTCCATTCACCATGAAGAGCCAAATTAAATATTTAAGCTAGTGCTGTTTCTGATAGAAATAAGTGGAGAGAAGGGGAGCAGGGGTCTCTGGACTGAAGTGAGAGATCTGCCTGATGGTGAAAATAGATTACATTCAATGGTGTATTCCACAGTTGTTTAAATCACCTGTGCTACAGAGGCTGTGTTTACACAGGAAGCCCAATTCTGATCTTTTACCCAATTATTGGGAAAATAACTGATTGCTCAAAATACCAATTAGTGGAAAAGATCAGAGTTGGGCTGCTTTGTAAACGCAGCTTTAAGCATTGAAAGTAAAGCACATTGAGCTTTCTGACAACCTGTGAATTTGTCCAAATGTGAGGTAACTTTTCTGCACAGATTATACTGTTGGGGGTAACCAGGTTTGAACTAGATATCGCCATTGAAATGTTTCCAACATAACATCCTGAACTTAGGACAGATTTTGGTGTCTGTTTTGTTTGTCCGAAATACATGGTGGTCAAGTGCAACACCATTTTCTGTACATTTTTTAAACTTCAGCTTTATGTTGTAAATTTCCTACTGTGAATTAGTCTGTAATTCCACTTTGAGATTGACTGCAAGACTGGTGTCTTGGAGAAATGGTAAGAATGTGAATTCACTGTGAAATAACGAGGAGAGTACGATCACATGGGCCTCTTTTCCTGGTTCAGGGAGAATGACACAGTATAGGGCTCCAGATCAAACATCATCCTTGCTGGAAGACAATAGACATTTATGACTTAAACACAAAATGTGTATTTGCTCACTTAACTACTCTGTTTCATATGTGATTTTCTGCCTGTCTTCAACATGTCTGTCAGTTGAACTGAAGTGTTTTCCCCCTGCCGCCGTCATCTCCCCAGGGAAGGTTTCTTTTAGGGTTAGGCTATGTAATATTGTGCATTGTTATCCATATGCTCCTCCACAGCCGGACTCGCTTTGGGCGGGGAAGGACTTTGTTTAGCGAGTCAGCGCTGTGGTGATATGGTGGATAATATCGCAATATTATTTTTGCGCTAGTTGGCTGTACCTTCACCAAAAAATATTCCTTCGTAGCTTTTTCTCCATCTTCTTTTTAAATATGGAGCCAATTTGTTTTCAGCACTTTTATATCCATGACTGATCAAAATGTGTTTACTCATGGCTCCCTCTTGTCCATCTGCAGCTGACATATGGTGAGAAATATGTTTGGAACATCGAATCGCAATGATCACAGTATCGAATTGCAATACATAGAGAGTCGTGAGAATAGCAATACATATCTTATCGGCACCAAAGTGGGTTCCCTGGCAATTCCCAGCATCGAATTGCAATACACAGAGAGTCGTGAGAATAGCAATACATATCTTATCGGCACCAAAGTGGGTTCCCTGGCAATTCCCAGCCCTACTACTCATTCACATCGCTCCAGCCAACTGACTTGTCTTCTCCGCAATGAGTCTGGATTTGTCTCCCTCCCAGACGACTTTGAGAATGCAAACACATTTTCACCATTCTGATTGGTCCCAGAAAACAATGGGTTGAGCCAGAGCCGGCCTACATGACGGTATCAACTTTGGTACTCTGATTGGTAAGATTTGTTAATGCTATCCAATTGCTGATGAATTTGTTTTGTACAATGCCCCTCATTTTGAAGTCTCACAAACAACTTCTAGGATGGCAGTTTCTGGCTGAATGTATGTAGCGATCGATAGAGCAGTGGAATTCAATTCAGGGTGGGTTGTCAGGCAAATGCCCTCTCTCCTCTAGTCGACTTTCACCCACTCTTTCTTGTTCTGCATCCAGACAAGCTCTCAGTGCTTAATGCAGTCGAGGTAGTGACCAACCACCCAATTGGGGCGGCTATTGCGAAATGTAAAATATTGTGTGAACTAAATCATTGTCACTATTTGGGCATGATAAGATGACATGATTGTGAAAAGCTAATGTGTTTACTTATACAAACTAACCTATCAGTAAGTAATGAAGGTCTGAACATGAGTCGTGAATTGATAATAGCAGCTTATTGTTAGATGTAGTTGACTTTGACACATTGCTGTTGATGAGTTTGTTATTGGGTAAGCCCTGAATGATGAGTTGTTACATGCAAAGAGTCTTGTAGCTGTTTGCGTTCCTCTGAGCTTCTACTTGCTGACATACCCCCATCCATTTGAACCAGATGTTGCAGACAGTTGCCAGCTTTTAAACTGGAAAAATATGTCAAGCAAGCCGCTAAAACTAACACTTTGGGTGAGAATTGCCCCTTGAATACACAGGACAGGTTTCCATTATGCTCTACAGCTGATAACTCTTAAATTATGTCACACAAACATGGTTAATGGCACAATACATGATCCGGTAAGTAATAAATTACAGCGTTAAAATATGGCTCACTGCAGAGCACATTATCTGATCAGCTCTAAATTGTATTACTCAAACATGGTTCATGACCAAATGGTATCCATTCCAAGCCATACATTTGTCAGGACACAGCACATGCTAAATTATGTGTCTCCCATAAAGTCATTTGAACAAAGAAGCTGTGGAAGGGAGAAGTGATCCCTCCATTTTAACACTAAGGCCTCTGATCCCCAGCTGTTTGTAGCCGAGAGCTGAATCCGCCTCACCCACCAACCGATTTGGACAGCACAGTCATTGATTAAGAGATCTCCATAGCATCAGTAAAATGAAACGCCTTTCATAGCAATAGGATAAAAATATATATTTAAAGGCCATCTGTTCTTAGTTTTATTGGCTGACCCTTTGTTAGTTGATTCAACTCTATTTTCTAGTGCTTTATTTAGATTTGTTTAGCATGCATATCACTCTTCTGGGTTTTGCCCTGTACAGAGAAGAGGCAATAACTAACTATGTGGGATTGTCTAGCATTCTCCACAAAAGCATCCACCCTTCTTTCTTTCTTTCTTTCTTTCTTTCTTTCTTTCTTTCTTTCTTTCTTTCTTTCTTTCTTTCTTTCTTTCTTTCTTTCTTTCTTTCTTTCTTTCTTTCTTTCTTTCTTTCTTTCTTTCTTTCTTTCTTTCTTTCTTTCTTTCTTTCTTTCTTTCTTTCTTTCTTTCTGTGAGTCACTCAGTCCTGTTCTTTCCGACTGTAAACTGCTCCCTCCCAGTCCTAAGCGCGTGTCACCCCCACCCTCAGTGAGAGAGAAAGCTGTCGTGTGGTGCTGGGTTTCTCTCTGACTCAGTCAGTGGTTTTGGATTTTTCTTTTGACTGGGAACCAGCTACTATTGAGGACAGCATTGAACAAAGCTACAGCTTTGTCAGGTTAACCTATTGAAATGTCTACATTCCTTTTTTTAGTCAATTATTGTTGCTAGCTACCTCTCTGGGATCTTGTAAAATGGGCTGTTGAATGGACACAGATGCACTTGTATCATTTAAATCAAAACAGCCACATTTCTTTCCTTGTGACAATAGGTTGCAAGACCTAAACATTCTCTCGCTGTACAAATCTGATTGAAAGATCCATTCTGTGTAGTCCTTAGTCTACCGATTGGGTTAACATGTAAGGTAGTGGGGGGAAACTTGCAGCAGAGGCACTGGACTTAATGATCAAGAGTTCTTACTGTGTGCCGTGTCTGCCTGGTGCGTTCATGTGGCTGAGGCCTGTATGGGAGTGATTTTGGTAATCTGGGTGTTCATACGGGATACATCGTAAATACACAATGAT
Organism: Thymallus thymallus; assembly: GCA_023634145.1. Classification (NCBI taxonomy): domain Eukaryota; kingdom Metazoa; phylum Chordata; class Actinopteri; order Salmoniformes; family Salmonidae; genus Thymallus; species Thymallus thymallus. Next base: position 21,222,865 of record CM042397.1, on the reverse strand, counting down.
TAGGTGCATGTGGGGAACTGTTGACTTTGCTACTCCATTACAGAACTGCATTTTGCTTAAAGAGAAGCAAAAACAATAGCAATTACTGCACGTCATTTGTAAATGTTTTCCTTCCCCCGCTGAGGGCCTTCCAATAATTTAAAATTTTCCATAAATTAATTGACTGGGGTTGTCTTTCCTGTTGGTTCAGCTGCTCTTCAACGAGGACAAAGGCTTCTGCGGTCACACTCCCAAACCGCCGCCAGCAACGGAGCCGAGGCCAGATGTAGGGGGGAGTCGGTAGCATCGGAGAGGAAGCTCTTTACAGACGAACACTTGTCCAAATGTCACCCCAGACAGGTGGGGAGCAGACAAGAGAAACTCCCTTTGAGGTTCATAGTAATAATAAAGTAAAGAATTGCAGTTATATTACTCAGCAGGACTGTCGGTCGGTCCTCATGTTTTGCTCAGATTGCTGGGGGATTATGAGGCCTGTGCAATGTGTTTACAGTGCAATGTGTTTGCGCAATCAGTCGGTGGTGTGACCTGGGGAGAGTGGTGCTCCCAGCTAGGCCGAGCATAGGATGGCCTATCTTTATTATCTTCAGTGGTGGAATGATTTCCCAAATTCAGAGTTATTTATTGAGCTTAAGGCTGGTTTAGGTTGGTGTGTGTGTTTGTGCACTTATCTCACTGACTCAATACATTCCTTTCAAGTCGGGTCAATGGACTATAGTTTCCTTGTCTCATTTAGAAACTAAAAGCACAGACCACCTCACATTCCCCTTTCTATAGACAGGTGGTTTGTTTACCAACAAAACCGATGTGTTTACAACTTAAAGGCAGCACAGGTGGGGTTGGCTTACAATCAAAGGATTATTGACAACATGTAAACCATATTTTGTCTCAATGTTTATTGAAAACATAAATACATTTGCCCAATAAGCACTGGTGTCTCTCAAATGCGTCTTTACAGTTAGCATATGCGTGGCATAAGTCAAAATACCTCAAAACAAGCCTCTTAGATGTGAGTGCATCATTGTTTCGGCGTTGTCACCAACCCGTCTGTCTATACTCCGCTCTGACTTGCCTCTGTAGCCTATGTTCTTTGTGAACCCAGAGGGCATCCAATGATAAGCAGATGTTGAGTGTGAACATCAGTCGACAGAACATCTGCAGCCAGCCCATCTGATGATTAGTGCTCTCCAGGCAGCGGCTCCTCTCCACCATACTGTCTGCATGTCTGACAGAGGAAACACTCCCCGCACCTGCTCTGCTTCGGGGTTGTCCATTTTGATCATTCTCCACCCCAGTTTCCTATTTACACACTGACATATCTGCATTTCACACCGCCGCTCAGAAGAAGCCCCTCTGTCAGCTTCCCAAGGAAGACGCTGTTTGCGTGCGGTGCGGACAGTGGAAGTCTTCTCCGACTTAAAGGGTAATCCTCCTGGGTGGTTGAAAGGGCGCCTTCAAAGGCCTGATGTGTTAACCTGGCAGAGCCGGTTAATGGGTCAGAATTGGATTAGCTGTGAGGGGAGCTCTGGTGAGAATGAATCTGATGCTCCTCTCATATCACTGCTGCCTGAACAATGTTATTTTCCTCCCTCTGCTCACTCACGCTAATGCTGCCTTTGAAGTGAGAAATGTCACTTTGGGGTGTTTTTTTCACTATGATTCACTTTAGATGCCCTTGTTATTTTTCAGTTAAATAGTACAGAAAAGGTAATGGGGACTTAGAAATGGGTTGTGTTCGGTCTCACTCCCTTGACAGTTGGAGGCTTGTCATGATATCTATTGTCTGAAAGGGATAATGCAAGATTTTGGAAATTCATTAAAAAAAAATGCCTCTGCATGCAGTATGAAGGAAGTTCAAGGTAGTTTCGTGAGCTGATGCTAACTAGCGTTAGTGCAATGACTGAAAGTCAAAAATATATACAGTTGAAGTCGCAAGTTTACATACACCTTAGCCAAACACATTTAAACTCAGTTTTTCACAATTCCTGACATGTAATCCTAGTAGAAATTCCCTGTCTTAGGTCAGTTAGGATCACCACTTTATTTTAAGAATGTGAAATGTCAGAATAATAGTAGAGATAATGATTTATTTAAGCTTTTATTTCATTCATCACATTCCCAGTGGGCCAGAAGTTTACATACACTCAATTAGTATTTGGTAGCATTGCCTTTTCAATTGTTTAACTTGGGTCAAACGTTTCGGGTAGCCTTCCACAAGCTTCCCACAATAAGCTGGGTGAATTTTGGCCCATTCCTCCTGACAGAACTGGTGTAACTGAGTCAGGTTTGTAGTCCTCCTTGCTCGCACAAGCTTTTTCAGTTCTTCTCACAAATGATCTATAGGATTGAGGTCAGGGCTTTGTGATGGCCACTCCAATACCTTGACTTTGTTGTCCATAAGCCATTTTGCCACAACTTTGAAAGTATGCTTGGGGTCATTGTCCATTTGGAAGACCCATTTGCGACCAAGCTTTAACTTCCTGACTGATGTCTTTCTTCAATATATCCACATCATTTTTCTTCCTCATGATACCATCTATTTTGTGAAGTCCACCATTCCTTCCTGCAGCAAAGCACCCCCACAACATGATGCTGCCACCCCCCGTGCTTCACGGTTGGTATGGTGTTCTTCAGCTTGCAAGCGTCCCCCTTTCTCCTCCAAACATAACAATGGTCATTATGGCCAATCAGTTCTATTTTTGTTTCATCAGACCAGAGGACATTTCTCCAAAAAGTACGATCTTTGTCCCCATGTGCAGTTGCAAACCGTAGCCTGGCTTTTTTATGGCGGTTTTTGGGCAGTGGCTTCTTCCTTGCTGAGCGGCCTTTCAGGTTATGTCGATATAGGACTCGTTTTGCTGTGGATATAGATACTTTTGTACCAGTTTCCTCCAGCATCTTCACAAGGTCCTTTGCTGTTGTTCTGGGATTGATTTGCACTTTTCGCACCAAAGTACATTCATCTCTAGGAGACAGAACACGTCTCCTTCCTGAGCGGTATGACGGCTGCGTGTTCCCATGGTGTTTATACTTGCATACTATTGTTTGTACAGATGAACGTGGTACCTTCAGGCGCTTGGAAATTGCTCCCAAGGATGAACCAGACTTGTGGAGGTCTGTTTAAAGGCACAGTCAACTTAGTGTATGTAAAATGTGTGATATAGTGAATTATAAGTGAAATAATCTGTCTTTAAACAGTTGTTGGAAGAATTACTTGTGTCATGCACAAAGTAGATGTCCTAAACGACTTGCCAAAACTGTAGTTTGTTAACATGAAATCTAAATAAACTTCCGACTTCAACTGTATGTTGTATTGTCACAAACACTGGATAGGTGCAATGGAATGTGCTGTTTTAATGGGGCAGCCATGGTTATACTGCACCTCTGGAGCAAATTAGAGTTAAGTGCCTTGCTCAAAGGCAAATCTATATACAGTACCAGTCCAAACGTTGGTGAGCGGGAGTGTTCAAACTTTAGACTGAGCAAGGCACAGCAAAAGTCTATAGTAGAATTGCAGGAAATTAGCTTTAAAACTGCAAAGCTACATGGATATATGTATGTATGTGTGTGTGTGTGTGTGTGTGTGTGTTTTTTAATTGCAAGAAATTGGCTTTAAAATGCTATTTCTTTTTTTAATTGCTTAGCTGACATCGCTCACAGCTGACACAAAGCATCTGTTTGTGCCCAGTCTGTCGTAGAGCCCTCGGTCCTCTGAGTAGATAGATCACAAGAGATGTTTGTATTCACACCAGATCACATTTCAAATGGCATTTCCACTAAAGTTGAACAAACATGCTTCCTGTAAATGATTTTTGCATGTGAGCAAAGAGAATTACTTTTAAAATGTCTATTTCTGAAGACTGTCATGTCCGGTAGTAGGCTAGTTAGAAAGTCACCAAACATTTTGCCCCCTTCTCCTTTTTAATTAGAATTACACGTAATGCTAGTATTTTTGCAGTTTGACTGGCTTAAGGATGGCCAGGTATCCTTCTTTTAAAATGGCTGCCATACACGGTCTCATTGAGAGGACCCAGTTAACGCTGTTGTTACAAGGACTACTCTCAACATGATTGCACAGCCTTCAACTCAATCCGTAGTCTTTGGGACTCCAGAATGACGTCTGTAACCTGATCCTTGTAGAAATAGTAGATTTTAGTGTCTTTTACCCAGTGCTTTGTTGCGAGATCGACCCAGTTATTGGGTAACTGTCTGCTTGATGAGTTGTGGCTTGCTAGGTGGAAAATCATTGTGAAACTACCTTCCCCATCCAGGACCGCTCCAATAAAACAATCGCTACAATGGCCCAATGATACATTGTGGTTTAGCTGGAGCAGAGGCCACAGACACTCCAGCCAGTCAAGTTCAGAGTATGAGGTCAAGGTTTCAATGTGCATTATCATTCAGATGGGATGTGTAATTACCGCCATGATCCGACTTATCAAGGGAGGGGCCACAGGTGACTAAAGTGTAATGCACTAGGCTACATCTTATTCCCCCAAAAAGTTCAAGGAGCTTTTAAACGTAGCTGTCACATAAGTGGCCATACCCCTTCTCTAAGGAAAGGAAAGAGATCTCAAAGTTTTGACCGTGCAAACTTATTAACCCTGTCTACCTGCACACAAATCAGAGCTGCCCAGACTTAGAATGATCTCATTATAGCAGCATGGCACGACTCTGCCCTCGTCCCTCAATTGCTAAAGCTGGGACAGACATGACACAATAGTGCTATAGCTGGGACAGACATGACACAATGGTGCTATAGCTGGGACAGACATGACACAATGGTGCGTAGATACGTGTTACACACTTCAAAACACCTATTAAAAGCTGTTTATGGTAGACACCTGCACATTATGCCATTCGCTCATGTTTTTTAATCATGGAGCTCAATGTCTGTCAGCGTCACATAAAGTGAGCTCCAAGTATTGGGACAGTTACATTTTTTTGATGTTTTGTCACTGTACTCCAACACTTTGGATTTTAAATGAGACAATGACTGTGAGGTTGAAGTGGAGACTGTCAGCTTTAATTTGAGGGTGTTTTCATCCATATCGGGTGTACCGTTTTGAGATTACAGCACTTTTTGTAAATGTTAGGGGACATTCACTTATGTATATTACATATATATTTTTACTTTTATTTAACTGGGTAAATTCTTATGTACAATGACGGCCTTTTTTTCACCTTGCCGGCTCGGGTATTTGAACCAGCAACCTTTCGGTTACTGGACCAACGCTCTAACCACTAGGCTACCTGCCGCCCTATTAACTACTATTAAAGTAGTTAAAACGTAAGGATTTTGTCCCATATTCCTAGCATGATTAGTTAGAGGCATTTTCTGTTTGTTTTGGTTGTTTCAGATTATTTTGTGCCCAGTAGAACTTTCTCACTCATCATTATTCACGATATGTTCAGGATTATCCATAATCATGGTAGCATCCCCATTAATGTAGAAGTGTTTTAGAAACATATTATTTTCTTATTTACGATACAAGTGACTCCAAAATGACACAATACATTATTTAGTGGACTGTGTACAAAGAGTGCTGTCATTTCTAAACAGTTCACCTGATATAGATACAAATACCCTCAAATTAAAGCTGACAGTCTGCACCTCAGTCATTGTATAATTTAAAATACAAAGTGCTGGAGTACAGAGCCAAACAACAAAGAATGTGTCACTATCCCAATACTTTTGGAGCTCACTGTACCTAATGTTGACAATCAAGGATGACCGGTTCCCCCAAGAATGCATATAAACAGATACACATGTTGTGTGACTAGCCTAAATGTTGTGTGTGGACTACATTGTCTCTTTTACTTGTCTTTACCTGTAGGCTTTCAAGGTTAAGGGATGGAGCACATTCGTTGTATTTCATTGCTGTTCCAGTGAAAATAAGAATAAGTCTACTCAAAAGGCTGTGTGATGGTTGGCATGGCTGAAAACGTGGCTTGCTCATGATGTAACCCTCCTCTCAAACGGAGTTGTGAAATCATTTTATGAAACAAACTCACAGGGAGGAAAATTAAGGGAGCAGCAGTATTTCTCTGCTCCAGGCCATGGCGGACCTCCATGTCTGTTAAACAGGTTAGTAATAGCCCTCTCTCTTCTGTATCTCTACCTCTCCTCCATTAGTCTACATCAGAAAGTGCAAAGGAGCCAAAGAGCTTTAGAGAGCCATGCATAGGGTTGCAGCCACTCTAAACTGCCAGTCCCAGCCAATAGTGGTGCAAGCTGGCAGAAGCTGAGTGCTCACTGTTTTGACTCCTCACTAAGCATCAGTGCTGTGGAAGACTTTACTCAACTGGATGACTTCCTCTCAGGCCCATTGTATCACGAAATGTTTAAAAAACACATGTAGGGGTTTGAAAAATAAAGCAAAATAAATTATGTAGTGGGTTCTCTCCCTTTGGTTCTCCAAATAGTTGGTGTGGACTCCTTATGCAATTACTCAAGGCTATAGCATGGAGGAAAGGCGATGTAAGATGGATGAAATGTTCTCACACTAAGAATGTCGTCAGCCCTTTCCTCTGTGCATTCGGTTTAGCAGTGAAAGGTTGCTTTACCGACTCATTAACTCTTCTCTATAGCGCTTCCCTCATTGTCTTCATCAGGAGAATGGTTTGGTTTGGCAACAATGAAGGCCCACCTTCCCCCTCTCATGGTTGAGATTGTAAATGCTGTGTCATTCTCTACAGTCCAACCAGACATCATGTCACCTGAATGTACAGGTTCTTAGTTTGAGCTCATCAGAGCCTGTACAGATCTGTCATCACTTTTCAATACTGGTGTGTTGAGTATGATAATGAGAGGTTTCTTGGAGAACATCTCTGATGGTTGTTTGTTATTTTATTTTTATTTTTTTTGTGACGGATGTCCCTAATGTCAGCTCCACTGTCCATACGTGTGTAATAGTAGTCCTGGGGATCCAATTCAGCTGTATTTGTTTTATGGTCATAATGTACATCACAGCAGGGGCTGTGTTCCCTAATTAGTTTCCCCGCCACCTTCCTCTCCATTCCCTAGTTGTTGCAGTGCTCTACGCTGACATTTTATACAAGGAGCATGTGTGCACACAAGTTGAAAAATGTAGGCGTACGCAAAGAAATTTAGGAGCACAATGAAAAATATTAGAGAAATTAAAGCTAGAATCCTTAATTTTTCTAGGCGTACTGGTAAATAAAGAATTCCAGGTCACACAGCAAAATATTTGGGCGCATATGGGAGTAAGATGATCGCACTGTAGAGCCCTGTGTTGACTTCTTCTCCACTTCTAGAGCGTGGGAGATGAAGCATGTCTTTGAATGCTCCTATGATTTGGAGTCTAGTGAAAATAAGTATTTTTTTTCTTAAAAGCTTGCTCTCTCTTTTCCTTACGGTCTAAAGTGAGATGATGAGATCTTTGTAGCGTTTTTATTCCACGTCTAATTTTAAAGCCTTGGAAGTTCGAGCTCTGTTTACAGGCATTAGGAGATTTTCCTGGCAGCCTATTCCCTGATCACTCAGCTCCTACCTAGACTCTTAATATCAGTATTTATTTGCCCAGCAGTAGTCTTATCAGATTAGCATATTTACATAAGTGAATTTTCTAAAATGTAAAAGTAGCCTAAGATTGATATTTATCTTTTCCACCAGTCCATTGCCCCAACCACATTTCCACACTTGCGCTCGGAAGAGTTGGGTTTGAAAATTCTACCCTGCACTAACCCCCACCCTGCCCAACTAGGCTACATTCAGGTCTACAGTTAAGTGGTGTGGCAAGGTCTTTAAAAAGCAACCCACTTTCGTCTGGAGTAGGGCCTAGTGCACACATAGAGAGGAGAGTCCTGCCCAGCGGAAAACCTACTGGACTGTCCCACTAAGCAAGGCTGTCGGGAGTGCGTGGAACACTCCTGTTAGCATAGCCAGCCCAGGCAGACAAACCATGACACACAACACATAGGCCATATAAATAGCCTAGCCTCATTTAAAGTGTACAACTAGCCTAAAGAATGGCCTTAAAGACTTTATTGTAACTGTCTCGATTCCCATTGAACCCTTTTACGTGTGTGTGAGTCATGTTGTCCTGTCACTGTTCCTCTGTGGAGAGGCAAGCGTCCATGCTGAAGCCCAAGCCCAGATAAGGCTCTCACATTCTCTTGGAATGAGAGACAGGCCCGGAGTTGAGAACCCACCAGTGCCTAATGGGCTGGCTGGAAGCAGAGGGATATTCGCCCTCGAGTGGGGAAACCAGGAGATGGATCAGGCTGTAGGAGGAAGCAGATTAGAGATAACAGATTAGGACCTGGTCCACCTCCAACACTTGTCGATCCAAACTCTCTCCCTCTCCTTCCTTCCATCTTTCTTCTCTTTTTTTATTTTTTGAAGGCGCAGTTTAGGGAGGAGTGGTTGGGGGGGAAAGGAAGCCTTTTGTTTACAGAAGAACAATGCTGCGAATGAGAGCGCTCAGTCCTGGAGTCAAAACAGGGCTAGAGACAGGCAGGGGATATGGGGGGGAGAGGAGGGGGGGTAGCGTTCCAGGGAGATGTCAGACTGTCTGGTGGGATTGGGTCAGGGCACTGGACTAGGGGAAGCAGGTGGAGGGGAAGGGTGGTGCAGGGGTTAGCAGCAGCACTATTGTTTTGGGGCACACAATTATGATTTCACACTGAAAGAGGACGATTTTGACACGTCCCTCTTTTTTTCTTTTGTTAAATTCCAGACCTGATTTTGACTTTGGACAGGCTGGCAATGGTGGGTTTTTATAGGGCAGTTCTCTTTTCCCACACGCCCACTTCCTCCTCCTCCACAGGCACTCCAGTGTGTTGGTTAACCACAGAGCTGTACACCAGGGCAGTTCTGTGAACCCCCATTTCTTCCCCACAGCACCCTTTTCCCATGTTCCATCCCATTCGGTTCTAATTTGAGTGGTAGAGTTTGAGCGGGAGAGAGGGAGATGTGTGGGATCCTGCTGAAGTGCATCCATTTTGTTTTGGCCAAAGATTGTTGTTTCATTCAGTGTGTCATGTGACCTCTCCCTCCCCAGGTGGCCTGAGTGGCGGGGTGCATTGAGTTCCCCAGACAGTAGGTCCCTTTGTGTTCAGCCCTGGGAGAGACTCACCCACTTCTCTCTCTCCACAGGTGGAACTTTACCCCAAGGTCTCAGCCTGCCCCTAGCTTATCTGTTCATTGATTTTGACCGAGAAGGGCAGGAGGTTGTGATGTTTGCTGACCCCCCCCCCCCTTCAGGGGAGCTACCTAGTTTGGGCTGTGATGTGGAAAACTATGATGTGACTAATAACCCACGTGACTGACTGTCAGACACAGAGAGGATACACAACTCCCTTGCTTCTTATGCTGGAATGCCGGGTTATGTTTAGTTTAGTCATTAGATGTGTTTGTTCGTGTCGGTGCCAATGACTCCGGGCTTGTAGGAGGACATTAAGTGATACCACATTTTTAACAGGATATTAAGAGATGAGGCTTCATGGGTCATAAGAGGGAAGTGTGGGTGGGTTTCTGAATGTGTGTCCAGCTGCAGCTTCAAATTCCTCTCCAGCTGTTTGGTTGTGGGCCATTTAGATAAGAATGTGGAGTAAATGTAGAACGTATTAGCCTAAAAGGCTTTTGTCATTTATTAGAGTTGCATGTGATCCTGGTTCCCTATGAAGGCTGTGTGGACAGCCTGGTGATAGAGGGAAGGGCACGCAGCGGGGTTATCATTAGCATTCAAGCTGTGATATACAGCAGCTACACTCGTCATTACTCACTCTGTCACCCCCACAGATACCTTAGTTGACTGATGTTGCAGCGCCGCGCCTGGTACAAGGCTGACACCATTGAATAACTGTACACTACAAGTGTACTCTGTCCACCCTGTCAGATCCACACATCTCATTCCACTGCTATACAACTATTAGGAATGCCTCTGAGGCCGCCTCTATTATAAGTGTGTCTGTTTGTTTGTGTGTGGTATTCTTCTCCATTACTGTATTCATACTTTTAAATGTCTACACTCATTAGCCTACTCCTCTCCCGTTGTGAGCAGCTCAATTGTGCTGTCCTTCCTCCCTGTCAGTCACACTGCAGTCATTGGGTCTTTAAACTGCCGGCAGCGCGACCAGAATGAGAAACACAGACACACAGAGAGACCCTTCTCTCAGTCTTGACTCGATACCGCCGTCGCTATGGCGACTGAGGATTTAAGATGAGCCGAGATGCAGAGGGTTACGTGATGTTTTTCCGGAGTGTGTAAGTCCGTTAGTGGGGGCAGACAGGGTGAGAAATGTTTGGAAAATTTGTTTGCACCACAGTGGTTTCAGGGTTGGGTTTCTGACAGGCAAAGAAAGGCTGATATTCCACATGGTCATGGCTAGAAGGGAAACTGCTATTTCTAAAAGTAGGAAAGTTTTCCTGACATTAACCTTATTCTCCTAACCTGCTATGTTAATTCTCCTAACCTGCTGCTTAAGTTCTCCTAACCTTGTATAAAAAATCTGACAAAAGCTGTATCCCATCTAATCAAAACCCTCCAACATGGATAATAAGGTGGAATTGGTTAGAATTGTCAATCATTTGGCTTTCCAGCTCTCTCCCAATCAAACCCCTCGCCCTTATTCACTTTGGCAAGTACATCACTTGGTTGTGCAAATTATCTCAATTCCTGAGAACAGCATTTTGTTAAAAGTGGACAGAGGAAATAAATGATGTGATTCTAACTAAACAAATTTTTTGGGGCGTTAGTTAATGTTTTTACCCAGGATTGTGAGTGTAGGGCTTTTTGTGTGTCCCGGTGTAAGTGTAAGTGCCCATGATGTTGCATCTCTATATGTGTGTGTGTGTGTGTGTGTCCATGTGCCAGGATGGAGAGAGAGCTATATATTTGTCAGTGTGTGAGTCTGAGAAAGTGCGCCCAGCGTGACCAATAAAAACAGATTTACGATGCCGCCCTGTAGGTGCAAGCTCGCCGGTTTCCTTTTCTTAGGGAAGGCTCCTGTCATCAGGACCCACTTCCTATAAACCCATACATTTTAAAGAATTCTGTGGGCTGGCAGGAAAATGGGTAATGTCATTAAACAAAGCTATCATGACAGAAAGTAAATTAAATGGGGGTGTTCCGTGGGTTGAATCAAATGGCTAATATATTTCTATCAACGATATGGTGTTTGCTATGTTTCTTCAGTGGCTTATGGACCATTTATGTATAATGCAATAGCAATATTTTGTGTTGTTGGTGAGATGGGATGTGCAACCATTCTTTCTCCAGCATGGTTCTCTGACTGTCACCCCACAGTCTCTTCCTTTCTGTACATTCCGATCCTCCCATCTGTTCCTCTCTATTTAGAAACTGCTTGTAAATACATTAAATACAAAAGTATGTGGACACCCCTTCAAATGAGTGGATTTGGTTATTTCAGCCACACCCGTTGCTGACAGGTGTATAAAACAGAGTACACAGCCATGCAATCTCCATAGACAAACATAGGCAGTAGAATGGCCCATACTTAAGAGCTCAGTGACTTTCAGTTATTCAAATTTCTGCCCTAGTAGAGCTGCACCGGTCAAAGTGCTGTTATTGTGAAGTGGAAACATCTAGGAGCAACAACTGCTCAGCCACGAAAATCATCTGTCCTTAGTTGCAACACTCACTACCGAGGTCTAAACTTCCTGGAGCAGTGGAAATGTGTTCTCTGGAGTGATGAATCACGTTTCACCATCTGGCAGTCGGATGGACAAATCTGGGTTTGGCGGATGCCAGGAGAAAGCTACCTACTCCAGTGCATAGTGCCAACTGTCAAGTTTGGTGGAGGAGGAATAATGGTATGGGGCTGTTTTTTTTATGGTTCAGGCTAGGCCCCTTAGTTAATGCTAGAGCATACAATGACATTCTAGACGATTCTGTGCTTCCAACTTTGTGGCAACATTTTGGTGAAGGCACTTTCTTGTTTCAGCATGACAGTGCCCCTGTGCACTTACAGTGGGGAGAATTTGATACACTGCCGATTTTGCAGGTTTTCCTACTTACAAAGCATGTAGAGGTCTGTAATTTTTATCATAGGTACACTTCAACTGTGAGTGACGGAATCTAAAACAAAAATCCAGAAAATCACATTGTATGATTTTTAAATAATTAATTTGCATTTTATTGCATGACATAAGTATTTGATACATCAGAAAAGCAGAACTTAATATTTGGTACAGAAACCTTTGTTTGCAATTACAGAGATCATACGTTTCCTGTAGTTCTTGACCAGGTTTACACACACTGCAGCAGGGATTTTGGCCCACTCCTCCATTCAGATCCTTCAGGTTTCAGGGCTGTCGCTGGGCAATACGGACTTTCAGCTCCCTCCAAAGATTTTCTATTGGGTTCAGGTCTGGAGACTGGCTAGGCCACTCCAGGACCTTGAGATGCTTCTTACGGAGCCACTCCTTAGTTGTCCTGGCTGTGTGTTTCGGGTCGTTGTCATGCTGGAAGACCCAGCCACGACCCATCTTCAATGCTCTTACTGAGGGAAGGAGGTTGTTGGCCAAGATCTCGCAATACATGGCCCCATCCATTCTCCCCTCAATACGGTGCAGTCGTCCTGTCCCCTTTGCAGAAAAGCATCCCCAAAGAATGATGTTTCCACCTCCATGCTTCACGGTTGGGATGGTGTTCTTGGGGTTGTACTCATCCTTCTTCTTCCTCCAAACACAGCGAGTGGAGTTTAGACCAAAAAGCTCTATTTTTGTCTCATCAGACCACATGACCTTCTCCCATTCCTCCTCTGGATCATCCAGATGGTCATTGGCAAACTTCAGACGGGCCTGGACATGCGCTGGCTTGAGCAGGGGGACCTTGCGTGCGCTGCAGGATTTGAATCCATGACGGCGTAGTGTGTTACTAATGGTTTTCTTTGAGACTGTGGTCCCAGCTCTCTTCAGGTCATTGACCAGGTCCTGCCGTGTAGTTCTGGGCTGATCCCTCACCTTCCTCATGATCATTGATGCCCCACGAGGTGAGATCTTGCATGGTGCCCCAGACCGAGGGAGATTGACCATCATCTTGAACTTCTTCCATTTCCATTTAAAAAAAACACACATTTTTTGGGGGGGGAAATGTTGCCTATTGTCCTGTAGCCCATCCCAGCCTTGTGCAGGTCTACAATTTTATCCCTGATGTCCTTACACAGCTCTCTGGCCTTGGCCATTGTGTAGAGGTTGGAGTCTGTTTGATTGAGTGTGTGGACAGGTGTCTTTTATACAGGTAACGAGTTCAAACAGGTGCAGTTAATACAGGTAATGAGTGGAGAACAGGAGGGCTTCTTAAAGAAAAACTAACAGGTCTGTAAGAGACGGAATTCTTACTGGATGGTAGGTGATCAAATACTTATGTCATGCAATAAAATGCTAATTAATTACTTAAAAATCATACAATGTGATTTTCTGCATTTTTGTTTTAGATTCCGTCTCTCACAGTTGAAGTGTACCTATGATAAAAATTACAGACCTCTACATGCTTTGTAAGTAGGAAAACCTGCAAAATCGGCAGTGTATCAAATACTTGTTCTCCCCACTGTAAGTGAGGTCCATACAGAAATGGTTTGTCGAGATCGGTGTGGAAGAACTTGACTGGCCTGCGTAGAGCCCTGACCTCAACCCCATCAAACACCTTTGAGATGAATTGGAACACCAACTGCGAGCCAGGCCTAATCGCCCAACATCACTGCCTGACCTCACTAATGCTCTTGTGGCTAAATGGAAGCAATTCCCCGCAGCAATGTTCCAACAACTAGTGGAAAGCCTTCCCAGAAGAGTAGAGGCTGTTATAGCAGCAAAAGGGGGACCAATTCCATATTAATGCCCATGATTTTGGAACGAGATGTTCGACGAGCAGGTGTCCACATACTTTTGGTCATGTAGTGTATGTACCACCATGAGAAGTATTAAACAGCCATCATCAGGGAAACATTTAAGAGTGTGGCTGTTTGACATTCAGATTTATACACGAGAGGCAAGTACTCAGCTACCATGGGAAAGAGCCCTTGAGAAATCACTAAAAATCACACTTTTTTAAAATGGAACATCCAATTTAGCTGTTTTTCTATGTCCACAACAATGCTTAAACCACATCAGGAGACCGCTTGAGGTCTGTGACATTTTTTAGGAATGTAGATTTTGGGGTGTAGTTACCCTTTAATTCTAGTGTGTAGGGTTGCAAGGGGTCGGAAACTTTCCAGGAAAATTTCCATAATTTGGGGAATTTTGTTTAAATTCATCAAAAAAGTTAGCTTATAACAGTGAACCTTTATTGTGGGATACACAAGGCAATTCTAGGTCTTGTGGCATATTTTAGTTAAACTATCCCCAATTCAACCCTCTGCATGCACAGTGCATTCTTCCATCACATGTACAGCTGATTCTCAAGATCTTGCACACTAATGAAATGCTATTGAGCCCACACTACTACACTGTCTGAGCCAGTTTTGATTACAATACTGGGTGGGGTGAATATATTTTATATGACATATATGATGTTTTGTTAACTAGTAAATAGTAGCCTACAACAAAGTGTGTTTTTAAATAATTTCTAACTAATTAGTTAGTTTTTGCTACCATGTGGGTTTTAGCTTGCTTGAGCCTGCTAACTGAGTGTTAATTCACCTGTTTCCATACATGTTTAATTTTAAAACATTTATCTTAAGGAGTTGTTTAATCTAACTGCTTAACTATTTATCTGTACATGGAATTGTATTTGGGGTTTTTTTACTCCTTTTTTTTCTAATCTTTACAGGGAACTGCCCCGGGCACTATCTGATGTATGGAGACATTTCACTGCAGCTAATGTAGAAGGAAAAGCTGTGTACATGTGCAAATACTGTGCCAAATCATATGTGAAGAATGCAACAAAGATGGAGAATAATCTGGCCAAGTGCATAAAGTTCCCTCGGCACTCACAACAAACAACCTCTGACAAATGTCCCTCTACTTCTATTTGAGGTGAAAATGATGAATCAGACACCTTATCGATAGCAACAGCTCATGGTCCTCCTTGAATCAGAAGTTTTGACTCAATGGAGGAACGTAGTCAGAGAAATGCTGATGAATGTCTTGCTCGAGCTGTGTACGCAAATGGTTCACCTCTGATGCTCACAGGTAATGTGAATTGGAAGAGATTTCTGAATGTTCTTCACCCAGCATACCCCCCTCCAACCAGACATGCTTTATCTACTAATTTGCTGGATGCAGAGTTCAACAGAGTTCAAGTGAAGGTCAAGCAAATCATAGAGAACGCAGACTGTATTGCAATAATCTCTGATGGGTGGTCGAATGTTCGTGGGCAAGGAATAATTAACTACATTATCTCTACTCCCCAACCAGTATTCTACTAGACACGCCGGTCTCTACATTGCAGATGAGTTAAAGGCAGTCATTAATGATCTTGGACCACAGAAGGTATTTGCACTTGTTACAGACAATGCTGTGAACATGAAGGCTGCTTGGTCTAAAGTGGAGGAGTCCTACCCTCACATCACACCAATTGACTGTGCTGCACATGCATTGAATCTGCTCCTCAAGGACATCATGGCACTGAAAACAATGGATACACTCTACAAGACAGCCAAGGAAATGGTTAGGTATGTGAAAGGTCATGAAGTTATAGCAGCAAACTACCTCACCAAGAAAACACCAAGAAAAGTGAGAAGAAAAGAGCACCACATTGAAGCTGCCCAGCAACATTCGTTGGGGTGGTGTTGTCGTCATCATGTTTGACAGTCTCCTGGAGGAGAAGGAGTCTCTCCAAGAAATGGCCATATCACAGTCTGCCAATATGGACAGCTCCATCAAGAGGATCCTCCTGGGTGATATATTTTGGGAGAGAGTGGTACGCTCCTGAAACCTATAGCAGTAGCCACTACCTACCTACCTACCCACCCACCCTCCCTCCATCCCTCTTCCAAGCAAGGGCTTTGGAATAGTGATGCAATTTGGCAGTCGTGCCAACATATCTCATCAACCACCTGGTGGAAGGGACTTTGTGGATCTGAGGCTCTTTCCCCTGTTGCCTCCATCATCCTCCAAATCCCACCAACATCAGCCGTCCTCAGAGTGCAACTGGTCCTTGTTTGGGAACAAGCACACAACAGGCTGACTAATATAAGGGTTGAAAAATTGGTGACCATCTGGGAAAATGTGAGGCTTTTTGAGCCTGACAACCAGCCATCCTCAACAAGGTTGGAAAGTGACAGTGAAGATGAGGCCTCAGAGTCTGATGTTCAAGAGGTGGACATTGAGGAGGTCCAGGGAGAAGACATGGAAGCCTGAGAGGAAGACAACCAAAGCTTTAGTTTCTAGACTATAATTTTACATATGTATGTTGAAAACGTTTTGGGAGATGCGATGGATCATTGGGGATCATTCAATATTCCCTTTCTTTTGTTGTTCAGTGAAATCATCCCATGTGAAGAGTCAACTCATTTAATAAAAGTTCAATTTTTTTTATTTCTATTGGATGGATTGAATCATTTGGAATTATGTCTGGTTATGATATGGTAAAGTTATCCAATGCAAATAACATCTACATTTAAATGGTATTAATATTAATTTGCTTATATTCCCTTAATTCCCACGGAAAGTTTCCACCTCTGAATATTCCCCAAAATGTGCAGCCCTACTAGTGTGCACCTAGCAAGAGTCTGTTATGTAGTGTTGTTTTTGTAGTGCACGTTTGGAAAACAAATACCCACTGGATTGATGCAACTATGCATGATATCATTCTACCATTTTAAGCATAAGTTACTTTGTAATTAACATTTAATTGAGAAGGTTTTTGGGAAACGCTTTCCATCTACCAGAAGACTTCTCGTTAGCATCATTGCTAGCGGCTACACAACCTGGTAGATGCGCTCACTGCGCATACACAGATGGGGAAGTTGCAGGAAATACAAATCACGGATGCATTCTGTTATATATCTTATAATAAACTTGCGCAAATAAATACAGTTTTCAATAAAACAATTTATATAGTTGAATTCTGTTTTAATGTCTGGATACCTAGATTCCATACCCGTTCTCCGCATCGCAGATTTTTATAGGGCCCTAGTAATGAGAACTCCTCATGTTCTGATGGTTGGCCATTGGATGATGATTGCTGCCCTGTGCTCCATTCATGCTCTGCGGTGTAGCTCATCATTGGCTTCTCTGCTGCCGTTGTCTCTGTCATTTCAGTGGTTTTGTCTTGGGTCTGCTGTGCTCGGCTGTAAGTCGGCCTGTTCTATATTTTACATGTATAAGTGTTGTTTTCAGATGTGCCTGTTGGTTTTCATGTCCTGACCAGAGGCTCTCTCTCGCACACCTCTCTTTCTCACACACCTCTCTCTCTTTCTCGCATACCTCTCTCTCTCTCTCTCGCACACCTCTCTCTCTCGCATACCTCTCTCTCTCTCTCACACCTCTGCCTGTAAATAATTCATTAGATCACTGGAGCTAGAGCTGGTGTGCAGAGTGAGGTGTTGTGGACCCTTTCAGGGGCCTGTGGTGTGTGCGATGACTGGCATACAGTGTGTGTGTGAGACAGACTGAGAGATGCATACCAGATGTTTGAGTAATGAGGTGGGTTTCACTGGAACGGAACACATTCCCAGGAATGTTTGCTGAAAGAAATTCTTCCTCGTCTGTCGAGCATGTTCTCCCTCCCCATCCCCCAAGAGGGTTTAGATTCGGTTAAGACCTATTTTTCTCCCTCCTCTCTCCATCTTAATGGTGTAATTCTCATTAAACCCAGAAACCTTTTGTGTGTGCTGAGTGTATCAATAAACACCATGTGTAGATGTTTGTGTTTCACACTGCGGTCTTTGATTTGTGTTTAATTCAGTCTTAAATGGTGGTTTTTTCCTTCTCATACGTTGTTTCAGCTCAGACCTAAATTGATTTAGGAGTCAGGTTATGTTTCACATGCAATGTAAGCACTGTGGTTCTCCCTGTGTTTAGCTGTGGGTGGAGGTCGGGGGGACAGATGAATAGCGGTGGCTGTAAATTCAATATCTTAAGCTGCTGTCTGCCCCTATGGGCCTGCCTTTGTTTATTTGTGTTAGCAAAGTAAAGTCTGGATACTCACCTGCACGTAAGCGGGTCTCTGTAGAGAGGGGACACACAAACGCCCCCGGGCCCGCCAGACATGAGACAGATTTCATCTCTCAAAGATATGAGATCGACTCACATGACTACTATGGACGGCTGTCGCACCGCAGCTGGTGTCTATGGGGGTGGTATTGAACTTTGCTGGTAGTGAGCATAGTGGGTGGATTCTGATCATTGGGATGTGACCGGGATGGCCAAAAAATACATAGACCAAACACAAAGGTAATTGAAATACAATAGAAATCCAGGCCATTATTGCCTGTGACTGTGTCTGTACTGGGCTGGGGCCGGGGCTGAGTAAGTGACTGATTGTGTGACTGTGGCTCCAGACAACCAGGTGGCGGTTGAGCCTCTTCATCCAGGCTCAATGGAGGGTGTTTAAGTGGCTGTGCCTCAGCAGCCCCTCCATGGCTCTCACTGGGGATCTGCCCAATCTACTGCTCTGCTGCTGCAGGCTGGCTGGCTGGCTGATATGGGGAAGAGTATGCCCCTACCTTTTTAATTGTTCATATTGAATTCATGTGCTAATGCCCTATGATTCAGCATAGGGCATTAATTGTTCATAATTGTTCATATTGTTCCTTGCCCAGCATGTTGCATCGTCTAGTTACTTTCTTGGTTGAGTTGCTGTTAATCAACTACTGTAGCTATAAAGCATGTTGATGTGGGTCTATTTTCTGGAGAGGAACAGGAACAGGCTCCTCATGTCATTGAGTCATCACTTGGTTGTCAGCTTATGATCAGTACACCCACTCAGATTTAGAGATGTAGGGTCTGGCACAATCCAGTCTGGCTAAATATATACTTTCATGTGTTTTCGCTATCACCTGAAAGTCACATTACTTGTCTTACATTACACATTATCAAATAAATGCTTCTGTTGCTTATGTAATGTAGCCAAGGCTATCTATATCCAAGATGGAGCGCTTTTCGATTCAGTTCCCTGAGCAGCAGTGTATCACTTCAGCCCTGCACAAACCTCTCCCTTGGCAGTGATGTAACCACACAATCACAACAGCCTGTCAGTGTGTAATATGTGTCTATCTGCAACGATTAAAAATAACACTGCGTTCTCCCCTTCTCTTTCAGTCCTCTGCGCCAAAAACCTGGTGAAGAAAGATTTCTTTCGTAAGTAACCCAATGAAAGCTGTGTTTCTGATCTCGACTCCATGTTAAATGACTTTATAGTTTCATAGTCAGGGGGCTTGAGGGCTTTGACTTCTGCAGTGTGAGATATGTATCACCCATGAGAAATGTGAAATGTGGGTCAGTTTGAGCTGATAAGAGGGCCTGCTGCCAGCTGCTAGAGTTCCCTACCAGCATAACACCATGCTAACACACTCAACCAGCCACTACACTACACCAGCAAAGAGGAAAGAGTTTGTAGCCTGTAATATTACTACTGATATGTTTGTGGGGAGCAAGATGAGCTCACCACGTCACCATGATGTAGCTTATTATCAATATTAGCCAAGAATTTGTAATAAAACAAGGCCTATTTTATTGCCTCTATTTCTGCATTCACATTTCATGCCTTGAGTCACACAGGTCTGAAATATCTTTAAGTATGGGATATCAGAGGGAAACAGCACAGCATTTCAGTGTGTGCTATGTGTCCATAGTGGCCCCAGTGTTTTGGTGTGTTTGGGTCAGGCTGTCATGGAGAGTGTGTGTTAAGGTCCCTCACTCAGGTGGTTTCTCTGGTGCCCATTCCAGTACTCAGGGGCTGAGTAAACATTCACTCAGTCAGGGCCTGGGTGGAGAGACCTCTGGGAGTGTGTGGCAGCAAGGCAGGCTTGTCTCTGTGGGATAGTGGCTTTATGTATATGGAGAGATGTATTTCTAGGTGCAGTTTTGTTTGTGTGTGTGTGTGTGTCCACCACACCCAGGCTGTGTGCAGGTGAATGTCATCCAACAGGTCCCTCAGGTCTGTCTATAAGTGTCAATGTCATTTCCACCCGTATCTCTAGATATCTGTCACTCTGCTCAGGTTCAGTCACACTATCAGATTCACACATCAGCCATTCATTCCTAGACTGTCACAGAATGTTATTCATCAAAAGTCCTCTTTTTTCCCCCCCGTTCAGAAACAGGATAGTCTCACTTCCATCTGCATAATGAAATCATCAAATATTGATGGAGGGATGCCTGTAACATTTTCTTCTAGTACAGCATGTCCTTGGCCAGGCCAGTGTGCTGAGGCAGAGTGTGTGTGTGTGTGTTCCCCTGCAGGCCTCCCTGATCCCTTTGCCAAAGTAGTGGTGGACGGCTCAGGACAATGTCACTCCACAGACACCGTGAAGAACACCCTCGACCCCAAGTGGAACCAGCACTACGACCTGTGAGTCCCCTCATCACTTAACCCACATAATGGATAGCGCAGAGCTTGTGCTTGACATACCATCCATATAGAAGCAGCTGTGACAATAATGGAAACGGTGTATCTAACAGAAACCATACATTAACCCGCCGATTTAGTAATGAACCAGCATTCTGCTTAACCCCAGACCCTCTTTATAACCATCACCAGTGCTCTCTATGCTATATCTATGTCACAGGAGGCTGCTGAGGGGAGGACAGCTCACAATAATGGCATCAAACACATAGTGTTTTATACAATTCCACTTATTGCGCTCCAGCCATTACCACGAGCCCGTCCTCCTCAATTAAGGTGCCACCAACCTCCTGTGGTCTACGCATTCCCTCACCTCACCCAACTCCAATGTGCCAAGTGGATATCAGGGATGTGTCAGACATTGATTCTGCAGGATCTGGATGCCCTACAGTAAGCTGTGTTTATGTCTGCCCTCTCACTTATCTGTAGGGCAGTGATGACAACTCCACTGGGGTAGCTAATGTGAAAAATAAAAACATTTAAATAGAACCGTGGGGTGGGGGACTCATCTCAGAAGCCTTTTTACCTTTTGGACAGAAATATGTCATGTCTTGTTGCACCCAGGTTGCTTTTCCCAAAGACTGCTTGTCTTGTGAAAGCAACCTGGAAAAAGAAAGGCAGGGAGAGTGAAAGTTTCCAGTATTTGCCCAGTGTTTATCCAGCCGTCACGCGTAGCTAACAGAAAGAGGAAGCACATGTCTCCGTTTGTTTGGTTGCTCAGGATACCGGACCCTCTCCCAACATGGCTGTTTAATTAGCTGTCCATGTCCCGTTTGACAGGAGGGAAACAGCCCTTAGTCAGTCAGTCCCACTGTGGAGGAGAGTGAGGGCTGGACACAGTGATGGATGGGTGAACCGTGACCTGTGTGCTCCCCAGACGGAGCCAAACGCACGCACACACACACACAACTCTCTCCAGATTTGTTTTTTAACCTGGAACCTGCCAGTGTTCCTTCCTGTTAATGGCTATGTTCAACCTTTAGGTGCCCCCCTCCTGTGTGTCAGGGTTAAGGACTACTACTCAATGCTAAGGAACATGGACACTCCTCAGTTTGTGGAGTCTAATTGACTGAGGGCAGCTAAGCACACTCACACCTAGTCAAATGGTGTCTGAAAGCACCTGGTGCTCAAGCTCAGCACAGCCAACTGCGTAAAAGCCTTTGCTTAGTTGATACTGACACTTTTTTCCATTGGTTGTATGTGCACAGCGTGAGGAAGTGTATGTGCTCATGGCAACATTGACACGTCAGGGCCTCCTCAGTGGTGCTGTCAGTGGTCAGATCAACAGACTGGCCCATGACCACTGACCCCAGCCAGCATTGTTGCAGGAAGTGGCCTGCATGCCAAAGATAGCAGACTGTGTCTCACTGGCAAACTGCCTCTCCTTCACTCCTAATCCAGCCCAGTTGAAGTATGTGGAGCAGACAGACTCGACTGTAATACGGCTCTGTGACCCTATGAGGGACAAACCAGGGGACAAACCTATCAGTTTCTATTTCAGCACGCTACAATCTACATTTATACTAAGAAGTATTCTATGTAAATGAATATGTGAGGGAAAAAATGCCCATGTGCACTATTGTCTAGTTACTTTCTTGGTTGAGTTGCTGTTAATCAACTACTGTAGCTATAAAGTATGTTGATGTGGGTCTATTTTCTGGAGAGGAACAGGAACAGGCTCCTCATGTCATTGAGTCATCAATTGTCACATGCTTCGAAAACAACAGGTGTAGACCAACAGTGAAATGCTTACTTAACAGGCCCTTCCCAACAAGGCAGAGATTTTTTTTTAGAAATAATAGAAAAATAATAACATGAGGAATAAATACACAAATCACGCAGCTATAAAAAACACAGGACAGGTGCAAAATGCCAGAACGAAATACACAAAAGACAGATACACGATACATGATACATAGTGTGGAAGTATGAAAAAGTATAAAAATACAAGTCTGGAGTGCAAAAAGCTATAAAAAGGCATTGCATATTATGAGTGAATGGCTGAATATGTACACTATACATTGTTACAGAGTGTTAGGTGAAAACAATTATACAAATATTGTAAGTTGAAAAAATATTTAAAAAATAAAATATTTGCATGGTTAACTATACTATACAGGTCGATAACTTGGCTTTCTACACAGGGTAGCAGTACTGAGTCGATGTGCAGGGGTAAGAGGTAATTGAGGTAGATATGTACGTATAGGTAGGGATAAAGTGACTAGGCAACAAGATAGATAATCAACAGTAACAGCAGCGTATGTGATGAGTCAAAAGAGTTGGTGCAAAATGGGTCAATGCAGATTGTCCAGGTAGCTATTGGTTAACCATTTAGCAGTTTTATGGCTTGGGGGTAGAAGCTGTTCAGGGTCATGTTGGTTCCAGACTTGGTGCATTGGTACCTCTTGCCGTGCGGTAGCTTCCTGAGGGGGAAGAGGCGTTGTTGTTGTGCCTTCACGACTGTATTGGTGTGTAGACCATGATAATTCCACCACTCCACTACTGCCCTGTGTATGGGGGCGTGTTCGGCCCTCTGTTTCCTTTTCAGTTCCTTTGTCGTGCTGACATTGAGGGAGTGGTTGATGTTCTGGCACCACACTGCCAGGTCTCTGCCCTCCTCTCTATAGGCTGTCTCATCGTCATCGATGATCAGGCCAACCACTGTTGTGTCGTCAGCAAACTTAATGATGGTGTTGGAGTCGTGCGCGGCCATGCAGTCGTGGGCGAACAGGGAGTACAGGAGGGGACTAAGCACGTATCCCAGAGGGGCCTCCGTGTTGAAGGTCAGCGTGGCGGATGTGTTGTTACCTACCCTTACCACCTGTGGGTGGCCCATCAGGAAGTCCAGGATCCAGTTGCAGAGGGGGGTGTTCAGTGCGTTCTGTGTGGTTTGATGCGTTCGATAAATCCAACGTTTGCATCAAACTGTATGCATAAACGGGTTGACAGAAATGGTAGCAGAAGGTTAATGTTGAACTATTGTTGCACACTCATCTAGATGATGCTGCATACTATTTTGCGCAACGTCGCAGTCAGTGTGTTCAAAGCGTTAGTCCTGTTTTGACTGTTTGATGGCTCGTTGGAGGTTGTAGCGGGATTTCTTATAAGCGTCCGGAATACTGTCCTGCTCCTTGAAACCGGCAGCTCTAGCCTTTAGCTCAGTGCGGATGTTGCACTTATTAATGATGCCGGTAACTGATATGGTAACCTCCTCAATTTTATTGGCTGAATCGCATATCATATTCCAGTCTGTGCTAGCCAAACAGTCCTGTAGCTTAGCATCCACTTTATCGGACCACTTCCGTATTGTGCACGTCACTGGTATGTAATGATGATGTTAATGCATCTCCTATACCTTCATAGATACAAGTATTGGGATGAAAAGACAAGTGCACAATGTTCTGTTCCCATAGCCTGGCCCAGGCCCTTGTCCCATCTCTGCTGCTATGGGGACTGGGGGAACAGGTGGCGGTAGTGTCCCCAGGGCCCAGCTGGTCCTGTCCTGCCCGCTGAGGAAGTGTGACTTAACACACACCGCCACCTCTCAGGCCAAGAGCTAACGCGTTTATTTCTGGCACAATGTGGTTGGATGCAGCCTGGCCTGCCTAGCACCAACTGCCATGCAATATGTCATATACTGTACCTCAACCAACCAGAGACATAACATAGAGATGGCCTAAGAGGAGAAACTCTTTATCTTAGTACAAGTAATCATATTATCCGAGAGTTTGGTATGTGTAAAGTGTATGTAAACATCTTGTTTTGAAAAGCTTAATCCAATGTCTAGTCTACTGCCTTTATTATTTGATACAATAATCATATCCAGATCTGTGTTGGATGTAATAATTCCCCCCTACAAATCTCTCCTGCATTCTAATGCTCTCAGATAGCACTCCAGACAGGCATTTGGCTTCCACTCAAAATGTCCAGACGTCTTACTTACAGCCCCATTGTTTCACATATTTATTTTCCTCACTTACACTATCCCTCTTTCTATCTCTCTTTCAGTCTCTCCTCCTCCTCCCTGTCTCTTTCATTCTCCCTGTCTCCGGGTGATTTTGGGTCGAAGGTCTGCCTTTGGATGATTTATGACTCGTTTGTCTCGTACCCAGGAACTCAGGGTCGGGAGTCGCACATTCACAGACGCCAGGAGGAAAATCCCTCTGACACCTCCTGACTGTGTCCTTGTGGGGACGCAGCCTGCGGTGACAGGCAGCCCCTGAGCGGATGTGTGCCTCCCCAGCGGGGACATCCAGGCACAGACTGGCCTGTTGGAGCAGTATATTCACACAGGATTTAGTAACAGCGCAAGTACGTTGGAAGTGACTAGTCTCTCTCTTCTCTCCTTAGGTATATTGGCAAGTCTGACTCCATCACCATCAGTGTGTGGAACCACAAGAAGATCCATAAGAAGCAGGGGGCTGGCTTCCTGGGTTGTGTACGCCTTCTATCTAACGCCATCAACCGCCTCAAAGACACCGGCTGTAAGGACTACCTGATTTGGATTAGTGTGTGTATGTGCGTGTGTATTTAATGCTGTGAGGTAATGTCTGTGTAGTGACCCATTGTCTGTCCCACAAACTGAGTCACAGGCTAGCAGAGTCACAGGCTAGCGGAGTCAAGGCCAATAATCCTTTGCTCTTGTCACAGTGACACATTGAGCTGTACCCGCTCAGCGCCCACACTCTCTCCCTACTCCTGACAGGGCACAGACCAGGGTGTGAGAGGGGTCACAGTCTGCAGCGCCAGAACAGGAAAAGCCAATCAGCATCAGCCCATGGCTAAATGAGATTGAGGCTTGGCGCTCCAAGCCAACGCAGCAGTGCCAGCCAGGCAGGGACCCAGTGATGGCTTTACCAAAGGGCCTCCCCCTCCAACTGTATGTTTACTATGCCGTTAGGCCGTGCGACGGTCTTGTAGATGAAAAAAAAAAATCCCACTGCTTTTCCCAGAAGCCCCTGACACTTGTTTTCCTTGAAAACCTGAACACTGTGCCACAGCTGTGAGTAGTTTGCTCTGCATTTCCTCTCATTCCCCCCTCCTCACCCCCTCCACCCTTCTCACCCCCTCCACCCTTCTCTCTCTCCACCCTCGTCTATCCCATAGACTGGCAGCATACATGCGCCACAGTGACTAACCTCCGTTTATCTCGGTCTGCAAATCTAGACAACCGCTCATTTCACTCAGACATGCATAATTGTACAGCTATTTTAATGTAAGCATAGATTTGTTATGTCCCTCGGTTGTGGTCTTTTTCAAGTGTATGTTTGTCATTCTTTCGCTTGTGCCTTTTTCAGCTGTTGCACTGTGTCCTGCCCACAGGCGTTTTAGGGGGCTTTGGGTTTGTGTGTGCGCGCTCATTGCCCCGGCCTTGTAACGGTTTGACCGGTCATGTTTTGGTCCCTGTTTAGTGTAGACGCACATCCTGAGCTGATCTGCATGACACTCAGACAACAGTGAACAGATAGTGGCATTTCTCATGTCTGCAGGCAACGTGGTGTTCCTGATAATTGTTTTGGGGTCCTTTTTTATATATATTTTTTTCCAGCCTGGGTTGAGAACTTAGACAAAGAGTTTCCAGACATTGGCAAGGGTTAATGTCCGTGTTCAGTCTGGGTGGAATAGTGCCGGCTTTGTGCAGAGATTTGTCAAATGTTTGACCTCTGTAGTGAACTGCAGGCTGCTCAGTACCGACGCTGTGGTTTTTTAACGGCCCATGGCCACTCTACAGACCATCTGTTTCAGTGCATATCCCATACCCAGCCTCCAAGGGAGGGGGAGAGAGAGCGAGGCATTCACTGTAGGTGATGTAAACGATACGGAGCAAACAGACTTGTCTGCAGGGAGAAAAACCCTCCCAACACATGCTAGTTTACATTTCTCTGACAGTCTCCTTTCCTCTCTCTCCTCTCCTATTCCCTTTCCTTCCTCTCTCCTCCTTCCCCTCTCTCCTCCACAGATCAGAGATTGGACATGAACAAGCTGGGCCCCAATGACAGTGACACAGTGAGGGGTCAGATAGTGGGTGAGTACAGCGGTGACCAGCAGGCCACACAGACCGTCACGTACATTCACATTAAATGTGTTGTTATGTAACTGAAGTGTTACAACTCCATTATTAGAACCTCAGGCTAACCACACTTGTTTTTATAATGCTGATAAGACCTCACTACACCACTGCGCATAGAAAGAGAACTGGGAAAGGGAACAAAACCCCCTCACAACACCATCTAGGCTCCCTCCAGTAACCTGAGCCTGCAGGGTGACTTATTTTCCCAGTGATTCGTTGGTGTGTAAAGCGTTGAGTGCTGACCCTGAGCGTGCCGTGCTTCTGACACCAGGCTTTACTAGCACCTCCCTCAGACTTCAGACGGCACAAACTTCCATCTGCACCCCAGGGCCTTGTGACAGACAGTCACTGCACCGCTGCCACTCCATTTTACCTCTAAGCCACCAACATGGGCACTCAACAGCCTGGGTGGTGGCAGAGAGGCCAGGGTTAGCTAGCTACAGTATACATAGAGGCTAGCTTTGATACCAGCCCTCCATTCACTTCTTGGGTCCTCTCCAGAACTAGGATTCGGGACTGGCCAGACCACTGTCAGAGTGCAGACGGCTGGTACTTCTACTTCCAAACACGATCCTCTTGTCACCCACAAGGATTTGACCGTCTGATCCTCTTAAAAATGGATACCCCGTTTAGCCCTAAATAAAATCATTACAGTATTGCATTACAGCAATTCAGAGCTTAAAATAGTTCCATTTTAGTCTCTGGTATGAGAGGACATGAATAGAGCTGGATTCTACCACCCAGCCCTTCTCATAAGTGTGTCTGTGTATCTGTGTCCACAGTGAGCCTGCAGTCCAGAGACCGGATAGGCACAGGAGGCCCAGTGGTGGACTGCAGCCGTCTGTTTGACAATGACCTGCCAGACGGGTGAGTACCGTACCCACCACCACACCACAACCCCAGTGGACACACTACCATCACATCATACCCTCACAGCAGAGCCTATCATAACCACACTGCACAAACAAAAGTGATCCAGACAGCATGTGGTGTGGTGTCCAAGACTCCAATCCAAGTAGCCAGAGGCTCTGCTGTTCAGACTCTTCACCAGCTTAGCACGACTGACCTCAGCACTGAGCCAATGATGTTGGCTGGGGTTAGGGAGTCTAGTCTGAGGTTGGTGTGCGCCAGAGGAATTGGGTGAGCAGATGGGAGACTGGGTCCTATTAGCTAGCAAGAAGCTCTGTGGGGAATATGTTTTCAAACAGAGTGAAACAGGAGGTACTACCTGAACTTGGTTGCACTCATTGTCCACTCACTGCTTTGTATATGTGTGTGTTTGTATCTGCTGCATCCAGCTGGGAGGAGCGAAGGACTGCGTCTGGACGAATCCAGTACTTGAACCACATCACACGCACCACACAGTGGGAGAGGCCTACCAGGTGAGTCAACCTGGCCTCAAAGACTAGACGTAACATAGTACATTTAAATGTGACACTCAAATTAGTATAATATGTTTGGTATGGTTACCGAGCTGGTCATGGGTGCACCTCAGCTACGCTCAAGGTACTAAACGATATCATAACCGCCATCGATAGAAGACAGTACTGTGCAGCCGTCTTCATCGACCTGGCCAAGGCTTTCGACTCTGTCAATCACCGCATTCTTATTGGCAGACTCAACAGCCTTGGTTTCTCAAGTGACTGCCTTGCCTGGTTCTCCAACTACTTCTCAGACAGAGTTCAGTGTGTCAAATCGGAGGGCTTATTGTCCGATCCTCTGGCAGTTTCTATGGGGGTGCCACAGGGTTCAATTCTTGGGCCAACCCTTTTCTCTATATACATCAACAATGTCGCTCTCGCTGCTGGTGACTCTCTGATCCATCTCTACGCAGACGACACCATTCTGTATACATCTGGCCCCTCTTTGGACACTGTGTTAACTGACCTTCAAACAAGCTTCAATGCCATACAACACTCCTTCCGTGGCCTCCAACTGCTCTTAAATGCTAGTAAAACTAAATGCATGCTTTTCTATCGAAGGCTGCCCGCACCCGCCCACCGGACTATCATCACTACTCTCGACGGGTCCGACTTAGAATATGTGGACTCCTACAAATACCTAGGCGTCTGGTTAGACTGTAAACTCAACTTCCAGACATTAACCTTCTCCAATCCAAAATTAAATCTAGAATCGGCTTCCTATTTCGCAACAAAGCCTCCTTCACTCATGCTGCCAAACATGCCCTTGTAAAACTGACTATCCTACCGATCCTTCGGCAATGTCATTTACAAAATAGCCTCCAACACTCTGCTCAGCAAATTGGATGTAATTTATCACAGTGCCATCCGTTTTGTTACCAAAGCCCCATATACTATCCACCACTGCGACCTGTATGCTCTCGTTGGCTGGCCCTCATTACATATTCGTCGCCAAACCCACTGGCTCCAGGTCCTCTATCTAAGTCTTTATTAGGTAAATCCCAGCCCTATCTCAGCTTGCTGGTCACCATAGCAACACCCACCCGTAGCATGCGCTCAAGCAGGTATATCTCACTGGTCACCCCCAAAGCCAACACCTCCTTTGGCCGCCATTCCTTCCAGTTCTCTGCTGCCAATGACTGGAACAAATTGCAAAAATCCTTGAAGCTAGAGGTTCCTATCTCCCTCACTAACTTTAAGCATCAGCTGTCAAAGCTGCTTATCGATCACTGCACCTGTATATAGCCCTTCTGTAAATAGCCCACCCTACTACCTCATCCCCATATTTATTTTATTATTTTCGCTAATTTTGCACTCCAGTATCTCTATTTGCACATCATAATTTGCACATCCATCATTCCAGTGTTGATGCTAATCTGTAATTTATCTCACCACTATGGCCTATTTATTGTCCTACCTTCCTAACCTTACTGCATTTTGCACTACATTTGCACACTCTGTATATAGATTTTCTATTGTGTTATTGACTGTACGTTTGTTTACTGTGTAACTCTGTGTTGTTTTTTGTCGCACTGCCTTGCTTTGTCTTGGCCAGGTCGCAGTTGTAAATGAGAACTTGTTCTCAACTGACCTACCTGGTTAAATAAAGGTGAAATAAAATAAAATAAAATACATAAGACACAAGGTTACTGAGGGAGGTTGGTTGGGGAGGATGGGTGGGCGTAGAATGCAAACTTTGCTACTTTTTTGCTACTTTTCAACTACTTAGCATGTTAGCTAACCCTTCCCCTAACCTTAACTCCTAACCCTAACACCTAGCCTAGCTAACATTAGCCACCTAGCTAACGTTAGCCACAACAAAGTGGAATTCGTAACATATCAAACATATTACAAATTCGTAACATATCATACGAATAGTAATTTGTAACATATCATACAAAATGGATGATGGACATCCACAAATGAATATCAATCATACTAAATGGAGGGAGACAGATTTACATTTATGTTACGTCTGTCCCTGAGTCCAGGTTGAGGGAGTACAGTTTTACCCACTACCCAGCCTCAAACCCATGAAATGAGGCATGAGCCCCAAGGCCTAGACAGCATTGAATTTGTGTTAGGAGACACTGCAGACTATTGAACAGGGCCATAAGACTGATGCTCCAGACAGCATTGTTGCTCCCCAGTCCTCTCTCTCTCTCTCTCTCTCTGCTCCCTTATCAGCTCCCTTCCTGTTACTCTGCTCTGCTCTACACTGACCTCAGGCCCCTCACACACTAAACTGTGTGTGTGTGTGTGTGTGTGTGTAGCTGTGTCTGTCTCTGCCTCACTGATCTCATGTTGCTTAACAAAGCAGGAGCAAGCCAATGTCTAGCCCTAGCATCTAAGCACTCATATTAGAAGCACAGTTAGATTTGAAATATGAATAGACACTGGTCTGATTTGAACAAACCTACCATGAAGGATATAATATAACCCACCATCCCTGTTTGATGTCCTCCCTCTCCTCCTGTTCCCTGTCTGATATTCTCCCTCTCCTCCTGTTCCCTGTCTGATGTTCTCCCTCTCCTCCTGTTCCCTGTCTGATGTCCTCCCTCTCCTCCGGTTCCCTGTCTCTCCCAGGCCTGCGTCGGAGTACTCTAGCCCGGGCCGGCCTCTCAGCTGCATCGTGGATGAGAACATGCCCATCCTGAGCACCAACGGGGCCACGCCCACCGTCCCGTGTGTCCCGTCCAGCGACCAGCGGGCCCAGGAGAGACGCGTCCGCTCCCAGAGACACAGGAACTACATGAGCAGGACACACCTCCACACGCCCCCAGACCTGCCTGAGGGATACGGTTAGTGGAAAGAGGAATCTAACACACATTATGGACACAGCGGACATACACAAACAAACACACTATAGGACGACTAGACTGGAGCATTCTATATTATGAACCAAGGACATACGTTTCTCCTTCTGTTTTAAGACCGGTGTCATCGTTGCAATGCCTCAGTGTTAACTGCCTGCCTCCCTCCTCTCTTCGGCCAAACGCAAGACTGAACTATCCTGCATTTTGCACTACATTTGCACGCTCTGTATATAGATTCTCTACTGTGTTATTGACTGTACGTTTATTTATTCTCATGTGTAACTCTGTTGTTTTTTGTTGCACTGCTTTGCTTTGTCTTGGCCAGGTCGCAGTTGTAAATGAGAACTTGTTCTCAACTGGCCTACCTGGTTAAATATAGGTGAAATAAAAATAATAATCTGTGTCCCTATTCAGGCCCCATTTTAAAGGCCTTATTGAATTGATCTAGCACTTAAAGGCTGGCGGCAGCCGCTCACTCCTCCCCCTCCTCTCTCCTTCCTCACACGCAGCCCAAGGGCGGCAGCTTGATCCTCAGACACTGTGTAGTCTTGCTGAGGATTTAGGAGTGCGGGCTAGATGAGTAAATCACAGCAGCCCAGCCCCAGTCCAGCCCTTCAAGATTAGGAGGGTGCTGTCTCTTTTTGGGGCCAGCTCCTCTGAACCGCTGTCAGCAGCCCCAGTGGCGGGCCAAGGTCGGCCAAGAAGTGTCACTCTGTGTCGAATGCATTGGGCTCGGCAGGGAGAGGGAGGGGTGGAGGTTATGTACATGCATGTTAGAGAGGCAGGGCGGTGGGTCCAAAGGAATGCCAGAGAAGAGTTTCCCAGCTCATGGAAATATCTCTGTCAAGCTGTGATGAATGAGCTCACCGACACACAGACAACAAACCCTCTTCTCCCCCCTATCAGCCCTGCAACTGGGATCCAAACTTACTCACTCCTTGCTTTTATCTCTGTCTATATAATCTCTCTTACGTACACACACACACACACGCTTGGAGCAAGATATGCATGCACATTGATGCACCAATGAAAATCCTCACAGTGGAATAAATGTAGAACTAAGAACTTTATTTTCCTCATCATCCACTGACATCTCTCACTCATCTCTCACGTGTGTGCACTTGTCTGTAACCATTTCTCTGTACCTCCAATATCTGTATGAGTACCCATGCTGTTGTTCCCCCTTACAGAGCAGAGGACCACGCAGCAGGGCCAGGTGTACTTCCTCCACACCCAGACAGGAGTCAGCACATGGCACGACCCCCGAGTGCCCAGGTATACCCACCACCACTGTCTGAACACACAATGCCCAGGTATACCCACCACAACTGTCTGAACACACAGTGCCCAGGTATACCCACCACAACTGTCTGAACACACAATGCCCAGGTATACCCACCACAACTGTCTGAACACACAATGCCCAGGTATACCCACCACAACTGTCTGAACACACAGTGCCCAGGTATACCCACCACAACTGTCTGAACACACAGTGCCCAGGTATACCCACCACAACTGTCTGAACACACAGTGCCCAGGTATACCCACCACAACTGTCTGAACACACAGTGCCCAGGTATACCCACCACAACTGTCTGAACACACAATGCCCAGGTATACCCACCACAACTGTCTGAACACACAGTGCCCAGGTATACCCACCACAACTGTCTGAACACACAGTGCCCAGGTATACCCACCACAACTGTCTGAACACACAGTGCCCAGGTATACCCACCACAACTGTCTGAACACACAGTGCCCAGGTATACCCACCACAACTGTCTGAACACACAGTGCCCAGGTATACCCACCACAACTGTCTGAACACACAATGCCCAGGTATACCCACCACAACTGTCTGAACACACAGTGCCCAGGTATACCCACCACAACTGTCTGAACACACAGTGCCCAGGTATACCCACCACAACTGTCTGAACACACAGTGCCCAGGTATACCCACCACAACTGTCTGAACACACAGTGCCCAGGGATACCCACCACCACTGTCTGAACACACAATGCCCAGGTATACCCACCACAACTGTCTGAACACACAATGCCCAGGTATACCCACCACAACTGTCTGAACACACAGTGCCCAGGTATACCCACCACAACTGTCTGAACACACAGTGCCCAGGGATACCCACCACCACTGTCTGAACACACACATGCTCTGTACACTATACCCAGTTTACTCATGAAGCATTTCCAACACAAATTATTTAAGGCTGATAACAAAAGCAGGATAATCTGGGATGCTGTAATGTAGTTTTATGCAAGTTTGGGTGGGGGAGTTATATAAACCATCACCTACCTCCACCTATGTTTATGTAATGGGATGGACAAACAGTAGCTAGCTATCCTCAGGTTCGATTCCCGGGACCGCCCGTATGTGAAATGGTATGTAAAGGTATCTGATAGGATTCACAGCAGACACCTCTGGCAGGACCTCTGCCTCGAGACTCTCAGCTTTCAGCACACAGCCTTCAGCCCTACTGTACATATGGCTCAGAGACTCCACTCACTCAGGCATGTGTGTCATGGATTACCACAGGCCCAAAGGAGAACACACATCAACACGTCAGTGTACTGGGAATAGAGTCAATAGAAAGAAAGTCAGTGATTTGAAAAATACGTAGACAGTGCTGTTCTCTTGCCCCATTGAAATACGTGTGATAGATGTTTTTCTTGCACTTGATGCTATTCTATTGCTCCCGCCACACCCTGGTTGTGTGTGCAGCAGATGCTGGGCTGCCAACCTCACAGTGCTGAGAGGCTTGGTCATTTTGGCTGGGCCTCAGTCCGATAAGTCACTACCAGTGAAGTGGGGCTGCTGTAATTTCTTAAAGTTGCTCTCCACGGACAGCAAAAGGAGTCCAGCTGAAAGGATTGCCTGGCAGCAATAAATAATTTAGACAGGAAGAAGGAAAAATGTAATAAAAGTGATGTCGTTTTGGAATCTTTTCTCGCGCCTCTCTGTTTCCCAGTTACCGTCAGCCTTGAGGTTTGCCTCATACCTTGACTTTGATTGGTCTTACGACTCGTTCTTTCTTAGATTTTTTTCTCATCTTTCTTTTCTGCCCTTCACCTCCAACTGTGTTGTGTATTTGTGGTTCCCAGAGACCTGAGTAATGTAAACTGTGAGGAGTTGGGCCCACTGCCCCCGGGCTGGGAGATCAGGAACACTGCCACCGGCCGGGTCTACTTTGTGGACCACAACAACCGCACCACCCAGTTCACAGACCCGCGCCTCTCCGCCAACCTGCATCTAGTCCTCAAGTGAGTATTGGGTTATACCAGTGCCACAAATTGAACATGGTGCAGAGCTACATAACAGCCCAGATTAAATGAGAAGTAGTTGAGGGAGAACTGTACTGTATGACTGGCTGGCAGTGTGGCTGTGTAACTGTGGTGTTTTGTGTTCTGCAGCCCAAGCCCCAATGGTTCCCGTAGCAGCATCGAAAGTCAGAACAGTCAGATCAGGTGAGGCCATCTATTTCTCCCCTCTATTCTATGGCCGACCTCTATTTCTCCAACACTTGGCTCTGGGGAGACAGAACAGACTGCACACAGACAGATACACACACAGACATATTGACTCCCCCACACAGGATGTTTTACAGGAGAGTCCAGTGCCAAGGTGTGTTAAACACCTGTTGGGGTTCAGCTATTAGAGCAGCCTTTCTGTGCACACACTCTCCCTCACACACTCCCACACCCATCCAGACACACACACATCCACACACACTGCACGCACAAGGCTAAATTCCACCGCCCTGCAGTGGTTTTGATCATGCAGGGGTTTTAGCACACAATCCGTCACAAAGCTGGCTTTGGCTCGACATCAGATAGCAATGTGGAAACCAAGACTGATGTGTCTGTGGCTGAGGAGCGTCTTACGTCCAGGAAACTGAGCATAAATTTGATGCCCAAGTCAATGAATGAATTGTGCGTGTGTGCGCGCGCTTCAGAATTTCTCCTCGCAGCTGTTCAAACACGGGCCATGTAACGATAGCCCCAGCATTACCCGCAGTGCAATGTAAAGGTGGAGCGGAGTACTGACCTCATTCCTGCTCCGTGCCGGGAGAGGCGGAATGCATCGATGGAGAGATCTGATGTTATTTTCCCCTATTCTGACAGATCAAAGAACGTGTTTGGGACTTTTTCCTTTTTCTGCGGTCCTCCGAAAATCTTATAAAAACCCAGGCTGGCAGGCCATGTATGTTTGTAATGCAGGAATCTTGTCTTAAGCACAATAATGTCCAGATGTGTGAAAAGCAGTGCACAGTGTTTCTCCTCTTTAAAAAAAAAACACTGGTCTGATTATTATTTCACTTTAAAGTTGAGAATTAGAGTTTTCTAGATTATTGATGTCTTTGTTTGAGAGCAATAATTGTATTGAAATGAAAGGCGTTCAAGCCGAGCCAACCGCGGGTCTGTGGCCATTAGAATGATGTACGATGGACCCTGGGTCCAACCACATACCTTCCCTGGGTGCTGCATTTACACAGGCAGCCCAATTTTTATATTCTTTCCACTAATTGGTATTTTGACCAATCAAATCAAATCTTTTCACATCAGATCTTTTTCAGAGCTGATCTGATTGTTCAAAAAAACAATTAATGAAAAAAATCTCAGAATTTGGATCGCTAGGTGTGCGCTAATGTAACACACATAGGGTGGTGGCTCAGAGGTTTGGAGCCTGCTAAAGTCTGC
Source organism: Thymallus thymallus (assembly GCA_023634145.1). Classification (NCBI taxonomy): domain Eukaryota; kingdom Metazoa; phylum Chordata; class Actinopteri; order Salmoniformes; family Salmonidae; genus Thymallus; species Thymallus thymallus. The sequence continues at coordinate 21,187,335 of CM042397.1, read as the reverse complement.
TGGTTGGCAGAGGGCTCATGGGCCTGGCCCAGTCTGACTGGATCATGCTATCTGAGAATACCTTCTCTGATTCTGTCCCCTCACTGACCGCTGTGGACTCTGGCTGAGACAAAGGGTGGGAGTGACATTCCAACCAGCGACAAACCTCTGGAAAAGATATCAGAAGGCCGGCATGGTTTTCCATCAAGACATCTGCCTTTTATCAAGGCAAACGATTTCAGAAATTCTCACCCCTCATGCTGTCATCCCACAAAAATGTTTGATATATACGTGTCCTTCAAGCTTATAGTTTATTACCCCTTTTATTTGCTAAAGACATTGCCTCAGCAGTCCACAATACGTTTTTGGTTAGTCCTGTGATGTTGCAATCTCCTGATCTGCCTTCTGAACTCTGGCATGAACACTCAGAGGATCAGTTCCCAGGGGTCTAGCATTCTCTAGCTTTACACTGAGTTCACTGTATTACTGCCTGAGCATATCTTTACACTGAGTTCACTGTATTACTGCCTGAGCATATCTTTACACTGACTTCAACACCATAGTGCCCTCAAAGCTCATCACTAAGCTAAGGATCCTGGGACTGAACACCTCCCTCTGCAGCTGGATCCTGGACTTCCTGATGGGCCAGGTGGTAAGGGTAGGTCACAACACATCTGCCACGCTGATCCTCAACACTGGGGCCCCTCAGGGGTGGGTGCTCAGTCCCCTCTTCTACTCCCTGTTCACCCATGACTGCATGGCCAGGCACGACTCCAACACCATCATTAAGTTTGCAGATGACACAACCGTGGTAGGCCTGATTGCCTACAACGACGAGACAGCCTATAAGGAGGAGGTCAGAGACCTGGCCGTGTGGTGCCACAATAACAACCTCTCCCTCAACGTAATTAAGACAAAGGAGATGATTGTGGACTACAGGAAAAGGAGGAGGACAGAGCACGCCCCCATTCTCATCGACGGCGCTGCAGTGGAGCAGGTTGAGAGCTTCAAGTTCCTTGGTGTCCACATCACCAACAAACTAGAATGGTCCAAACATCCCAAGACAGTCGTGAAGAGGGCACGACAAAGCCTGTTCCCCCTTAGGAGACTGATAAGATTTGGCATGGGTCCTCAGATCCTCAAAAGGTTCTACAGCTGCAACAACAAGAGCATCCTGACTGGCTGCATCTCTACCTGGTACGGCAACTGCTCGGCCTCTGACCGCAAGGCACTACAGAGGATAGTGCGTATGGCCCAGTACATCACTGGGGTCAAGCTTCCTGCCATCCAGGACCTCTATACCAGGCGGTGTCAGAGGAAGGCCCTAAAAATTGTCAAAGACTCCAGCCACCCCAGTCATAGACTGTTCTCTCTGCTACTGCATGGCAAGCGTTACTGGAGCGCCAAGTCTAGGTCCAAAAGGCTTCTCAACAGCTTTTACCCCCAAGCCATAAGACTCCTGAACAGCTAATCAAATGGCTACCCGGACTATTTTCATTGTGTACCCACCCCCAACCCCTCTCTTTTACGCTGCTGCTACTCTCTGTTTATTATCTATGCATGGTCACTTTAACTATAGCTACATGTACATATTACCTAAATTAGACCGACTAACCGGTGCCCCTGCATATTGACTCTGTACTGGTACCACCTCTATATACCACCTGTATATATGTATTTCTTTACAGTCATTTTATTTTTTTTATTTTATTTACTTATCTATTGTTTACATACAGTTGAAGTTGGAAGTTTACATACACTTAGGTTGATGTCATTAAAACTCGTTTTTCAACCACTCCACAGATTTCATGTTAACGAACTATAGTTTTGGCAAGTCTGTTAGGACATCTACTTTGTGCATGACACAAGTAATTATTCCAAAAATGGTTTACAGACAGATTATTTCACTTATAATTCACTATATCACAATTCCAGTGGGTCAGAAGTTGACATACACTAAGTTGACTGTGCCTTTAAACAGCTTGTAAAATTGCAGAAAATTATGTCATGGCTTTAGAAGCTTCTGATATGCTAATTGACATAATTTGAGTCAATTGGAGGTGTACCTGTGGATGTATTTCAAGGCCTACCTTCAAACTCTTTGCTTGACATCATGGGAAAATCAAAAGAAATCAGCCAAGACCTCCTAAATAAAATTGTAGACCTCCACAAGTCTGGTTCATCCTTGGGAGCAATTTCCAAACACCTGAAGGTACCACGCTCATCTGTACAAACAATAGTACGCAAGTATAAACACCATGGGACCACGCAGCCGTCATACCGCTCAGGAAGGAGACGCGTTCTGTCTCCTAGAGATGAACGTACTTTGGTGCGAAAATCAAATCAATCCCAGAACAACAGATAAGGAACTTGTGAAGATGCTGGATGAAACAGGTACAAACGTATCTATATTCACAGTAAAACGAGTCCTATATCGACATAACCTGAAAGGCCGCACAGCAAGGAAGAAGCCACTGCTCCAAAACCGCCATAAAAAAGCCAGACTACGGTTTGCAACTGCACATGGGGACAAAGATCATACATTTTGGAGAAATGTTCTCTGGTCTGATGAAACAAAAATAGAACTGTTTGGCCATAATGATAATCGTTATGTTTGGAGGAAAAAGGGGGAGGCTTGCAAGCCGAAGAACACCATCCCAACCGTGAAGCACGGGGGTGGCAGCATCATGTTGTGGGTGTGCTTTGCTGCAGGAGGGACTGGTGCACTTCACAAAATTGATGGCATCGTGAGGAAGGAAACTTCTGTGGATATATTGAAGCAACATCTCAAGACATCAGTCAGGAAGTTAAAGCTTGGTCGCAAATGGGTCTTCCAAATGGACAATGACCCCAAGCATACTTCCAAAGTTGTCAAAATGGCTTAAGGACAACAAAGTAAAAGTATTGGAGTGGCCATCACAAAGCCCTGACCTCAACCTACATTTGTGGGCAAAACTAAAAAAGCATGTGCGAGCAAGGAGACCTACAAACCTGACTCCGTTACACCAGTTCTGTCAGGAGGAATGGGTCAAAATTCACCCAACATATTGTGGGAAGCTTGTGGAAGGCTACCCGAAACGTTTGACCCAAGTTAATCAATTTAAAGTCAATGCTACCAAATACTAATTGAGTGTATGTAAACTTCTGACCCATTGGGAATGTGATGAAATAAATAAAAGCTGAAATAAATCCTTCTCTATTATTATTCTTACATTTCACATTCTTAAAATAAAGTGGTGATTCGAACTGACCTAAGACAGGGAATTTTTTACCAGGATTAAATGTCAGGAATTGTGGAATTATTTTGCTAAGGTGTATGTAAACGTCCGACTTCAACTGTAACTTATTTTTTACTTAAACTGCACTGTTGGTTAGGGCTTGTAAGTAAGCATTTCACTCGAAGTTCTACAACTGTTGTAATCGGCATGACAAATAAACTTTTATTTGATTTGAGTTCACTGTATTACTGTCTGAGCATGACGTTACACTGAATTCGATGTATTACTGTCTGAGCATATCTTTAGTGTCTTCAGCAGCTAACACACCACGGCATCTTACTCTCTTAAAAGGAGATAGAAAAAGAGAGAAATAATGTGCACTAGGCTGTGTGTGTGTGTGACTGGGCAGGAATGTTTGATTTAGTGAAAGTGGAGGGAGTTCTGCTCTGTGCCTCTCCTCTCCTTGTCTGAGTCATCCTCTCTGTTTGGGTGCTGTCCGGAGGCAGCCCTTCCTACCTCCACCCTCCCGCCTCTTTCCCCACTCCCTCTGAGTCTAGTCTGCAGGAAAGAAAGGGATTGAGTAGGAGGACTAGAGTGCCTTATGGGGCCCTGTGGCTTTCTGGGATTGCAGGAAGTGGCCAATCCAGCTCAGCTCAGCTAGATGAGCCTAGAGCAGTCACTCTTTACAATAAGCTGTCACCATGTATTATGGTACATATAAAGATCAGGATGACTGCTACATGACTCAATTACTTCTACTCAGTGTATGATCCTCCAAACTAATCTTTTTGAGAGCTGTGATTGGGTATTTGCCTTATTTGATCACATTATACACTACCGTTCAAAAGTTTGGGGTCACTTAGAAATGTCCTTGTTTTTTAAAGAAAACATTAAGATTGGCAAAAGAACACAGACACTGGACAGAGGAAGATATGGCTTTTTCTTTGCAACTCAGCCTAGAAGGCCAGCATCCCGGAGTTGCCTCTTCACTGTTGACGTTGAGACTGGTGTTTTGCGGGTACTATTTAATGAAGCTGCCAGATGAGGACTTGTGAGGCGTCTGTTTCTCAAACTAGACACTAATGTACTTGTCTTCTTGCTCAGTTGTGCACCGGGGCCTCCCACTTCTCTTTCTATTCTGGTTAGAGCCTGTTTGCGCTGTTCTGTGAAGGGAGTAGTACACAGCGTTGTACGAGATCTTCAGTTTCTTGGCAATTTCTCGCATGGAATAGCCTTCATTTCTCAGAACAAGAATAGATTGATGAGTTTCAGAAGAAAGTTCTTTGTTTCTGGCCATTTTGAGTCTGTTATCGAACCCACAAATGCTGATGCTCCAGATAGTCAACTAGTCTAAAGAAGGCTAGATGTATTGCTTCTTTAATCATCACAACGGTTTTCAGCTGTGCTAACATAATTGCAAAAGGGTTTTCTGATCAATTAGCCTTTTAAAATGATGAACTTGGATTAGCTAACACAACGTGCCATTGGAACACAGGAGTGATGGTTGCTGATAATGGACCTCTGTACGCCTATGTAGATACTCCATAAAAAATCTGCCGTTTCCAGCTACAATAGTCATTTACAACATTAACAATGTCTACACTGTATTTCTGATCGATTCATGTTTTTTTTTTTTATGGACAACAAATGTTATTTTCTTTCAAAAACAAGGACATATCTAAGTGACTCCAAACTTTTGAACGGTGGTGTACCTAATAAAAGGTTGTCTGGTTTTGGATAGTACAGTGAATGGCAGGTGTTTGGTTGCTGTCCCAGACATAAAAAGATTTGCTGAGTTGTTAGAAATGACAGGATTTCAGTGGTTTTGGCCTATTCAATATTACATGATCCTGTACTTTTTGGGCCTAGGTAAATCCATTTAGCCCCGGATGGGTTGTTTCTCCATGAATCTCCTGTTATAGACTCTGCCCCCTTCTCACACTTACCCACACACTTAAAATGTGTTACACCGAACAACTGGGGGAAAAAATGTAACGAAGACCAAAACTAACAAAAACGTCACAAAATGCACTCATAATATATGCACAAACTCTTCCGAACTGTTTCGGCTGGGAAGAATGCAGACTTCTTTACACACTCTACCCCTATCTCTCACACACACACACACACACACAACCCTTTGTGGCCGGCTGTACAGTCTGGTGTTTATGACCCTGCTCGGGGTGAGCGTGCCCGCTACGCCCCACTAAAGTGCAAAAGGCCAGCATGCAAAAAAACCTCCTGCGCTGGCTCCATAAAGGGCCTTTTGATTCTCTCTCTCTCTCTCTCTGTGTTTGTGTGTCTGAGCAGAAGAGCCTTCCACCAGCACTCCCGTGGTTCAGAGGTTCACTCTCAGGCCAGAGATTTGGGCCGGAGTCAAGGACCTCGTTCACTACCACCGCAGATCATATTCATAGCCTGTCTTTTGATTTGGAGGTTAACCGCTCTACAGCACTGATGTTTTATCACAGTTACAGCCACACAATGAGGTGGTCTTCTTATCTGTTAGGGAACCTACAGGACTTGGTTGTTCATTTATTGGTTTCCTATAGTCAGCAACACGTATCCTCTTATGAAGGAACTTGCATTGAAATGTTACTCCTGTTAATAAACAAATAAAGAACCTTTCTGAACAGTTTAAGCTGAAGACATGAGGTCTATAGACACCCTCATTGAACCCTCACTGCTCAGTGCAGAATGAGACCGACACTGAATCTATTTGCAGATGTCTCTTGCCGTAGCCACATTTTGCTTTCCCCCCTGTAGAACTGTCTATTTTCTCTCTGTCTGTGTCGTGCCGTCTCTTTCTGTGAGACCACCGTGGGGCCTGGCATATCCTAGCCCAGTGGAGTTGACCACGAGGAGCATCCGACAGGGCCGTTTCTATGGAGAGCCTGGCGGGGTGTGGAGGAAGGGTTACTGGCTGCATCTTACCTCTGTCCTGTTAACAGACAGACAATGTGGCTCCACGGACACATCACACCACTCTCTGGCTCTGCCCCCTCGTGTGTGCGTGTTCAGAAATATCACCTATGTCTGTTGGCACATGGCAGCTTGTTTGACTTGATGTGCTTCCCAGATGACCTCAGTGTGTTTACCTCTCATTCTCCAGTCAGCAAAAGGAGGGAGGCAGAATTCCTGCCTGGCTGTATTTGGAGTTATTATTATTTTTTTGGGTGGTTTACTTTTCTGTACCTGTATGTGTTGTTACACCCCAAGTCTCAACAACGATCTTTCCCTCCCTCTCAATCTCTTCTCTCTCGCTCTCTCTCTCTTCAGCCGTCAGAACCAGCTTAAGGAGCAGGCCCAGCAGGCACTGGTGTCTCCAGGTAATCTGCCAGAGGAGGCCGAGTGCCTCACCGTGCCCAAGTACAAGAGGGACCTGGTGCAGAAGCTGAAGATCCTCCGCCAGGAGCTGTCCCAGCAGCAGCCCCAAGCAGGCCACTGCCGCATAGAGGTGTCCCGTGAGGAGATCTTTGAGGTGAGGCTGTTGATTTAGTGTTATACCCTCAGTTCTTTAACACAACCAGCATTATTGAGTCTTTAATTAGTATTACTGAAGAGGTTGACTGTCCTGATCAACTCTGGATATTTTCCTTGCTCTCATTTACACCTGCAAAAGTTTATTATACCAGATATTTGACCTCTCTTTCAAACCTCAGGCAATGATTTTCCCATCCTCTACTTCCCTCTCCTCTCAAAGGTCGTTGCTCGTCATGTTTCTGTCACGGCCGTTATCCACCACGCTATTATCTATGATGTGGGAAGAGAGTATGTTCATATCCAAAGCAGACCTCCTTGTTTGAAATAAGGCTTTTGTGAAGTGCACTCCCCAGTGGGGGAGGTTTTCTAGGGAGGTGTGGAGCCTCATCAGAGCACCTGCAACAGACTAAATGACCCTCGTAAAATATGGGATGGAATGTGCTGGAACAGCCTTGTCTGTTAATCTGGAAGGAAGACATTTTTGTTGGCTGATCTCAACATGAAAGGGAGAGGGGGGTGGATTTTAAGGCTAGACATAACTTAATCGCTTTTCTGGACACGCCGAGCTGTTACAAATATGGCTGTGTGGGCAAGTGTCAGCTGGTGGACTGTCAAGCTGTCTTAGTGTGTACATTCTATTAAAGATAAGAGGGCCTTATTTCTCTGGTGTCACTGCTGACACATCCTCAGTGTAACTGGAGGGCACAGTGGACCAGCTTGTGTTATTGTTCCACTCTTCTGTTCTGTCTGTTTATTATTATTCTCCCAATACACTTTTAATGAGACTGTCCCTGACACTTAGCTAGCTAGGGCCTGTATCGGCAGCTCTCTGCATGTGGAGTGAACGCACCAACCCAGAGTGGCGTGTAATGATCCCAGACCCTGAGTGCCAGGGGGAAAGTATGTTACTAAAACACTAGTCTATTACTAAAACACTGCTGTGTAATGTTCTACAGAAGCCCCCGCTGGCGAGGAACATTGGGAATGTTTCTCATAATTGTTTCAGGACAGTTCCTTCTTCTTAGTTTTTTTTGTCTTAGCACAGGTCTTTGGTCATTGGTTTGCATTTTTAGGACAGGCAGACAGGCCGGGCTTGGCCAGACTCACACTCTGCATTCTTAACGCGTTTCCCATGAGCCACTGAGACTGGGACACCGGTGACGGTGGGGTGCAGTAGTGAGACTCTCTCACGGGATCTCTTGGTGGAATGTGTCGCATTAAGGAATGTCCTCTTATCACCCCTACATCCTGATAATGAGCTTTGATTAAGGGTGGACAGGACACTCCGGTTACTTTGTCAGGGGAGGAGAAAATGTACATCATCGCTAGGCAGGCAGGGGCCAGCCAGGCTGGTCCTAAATGACAGAGCACAGGAATGTTTATTCTTTGGCTCAATCCCCAGAGCCAGCATCACTCACACACAGAAGTTACAGCGCAGATAGATGCCTCCCTCTGGCCACAGGCCCTGGACTGTACAGTACAGTATATACCAGATGGTCTCTGATGGAAGTACTCGGTAGGTTTGGCGGTGCCATCCTCCATCCCAGTCCCGATCGTTACAAAGGTGTATCTCTGTATGTGTTACAGGAGTCTTACCGCCAGGTGATGAAGATGAGGCCGAAGGACCTGTGGAAGAGACTGATGGTGAAGTTTAAAGGAGAGGAGGGGCTGGACTACGGAGGAGTGGCCAGGTAGGAATAGCCAGCAAAGCATGAGGAAAAAATAAAGTTATGCACGATATGCATCATCATGGAGCTAAAAATATGTTTATTGTCTGTTAGAGAAGTAAATGCACCAAGTCTGGAGCCAACAGGACCCTTACCCCAAGCCATAAGACTACTAACTAGTTAACCAAATAGCTACCCGGACCATCTCCATTGACCCTGTTTGCACCAACTATTTTGACTCATCACATACAGTTGAAGTCACTTAGGTTGATGTGATTAAAACTCAACCACTCCACAGATTTCATGTTAACAAACTATAGTTTTGGCAAGTCGGTTAGAACATCTACTTTGTGCATGACACAAGTAATTCTTCCAACAATTGTTAACAGACAGATTATTTCACTTATAATTCACTATATCACAATTCCAGTGGGTCAGAGGTTTACATACACTAAGTTAACTGTGCCTTTAAACAACTTGGAAAATTGCAGAAATTGATGTCATGGCTTTAGAAGCTTCTGATAGGCTAAATGACATAATTTGAGTCAATTGGAGGTGTACCTGTGGATGTATTTCAAGGCCTTCAAACTCGGTGCCTCTTTGCTCGACATCATGGGAAAATCAAAAGAAATCAGCCAAGACCTCAGACATTTTTTTTTAGACCTCCACAAGTCTGGTTCATCCTTGGGAGCAATTTCCAAACACCTGATGGGACCACATTCATCTGTTCAAACAATAGTACGCAAGTATAAACACCATGGGACCACGCAGCCGTCATACCGCTCAGGAAGGAGACGCGTTCTGTCTCCTAGAGATTAACGTACTTTGGTGCGAAAAGTGCAACTCAATCCCAGAACAACAGCAAAGGACCTTGTGAAGATGCAGGAGGAAACAGGTACAAAAGTATCTATATCCACAGTAAAATTAGTTACGAAAGGCTGCTCAGCAAGGAAGAAGCCACTGCTCCAAAAAAGCCAGACTACGGTTTGCAACTGCACATGGGGACAAAGATCGTACTTTTTGGAGAAATGTCCTCTGGTCTGATGAAACAAAAATAGAACTGTTTGGCCATAATGACCATCGTTATGTTTGGAGAACACCATCCCAACCGTGAAGCACGGGGGTGGCAGCATCATGTTGTGGGGGTGCTTTGCTGCAAGAGGGACTGGTGCACTTCACAAAATAGATGGCATCATGAGGAAGGAAAATTATGTGGAAATATTGAAGCAACATCTCAAGACATCAGTCAGGAAGTTAAAGCATGGTCGCAAATTGGTCTTCCAAATGGACAATGACCCCAAGCATACTTCCAAAGTTGTGGCAAAATGGCTTAAGGACAACAAAGTCAAGGTATTTGAGTGGCCATCACAAAGCCCTGACTTCAATCATATAGAAAATATGTGGGCAGAAATGAAAAAGTGTGTGCGAGCAAGGAGGCCTACAAACCTGACTCAGTTACACCAGTTCTGTCAGGAGGAATTGGCCAAAATTCACCCAACTTATTGTGGGAAGCTTGTGGAAGGTTAAGTTAAACAATTTAAAGGCAATGCTACCAAATACTAATTGAGTGTATGTAAACTTCTGACCCACTGGGAATGTGATGAAATAAATAAAAGCTTAAATAAGTCATTCTCTCTACTATTATTCTGACATTTCACATTCTTAAAATAAAGGGGTGATCCTAACTGACCTAAAACAGGGAATTTTTACTAGGATTAAATGTCAGGAATTGTGAAAAACTAAGTTTTTAATGTATTTGGCTAAGGTGTATGTAAACTTCAGACTTCAACTGTACGCTGCTGCTACTGTTTATTATCTATCCTGTTCTCTAGTCACTTTATACCGAAATTAACATATCTACATCAATTACCTTGTACCCCTGCACATTGTACCCCTTCACATTGTACCCCTGCACATGGACTCAGTACTCAGTACCCCGTGTATATAGCCAAGTTATCGTTACTCATTGTATATTTATTCATTGTGTTATTATTTGTTCTATATTTTTCTCACTACATTGTTGGGATTGCACGTAAGCATTTCACTGTTAGTCTACACCTGTTGTTTAGGAAGCATATTACAAATACAATTTGATTTTGATTTGAATGCCACCCTCAGCTGAAACAAGGTTGGCCCGCTAGTGGTAATTGTTTTAAAGCACCCAATCTGAGCATTATACTTCTGCTTTTTAAATTATCATGGAGCATTTACTTTCTCAAATTGATGTTCCCTGCCTTGAAAAAACATTGAATGGACCAAGAGATTTCACAATGGATGTTCTCATCGTCTATCTCTTTATCGGTCCCTCTCTGTGTCTCCTGTGTGCACAGGGAGTGGCTTTAACTGCTGTCCCTCACTGTGTCTCCTGTGTGTACAGGGAGTGGCTGTATCTGCTGTCCCATGAGATGTTCTCATCGTCGGCCTCTTTATCTGTCCCTCTGTGTCTTTTGTGTGTACAGGGAGTGGCTGTATCTGCTGTCACATGAGATGCTGAATCCGTACTACGGACTGTTCCAGTACTCCCGCGATGACATCTACACCCTGCAGATTAACCCCGACTCGGCCGTCAACCCGGTGAGTCAGAGGCCCAGAAGCCGCCGCCAGCCCGCCCCACTGTGATGTGAAAGACATGGTCACACGGACCGTTCATCTGCTCTAGTCTTGCACAATCTCTCTCTCTCTCCTCTGCCTGTTTAGATAGATAGATAGATAGATAGATAGATAGATAGATAGATAGATAGATAGATAGATAGATAGATAGATAGATAGATAGATAGATAGATAGATAGATAGATAGATAGATAGATAGATAGATAGATAGATAGATAGATAGATAGGTAGGTGGGTGGGTGGGTGGGTGGGTGGGTGGGTGGGTGGGTGGGTGGGTGGGTGGGTGGGTGGGTACTTTATTGATCCCCGAGGGGGAAATTTCTTTGTCAAGCAGCTACAACAACAAAACACAGGGCAGGTGCAAAATGCCACAAACAAAGTACACAAAAGACAGATACATGATACATAGAGCGGCAGTATGAAAAAGTATAGAAATACAAGATATCTGGAGTGCTAAAAAAAAGAAATCTATAAAAAGACATTGCATAGTATGGGTGGTTGGCTGAATATGTACACTATACATTGGTGGATGTTGGATGGTTAACTATACTATACAGATCGATGGCAGAGAAATACTTCAGTAGATAAAAATGCATATGATATGAGCAAGGGTAATAATAGTTTACTTAATAGACAGACTGGCTAAATGAACAGGTAAGTGAATATTTTGCATGGTTAAATTAGCTGTACAGGTAAATATACAGTTATATTTACAGATATGTGAATACTTGCATGGTTACACAAACTGTACAGGTAAATAGTCTTAATCGTTTGTGCTGTAATTATTTTCCGTTTGTGCTGCTTTCATTCTTTAGATATTGAATAATACTTTATAGGTCATTCAGAGGTCACTCAGCCCCCCACAAGCTCAGAATTAACCCACAACAGTGTCGATCGTTGGTGCTCCGTTTGTGCTGGTTTGTGCCGTTCAAATTGTGATTTGTGCTGTTGCGGTATTTTTTATATTAGCCATTTAATTACGGGTGATGATGTCACCAGCCCCCCACCTACTCCAAATTAACTGGGGATAGTCTCAATCGTTAGTGCTCCGTTTGAGCTGCAATTATTTTCGTTTGTGCTGCTTTCATTTTTTTTATATTAAGTAATCTTTCATAGGTCAGCCCACCACATGCGCAGAATGAACCCAAAATATTGTAAATCGTTTATGCTTCGTAAGCATGCTTTTGTGGAGTGTTTAGTAGAGGAACAATTTAACCATATCTCGTCATAGAATAGCCTTACATAAATCATATTCCTGGCAAATGTAAGTCAAATGTTGTTACTGTCAGTTAGTAAAAAGTTAACTTTTTGATTAATGGTACAACACAAGCTACGATTGGCAACAGAAAGCACATTGCTAATGTTAATATTGCCAATGTAACTATGAAATGCTAATTACATGTAGGGGTCAATATCAATACATGAAAACATGTTTATACTGTAGATGAAACACTTGACCCAAAATAAGTCATAATTATTGAAGTAATTATGTTTTACTTTCTTATGCCAGATGCCCAAAAAGCCAGCAGTAGACAGGGATTCCATTTTCACAGTCCTGTGTTCATCAAAGGAGGCCATAGTAAAAAATGGTAACATAGCTACTCCTAATAACAGCATCTGGACAGAGCTGAGTGAGCAGCTAGGAAACAAGATCACTGCAAAGGCCCTGTACACTTTTGTTAAATTAAACAGACACAACATCTGGTCTGCTTTAGGGTTTAATCATGAATGTGATCATAACACCAGTGTCAGTAGTGATGACACAGATTTTGAGCCACAGTCCTTTCCTCCCAGACCAGAAGACTGCAAGGCTTTTGAGCTTGAAGTTCCATTTGAGAAATTGATTGAATTTATACCTGAAACAGTTCAATACAAAGACAAGTTCTCTAAAACACAAAAAAGGAAATACACAGTTTTGAAGCCTGGCATCTGGACTCATGTAATAAATCACCAAATTTGGAATGAAGTGAAAAGCACCTGCACATTTGTATTTAAAAGAGCCAAAGTCTATCCATCAGCCACAACAAAATACATTGAAATCAGAAGCAACTGTAAGGAGTGTCATGGCGACCTTTACATCAAATGTGACAGAGAGCCTGAAATGAACAACCCAATGGTGCTGAAATGTTTTATTAAAAACATTGATGACTCCCTGCACATTGGCCTTTCCAAGCGTGCCATATCTGGAAACTTGCGTGTGCAGATAGCCAAGGAACTGTGTGAGGGTAGAATGGAACCACATGTATGGAGGGCATCGGAGGCAACAAAGTTGTGGATTTTGGAGATCCTGAGCCAAGCCATCTGCCTAATTTGGCCACCCTGCGCAAAGCAAGAGAGAAATGACTTAGAATTAGGTGACAAGGATCCTATTTTATCACTGCAGATGCTAAAAGACAGTGCACCTCACAATGGTAGCATTAAAGATATTGGACTGGACAAGTTTTTCTGTCACTACTGGAGTCAAACACAAATGTGCATGTACAAGTCAATATCAAAGAAATCTCACCCCACTGTGAGTTTTGATGTAACTGGTTCAGTAGTCAGGAAACTACAGAGACCAGTTGGTATGTCTGGCCACATCTTCTTATACCAGGGCGTTCTGGCAGGGGATGGGAGCGCAAGTGTCCCAGTGGTGCAAATGCTGTCAGAGAGAAATTATGTTAATGCAATTAAACAATGGTTGACAGAATGGATTCGCGCAGGTGCACCAATTCCAAAAGTGGTTGTGAGTGACTTTTCTCTGGCTTTGCTCGGAGCTCTGGTCAAGGCTTTCACTCCTCATCCTGATCTGAAGACCTACATCAATTAGTGTTTTGGTGTCTTACTTGGTAACCAGTCTGCACAGCTGCCACCTTGTTTTGTCCGGGTTGATGTTGCACACTGCATCAAGATGATCTGCCAATGGGACTGCTTGAAAAGAAAACCAGATCGCATTAAAGATTTCTTTGTGAGGTCACTGGCACAGCTGCTCAAGTCACAATCTGTGAACAATGCAAGAGAGCTACTACGCAGTGTTACTATTGTGGCTCTCAGCTAAGCAAAGGGCAATGACAGCTCTGGAACCCCCCTCATATCAGAATGTTGCAAGAACTACCTGAAAGCCCAAATTGCAGAAGAGTGTGTCATCGTTCCAGATGAAGAGGGTGAGGACATGGAAGGAGTGGATCCATGTGAAGAAATACACAATGACCTACGGCAGTGGGTGACAGACATATGTGATGAGAGCAGGTCACTTGCCGTGGCCAATGGTGATCGAGATAACATGCACTTCCTCCCAGAGATTGTTCCCAATATTATCAGACTTGCAAGTTACTTACCACTCTGGACAGGGGTAATGATCCCTCACTTCCGTAGCACCAACATCACCGCAAGTTCAGCCAATGTTGAAGCAGAGTTTAAAAACATCAAACACTGCCTTTTCAAGCATGAAACCTTACCTATTCGGGTGGATCGATTCATTGCTCGACATCTTTCCTACATTGAAGGCAACATGCGCATTTGTTCTTTAAAACAAAAAGGTACAGAAAATGCTCATGAAAAAAAAAAATGGATGCCTCCTGTTCTGGGGAGTCATCTGACACTGACACAAACATCCATTCAACAAACGAAGACGTTGTTGAAAACTGGAGAGGCCTAGCTGTTCCACCAAAAAAGAGGAAGATTAATTCATACCTTTCTCCTTGTCCTGAATGGCTCCATGCAGATCCATCTGTGAGGGAAAAGAATGAAAATGGAACTGTTAAAAAATGGAAACAATCAACAGCCTGTTAAACTCAGCAAATCAAGAGTCTCTGTGCTTAACACATGTGCATTTGATGCTTTTTGTCAATGCTTATGTTGTGCTTTCTGCGACAGTAACACTTTTGGAAATATTGTTCGCAGTGAAGACTCCAACAACCTCCTCCAGCTAGTGAAAAGCATCACCACAAAGGGTCTTACCCCACAAGCCTACATTCAGAGGGCAGAGCTGCTAAGTGGAATATTCAAAGCTGTCCAATTGAAGTCTGGTGCTCTCCAAATCGATGCACAGTGCCACATCTCTGCTATCATTGAAAAGACAATGAGAAAACTTGCAAGTGTTTACTTCACAAAACAGTGCTCCTCACAGTATTGCAGCCTCAACACACAAGTCACAAGGGAAATTCCATTTGTTTCTGCTTCTATTGCTGTACTGCAGGATTTTGGCATGGCTCATCTTCAGACCGCAATGGAACAAGGTCTTAACCTTCCAGAGTCCCCCTGCCTCTGGCCAATCCAAAGTCCGTCTCAGTGTCCCTCTGCATTCAAGACAGAATCTACCTCAGGAAAAGTGCTCTGTGCAGGGAAAGTTTCTCACAGTTACAGTCTAGGAGAACTTCTGTGGATCGATACTGACCTTGGAAACGATTCCACAGCAACCCCAACTCAAAGGAATTCCTGCCCAAGAGAATTTCCATTGTGTGAATTTCCCTCCAGTCTGGTGCTCCAAGGAGAGACATTTACCTTAAGGGCAGTCATTGCATTCCAAGGAGGCTTAACCCAGGATGCTCTTGGTCATTATGTGGCCTACTGCAGGAGGTCTCCATGTGTCTGGGAGATGTATGATGACCTGAGAAGTGGAGTGAGCATCAGAAAAAAACAAAATATGCCCACATCCACACAAATCATAATTGTGTGGATGTTGTTGTTCAATGTGCAATTGTCCTCTTTGAAAAAGGTTCATTGTTTGTGTAAATGGATTTGATTGCACACAGTAATTCAATTGCACAATTAAAAACATGTTTTGTTAATTCCTGGAGTCATTCGTTTCCATATATATATATATATATATATATATATATATATATATATATATATATATATATACGTATGTATATATATATATATATATATATATATATATATATATATATATATATATATATATATATACGTATGTATTAACACTCAGCTACAGAAAACATTAAATGGGGCATCATCTGTGCATGGACTCAGTAGGCAGCATAATAACATACATTTAACTATATACATGATATAAAATACTTACCTGTATAGTTACATTTATGCACCAACAATTAGCTAACACTGTAACCTAAAGTGCACTTAGTTAAACACGTTGGTGAGAAACGTTAGGTAATGAGATTATTTAAATGTGTGGGGAAAACATAACAAGTGTGTTTACGACATAACGTTGATAACTGCATGTTTTGCGCTGGGATATATTCACATAACAACATCACAAGTAAAAACATTTACCTTGGAGTTCGCGTTACATTCCACACATTCTGTGCCAGTTGAAAAGGCACAGTGGATTAGGTAACGATTTTGGTTTGGTTTGCCGTTTGGCCCTTACCATGTTACGTCTTCAACTGTATAGTAAAAAAAGACAATTGCAAAAACAAAACTTTTACCAGCAGTATTTGGAGTTCATTTGGAGCAGTCTGTGAGGGCTGGTTACGTCATCTGCCATAAGTAATAATACTTATGGCCGATGAGTAATAATGTCTAATGTAAAAAAAAAAAATACAGCAGCAGCACAAACAGAACTTGTAACGGCACAAACCAGCACAAACAGAGCACTAACGATTGAGACTATTCCCAGTTAATTTGGAGAAAGTGGGGGGCTGGTGACGTCATCGCCCATAAATAAATGGCTAATATAAACAATACCGCAGCAGCACAAACAAAACTTGTAACGGCACAAACGGAGCACCAACGATCGACACTATAGTGGGTTAATTCTGAGCTTGTGGGGGGCTGAGTGACCTCTGAATGACCTATAAAGTATTATTTAATATCTAAAGAATGAAAGCAGCACAAACGGAAAATAATTACAGCACAAACCAGCACAAACCAGCACAAACGATTAAGACTATTTTCCCGACGTTTTGCGTTGGGTGGGGGGGCCAACTTCATGCAGGTTCCTTAGTGGTCAGAGTTTAATTACAGACAACTGCACGTATTGCACATTCGATATTCTAAAAGCAATGAGAAAAGGTGCAACTGACAGGATACTAATATGCATTCCTGAGTGAATGCCTATGTAAGTTAGGTCCAATAATTACTAGCAATGATATAACAACTGTACATGAGTATGTATATACAGACCTGCATGAATAAATAGCTCCTGAGTTAATGAGTGATGACGGAACAGAGTTACTCACGGATGGATGCATAATTGTTAAACTAGGTCCTAGCACCCCAACAGTTCCAGATCTACAGTCGTATGCAAAAGTTTGGGCACCCCTGACAATTTCCATGATTTCCATTTATAAATAATTGGGTGTTTTGGATCAGCAATTTCATTTTGATCTATCAAATAACTGATGGACACAGTAATATTTCAGTAGTGAAATGAGGTTTATTGGATTAACAGAAAATGTGCAATATGCATCAAAACGAAATTAGACAGGTGCATAAATTTGGGCTCCCCAACAGAAACATCACATCAATATTTAGTAGAGCCTCCTTTTGATAAAATAACAGCCTCTAGAACAGCTTCCTATAGCCTCTAATGAGTGTCTGGATTCTGGATGAAGGTATTTTGGACCATTCCTCCTTACAAAACATCTCCAGTTCAGTTAGGTTTGATGGTTGCCAAGCATGGACAGCCCGCTTCAAATCATCCCACACATTCTCAATGATATTCAGGTCTGGGGACTGGGATGGCCATTCCAGAACATTGTACTTGTTCCTCTGCATAAATGCCCGGGTAGATTTTGAGCAGTGTTTTGGGTTGTTGTCTTGTTGAAATATCCAGCCCCGGCGTAACTTCAACTTTGTGACTGATTCTTCAACATTATTCCCAAGAATCTGCTGATATTGAGTGGAATCCATGTGACCCTCAACTTTAACAAGATTCCCAGTACCGGCACTGGCCACACAGCCCCACAGCATGATGGAACCCCCACCAAATTTTACTGTGGGTAGCAAGTGTTTTTCTTGGAACGCTGTGTTCTTTTGCCGCAATGCATAACGCCCCTTGTTATGACCAAATAACTCAATCTTTGTTTCATCAGTCCACAGCACCTTATTCCAAAATTAAGCTGGCTTGTCCAAATGTGCGTTTTTGGCGTGTGTGCAGAAAAGGCTTCTTCCGCATCACTCTCCCGTACAGCTTCTCCTTGTGCAAAGTGCGCTGTATTGTTGAACGATGCACAGTGACCATCTGCAGCAAGATGATGTTGTAGGTCTTTGGAGGTGGTCTGTGGGCTGTTTTTGACCGTTCTCACCATCCTTTGCCTCTCCGATATTTTACTTGGCCTGCCACTTCTGGCCTTAACAAGAACTGTGCCTGTGGTCTTCCATTTCCTCACTATGTTCCTCACAGTGGAAACTGACAGCTTACATCTCTGCGATAGCTTTTTGTAGCCTTCCCCTAAACCATAATGTTGAACAATCTTTGTTTTCAGGTCATTTGAGAGTTGTTTTGAGGCCCCCATGTTGCCACTCTTCAGAGGAGAGTCAAAGAGAACAACAACTTGCAATTGGCCACCTTAAATACCTTTTCTCATGATTGGATGCACTTGTCTATGAAGTTCAAGGCTTAATGAGCTCACCAAACCAATTGTGTGTTCCAATTAATCAGTGCTAAGTAGTTACAGGTATTCAAATCAACAGAATGACAAGGGTGCCCAAATGTTTGCATAGCCTATTTTTCACATCTGATCTAATTTCATACAACTTAATATTGCTACACTCAATCTTTGTCTGGACAATACCCCAGTACTCAGCTTTTATTAGAAAATGAATGGCATGCCACTGTGATCATTTTCTGTGACGACAGAGTAAATTATTATGCAGCCTCAGAGGGGTGCCCAAACGTTTGCATACGACTGTATGTTGCCGACGGCACGGCACCCCGGTGAGGCATTATATAGTCTAATAGCCGCCGGCAGGAAGGACCTCCTGTAGCGCTCTGGCACACCGTGGTGGGATCAGTCTGTGACTGAAGGTGCTCCTCTGCGTCATAACCATGGCGTTCAGAGGGTGGGTGTCGTTGTCCATGATGGCCAGCAGTTTGGCCAGGATCCGTCTCTATGCCACCTCCTCTAGTGTCAAGGCTCATCCCCAGGACAGAGCTAGCCTTCCTGATCAGCTTATTTACCCGAGAAGCATCACCGGCTTTAATGTTTGCTCCCCAGCACACCACTGCAAAAAAGATGGCACTGGCCACCACAGACTGGTAGAAGGTATGCAGTAGTTTACTGCACACGTTGAAGGACCTGAGCCTCCTCAGAAAGTAGAGTCTGCTCTGGCCCTTTTTTGTACAGGGCCCCGGTGTTACCAGCCCATTCCCGCCGGTCAGGTAGTCCGTGACCCAGGAGACTAAGGGTGCATCCACTTTCATCCTCCTCATCTTCTCACCAAGTAGCAGGGGCTGAATGGTATTGAAGGCACTGGAGAAGTAAAAAAACATAACCCTCACAGTGCAACCTGCGATGTCCAGGTGAGAGTAGGCCCTCTGCAGAAGGTAGATGATTGCATCATCCACCCCGATGTTGCGCTGGTATGCAAACTGCAGGGGGTCCAGTGATGTACACACCAGGGGTCTGAGGTGAGCGAGGACTAACCTTTCCAGGGTCTTCATGATGTGGGATGTTAGCACTACAGGTCTGAAGTCATTCAGGACAGTGGGGTGTGCCTTCTTGGGCACTGGGACGAGGCAGGATGTTTTCCACAGCACAGGGACCCTTTCTAGGCTCAGGCTAAGAGACGCAGGAGTATTCCACACAGTTGGTCAGCACAGACCCTAAGCACCCTTGGGCTGATGCCATCAGGGCCCGCCGCTTTCCACTGATGTAGTCTCTCCAGCTCTCTCCACTTGGTTGGAGGTGAAAGCCAGCCCCTGTGGGGGGAAGGGGGGTGTTGAGGATCGGTCCAGGGGGAGCAGGGGTGGAGGAGGGGTCACTGATTGTCTCAGCAGAGGTGTTGTGAGCAAAGTGGGGGCCAGTATCAAACCTGTTAAAAAATGTGCTCAGCTCATTGGCTCTGTCCTGGGTCCCCTCCATCTGCCCACTGTTTGACTTTTTGAAGCCAGTGATATTTCTCATACCCTTCCACACCTCTCTCACCTGGCTCTGCCTCACCTTGTCCTCCATCTTCTCCTTATACCCTCTCTTCCCCTCAGCAATCCGCAACTTCAGCTCCCTCTGGACGCATTTCAATTTGTCCTTGTCCTTCTCCTTGAAGGCCCTCTTCTTCTCATTCAGCAGGGCCTTCAGGTCGCTGGTGACCCAGGATTTATTGTTTGGGAAACAGCGTACCTTCCTGGTGGGTACAGTGTTGTCTACACAAAAATTAATATAGTCTGTTATGCAGTCAGTAAATCCATCGATGTCCTCCCCATGAGCCTCACAGAGCACATCCCAGTCTGTTGTTTCAAAGCAGTCCTGTAGGGCGTCATTCGCCTCCGGGGACCATCTCCTAATGGTCCTGGTGGTCGCAGGCTGCTGTTGGACCAAAGGCCTGTGGAGTGAGGTGGACAAGGTTGTGAACCGATCTACCGAGGGGAGGTAGTGCAGTGGAGTTGTATGCATCCTTTACATTAGCATATAACAAGTCCAGAGTTGTATTATTCCTGGTTGGGCACTTCACAAACTGTTTGAACGTGGGCAGCGTTGAAGAGAGAGATGCATGGTTAAAATCCCCCGAAATGGCAAAGAAAGCACTGGGATGCGCTGTCTGTAACCTCGTGATAACAGAGTGGATGACGTCACATGCTGTGTTTGCGTCCGCGGAGGGCGGGATGTAAACAATAACAGCAATGGCCGCCGTGAATTCCCTCAGGAAATAGTAGGGTCTCAGGCTAACATCTAATAGTTCAATGTCCGGGCTACAAAACTCTTCCTTAAGGGTAATATGGTTCGGATTACACCATCTGTTGTTTACTAATAAAGCCAGCCCACCACCCTTGCTCTTACCGGAAGAGACGCGATCCCTGTCCGCTCTGATGGTCTGGAAACCGTCGATAGTGACGTTCTCTATGGGGATGTTATCGTTCAGCCAAGTCTCCGTGAAAAACATTAGGCTCGTTTCCCGATAATCCCTTTGTCCACGGACAAGAGCCTCGAGCTCGTCCATCTTGGTATGTAGTGACCTCACGTTGCCCATAATTATAGACGGTATAGCCGGCTTGTACTTCCTCCGCTTCGCCTTACACTTCAATCTCGCCCTACGTCCACGGCGTCGCCTTTTCAACTCCTCCGGAATATCAAACTTTTCCCTTGGGTGCAGCAGCGCTGCGTGTGCTAAATCCAGGAGCTGGGCTCTGTTGTAAATAATAATAGTTGACGACTCCTGTCAACGTTCAGCTGCGAGAAAATCCATAATCCTGAACTATTATAGTTCAACTGTAGCAAAAAAAACTAAAGAAAAGAGACGAAAAAATGAACTAAAACAACAATTTATGCACGGACAACGGGAGCTGCTTAACAGGCGACCACTCAGGGCGGCGCCAAACACAAGCTTAGTTTGGCCTTCCCTATCAACTGTTCTCATGCTAGATGCTAGAGCTCCTGGATACTGGTGATGAGTTAGGCAACTCTTTAACTTCTGTGTTGAGAATCTTTACTGCCTCTATAGCATTTGGTTGTAAAAACCATCATAAGGGAAATATTTTACTGCAAATTGTTTGGATGCTGCTGCTTTTGAGTCCTAACCTTTGTTAGGACTACGTACTGCAATAAATTCCCAGCTGTAATATTTACCAAGGGCCAATCCTAACTTGAGACATGGGTGAGAAAATCTGATTTATTGCGCAAATCTTCCATCGAGTTGCATGCATGCATGCATCGTAAGTTAGGATTCTGCCTTGAGTTGCTAAATCTTGGTAATTCTCAGAAGACTGGGAGATGCAATGTCAAATTGATGTACTATGAAGTGTATAAGAGGACTAAAGGTGTTTCTGTCCCCCTTCCCAGGAACACCTGTCCTACTTCCACTTTGTGGGTCGTATTATGGGCATGGCGGTGTTCCACGGCCATTACATAGACGGGGGCTTCACCCTGCCCTTCTACAAACAGCTGCTGGGGAAACCCATCACCTTGGACGACATGGAGTCAGTCGACCCAGACCTCCACAACAGCCTCGTCTGGATCCTGTGAGTAGGAAGGAAATCGGAACAACATCCTCACACAGAGATAAACATGGTTTTTGATTACGATAGTTTGTAATGGCTCATTTTAATTCATAGGGAATCATTTGGTGTATGTGAACTATAACATCTACCATTGTACTTTTAAAGTCCCTAAAATTACCACTCATGATCATGTAGCTACACATGATGAGCTCTTCAACTGTACTTTGATCCATCCATACATTAACATTCCCCCTCCCCCAGCACAATCTCTCTCTAACGCCCCCTGTCTGTCTCTCTGTTTCTCTCACCTATCAGGGACAATGACATCACAGGCGTGTTGGACCACACCTTCTGTGTGGAGCACAATGCCTACGGAGAGATCATCCAGCACGAACTCAAACCCAACGGCAAAATCATCCAGGTCACCCAGGACACCAAGAAGGAGTATGTCAGGTGAGTACTCCCCCACTGACCCCTCCTCACCACACAGGAAGTGGGTTGTGCTAGCAGTCAACAGTCAAGCCCAGCAGGGAGGAGATACTGTTTGTATATCAGATGAGCTGAGCTGCAAGTGACCATCCACAGTTAACTGAAAAGCTTTGCTATACCCCTCAAAGAGGCTCAGACCCATGCTGATGTGAAGGCAAAGCCTTGATGTTCCAGTATGAATCATTGATCTGGCTCTCTCTTTCTCCCTCCCTCCAGGCTGTATGTGAACTGGCGTTTCCTGCGAGGCATCGAGGCTCAGTTCCTGGCCCTGCAGAAGGGCTTCAACGAGGTCATCTCCCAGCACCTCCTCAAGGCCTTCGACGAGAAAGAGCTGGAGGTATGAAATGAGACACATCCCCCAGACTAGCAGTACTTATCTTCACAGTCCAGCCCTTAAAAAATGACCGCATTCTACATCAGCATTTTCCCCATCCATTGTCTCCCTACAGTTTCCCTTTGACTTTCATTTCACTCTCTCCACCTCAGCTCATAGTGTGTGGCCTGGGTAAGATCGACATCAACGACTGGAAGTCCAACACGCGTCTGAAGCACTGCACCCTCGACACCAACATTGTCAAGTGGTTCTGGAAGGCCGTGGAGTCATACGATGAGGAGCGCCGGGCCAGGTTGCTGCAGTTTGTCACCGGCTCCTCCAGGGTCCCCCTGCAAGGCTTCAAAGCCCTCCAAGGTACCCTCACAGCACTCACCCTCCTGGAACATGTATGTGACAGTACTCACCCTCCTGGTACATGTATGTGACAGCACTCACCCTCCTGGTACATGTATGTGACAGCACTCACCCTCCTGGTACATGTATGTGACAGCACTCACCCTCCTGGTACATGTATGTGACAGCACTCACCCTCCTGGTACATGTACAGTAGCTACGTAACTAACTTCTCAGAGTTTCACTGTGCTTCACTGTTGGAGTTGCTTGCTAGCTAGCCCTTGTCCAGCCCCTATAGGCAAGTAATATTGATTTATGACGACTTATAACGTTTATGACAGTGTAACAAATGTTTATCCCAGAGGGAGATGGGTGAGGGTTGTTTGTATTCTACTCTACTGTACCACGAGGCAGCTTAGCAGGCCTTGAGTGAGAGCAGGGCCTCAGAGTGTGTTGTTGTTGTTGCCTGAGCTGAACCCTCTGTGCAGAGCAGGCTGAGCAGAGTCCAGTGGGTCCAGTCTGGCAGACAGGATGCCCAGAGAGCACCCAGGCGTGCAGAACACACTGTGATCCACTGCTCTTCCTGTCTGACATGCTGCTTCACTTCGCTCTTCCACGTTACATAACAGGACCATCACTGCTGCTGGTCTAAATACCAGGGTCTGCGCAGGCCAATGACAACATACACAAACCCAGTGCGCTTAGTGTCCACACTTGGTGCCACTGAGCAAACTGTGCTGTACAGTACAGTCTTTTGTGAGTGAGTGAAGTGTGCTCTGCCGTTGTGCTACAGGTGCTGCAGGCCCACGACTCTTCACCATCCACCAGATCGATGCCAGCTCCAACAACCTGCCCAAAGCCCACACCTGGTAAGTGTCTGCTCTGACCCTGCAGCTTGCCCTCCAGGCACAATGTATGCCTTTGTCAAAGCTGGGAAGGGCACTTTGATATATCTACATCATGCTTTAGGTTTAGGTTTCTACCCATGTATCTGTTAACCATGAACATAGAGAGCTCCTAATACCAAAGGCTCATGCTCAAGTCTCTCTTGCCTTCTCTTTGTTCAGCTTCAACCGGATCGATATTCCCCCCTACGAGCACTATGACAAGCTGTATGACAAGCTGCTCACTGCTATCGAGGAGACGTGTGGCTTTGCTGTGGAGTGAGACGCTGCTGACGCAGGGGTCGGCAGGAACAAGGAGTGGAGGAACTTGACCATGGTCAGACCCCACCATCCAGTTCACCCAGGGGAGGGGGATCCAGTGGCCCAAGGACTCTCTCACTCACAGTAGGGGCATGTGGCCAGGCCGAGGGGGGAGGCAGAGGAGACCGGAGCGAGTGATCTCGTCTGTCTAGGGGTTTCCCCTCATCCTCCCATCTGTTAAAAAATAACATCTTCAGCTGCTAATAACTCAGACTATTTACTAACTTGTGGAACCTGCAAAAATGGCTGGCTCTTCCTTTTTTATTTTATTTTAAGTTCAGTTTTAGAATTATAAAAATAGACAGTATTCCATGTAGCAAAGCACCATCTTACCAAGCAGAACGTGAAGTCCACACCTAAACAAAACAATGGCCACATAAACAAGACTGGTATCTCTGGTTTTGATGGAGTAGAGTGTTACCCACGGTTACCAACAACACTGAATAGTGCTTGGTATGTTTGGAGGCAGGTAATGAAGGGAGCATGAAGGCTCCTTAGCACCCCCTGGTGACGGATTCATCTTCTACCACTGAGCTCTTTCGTGGGGCGTCTATCTTCACTCAGAGGCTGGACTTTGGAGCACATGTTAAGAACTTGACCTTATGGAGACAGACATGCAGGGCCCCACTATCAACGACCCTCTCCAAAGAAAGCAGGGGCCTCTAGTTTTCAGGCACTGCCTAGCAACCAGCGCTCCATTCTCAGAAACCAGTGTCATACATCTAAACTGGTTTGAAAATTAAATAAATAGCTTGAATGGTGTTATTTTTATATAATGAAAAAATGAAACACTAAAATTATATATAATATATATATAATTTATTTCTGTTATTTTCCAGAAACCCCCCACACACAAAAAAAGCATTTAAAAATATTAAAAGTGTTTAAATGATACACAATTTGTAAAAACGAGTTAAGCTTGATGAAATTCACTTAGATTGCTGTGGGTGAAATCTTTACATAGCCTCTTTCCTACACAGTAAATAGAGAGGTGCTCTTAAGGGTGGGTTGTCTTTAATACACACTGTCCTCTGAGTGCCATAGTACTTTTGACTGAATCTTTTCAACTATTTAGATATTTCCTGGTCCTTTATATTCCAGTGACATCATCCAGTAGGTACGTGTGGTGGGGTATGTAAGATGAGTTCCATAGGCCTTTCTCATGATTTCAGGATTGTTTCTTCATGATGATCTGCTCTGTCCCCACAAAATGTCTAAGAGTCCCTGCTACCCTGATGCATTTTGTTAAGTGAAGATTACACATGTTTGAGAACTTTTGTAAGTGCTACTCTTGTCATTCTGGCAAATAACTACTACTACCTTCCAGTTATGGTCTTCTGGTGCTAAATACAGCAGCAATTTGCTAATTTCTTTAAAGATATTGGCAACCAGTCTCATACCTGGGGCTGAGATGGGCACATAGCAAACTACATACAAAAAGTTGCAATGAATTGAACAAACATCACTCAGACCTCAAGCCACATTCTCAGGAGATGTCATATTATTTGTTGTATTATTTGGGAGCTGACGTGGTCAGATAAAAAACCTTTTCCTCTGTAATGGTTGAATGTCTTTTACAGTGCATTATGTTGAGCGGCTATAAAGTCCACATTTGTCATGTGTAATTGTAACCCAACAGTAGACATTGACATGTGATTGTGTGGTTACTATATCTCCATATTGGCTATAATTGAAATCTGAATGTATGAGATGAACCCCCTAATTCTACTCACCTGAACCTAGCTCTCCAAGTATGGTTTTGGGGGAGGACATATTTATTTTCTACTCATTCAAACAAATTGTTGAATGTTTTCTTTTTTCTTTTTTAAAGGCTGCCTGTCTAGCAATCTATGACCATAGACTGTTCTTAAAGTTAGCACAAATTGAAAATGAATTGCTCATCTTTTTCTTTCATAGAGGTGTATGCAAAGTGAAGTGTCCTCAGATGGTGCTTGGTACAGTGATAGGATATTGTTCATATATGTGGATCACACAACCTGTAATTTATCTTTAACTTAAGCTTTTTTAAATGCACACATACAGAACTATTTGTCGCCGTATGTAATAGGTGACTTCTATCTATTTACCAGATAGGTTATGGACTGATTTTGATTTTATATATAAACATATTCATTTACTTTAAAATGCACAAAAAGATCCCTCTACAGTATCTTTCTTACACAAAATCTCTGCATTACTCCATAGCTGCCTCCCTGAAGAATGGAACTTTTTATTAACAAGTCAAATTTGAGATGCAGCTTTTTGTTGCTTTAATTTTTTTGCATGATCCACTAGCAGGACTATATCTCTTATAGCTGACTGATGCAATTAGGTGTACTAAACACTATCATTTTTGTAAGAGTATTTTATTTTTGTGTGTAATTAGTTCTAATTAAACTTGCCTTTGTCTAATGATATGAGGCACCTTGTATGTGTCTGTGCTTTGTCTTTTGTCTGTCTGTGTACGTGAGAGGTTTTGGGGGGCTTTCGCTGTTGCGAAGACAAACACTTGCAGTTTTTATTGTATTTTAGTCTGGGTATTGCTGTTCATCGCCACTCTCCATATAACTTAACAAAACTTGAGAAAATCCCAAAATCCAGATGTGCAAAGCTGATACAGACATTTCTAAGACGACTCAAATATGTAAGCTCTGCCAAAGGTGCTTCTACAAAGTATTGACTCGTGTGTATAAATTGCAAGTGTATGAAGTGAGCAGTATAATAAGAGTGGAAGCAGCAGTTGTGATGTGTGTTAAGGTGCTGAGAATCAGCACGGGGTCAGTCCAGTTCAAGTGTTCAGCTGTCTGATGGCTTGTAGATAGAAACTGTCTCTGAACCTGATGGTAAGGGAGTGAATAGCTCGTGATTGGGGTGTGTGGGTCCTTGATGATGCTTAGTGCCTTCCTCAGCCACTGTTTCGAGTCTTTGTCCTGGATGGGTGTAAGCACGGTCCTGGTGATGTACTGAGCTGTCTTCACCACCCGCTGGAGGGCAATTTCACGATCAGTTCCTTTATTTTGTTGAGTGGCGTTATTTTCCTTAGCAACTAGAGTGAGAGTATTGTCTGCTAATGTCTCTGACTTCGGATCAGGAAAGGGGGTACGAGAAGGGTTACTTTGGAAATAAAAAATGTGGCATTGGTCATTTTACATAGAGTATAAGTCTGGAGTAAAGGCTGTTTTTACGATACTACACTTATTCTATTACCATGATACAATAACCAGGTCCGTTTAGAGCTGTGTTTCATAGAAGATGAAGGATTATAGCACATATGTTTTATGTCATCCTTTAACCAGCTTTTAAATCTTGACAAAGTGGGAGCTGTAAAGCTTACCATTTTATTTTTAGCATTATTTGAATTAGAAAGAGTGCAGCAGAGGTGTGAACTGAAGTGGTTTCATCAATGATGATGGGGAAAGGTGGTGATGGGAGGGGGCAGAGGGAATCAGTATCTAGTTGATCAGACAAAGGAATGGGCATACATATGGTAATTTTTGGTAGTGGGATGGACTGTATAGGCCTAAACAGATTGTTTCTGTGGTACCACAGGATTCATGTTTTGGCATATTTGTATTCTGTACAGGATTCCTTCTTTTCACTCTGTCAATTAGGTTAGTATTGTGGAGTAACTACAATGTTGTTGGGTGCATCCTCAGTTTTCTATCACAGCCATTAAACTATGTAACTGTTTTAATGTCACCATTGGCTCCCTGAGCATTTTCCTTCCTCTCTGGCAAATGAGTTAGGAAGGATGCCTGTATCTTTGTAGTGCTTGGGTGTATTGATCCATCCAAAGTGTAGTTAATAACTTCACCATGCTCAAAGGGATATTCAATATCTGATTGATTTTTATTTTTACCCATCTACCAAGAGGTGCCCTTCTTTGCAAAGAATTGGAAAACCTCCCTGGTCTTTGTGGTTGAATCTGTGTTTGAAATTCACTGCTCGACTGAGGGACCTTGCAGATAATTGTATGTGTGGGGTACAGAGATGAGGTAAAAAAAGTATGTTTATCACTATTATTGCACACACAGGGCCAGATGTACGTACATTTGCGAACGCAGCGTTAATAGCGGCATGGCCAAGACTCAGAAAGCGCTTGATGTGAAACCGCAGTGTGCGTGTTATGTACCAAACCTGCAGTTCATCAGGTAATCAGGGCCTGTCCCCACCCACTATACCGTAAATTGCGCGTATTTAAACGCGCAATTGAATTGGCTTCCTCCTCTCTTTCCATCATGGATCAGCCACAAGTCAGGCAAAACTGCGAAAACAAAAATTTAGCGATAACGAGGTTGATCTGCTTGTTCGTGAGGTAACAGCAAATTTAAACATCATACAAGCCCGGAATTCCACACCCACACAAAATAATGCCATCTGGACCGAAATCACACAAAAAATCAATGCAATATCCTCGACCCGCAGACAGGTGGAAGAGGTAAAAAAGAGGTGGCAGGACCTCAAACGCCGTCCCAAAGAAAAAGTTGCATTTAACAGGGCACAGGCCAGGAAAACTGGTTCAGGTCCCCCAGAAGTGCGCGAATTGACCTGGCTGTGAGGCGCCACAGTCAGCAGGTAAAATACCTTGTGGTGGCAGTGAATGGAATGACGCGAGCTGTCACAAGATTATGTCGCCAGCAGCAGGAGACTAACAACTGCCTCAAGGCGATCATTGTAAGCATGACCGGAACCTCCAACCCTGCACCCCCCAGCCCTGTGCCATCCCGACCCGAGCAACCCAGCCCTGTGCCATCCCGACCTGCGCAACCCAGACCTGTGCCATCCCGACCTGCGCAACCCAGACTTGTGCCATCTCCAACTATACTGAGGCGAGGTCTCAGAGGAAAATTAAGTCTGAACAAACACAGTCACACTGACAAAAGTCCAACATTGCTGTTCGTTTAATGTGTATTTCCTCTTTGTAATAGCGAAAATTATTAGTGTTCACATTTAAAGTGAAAGTTCTAGTTTGTTTATGGTTGAATCCATTTATTTTATATGGATACAATATAAATTAGCAGCGGACATTTAAATATTTTTTTGAGCCAATGTCAAATATTTTGTGATTAATTCCTTCAATTTTGTTAAGTTGATCCAAGGTTTTCTTTTTTCAGTGATAAACCAGCTACCAGAGATAATACATGTAAAACACTTAAACCACATTGTTTCAGACTGGGTTATTTGTGTAATATATATTTTTTTTTTTACATGGGTCAGTGGGTTATACAACTCATTCCAACAAGGCATTATTTCACATTAGGTAAAATATCTCTGCACGATATGTTTTCGCAGACGTCTGCCTTCAGCCATCTCATGTTGTGGGTGGGGTAATGCGTCAATGTCTTCTGCTGGCTCCATGTTCTCTGGCACGTCCAGGGGCATGCCGTGGCGAATGGCGATATTGTGCACACCTTTTCTGGTGTGTACAGAAGCGCTCCACCTGTACGGCCCAGGTAGCGCATCCGCCTTTTTAAGACCCCAAATGTGCGCTCAATCACCCCCCCCCCCCCCCCCCCCCTCGTCTGGATGTGTGCCCGGTTGTAATTTTGCTGAGCTGCTGTTGGGTTGTGTAATGGTGTCATTAGCCATGGTTGTTGGGCATACCAACCATCACCTGCAGCAAAATATAGAACATAATTAAAATATATTGAAGCGAAATTCACGTGTGGTATTAATGCATGGGATGTTTGATAATGTAGCAATGCAGGCAGATAGATGGCTAGATAAATAGATTAGACATCCAAGGGAAATGTTAGGTTTACTGTGAAAACATACAAACAAAATTAACAATGCTTACCAAGTAGCCACGTCTCTCCAAAAGCCCGGTTGCCCAGTCTTTGGTAGATGGCACTATTGCGGAATATAAAGCTGTCATGGACAGACCCAGGGAATTTGGCCACAACGTTTGATCACCATTTTTGCGTCACATACAACTTGCACATTCATGGAATATATATGTTTTCTGTTTCGGTAAATGTGTTCCTGGAGTGAAGGGGGGGGGGGGGGGGGGGCAATCAATGGTTCCTATGACTTTCGGAAAGTTGGCGATGTCAAAGAAATCCTGCTTGATGCGTGTTATTTCAGTATTAGTGGTGGGGAAATGTATGTATTGACTAGTGCCTGTAGCAAAACGTCAAGAACTTGTACTATGATACGGCTGAGTGCAGACTGCGATATTCCCACTGCTGATGCTATGACTTTGAAATGATCCTGATGCCAATAATTGTAATGTAGCGAGGAGTTTAACAACTGCTGGAATGGAATGTGAACGCTGAGTCGGAGATTCGATGTCATCTTTGATTTCTTCCAGTAACTGTAATATTGCGTAGCTTAATCTGTAACGCTTAATGATTTCGTTTTCACTCAACTGAAAAAGTGTGATTCTTGTGGCAAAAATCTTTTCAGCTCGTCTCCTTAGCCTATGTCTTCGTCTTGCTTGGATTACTGCTGCCATTTCACCAGGAGGCATATGCCAGGAAACCCGCTTCCTACATTACATTTTCAGCAAAATAGAGGCGCGCTTTCACGGCTTTTTCTGTACATAACGCGGAATACATAATTAGGCGCAGTTTACGCTTCCCCTCCCATCTCTTTATGTGACACTCCCACTTTCCCCTTGACCATCCCATGAATGCATATGCATGACACGAAAAGCGCATTTTGCCATTTTCAGTTCCCGCAACAGGCAGTCAGCGCTTTCATCTCGCTGCGTCCCGTTCGTACATACCTCGCCATGGTTTTATGCGCACTTTGCGAAACAAATACGCCTGAAGTGGGCGCAAAAGCGTTAGTACATCTGGCCCACAGTGAGTCCATGCAACTTATAAAGCAAATGTTCACACCTGAACTTATTTAGACTTGCCATAACAAGGGGGTTGAATACTTACTATAACTCAAGACAGCTCAGCTTTTAATTTTTTATTGAATTGTTAAAAAAAAAATCATAATTCCACTTTGACATTATAGGATATTGTGTGTAGGCCAGTGACCTAAACAACTACATTTAATCCATTTTAAATTCAGGCTGTAAAACAACAACATGTGGAAAAAGTCAAGGGGTGTGAATACTTTCCAAAGGCACTGTAATTAACGGCAGTAGCCCTATTAGAGGCATTTTAGTGAACAGACAACTGACCCAGAACTACACTAACAAGTTCGGAGGTTATGGACCTTTTTCCTGTAGATCTACATTTTCACATTACAGAGTAGCTCCTCCCATTTCCAAAACCCCTTTACAGTCTATTATTCGTACAAAAACATGACCTGATTAAGTGGCTTTAGGTCTACCATCTTTTATGCAAAAGTAATCAGCAGAATTCTAATTTTAGGGAGATTTTCCTGCATATCAACTGCTCTAGTTTGAGACTGACATTTAGCACTGGATGTGCTTTCTTTGAGCACTGACGTCACTTATGGTAAAAAGAACCGGATTACAACTGTGTCTTTTTTTTGTACATATGCTTTCGCCAATAGGTTCCATTAAATAATCCCATGTAATACACCCATAGAGTTATGTCTAAATATATCGCTCTGATACACCTAAGAGCGAGAATGTGTTTATTTGTCAAACGGCAGTCAAGCATCGATCATCATCACCACAATTAGACCCTCAATATTTAGGAGCATCAAGATCACCGTGCACTTTCACCAACCTGTGAAGTTCATAGTTTATGTAATGTGTAGCCTACTAAAAAGAATGGTTTCCAAAGCAATAGTGGGAAGACCACAGACCATATCGTCGCGTGAATATTTCCACATAAAGGCGTTTCCACCGCCAGAACAAATTATATGTCGGAATTTATACAATTGTACCGAAAAGTCATTTTTCCATCACAGCTGTTAATACTAGAATAAAAAAATGGATGGAAACGTGGTTATTGTGATACACCTGATCAAATTTGATAAATTGGCAAGACCTAGCTAAATGCCATGAGCTGTGTACGACAATAGTCTGTCGTATTATACAGTCCTGGCCAAAAGTTTTGAGAATGACAAGTATTGGTCTCCACAAAGTTTGCTGCTTCAGTGTTCTTAGATCTTTATGTCAGTAGTAACTATGGTACACTGAAGTATAATTATAAGTATTCCATAAGTGTCAAAGACTTTCATTGACAATGACATTCAGTTTATGCAGAGTCAATATTTGCAGTGTTGACCCTTCTTTTTCAAGACCTCTGCAATCTGCCCTGGCATGCTGTCAATTAACTTCTGGGCCACATCCTGACTGATGGCAGGCCATTCTTGCATAATCAATGCTTGGAGTTTGTCAGAAGTTGTGGGTTTTTGTTTGTCCACCCGCCTCTTGAGGATCGACCACAAGTTCTCAATGGGATTAAGGTCTGGGAAGTTTCCTGGCCATGGACCCAAAATGTCGATGTATTGTTCCCCGAGCCACTTAGTTATCACTTTTGCCATATGGCAAGGTGCTCCATCATGCTAGAAAAGGCATTGGTCGTCACCAAAATGTTCTTGGATGGTTGGGAGAAGTTGCTCTCGGAGGATGTGTTGGTACCATTCTTTATTCATGGCTGTGTTCTTAGGCAAAATTGCGAGTGAGCCCACTCCCTTGGCTGAGAAGCAACCCCACACATGAATGGTCTCAGGATGCTTTACTGTTGGCATGATACAGGACTGATGGTAGCGCTCACCTTGTCTTCTCCGGACAAGGTGTTTTCCAGATGGCCCAAACAATCAGAAAGGGGATTCATCAGAGAAAATGACTCTACCCCAGTCCTCAGCAGTCCAATCCCTGTACCTTTTGCAGAATATCAGTCTGTCCCTGATGTTTTTCCTGGCGAGAAATGGCTTCTTTGCTGCCCTTCTTGACACCAGGCCATCCTCCAAAAGTCTTCACCTCACTGTGCGTGCAGATGCACTCACACCTGCCTGCTGCCATTCCTGAGCAAGCTCTGCACTGGTGGTGCCCCGATCCCGCAGCTGAATCAACTTTAGGAGACGGTCCTGGTGCTTGCTGGACTTTCTTGTGCGCCCTGACGCCTTCTTCACAACAATTGAACCTCTCTCCTTGAAGTTCTTGATGATCCGATAAATGGTTGATTTAGGTGCAATCTTACCAGCAGCAATATCCTTGCCTGTGAAGCCCTTTTTGTGCAAGGCAATGATGACGGCACATGTTTCCTTGCAGGTAACCATGGTTGACAGAGGAAGAACAATGATTTCAAGCACCACCCTCCTTTTAAAGCTTCCAGTCTGTTATTCTGACTCAATCAGCATGACAGAGTGATCTCCAGCCTTGTCCTCGTCAACACTCTCACATGTGTTAACGAGACAATCACTGACATGATGGCAGCTGGTCCTTTTGTGGCAGGGCTGAAATGCAGTGGAAATGTTTTTTGGGGATTAAGTTCATTTTCATGGCAAAGAGGGACTTTGCAATTAATAGCAATTCATCTGATCACTCTTCATTTGTTTTTTTTTGTTTTTTTTGTTTTTTTCACCTTTATTTAACCAGGTAGGTCAGTTGAGAACAAGTTCTCATTTGCAACTGCGACCTGGCCAAGACAAAGCAAGGCAGTGCGACAAAAAACAACAACACAGAGTTACACATGGGAAATAAACAAACGTACAGTCAATAACACAATAGAAAATCTATATACAGAGTGCAAATGTAGTGCAAAATGCAGTAAGGTTAGGAAGACAATAAATAGGCCATAGTGGCGATTAGCATAATCACTGGAATGATGGAATGTGCAAATGATGATGTGCAAATAGAGATACTGGAGTGCAAAACCTCTAGCTTCAAGGATTTTTGCAATTCGTTCCAGTCATTGGTAGCAGAGAACTGGAAGGAATGGCGGCCAAAGGAGGTGTTGGCTTTGGGGGTGGCCAGTGAGATATACCTGCTGGAGCGCATGCTACGGGTAGGTGTTGCTATGGTGACCAGCGAGCTGAGATAAGGCGGGGATTTACCTAATAAAGACTTATAGATGACCTGGAGCCAGTGGGTTTGACGACGAATATGTAGTGAGGGCCAGCCGACGAGAGAATACAGGTCGCAGTGGTGGGTAGTATATGGGGCTTTGGTAACAAAACGGATGGCACTGTGATAGACTACATCCAATTTGCTGAGTAGAGTGTTGGAGGCTATTTTGTAAAAGACATCGCCGAAGTCAAGGATCGGTAAGTCTAAGTTCTAAGTCAGACCCGTCGAGGGTAGTGATGATAGTCCGGTGGGTGGGTGGGTGCGGGCAACGTTCTATTGAAGAGCATGCATTTAGTCTTACTAGCATTTAAGAGCAGTTGGAGGCCACAGAAGGAGTGTTGTATGGCATTGAAGCTTGTTTGAAGGTTAGTTAACACAGTGTCCAAAGAGGGGCCAGATGTATACAGAATGGTGTCGTCTGCGTAGAGATGGATCAGAGAGTCACCAGCAGCGAGAGCGACATCGTTGATGTATATAGAGAATAGGGTTGGCCCAAGAATTGAACCCTGTGGCACCCCCATAGAGACTGCCAGGGGACCGGACAGCAGGCCCTTCATGACATTCTGGAGTATATGCAAATTGCCATCATCAACACTGAGGCAGCAAACTTTGTGGAGACCAATACTTGTGTCATTCTCAAAACTTTTGGCCACGACTGTAGATTCAATTTGGAATATCATTTGTTTCAAACTCCTTTTTTATATATACACTACCGTTCAAAAGTTTGGGGTCACTTAGAAATGTCCTTGTTTTTGAAAGAAAAGCCATTTTTTTAAAGAAAAGCCATTTTTATGTCCATTAAAATAACATAAAATTGATCCGAAATACAGTGTAGACATTGTTAATGTTGTAAATGACTATTTAGCTGGAAATATTATTCCATTTTTTATGGAATATCTACATAGGCGTACAGAAGCCCATTATCAGCAAAATGCAGTAAGGTTAAGAAGACAATAAATAGGCCATAGTGTCTATACTGTATTTCTGATCAATTTGATATTACTTTAATGGACAAAAAAATGTATTTTCTTTCAAAAAGAAGGACATTTCTAAGTGATTCCTTTTGAATTGTAGTGTTTATATATAATGGATTTTCATATGGGATAAAGATTTTTTTTATTAACTAGGCAAGTCAGTTAAGAACAAATGCTTATTTCCAATGATGGCCTACCCCAGCGACCCTATGGGACTCCCTATCACGGCCGGATGTGATACAGCCTGGATTCGAACCATAGACTGCTCTTGCACTGAAATGCAGTGTCTTAGACCACTGCGCCACCCGGGAGCCCAAGCTTTTCATTCCCTGACCGGGAATCGAACCCGGGCCGCGGCGGTGAGCGCGCCGAATCCTAACCACTAGACAGTCCTAACCACAGATACTTTATCTATAAGGCGCCTTTAACAATATAAACACATTGCAACAGAATTACCTCCTCCATTTCGGACTATAGACGCAACATAGGCATTCATTTCAAATAGCGTTGAATGTGACGTTATGCAATGTGCTGCTGTGTAAAGTCAGTTCACTGCGGATGAATACTTCACTCAGACCTAGCGTGACACTTCCTCATGCAATAAAAGCCGAATCTCTTTTTCAGTTCACCGGCATTTCAGCATCATTACATGCGGTCGGGTTAGATATCCGATTTTCAGGCGTAGTTTATCGTTTTTATTTATACACTTTGTTTACAAGATGCCTGGATTTTCCGACAGAGATCGTGGTAGAGATAGAGGGTAAGTGTCTGAATTAATATATTTGAGGCGAATTTAATACCTCGTGTTGTCTCGCCAGAAATGGATGACATGACGCACTGGATAACGGTACCTAGCGAACTCGTTGTTAAGCTACCTAGACATATTTGGTTTTTAGGATTAAATACGACAGTATAAGTTATTTGCTTTAAAATGGAGACTATATAAATTATCTAGGTGAAGTACGTTCAAATCAGAAGGGACCAACGTTTTCTTTAAAGGCCTCGTTTCGTCATGAAACTAGCATGATACTTTGGGCCTGACTTGAGCCAGAAAATCCTTAGCTGGCGGCCTGCTAACTAAAATGCGAACAAGAAATGTTAGCCAGGGGTTGTAATTTCTTTTACGTTGTCACATTTTCAGAACTTTAACATTAACTAAGTGCCTCGTCGTACAGCAAATGTCGGATAACCGACAAGCTAAGTTAGCCGACAAAATGTATTTGTACGCCATGTGGCAGCCATTATTGAATGCGGATACAAAATGCCGGCCGGTTTTTCCATTGTTCCTCTGCGGGAAACATTGAAGATGGCTGTGTCTTAACGTGACGCAAAGTCCAATAAAACAAACATTTGTTATACTCGGAACTCTGGCATTAACTTCTGCATTGAAGTAAGGATAATTGAATGTTGAATTGGTTACAAATTGGCTGACACTAAACAATGTTCTGTTATATCTAATATTTTAAATATTAGTTGATTGGCGTTTAATCAAGCGAGTGTATCTACTGGTACCGTAGATCTATTTTACATTGGTTGGTGTGACTAACTTTAGAACATTAATTTCCCCAGTTATGGCAGCGGACCACCTCGTTTTGGAGGCGGCGGAAGAGGAGGAGGAGGAGGGGGGAAATTTGGTAATCCCGGTGACAGACTGCGCAAGAAGCACTGGAACCTTGACGAACTCTCTAAATTCGAAAAGAACTTTTACCAAGAGCACCCCGATGTTACTCGGAGATCTCCGGTATGTAAATGTCTTGTGGTCAAAATCCAGATGCAGTTGACTTACTGTAAATGTTACATAATGTCCTTTGGAATGTGCACGTTTCAACCAGCAATGGCCATTTGGTATAGTAGTTTTTGCATTGCAATGGCAATTTGAGTCTCTACATGTGTTCGTGTCATTACAGCAAGAGGTTGCACAGTACAGAAGTACTAAAGCTGTTACTGTGAAGGGGAGG
The DNA here is from genome assembly GCA_023634145.1 of Thymallus thymallus. Classification (NCBI taxonomy): domain Eukaryota; kingdom Metazoa; phylum Chordata; class Actinopteri; order Salmoniformes; family Salmonidae; genus Thymallus; species Thymallus thymallus. The sequence goes on along the minus strand of CM042397.1, from coordinate 21,150,083 downwards.
GACTGCCCTAACCCAATTATGAAGTTCCATGAAGCCAGTTTTCCAAGTAAGCACAGCCACATTCAGTTTAAATATTTATTTCTGATCCAGACTTATCTTCAATATGGGTTGGTATACATGTAACCCCCCCACCCCACACTTTGCACAGCCTACGTGATGGATGTCATTAACAAAGCAGGCTGGTCAGAACCAACACCCATCCAAGCACAGGGTTGGCCACTGGCATTGAGTGGCAAGGACATGGTTGGCATCGCACAGACAGGCTCTGGGAAAACTCTCTCAGTAAGTGTGTTGTGAGAATCTGTCTTGATTACTATTCTAACAACTTAGAATTGCAGCACGATTTGTCTTCCTTTTCACTGTAATGCAATGTCATTGTTTTTTTTTCTGCAGTACTTGTTGCCTGCGATCGTGCACATTAACCACCAGCCTTTCCTGGAACGTGGAGATGGACCTATTGTAAGTACCTCAGATATTCACGGACATGTATCTAATCTCTCATCCACCCAACATGCATTTATGGTATTCTATCCCTTTTCAGTGCTTAGTGCTTGCCCCGACCCGTGAGCTGGCTCAGCAGGTCCAGCAGGTGGCAGCCGAGTACGGCAGAGCTTCTCGCCTGAAGTCTGTTTGTGTTTATGGGGGTGCACCCAAAGGGCCACAGCTCCGTGACCTGGATAGAGGTAAGTTCCCCAACCGCTCTGTTTTTGGCTTAATTGAATCTGGAATTATTCAGTGATCAATTTTTTTTGTTATAGGTGTGGAGATCTGCATTGCCACACCAGGCAGGCTTATTGACTTCCTGGAGGCGGGAAAGACCAACATGCGTAGATGCACTTACCTGGTTCTAGACGAGGCTGACCGAATGCTTGACATGGGCTTCGAGCCACAAATCCGAAAAATTGTGGATCAAATCAGAGTGAGTTCTATTGTGATTAGGGTTGCATATGGTCAAACTTTCCAGTATATTTCTGGAAATGTTATTAATCAAAAGTTAGTTTATAAAAGCAAACTTTTTTGTGGGATACACAAGGCAATTCTAGGTGTTATGACATATTTTGGTTAAACGATCCCCAAATGGAATTGCGACCCTCAGCATGCACCGCTGATTCTCAAGTGCTTGCAAACTGAGATATTGAGCCCACACTACTACACTGAGCCAAGGACTAAATGCTTTCTGCTCGAGCTGTGTATGCAACTGGTTCACCTCTGATGCTCACAGGCAATGTGTATTGCAAGAGAATTCTGAATGTTCTTTGCCCAGAATGCACCCCTCCAACCAGACATGCTTTTACTAATTTGCTTGATGCAGAGTTCAAGTGAAGGTCAAGCAAATCATAGAGAAAGCAGACTATTGCAATCATCTCTAATGGTTGGTCAATGTAAGTGGCCAAGGAAAAATTAACATCTCCACCCCTCAACCAGTATTCTACAAGAGCACAGACACACGGTCTCTATATTGTGCATATTAGTTGAAGGCAGTCATCAATGACCTTGGACCACAGTTATTTGCACTGGTGACAGACAATACTGCGAACATGAAGGCTGCTTGGTCTAAAGTGGAGGAGTCCTACCCTCACATCACACCCATTGGCTGTGCTGCTCGTGCATTGAATCTGCTCCTCAAGGACATGGCACTGAAAACAATGGCTACACTCAACAAGAGCCAAGGAAATGGTTAGGTATATGAATGGTCATCAAGTTATAGCAGCAATCACCTCACCAAGCATAGAGAAGAACAAGAGCAACACCTGCTGAGGTTTTGTCGTCATGTTTGACAGTCTCCTAGGGGGGAAGGAGTCTCCAAGAAATGGCCATATCAGTCTGCAGATATGGACAGCCCCATCAAGAGGATCCTCCTGGATGATGTATTTTGGGAGAGTGGTAAGCAGCCTGAAACTCTTGAAAGCTGTAGCCATTGCACGGATTGAGGGAGACAATGCCATCCTGTCTGATGTTCAGACTCTGCTTGCAGATGTAAAAGGAGAGATCTGTACTGCCCTGCCCACTTCACTGTTGCTCCAAGCAGAGAACTGCAGTTCTGAAATGCATCAAAAAGCAACAAGACTTCTGCCTGAAGCCCATACACGCCGCAGCGTACATGTTGGACCCCAAGTTTGCTGGCAAGAACATCCTGTCTGGTGCAGAGATCAACAAGGCCTATGGTGTCATCACTACTGTCTCGTGCCACCTTGGCCTGGATGAGGGCAAGGTTGTTGGCAGTCTGGCGAAGTACACTTCCAAGCAAGAGCTTTGGGATGGAGATGTAACATGGCAATCGTGCCAACGTATCTCATAAGCCACCTGATGGAAGGGACCTTGTGGATGTGAGGCTTTTTCACATGTTGCCTCATCCTCCAAATCCCACTATCATTAGCTGCCTCAGAGCGCAACTGGTCCTTGTTTGAGAACACGCACACAACGCAACAGGCTGACCAATGCAAGGGATGAAAAATTGGTGGCCGTCTGGGCAAATTTGAGGCTTTGAGCCTGACAACGTGCCATCAAGGTTGGAAAGTGACGGTGAAGATGAGGTCGTCAGTCTGATGTTCAAGAGGTGGACATTGAGGTCAAGGGAGAAGACATGGAAGACAACCAAAGCTTTAGTTTCAAGACTATCATTTTACAGATGTATGTTGAATGTTTTTGGGAGATGCGATGGGTTGTTCAAGTCTACTCATTTAAAGTTCAATTTGTAACTAGTTTTTTATTTATATTAGAATTGAATGATTTGCTATTGTTTACTTATAAGAAAAGGTTTGTTTGTGTCCATATGCAAAAAAATCTACATTTAATTGATATTAAAATTGTGCGACCCTAATTGTGATGCATTAGATGTGGTGAGTCTACCAATCGCACTCGGTACAGTCAATTTAAAATTCTGACGCCTTCCCTGTTCTCTCCAGCCTGACCGACAGACGTTGATGTGGAGTGCCACCTGGCCCAAAGAGGTGCGCCAGCTGGCAGAGGACTTCCTGAAGGACTACGTCCAGATCAATGTGGGAGCTCTGCAGCTGAGTGCCAACCACAACATCTTGCAGATCGTGGATGTTTGCAATGATGGCGAGAAGGAAGACAAGTGAGTCCTGACTGTCTGACGTGGCATTTCTATACTTAGACGTTAGTTTTAAGTCACTGTTGAAAAAATTTCCCCCTCGGATCAATGAAGTACCTATCTAATTGAATGCTTCCCTATTCAGACTCCTCCGCCTACTTGAGGAGATAATGAGTGAGAAGGAGAACAAGACTATAATATTTACAGAGACCAAGAGGAGATGTGATGAGATCACTAGGAGGATGAGGAGGGATGGGTAAGTGGCATTAACTTAGTTCTTGAAACTGTCATGGTACTCATGGTTTACTGGACTAAATTGACACTTGCTCTCTCCTTTAGTTGGCCAGCAATGGGCATCCATGGGGACAAGAGCCAGCAGGAGAGAGACTGGGTGCTCAATGGTGAGTTTTAGTCACATTAACAATTTAATGAGACCTTGCACTATTATGGCCAGTTAACAATTACCTTCTATCTTTTCAGAGTTTAAGTTCGGAAAGGCGCCGATTCTCATTGCCACAGACGTCGCCTCCAGGGGTCTAGGTTAGTTTCATTCTGTCCTTGGTCCCTTGTACCAACTTTTCTCTGAAAGAAAGTGTTTCTTTCTGTAACTTCTGCCTTCTGAGTTTCTCCCCTATCTGAAGGAGCAGTCTTTTGAGGCAGGGCCTTGGCATGACACGCCCAGGTCTCCAGAGGGGGAAGGAGGACTCTTGGAGGTGTCCTGACTGGGAGGTCACCCAGTCACATACAGAGGTGGCAGGGCCTGAGTGCTGACTATCACGCTGGGCTGCCCAAAAGGGGGGCTAAATGAGGGTTAGCCGCCGCACCCCTCTAAATGCAGCTGTTCTCTGGCATCGGTTTGGACTGCTTCACACCCAAGCTCACGGCTCCACCAGGCTCTGCTGTTTCCATGTCTTGCATGTCGGTTTGGGCATTGTATTGCAAGTCATTGAGTTCTGGAAGGTGTAGCTTTTCTCAAAGCATGTGTGACATAAATGTGGCAGTTCCCTAAACTTCTGTTTTGAGAGCAGTTGTAAGTCCAATTACACGTTCACCTCTGTAATGATATGGCTACTGGCGCTTACAATGTCAGTGGGTCATGTCAGTTGGCTGGGGACAAAATCCCAAGCTCGCACTCCTCCCTCACCTGCGTTTCAAGTCATGTCGAGACCTGCCAACGAGAGACATTTGATCAAGTGAACACTGGTTCTGGGAATATCTTGCCTTGATGTGACTTGGGGTACTTTTTTTTATGGGTCACAGGAGTAAGTGGCTCCATTTTTAGGGTTCCCCCAATTGTTCATGGTCTTGGCAAGACGTTGCAGTGTGGCCTTTATAGCGAGCTTCTTATGAGTGTGTGAAGAAAGGGCCTTCGTTATCACCATAAGGTCCTAGGTTTGGCACATGAGGAGGCAACAGTGCGCATAGCGGCCTTACTGTGTAGAAGCACCCGGCGGTCACTTGACATTGTGTGGGGAGTTTGCTGCAATGGGAATGGACTAGTGAATGCATACTCCTTTATGGTAAGACTTCTGATCCCTTGTTTTTGGGGGGATGTTGAGAATTAAGTGAGGGGTTATCTGGATTGGAAGCATTTGGAGTGTGCATTGTTTCTCTCTTCCCAACGTAGTATCCCCATGGATTTAGTCTTTCTGGAGATGTCTAATGCTATTCTTTACAGCCTTGTGAAAAAACAAGCTACATCCAGTGAATGGTTGTACTAACTTTGCTCTTTTGGTCTGGCTGTTGTGGTGTGCATCTGTGCGCTCCCTCTGCTGTTTTTTGCGACACATCCTACAGATGTTGAAGACGTGAAATTTGTCATCAACTTTGACTACCCCAACAACTCCGAGGACTATATCCACCGCATCGGCAGAACTGCCCGGAGCCAAAAGACTGGCACAGCCTACACCTTCTTCACCCCCAACAACATGAGGCAGGCCAGTGACCTCGTCGCTGTGCTCCGTGAGGCCAACCAGGCCATCAACCCTAAACTCCTCCAGATGGCGGACAGAGGAGGTAAATCTAATTGGTGAGATACAGGAACTGTGGTTCAGCTGCAGCCATTTTTTTCCTTTTTTTTTTGTTGACGTGGATGAGTTTGGCAGTCGGCTATGGGTTCATGATTCATTTTCATGTTAGTTTGTCTTAACCATTGTTCACTCATGTCTGTTTCCCCATGTACCATTTCATATCACACAACTTGCATGAAAGCCCATTCTAATTTGTTTGTTTCCTTTCAGGTCATTCAAGGGGAGGCAGAGGTGGTAGTGGATTTAGGGATGACCGCCGGGACAGGTACACCTCTGGGGGCAGGCGAGACTTCACTAGCTTTAGGGACAGAGAAAACGATAGAGGCTTTGACAGTGGACCAAAGAAGGTTTTTGGCACAAATTCACAGAGCGGAGGCTATGGAGCAAGTGGCTTTGACAAAAGCGGCAATGGTTTTGGTGGAGGTGGCTACGGCAGCAACGGCCAGTCAAACTATGGTGCCAGCCAGGCCGTGGTGTTCCCAACGCAGAACTTCCAGACCCCACAGTTTGGTGCCAACCAGGGGGGTGCACAGAATGGCATGAGCCATCAACAGTTCCCCTTCACGCAGCAACAAGCGCCACAGCCCATGGTGCCCTACCCCATGCCACCTCAATTCCCACAGTAAACACGCATCAAAGTAAAGATGGTAACTTATTGCTTTTTTGTCCTGTTTAGTCCTATACTCTATCCAAAATTGTACTGTTATGTTTTATTTTTTACGCAAAAGGGTTCAACCAATTTTGAATCTATCGAGTCCTTGGGGGGGGGGGGGGGGGGGTTTGTCTGCAGTGCAGCAATAGTGATGGCGCACAGTTACGCTTCCTTTCACTTATTTAATTTGTTACATTCCTCCGTAACGTTTAGTCTTATTTTGTACTAGTAATTGCAGATGTATTTTTTTTCCCAGCTGTACCATTTAAAGTGATGTTAAGATCTTAACTGGGAGGCACTGCATGGCCTTTCAAATAAAAACAAATAAACACATCTTGTTCTCTAGCATTCTTTTATACGTTCCATTAATGCTTGAGTCGGTTCCACTTTGCCTCAACATCTGGTGAATGGATGAATGCTCAGGAGCAGTAGGGAATGAATCTAGGATTATGGCGGTGTAAGACATGCCTAGTTGTCTAGAGGGTTATAGGAATATGGTCAATGGCTTAAATGAGAAATACTTATGGTTGACTAAGTATAAATATATAGAACTTGAGTTGGGGCTTGCACTTATGCTAAATTGATACAACAGCCTCCACCCTTGTCAGTGTTTATGGGTACTGTCAGTTGCCTATCCCTCAAATTGATCACATGGATAAGTCTGCATATATTGCTTTGTTTTCTATACAGTGGTGGGAAAATTGTCATACTTGAGTAAAAGTCCACCAGATCAGAGGCAGGGGATGACCAGGGATGTTATATTGATGACCATTTTCCTGTCCCGCTAAGCATTCAATGTAATGTACTTTTGCGTGTCAGGAAAAATTAATGGAGTAAAGGGTATATTTTCTTTAGGAATGTAGTGATGTAAAAGTTGTCAAATGTATTAAGTACAGATACCCCAAAAACTAGTAGTACTTTCAAGTATGTTTTTGCTTAAGTACTTTATACCACAGAGGCAAATATGCTCATTGTAAAATATTAAATGTCAGCTCCCCCATCGGTCCAGCAGGTGTCATGTGTCCTCTGCAATGCTAGGACAGGCTCTGGCTGATTTCATTACTATAACCATTAGTAGTTATTCAACTGAGTCACGGTTTCTTCCGCTGTTAGAGATGTGTACATATAATACTTTACCTAATGCAGTAAGGAGGGAGTGGCCTGTGTGTGTACTGGAAACACTGTACCAGCTGTCATGTCTTCAACACATAGCTATCTAAATAGTGGTGGCCTCAGTGGTACTTTTTATTAAAAAACATTTATTTAACCAGGTAGGCCAGTTGAACAAGTTCTCATTTACAACTGTGGCCTGGCCAAGACAAAGCAAAGCAGTGCGACAAACACAGTTACACATGAGAATAAACAAACGTACAGTCAACACAATCTATATACGGAGTGCAAAATGCAGTAAGGTTAGGAAGGTAGGACAATAAATAGGCCATAGTGGTGAAATAAATTACAGATTAGCATTAACACTGGAATGATGGATGTGCAAATAGAGATACTGGAGTGCAAATGAGCGAAAATAAAATATGGGGATGAGGTAGTAGGGTGGGCTATTTACAGAAGGGCTATATACAGGTGCAGTGATCGATAAGCAGCTTTGACAGCTGATGCTTAAAGTTAGTGAGGGAGATAGGAACCTCTAGCTTCAAGGATTTTTGCAGTTCGTTCCAGTCATTGGCAGCAGAGAACTGGAAGGGTTATGGCGGCCAAATGAGGTGTTGGCTTTGGGGGTGGCCAGTGAGATATACCTGCTGGAGCGCATGCTACGGGTGGGTGTTGCTATGGTAACCAGCGAGCTGAGATAGGGTGGGGATTTACCTAATAAAGACTTATAGATGACCTGGAGCCAGTGGGTTTGGCGACGAGAGAATACAGGTCGCAGTGGTGGGTAGTATATGGGGCTTTGGTAACAAAACGGATGGCACTGTGATAGACTACATCCAATTTGCTGAGTAGAGTGTTGGAGGCTATTTTGTAAATGACATCGCCGAAGTCAAGGATCGGTAGGATGGTAAGTTTTACAAGGGCATGTTTGGCAGCATGAGTGAAGGAGGCTTTGTTGCGAAATGGGAAGCCAATTCTAGATTTAATTTTGGATTGGAGATGGTTAATGTGAGTCTGGAAATTGAGTTTACAGTCTAACCAGACACCTAGGTATTTGTAGGTGTCCACGTATTCTAAGTCAGACCGTCGAGAGTAGTGATGATAGTCCGGTGGGCGGGTGCGGGCAGCCTTCGATAGAAAAGCATGCATTTAGTTTTACTAGCATTTAAGAGCAGTTGGAGGCCACGGAAGGAGTGTTGTATGGCATTGAAGCTTGTTTGAAGGTTAGTTAACACAGTGTCCAAAGAGGGGCCAGATGTATACAGAATGGTGTCGTCTGCGTAGAGATGGATCAGAGAGTCACCAGCAGCGAGAGCGACATCGTTGATGTATATAGAGAAAAGGGTTGGCCCAAGAATTGAACCCTGTGGCACCCCCATAGAGACTGCCAGAGGATCGGACAATAGGCCCTCCGATTTGACACACTGAACTGGAGAACCAGGCAAGGCAGTCACTTGAGAAACCAAGGCTGTTGAGTCTGCCAATAAGAATGCGGTGATTGACAGAGTCGAAAGCCTTGGCCAGGTTGATGAAGACAGCTGCACAGTACTGTCTTCTATCGATGGCGGTTATGATATCGTTTAGTTCCTTGAGCGTAGCTGAGGTGCACCCATGACCAGCTCGGAAACCAGATTGCATAGCAGAGAAGGTACGGTGGGATTCGAAGTGGTCAGTTATCTGTTTGTTAACTTGGCTTTCGAAGACTTTAGAAAGGCAGGGCAGGATGGATATAGGTCTATAACAGTTTGGGTCGATACGAAAGAGAGGTTGAACAGGCTAGTAATAGGTGTTGCAACAATTTTGGCGGATAATTTTAGAAAGAGAGGGTCCAGATTGTCTAGCCCAGCAGATTTGTATGGGTCCAGATTTAGCAGCTCTTTCAGAACATCAGCTGTCTGGATTTGGGTGAAGGAGAAGCGGGGGGGGGGGGGGGCTTGGGCAGGTTGCTGCGGGGGGTACAGAGCTGTTGGCTGGGGTAGGGGTAGCCAGGTGGAAAGCATGGCCAGCCGTAGCAAAAGGCTTATTGAAATCTTCGATAATCGTGAATTTATCGGTGGTGACAGTGTTTCCTAGCCTCAATGCAGTGGGCAACTGGGAGGAGATGCTCTTATTCTCCATGGACTTTACAGTGTCTCAGAACCTTTTGGAATTAGTACTACAGGATGCAAATTTCTGTGTGAAAAAGCTGGCCTTTGCTTTTCTAACTGACTGTGTGTATTTGTTCCTGACTTCCCTGAAAAGTTGCATATCGCGGGGGCTATTCGGTGCTAATGCAGTACGCCACAGGATGTTTTTAATTGCAAGGACAACTACTACTTGCCACAGAGTAGTCAACTTTTCATTTGATGCCATCCATCATTAAAGACCTGATAATTATAGGGCCTGGATTCACTCACTTCCACTAACCGTAAATTAATCTCTCTGCCTGCTTTAACTGAGCAGCACATGCAAACATCCTCTCTCTTAGCACAGTGGTGAGGGTTGGGTAACTAGTTGGCCCTGTCTGTCTTCCCACTGAGGTGTTGGCAGGGACTTGTTTGGGTGGAGTGACACTTATGATACACATATTTAAGGTCACAGATAAAAGATCCAACTGTATTACATTTGTTTTAACACCTTGTACTGTAACCATGTATGGCAAACCATGCAAGCAGATAGTGAGTGTATATTGTGGTGTCTCACCATGCTGGAGAAAAGCATGGAACCCATGAGCTCAGTCTCTTATAGATGGGTTGAGGGTGAGAGGTATACATATTTTCAGAGCTGTGATGATCTGAATGGCCCTGAACTATGTTTGGCATTTTCACTGTAAATACTGCCTTTTTCCTTTGTTAGTAGCCTACGAAAGCTTGTTATATTGATTTATCTTTTTTTTCTGCAGACTCTTATGACTGGTACTTTCTCATGATCCAGCAGTGAGAAATAATCCAACAGTGGCAGGTTTAGAGGTTCTGTCCCAAGCAACAGGCCACAGTGAATCACAGACACAGGTATTCTGTTCTTCTGCATCCATTCATGTCTCAATTTGAAATTGTACAATTAAGAAGTGTTCCAGAGTGAGTGGTGTCTTTAGAACTCTTTGTCAGGCGCCTACAGAAATGGCCGTTCTGTTCCTAGCTCCTAACCAACTTTGCAGTATATGTTTTGTGTGTGTTTTATTTTTTACATTATTTTCTCAGAACATTTCTTGCATTATTACCTACAGCTGAAAATAACTTTTGGACATTAGATCGGCAGTCACTCACCAGCATTTCAACCAGAAATGAGACTTTCTGAATTCTGTGGATCAAGCCCTGCTCTTCAGTGTCTTAAGTTGCATACCTTGACTGAAATGTGTTCTCTCTGTGTACAGACTCTGTGAGGTGTAAATGATTTGTGTGTTCTTGGCTGAGCCTCTCCCAGATCAATGGCAGCCAGGCTTGCACAATGTGGAATTTAACCAGATATGTGTTCTGTAGTGGGATAGGGGAGGGGTGTGGTGGAGTTACATGTTAAGTCAGTAAATTAGATTGGACATTTACAATGCAATAATATGCAGCCCGGTAGCCCACACCTTATGACCACATTAGGAAAACCTGAACTTTGAAAGATGTGATTTTGTCATCACCAGCACCATTTCTTAGCTAGGATTATGAAGTGCGATATGCCTACATCTTTTTAAATTTAACAATAAACATGGTGATAACATCAGAGAAGATTACAGCATTACTACTCAGACGGTGTACTCAGATGAGACGCTTATAATTTCTCAACAGTTGACATTGTGAAAATACTGTATGGCATGCAGGTAACTGCCAAAATAAAGAAAACCAACATAGAGTGGGGGATTGGAAAACGCTGTCCCAGGCACTGCTCCAGAATCTCCCATAAGTGTTCAATTGGGTTGAGATCTGGTGACTGAGATGCACGCACGCACACACACACCCTTTAAACAATGTATGCATCTTTGAGACCCCTCGTTCAAAGTCACTGAGATATCTTCTTCTAGCCATGGCATCCAAAATAATGGGCAACTGGGCATTTTTATGCATGTCCCTAAGCATTATGGGATGTTAATTGCTTAATTAACTCAGGAACCACAACTGTGTGGAAGCACCTGCTTTCAATACACTTTGTATCCATCATTTACTCAAGTGTTTCCATTATTTTGTCAGTTACCTATAGTTCCCTCTTCATTCATCACTCATCACTCCTTTCTCCATTGGCATGTTGCTGTTGGCAGGGAGAGTACCTGCTTTGGATGTGAGCCAGACAAGTTTGGACACACCTACTCATTCCAGGGTTTTCCTTTATTTTTACAATTTTCTACATTGTAGAATAATAGTGAAGACATCAACACTATGAAATAACACATATGGAGTCATGTAGTAACCAAAAAGTGTTAAACAAATCAAAATATATTTAATATTTGAGATTCTTCATAATAGCCACCATTTGCCTTGATGACAGCTTTGCACACTTCAAGCACTTCAAATACTTCAAGCATGGGACTCAACAGCATGCTAAACCACAGCTTTCACTCAACCGTAGACAACACACTGTGAGTTAGTAGCGTTAATATAACTCAGACATAAACTCCCACCACCCAATTTTCTATTGATTGACCATGCTTGTGTAATTATATACCAGCTTGTGTCAGAGGAAGGCCCTAAAAATGGTCAAAGACTCCAGCCACCCAAGTCATAGACTATTCTCTCTGTTACTGTATGGCAAGTTGTACCGATGCACCAAGTCTGGAACCAACGGGACCTTGAATAGCTTCTAGCCCCAAGCCATAAGACTAATAAATAGTTAAACAATTAGCTACCTGGACTATCTGCACCTGTGTTTTTTTTACACACACAGCTGCTACTGTTTATTATCTATCCTGTTGCCTAGTCACTTTATTTTTAGTTATATGTACATATCTACCTAAATTACCTCGTACCCCTGCAGATCAACTCGGTACTGGTACCCCGTGTATATAGCCAATTTATCGTTTCTCATTGTGTACACTACCGTTCAAAAGTTTGTTGTCCTTGTTTTTGAAAGAAAAGCTATTTTTTTGTCCATTAAAATAACATAAAATTGATCAGAAATACAGTGTAGACATTGTTAATGTTGTAAGTGACTATTGTAGCTGTAAATGGCATATTTTTTATGGAATATCTACATAGGCGTACAGTGGCCCATTATCAGCAACAATCACTCCTGTGTTCCAATGGCACGTTGTGTTAGCTAATCCAAGTTAATTATTTAAAAAGGCTAATTGATCATTAGAAAACCCTTTTGCAATTATGTTAGCACAGCTGAAAACTGTTTAAAGAAGCAATAAAACTGGCCTTCTTTAGACTAGTTGAGTATCTGGAGCAGCTTCATTAAATAGTACCCGCAAAACACCAGTCTCAACGTCAACAAGGAAGAGGCGACTCTGGGAAGCTGGCCTTCTAGGCAGAGTTATTATAACTTTTATTACTACGTGTTATTATTTTTATTATTTCTCAATTTTCTTTTTCTCTGCATTGTTGGTAAGGGCCTGTAAGCATTTCACTGTTAGTCTACGAACACAATTGGATGTGATTCGATTTTTGGATTATGTGGGCACAATGCACATACGCTCATAAATGTTTATCTTTCTACCATCAGCAGAGGCCCCAGCTCTTCACTCAGCAGTAAGGGTACTCAGCATTCCTCTCGGAGACCTTGACTCCTTATACTAAGAGGGGTAATTCAACAGGGCGTGTGTCTGATAATCACTGATACTCAGAATCCTGGGGAACTGTAGCCTGCTGTACTGTAGTGCCTGATGCTGTGCCCTATGGCTAAGCTACAAACAGAATACAATGCAAACCAGCACAACCACTCACTTTGGTCTGCACAGTTTTGACTTCCTGACATACTCAAAGCACACTCAACATCTTCAAAATAAATAATCAATGGTGATGTCAAATGCTTGTCAAGTTGTCACGTTTTGATTAGGTTGTTGTAAGATAATAGACTTGTTTCACTACACACTTTCTGTAGTGGGCTAGTGTGTCAAAGCTAACACTACATTTAAATAGGTGTCATCTCAGTACTACAGTTAGCTATTACGTTTTCCTTCGATATTTTTGTGATATTATTACTACACTGTAAGAAGTAAAGGTGCTATCTAGAACATAAAAGGAACCAAGGTTCTGCCTGGAACCAAAAAGGTTCTGCCTGGAATCAAAAAGGTTTCTTCAAAGGGTTATGGGGACAGCCGAAGAACCCTTTTTGATTCCAGGCAGAACCTTTTTGGTTCCAGGCAGAACCTTTTTGAGTTCCTTATAGAACCCTTTACACAGAGGGTTCTACATGGAACCCAAAATAGGGATCTCCTATGGGGACAGCCAAAGAATCATTTTTTTCTAAGAGTGTACCCACAGATCACACCCTTGTAGTCTGCTATGAGTTATACTCTCTCTAAACATTATTGTCCTTCTCTGTTTGCTTGTTGGGTGGATAGCAGATTTGGAATGTGGTGTGCCCAACCTTCAATGAAGGTGTACAGTATGTAGTAGTAACTATCATGATTCTTGTTGGATATGTTTTTATGCAGTGTGAACTTTGGGACCAAGTGGATGTTGTTTGGCATAACACAATAGCCTTTTGGTGTTCTGGCATTTCATCCCAAATATGTCTAGAATCTAGATATTCTATTTGTAATGACAACGAATCAGTGGTTTAATGTCATTACTAGATCATTCAATCTCCAATGTTTCAAGGTGGAAATTGATTTAGATTTGTTTGATTGAAGTCAGTAAATGTGAGTGAGTAGCACCCTGGAATCTAACACGTGACTGGCCCTGCCACATTCCAGTGTTCCTCCATTGGAAGCCTACCAGTGAGGAATCACACTGTTATAATAATGTGTCTCTCTTAGTGTTGGACTCCCTTGATTTGGAAAAAACAGTGCTTATTCAACAACTATCATATTTATTATGCCCAGGTAAGACAAAGTAAATATATTAAAATATAGGAATGCAGGTGTGTGTAGGAATGGAGAGAGAGAGACAGAGAGAGAGACCACGATAGAGCGAGAGGGAGACCAAGAGAGAGAGTGGGATGGAGAGCAGCAGAGAGGAACAGGTCTACCCGGTCTGCATTCATGATGACACACCTGTTCAATGGGGTGGAGCTGAGACAGGTGGCTGCTCTTTAACTAGAGAGAGGACACACGACTAGAGAGAGAGGTACAAAGAGAAGAGGGAAGTGAGGAGTAAGAGATCTGCACTGGGACTGACAGAACACACAGCCTCCCAGGATGTTCAGCAAGAAGAAGGAGTACGACCTGGTGAAAGTCGCCCAGTGAGTCTGCCCTCCGCTAACTGAACTTTATGTCATGTTTACTTCTCTTTCATTCTCTTTCAATCTCTTTCCTCTTTCATTCTCTTTCCTTCTCTTTTGATCTATAAGCACTTAGTATTGGAAACATCTCATGGCTGCATGTCAAGTAAATGGACGGACCTTACTTAAGCTTAAAATATATTTTATCTGCCGCAGATTGATGATGAGATAAGACAATAATTTCTGTAGTAACTGTCACAATTTGTTTACTTTACTGAGAAAAGAGAAATCTCATGCAGATTTGGAATGTGTTAAGGTACATCGCTGGAAGACTCAGGATTTATGTTTACACTACCGTTCAAAAGTTTGGGATCACTTAGAAATGTCCTTGTTTTTGAAAGAAAAGCAAATGTTTTGTTCATTAAAATTACATCAAATTGATCAGAAATACAGTGTAGACATTGTTAATGTTGTAAATGACTATTGTAGCTGGACATTTTTTATGGAATATCTACATAGGCATACAGAGGTCCATTATCAGCAACCATCACTCCTATGTTCCAATGGCACGTTGTGTTAGCTAATCAAGTTTATCATTTTAAAAGGCTAATTGATCATTAGAAAACCCTTTTGCAATTATGTTAGCACAGCTGAAAACTGTTGTGTTGATTAAAGAAGCAATAAAACTGTCCTTCTTTAGACTAGTTGAATATCTGGAGCATCAGCAAAGATTAAGGGCAAAAGAAAACAGACACTGAACAGAGGAAGATATGGCTTTTTCTTTGCAACTCTGCCTAGAAGGCCAGCATCCCGGAGTAGTCTCTTCACTGTTGACATTGAGACTGGTGTTTTGTGGGTACTATTTAATGAAGCTGCCAGTTGAGGACTTGTGAGGCGTCTGTTTCTCAAACTAGACACTCTAATGTACTTGTCATCTTGCTCAGTTGTGCAGCGGGGCCTCCCACTCCTCTTTCTAGTCTGGTTAGAGCCTGTTTGTTCTGTGAAGGGAGTAGTACACAGAGTTGTATGAAATCTTCAGTTTCTTGGCAATTTCTCGCATGGATAGCCTTAATTTCTCAGAACAAGAATAGACTGACGAGTTTCAGAAGAAAGTTCTTTGTTTCTGGCCATTTTGAGCCTGTAATCGAACCCACAAATGCTGATGCTCCAGATATTCAACTAGTCTAAAGAAGGCCAGTTTCATTGCTTCTTTAATCAGCACAACAGTTTTCAGCTGTGCTAACATAATTGCAAAAGGGTTTTCTGATCAATTAGCCTTTTAAAATGATGAACTTGGATTAGCTAACACAACGTGCCATTGGAACACAGGAGTGATGGTTGCTGATAATGGACCTTTGTACGCCTATGTAGATATTCCATTAAAAATCAGCCATTTCCAGCTACAATAGTCACTTACAACATTAACAATGTCTACACTGTATTTTTGATCAATTTTATATTATTTTAGTGGACAAAGAATGAGCTTTTCTTTCAAAAACAAGGACATTTCTAAGTGACCCCAAACGTTTGAACGGTGGTGTACATAGAGAAGAGGGTATGTGCTGTTTCTTAAATAGGTTCTATCAGATTTGTGTACATACAAAGTTGCATAGAGATGAATAGACAAGATGTTTTAGTGCAATATATACCGTGTGCCTTGATAAATAACAAATTTGAGGCTTATCTTTCAGTTCCTTTACGTCACTGAACACTGTGTCACTCACCACATGTCACTTGCGGGGGCATTTCTAAGCTAAAAAAATGGCAGGGTGTAGAGTCTGGATTCTTTGCAGCTCTCTGTCTTAAAGAACCAGCATGGTGACTTTTAGGCTTCAGTTTTACTGCCTGCCTGTTACACTCCTTCTCACCCTGACATGTGTGTGCTGTTTGCTCTGGTACTGTAGCTATGTATTATCCAACTCCTTTTAACCTTATTTAGGATATGACAGAGTATGACAGGATATGTCTGCCAAACCTAGATGGCTCCTACAGCTATGTGGACTTTGCCATTTTACCACATATACTAACAGAGATAAGCAGTTGTCAAAATGACTCAGAGCAACAAGGCATGTACGAGATACTGGATACCATAATATTAAAACAGTAAATCTCTCCCCCCGCTATCGCTATTAGTTTTATTGTCCCATTGGAATGTAATTGCATTCATTAGCTATTAACTTTGATCAAAGCGGACATCAGTAGAATTCCATGTGCCATGTCACCCATTCAGTCTAAATTCCTGAGGACACTCCTTAATAATCCATCAATGTGCGGGTGTGTACGAATAAATAGCTGACTTTCATAACAGCGACTACGAGTAGGAATGACAGAACAATAAGTACAAGAACACACAGACTTAAAGATGTGTTGATTACTAGATGAGTGTAGATGAGTGACAGTCCTTTGTACAGTTGGATGGGGAGACTGAGGAATCCTTTGTTCTGCCTGAGGCTGGTTCTCATTTGGATCATTCGACCAAACCTGGAATCTGGTTCCTGAACATTCAGGTTGCTCTACTAAGCTCTCCTAGACAGGCCTACTAGTTTCAATAACGTGTCAATTGCACTGATGTGAATGGAGTTTTTTTTTTTTTTTGTCTTCCCAGGAGCCAAGCTAATGACGTGGCCGTGCTGGTGGCACGTATGCAGAGCAATGCAGACCAGGTGGAGAATAATGTGTTGCGCTCTGAGGAGCTGATGGCTGTGGTAAGAGGTCCTACGTCCCTACCCACACACTGCCTGTGTGTGTAATTACACAGTTATACATACATACACCTTTACCTAACATGTTACACTGCCCTACTTCATGAAATACGCATCCCTTCATTCCATTTGATCAAGCAAAAAAAGTTTCAATCCCCCCATAGATATTTCTTATCAAGGTGCAATTCAACACAAATGTGTAATGATGGGCCTTGTGTGGCATTTACAAGTCCATTTGCTGTTTTCATTTCTGTTCCAGGACACAGTGAATGAGAAGAAGGACAGGCCCTTACTGCACCAGAAGGAGAATACAGAGAACCTGGCTGAGGCTGAGGGGCTGCTGAAGGATCTGTTCTTGGATGTGGACCAGGCCAAGAAGCTTTCACACCCACAGGCTGGAGAGATAGAGAGCGAGTGAGTTCCAGCAAGAACACACACACACGCGCACGTACGCGCACACGCACGCACGCACGCACGCACGCACGCACGCACACACACACACACACACACACACACACACACACACACACACACACACACACACACACACACACCCTTATCACACAAAACAGAGATACCTTTCCAGAGGCTCTCAGAGAACCTTCTGAACACTCATGTTCTCTCTTTCCCACTTTCAATATGCCTCTTATTTCTCATTTTTTTCTGGTTCTCAGTGTGAAGAACCTCCATGACCGCTGGTCTAAGGGCTGTAGCATGTACCGGGACCTATATGAGGCAGTGCAGGAGGTGGAGCTTACTCCCAGGATTGACTGGACTCAGGTGCTGGAGGAAAAACAGGTGAGCCTGCCAGATCCCTGGTAATACTCTATTCAAGACCAGTATGACTGTAGACAGTACTGTACTGCCATTATATAACAACTTTGGTTGAGCACTGTTTTCTACTGGTGCAACCAAACCTTTGGTATTAGCTCCTAGTTGCTTGGAATAAAAGATTTTTCTGAATCCAGTAGTGGTGCAAAAATGTATTATTCCCTGGGGAAAAACAGCCAAACAAAGTTTACAAGACATGTGGTTGAGGTCAGCATATAGCTGAACTCTAGAGGATTTACTGTACCTGTGTGTTGTGTTGTGTGTTATAGAAGCAGATAAGTGCAGAGGGGTACGGGCCCAACCTGTCTGATGTGGAGAAGCAGATTGCCTCTCATAACATCCTGCACCAGGAGATCGAGGCCTACGGCTCCCAAATGAATCGCAGCAGCACTGGCTCTCCGGTAACGACTACAAAGCCCTCGGCTGCTTTCTTCATTCTTCCTCTCACCAAAACTAGGGATAAACTCTAAACAATGATTTTTATGTTTCGTTTCGCTCTGTCCACAGGCAAAGTTGTCTACCATTCAGAGACAGTACACAGATCTCTTGGTGAGTTATTGTCCAGAAGTTCTGTAATAAATCTGCATGTGCATTAAAGTATGGCTCTGACATGTCAAAGGGGCTCAGAATGCTACACTGTTCTTGAACCATTGTGCCTGTGCTATCTCTCCATCGTAGACTATAAGATAGTCCAGGTGTGACTGATCTCTGTCTCTCCCCATGCTGTGTGGTACAGGAGGCCTCCCTGTGGAGACACAGGTACCTGGCCTCTCTGTATGACTACATGCAGGGCTGCAGTAAGGAGCTTGTCTACCTGAGCGAGTACCAGGAGAGGATCCTCAGGAAGGACTGGAGCGACCGCATGCTGGACCCCCCAGGGGTGCGCATGGAGTACGAGAAATTCAAAAACAACGCTCTGCTAATACATGAGAGTGAGACCAACCAGCTACAGATGGATGGGGATCGTCTCATTGAAATGAAGCACCCTGCCAGCTCCACAATACGGGTATGTTTATATGGCTACAAAATGTTAACCTCTCCCATTGCAATAGCTTAAGTATAGGACATTGGGTTATTTATCATATACTCTGATCTTCCCTGGGTCAATATGCTTGGTTTATCTCAGGCACACAGGGACGCGTTGCAGAACGAGTGGCAGAGCTTCCTCAACCTGTGCATCTGCCAGGAGGTACACCTTGACAACATAGACAACTACAGGAAGGTACGCCATCTCTTAACCCTGGAAAATGAAGTTTGTTGTTGTCATGGCTCAATGTCACATTGCTCATATGTGTGTTCCTACCTACAGTACCAGCTGGATGTAGAGACCTTGTCTGAGTCCATGAAGAGACTCAACTCTAATCTGGACCCCAAATCACTGAGCAACAAGAGCAACCCAGAGATCCTGCTACAGCTTGAGGTGAGATTTGGTTTATTCTTTGTATATAAGTTCAGTAGTTTCTTATTTATTTCAATCTGTTCTCTATTATACTCTTCTGCGTCTTATATCCTCAGGGTGATGAGAGAGCGATAGAGAGGAACGAACAGCGCCTCGTAGCCCTGAGGGAGTTCAGCAGAACCATCGCCCCTCTGAAGCTGCGGCGTCTCTGCCCCACCAAACCCACCCCTGTGGTGTCCCTGTGTGAATGGACCAACGGAGAGGTATAAAATAGCTTCATAGAATATAATTGTGAGAGTTCCCGAGAAGCTAAAGGGCAAACTAATGTCCTGTCAATTGACAGCTGTAGAACAATATAATGATGCAAACTGCTGTCACCCTTAGGACTTAATGTCTCGAGCAGAGAAGCTCATGCTAAAGTCCAACTCAGACGATGAGAACTGGGAGGTCCAGACCAGCACTGGGAAGACCAAAACCCTGCCTGGAGCCTGCTTCCTGGTCCCACCGCCAGACACTGAGGCCCTTGAGAAAGTGGAAAGGTAAAGAGAGAGAGAAAAGTTCAGACTCTCTCTTACAATGACCCAAAACTGTTATGACATTGTGTGTTTGTGTGTCCAGTCTGGACAGAGAGCTTTCTAACCTGAAGAAAAAGAGAACTACTCTGATGGCCTCCTTGAGGAGCCCCAGTGTGGAGGTGGTGCGCTCAGTGAGAGCAGGTTAGTGGAACATCACTCCACTTGTTTAGAACTTTAGCAGAAATCCCTTAGTTTGAACTCAGTGGGACCTTAGTAGATACATGACACTAGACTCAGTGCGGATCTCTCCTGTTCCCTTATTTCTCACTCTGCTTCTTCTCAGCCCCAGAGGACCCAAAGACCACAGTGCTGGCCAGCCAGCTGGACAAGATCAGCAAGAACCTGGACCACAGTGAGAAGGACATCCTGAGCCGGCTGAGGGCCCCTCTGGATCGCAATGACCCCACACGTGACCTGACCAAAAGGCTGAAGGAGCATGAGGTGAAGGGATCTTTATATTTATTTCAGATCACTGCAGCCTGCTACATAGCATAATTATAATAGACTGTGTGGTTCCAGAGTGTGATATCCTTGGTGTGTTTTTCCCTCCAGAGGGCCACCCTGACTGTGAGGAACCTGGAGGCAGAGAAAGCAGCGGTCCAGAGAGATATGGAGCCCATCCTAGTCCAGAAGCCCCTTGGGCCCACCACCTCCGCCCTGTCCTTCAAACTGAGTGGTCTTAACAACAAGTTTGACGACACCAACGTCCTCTGTGACCTCTACAACAAAAAGTATGAATTTAGTTTACAATGTGAAATAAAAACAAACCTATTTTTTTTTTACATCTTCTCACTCACTCATTTCCTTTCTCTTGACCAGAGCCACAGCTTCCATGTTCCTGGAGAGGCAGATCAATACGGTGAACAACTCAGTCTCTGGCTTTGAGGAGCAGCTGGCTGAAGATGTTGCCATTCCTGATGTTCCCAACATCCTCCAGACACACATCCAGAAGCTTCAGGTAACACTGTTTCAATCATATAACCACTTAAAGGTCATCACACGTTCAATTCATGTCATTATGATGGACTCTTACAAGTTGCAGTGAGTGTTTTGTTTTGATTTACCCATCCTCTTTGTTCAGTCCCCTGTGTTTCTCCCTTGTCCTCTAAACAGAACATGCGCAAGGATGTAGCGTTAAAGCAAGACGAGATGCTGAAGCTGAGCAGGGACTTGGAGTCCACAGAGCAGCTGAGCAGCTCCCTGCAGAAGGGCTTCCATGAGTACTGCCCAGACATCCGCCGCCAGCAGACAGAGGTCAAACACCTGAAGAACCGCTACGCCAACGTCAATAGTCAACTACAGGAGAGGTGAGAACCCCATTCGTCCCATAGCTATATGTAACAGTTATATGTGTATTGTGTCTGTGGTTACTTATGTGGTCTATGATATACTGATACTTAAAAAAGAATCTATTGTTATAGAACATTTCTGATGCAAGAGGCAACCAATAAGAATCAAGGCTTCCAGAGCTCTGTCCAATCATTGAACTTATTTTTGACCAACCTGCCTAATAATACAATCAAGCCAAGTGATGGATTTTCTCAAATTAACTTCAAGCAGAACTCTCAGAAGGTTTGTGGGTTTATTTTAGTGTTATTTTATGTCAACAAATGTCCCTGCTATGAACATCGTCAGTTTTCTGCAGTACGTTTATCTTGTTCTAATTGGGTGCTTGTTTTATTTTCAGAGAGTGGTGGAGGACATAAAAAGGAAATCAGACGATGTGGAAGTAGCAGTGAAACAGTCCCGTGACTTGCAGAATGTCCTCAATGTGAGTAAAAAAAATACAATCTAATCAGAGCTACCATTAAAAATGTCCATATCAGTTGAAGGATTTTGGTCAATGTTGTTCTTAAAAGAGTAAAAAAATATTCACCTTGTCTCATAGGAGTATGAGGCCAAATCTGATAAGTACCGTGGTACACTGAAAGATGTGGATAATGAAGATGCCAAAAGACGTCACACATCCACCATGGCTGACGCTGTGCTGAAAAAGGTATTGTGGACCTGAGAGACTGCAACAATCCTCATCCTATAGTTGACTTAATTTGCATTCAAGTTGGGGCATTGATTCAAGATCCACGATCTGACCAGAGGCTATGTGTTTCGGTTTCAGGAGAGAGCTCTACTGAACCTCTACTCAGAGGTGTCTGCAGAGAATGATCAGCTTCTTAACAAGATGGGATTGGCTAAGAACATACTTGCCCAGGTATGACACAATTACTTTGTAAAACATCAACACAGTGGATTTGGTAATCCATCATAAAAAAAAGAACAACTCTAGTATAGGTTACACTAAATTGTCCACTGTTACCTGCTCTGAACAGAATGAAGAGAAGGTCAGCCAGGTGGTGGTGAAACAGCAGCGGCAGCTGCAGAGCCAGCAGAAAGACCTGGAGGAAACAGATGTTCTAAAGAGAGAGTTGGCGGATGAGATCACCAGGCGCTCCCATGCTGAGAATGACCTAGCAACATACAGAAAGAGGTTTATTTCACTGAAAAGCCGCAAAGGCGTGGAACGAATGGAGGAGAGGGAAGTTGTGCAGTACTACCGTGACCCCAACCTAGAGAGTGACCTGGTGTCCCTGAAGAGTAGAATCCAAGATGAGACTATAAAACGGTCTGGTACCTGGACAGAAATAAATGTTGTCAATGAGAATATCATCCGCCGGGAAACTGAGCTGACAAATGTCAAACCTAGGCTGTTGACCAAGGTGTTGACTGAGTTTGAGAGGGACCCCCAGCTTGACAAGGAGGCCACCAAGCTGAGAGATGAGATGCGCAAGCTGGAGCAGGAGGTCCAGGTGAGAGATACAGAGACGGTCCACATGAAGACTGAGATCACAGTTCTGGCACAGCAGAGGCCGACTATCAAGGAGAGAGTAGTGAAAAAGGAGGTGGTGAGACTGGAGAAGGACCCGGAGATGCTGAAAGCAGTTCTGACCTTTCAGACCGAGATCTCAGAGGAGGGGTTAAGATCCAAGTCCCTCAATGATGACATATTCCGTACTAGGAGCCAAATAAACACACTTGAGAGGGTCATTCCCACTATCCAGCCTAAGATTGTTACCAAGGTGCTGAAGAGGGTGGAACAGGACCCTAAACTCATTGACGAGGTTAAGACTATCCACACCAGCCTGGAAGAGGAGAACAAGATAAACAGTGATTTGATAAAGGAGCTCACCAGCCTCCAGATCCGCTACAGTGAAGTGGAGAAGCTGCGGCCCAAGCTTGAGGTCAAGGAGATCATCAATGAGATCTACAGGGTGGACCCTGAGACAGAGATGGAGCTGCTGAGGCTAAGGAAAGAGCTGCAGGACTCTAATCGAAATAGCACTGATCTGGAGAAAGAAATTGACTCAGTTATGGTGGATCTTAAAACTCTGCGTTCCCTGAAACCCAAGTTGGAGTACAAGGAAGTGACCCAGGAAGTGATTAAAGAGGAGAAGAGCCCAGAGGTCATCAGGGAAATGAAGAGGTTGAACGACCAGGCTTCCCTTCTGCGGGTCTCATATGACAGCACCCTGGATCTGCTGAGCCGCCTGCGCAAAGAGAGAGATGAATGGAAGGTTGAAAAGTCTAAGTTAGAGACAAAGCTTGTAAACAAAGAGTTGATCAAATACGAAAATGACCCCCTACTGGAGAAGGAGGCTGACCGTCTGAGGAGAGATTGGAGGGAGGAAATCCAGCAACGACGCAACGTGGAGGAAACTGTCTTTGACCTGCAGAACAAGTACATCATGCTGGAAAGGCAGAAACCAGAGGAGAGGATTGTGATGCAGGAATTGGTGCGTCTTGAGAAAGATCCAAAACAAATCCTGGAGCATGAAAAGCTGAACAAGAACTTGGATGAAGAGGTTAAATCCCGTAGAAAACTGGAATTGGAAGTTCGGCAGCTGAGAGCCCTGGTTGAGGAGAAAGAAAGAAATTTGGCACTGATGGACGACCGGCAAAAGAAGATCCAAGTAGAAATAGAGCTTAGACAGATCAAATCTCGCATCTTTGAGCTTGAAAATACTCCTCAACCCATTGCGGAGAAGATCATTATTGAGGAAGTCCTCAAAGTGGAGAGAGACCCCAAGCTTGAGAAACTAACCAGTGGCTTACGCACTGACATGGATACGGAGGAAACCAACATCAGTCGTCTGGAAAGGGACATCCGAAACCTGAAGATTAAGTTGGACATCTTGCGCAAGGAGAAGTCCATTGAAAAAACTGTATATAAAGAGGTGATTCGTGTGGAGAAGGACCAGAAAGTGGAGGCTGAGAGGGACCATCTCAGAGAACTAGTGTTACAGGAAAGAAGTTCCAGACGGGACCAAGAAGATGAAATCCAGAGGCTTAATACAAAAGTGACCAGGCTCCAGACCACAAGGTCAAGCACCTCTCACGAAGAAACAAGCATCACCCTCAATCGAGATTCCCTGATGAGAGAGAAGGAAAATCTCCTCAACACACTGAGGACTTTGGAGTCTGAGAAACAGGACATAAGCATATCGTTCCAGCTGCAGTCCAAGCTGATGAGTGAGAGAAACCAGGTAAACATGCAAAGGGGCTTCAAGATGGATTCTGAGGTACAACGTCTAGAGAAAGACATCCTGGATGAGAAAGACCGGATACACCAAAAGGAGACCTACATTATGGAGCTGCAGAACAATCTGAAGAAAGAGGACCACTCTGAGACACACACCAGAGAGACCAACCTCTCCACTAGAATCAGCATCCTTGACCCCGAGACTGGCAAAGACATGGCACCGTATGATGCCTACTTAGAGGGTCTGATTGACCGCAACCAGTACATCCACCTTCAGGAGCTAGAATGTGACTGGGAGGAGATCACCTCAATGGGTCCAGATGGGGAGACCTCGATTCTGCAAGATCGCAAGAGTGGAAAGCAATACTCTGTCAGGAATGCTCTAAAGGATGGCCGCTTGACCCAGTCCGATCTGCACCGCTACAAGGAGGGTAAAATGCCTATCTCAGAATTTGCTCTCCTGGTCGCTGGGGATTCCAAACCGAAGCCTTACATTGGTCCAATCGCAACACCAAGGACAAACACCACTGCGGCATCTTCTTTGAGCACAATGCCATCATCACTAAAGTCTTCCTACTCAAATCTCACTAAAAATAGATACGGCAGCAGTAGCAACCTGAATACTTCTAGCGGTGATGAGCTCTTCCCAATCTCTGGGGTGCTGGACACCACCACCAACAGCCGTATGTCTGTGCGTAGTGCCCTGACACGAAACCTTATTGACCCAAACACAGCCCAGAAGCTCCTGGAGGCACAGGCAGCCACGGGTGGCATCGTTGACCTCAACAGAAAGGACAAGTTCTCTGTTCACAAGGCAGTTGATCTGGGTCTCATTGACAAAAGTCACATGCATCTGCTGCTGAATGCTCAGAAGGCCTTCACTGGAGTGGAGGATCCTGTGACTAAGGAGCGTCTCGCAGTAGGGCAAGCGGCTGAGAAAGGCTGGATACCTCAGGATAGTGCCGTGAGATACATGGAAGCACAGTACCTGACTGGGGGGCTGGTGAACCCCCATAAAGCTGGTCGCATCAGTGTCCAAGATGCTCTTAACACCAAGATAATCGACAGCATAGTAGCCAAGAACCTCCAAGACAAGTCTGCCCACACCAAAGAGTTGATTGACCCTATCACGAAAGAGAAGATCTCGTACAAGGAGGCAATGGATCGCTGCAAAAAAGATGTCACTACAGGACTCTTGCTGCTCCCTGCAGCTTCCAGCGGTGACTCCAAAGATGCAAAATTATACTCCAACTATCGATTATCTGGCTCCTACAGCCAAGTCTAGACATGTGGCTGACACACATGCCAGATCTAGAGAGATGCTACAGCTCCAGGTGCTAAATAGAAATCGTAATTCAGATCACAACAAAACAAACATGTTATTATGATGTCTTTATGGTTAAGGTAGAACATAGTTCTGATTGTTGAAGTCAGAAAATGTCTAGGTTGTACTGTATACATCTACCTGTTCTTTAGTGATGCTATAATTCTCAAGAGTTGCTGTAAACATAATTAAAATGTATGTTTGGTGAAGAGCTTTCTTTGTTTTTTTTTTCAATATTGTGAGAGCCATTTATTCCAATAAACTTTCAAATAAGCATTCATTACATTTTTCAAAACAAGCTTTGGTCTCTGTGTGATTACTCCTATATGATGGTGGTGTCAGGCTCTGGTCATAGTGAAGCCTTTGGCTCCTATATTTATTATTTTATGCACATTGATTTAAATAAATATCATGTCGCGTTACTGCGGCGCTGCGTCTTGGTCTGACACTCACCACAATCGTGACAGGTGGTAATTGTTGAAGTTCAAGTAGTTTATTTGTCATATGGACAGGAACACATTGTGGTGTACTGTACACAGTACAAGGACATTCAAGGACATGCGACAAGAATAGAAAAATAAACACAAATAAAATAAAAATAGAGCTCAATGGAATAAATAAAAATATGACTTCCAAGGATGCTCAGGGATTATCCTTTCATGGTAGAGTATTGTATTTTCATTAATGGTAGTGGCCCCCCTCTTTCCTGGTGTTTAGTGTGCTGCCCATTGTCAATTTCACTTATGTGACCGAGCTGAGACCACATGATAACATGAGGATGTCCGTGTTTTGACATTCTCACAAGATGGCAGAACCACACAACAAGGTAGCAGGCTAATGCAAAACACAGTGAATTTAATCATGAGAGCTTCTGTTCTGCTGTGTGTAAAACCAGAATGGGATGTTATGCGAGTAAATAAGGCTCTACAGATGTAAATGTCCCTCCCCTTGTCCTGCTGAGAGGTGAAATGTTTTATGGGGACTGGTGAGAGTCGGGGAAAGTGGTCCCCTCTGATGGGATACTGACAGGGCTTTGTGGGATTACTGGACATGAGCCTGTCTGGAGGGGAAGTGGTCCCCTCCCGTAAGTGGGGTCGTAAAATAAAGTTGTAAAATGAGTGACCTGGTGTCATAACTGGTTAAAATTATATAGGGATTAAAAACAATGAGAGATTACAGAACACAGCCTCGCTATGAGAAGAATGCATTTGACGATGGTAAAGATGTCCATTAGGTCCAAATGTTTTATTGTATTTTGCACTGGTTGGTGAAATGACTTACTGTGGTCCCATGCTGAGGTAGATGACCCCTAAATTCCAAAAAGCAATTCATTTCGAGAAATCCATTAAGACACAACTTGAATGCCCTGGGTGGCAGATTGATCATTGTAATACTGTTCTTTTAAACGGTAGTCAAAGGGACCAATTTGTTGATTTGTCCATGCTGTCTGAATAACTGTCATAACTGAAAACACACATAACAAATACAGTACATAAATTATGGTATACATTATGACTTACAACTCACTCATTCACTAGCAGTAAGGAAGATGGTGTGGCGTGGAATTGTCCGTCCACCTCAATGAAAGTACAGTAAGTTGTTTTCAGTCATTGTAAACAAAGCATAATGGATGACGAAAGTAATTGCAGGCCCTTTTGTATTACTGTGTGATTATTTCCATAATGCCAGACCACAGTCTTTGGCACTGATCCTGTGTCCACTGCACACAAGAGGAAGCATTTGCACCACTCTGTTTCCACCATTGGGATGAATAGGCATCACTGACACCTGTCCTTCATTTAATGCAATTTAGTACCGCTCACGCTTCTAACACTGGTGGCTGGGGCGGTCAACCCTCTTTCATTACTGTGACCTCAGCAAACACATCAAACAGCAGCACTCCTCACTAATGGCTAGAAAATATCCCAACCCTAATACATCCAGAGCAGCAAGGGGAAATGCACACATTTCTAACCGTAAAGGATGGAATTAGGTGTTCTGTGGCTAGAATTTGTTCAAACACACCATAGCAACATTTACATGGCTTTGTTGACATGTACGGTGGTTGTTGTCTCCCTCATTGTAGATGGGATTCAAAGAATTTGTCATGATAATAGTTTTGGATGCTATAATTGCGCTTACTTTGTAGATTTGGTTCTAAATAAATGAACCAAATCTACCCTTCTGTGTGGGTTCAGTTGTTCACCTGGCAGGTTTGTGGATGAAGACTGACAAGGTGACAGTATGTCTTAATTGGGAAAATTTTACTCTGGAAGGCTTTGCCCACTCATCACCTGTCTCTCCAATAAATACCACCTTGAGAGAGATTATCAATTTAAGCAGGTGCAACAATATTAATATAAAAAGATACAACTGTGTTTTATTTCACCTGAATTCCAAAAATATTACTATTTCACACTCACTGAAACGCACACTGTCAGGAATTAAAAACACAATCTGTAACTTTCAATTTGAGTCAAAAGCCTGCCCCTGCACTTTACATTGACATTTTAGTTATTTAGCAGACTCTCTTATACAGAGCGACTTACAGTTAGTGCATTCATCTTAAGATAGCTAGGTGGGACATCCACAGAGGTGGAAGAACGGAGCACTCGGGTTGGGGTGTAAGGTTTGAGCATAGCCTGAAGGTAGGGAGAGGCAGTTCCGTGGTCTTGTAGTGGATGCGAGCGTGCGGAGGAGCGGGTTGACATGGGAGAACTTTGGAAGGTTGAACAACAGGCGGGCCGTGGAGTTCTGGATAAGTTGCATGGGTTTGATGGTACAAGCGGGGAGCCCAGCCAACAGCGAGTTTTAGTAGTCCAGACGGGAGATGACAAGTGCCTGGATTAGGTCCTGCGCCACTTCGTGTGTGAGGTAGGGTCATACTCTATGGATGTTGTAGAGCATGAACCTGCAGGAGCGAGTCACTGCTTTGATGTTTGCAGAGAATGACAGGGTGTTGTCTTGGAGTGGGCAGGCCTTCCTCGGGAGGATGAGCAGCTTCGTCTTGTCGAGGTTTAGCTTGAGGTGGTGGGCCGACATCCAAGTTAAGATATCTGCAGGCATGCAGAGGTGTGTGTCAACGCCTGGGTTTCAGAAGGGGGAAGGAGAAAAGTAGTTGAGTGTCTGCATAGCAATGATAGGAGAGACCATGTGAGGATATGACGGAGCCGAGTGGCTTGGTGTATAGACAGAAAGGCAGTGGGTCTAGAACAGAGCCCTGGGGGTCACCAGGAGTGAGACACAGATCTTCTCCACGTCACCTGGTAGGAGCGGCCTGCCAGGTAGAATTCAATCTAAGAGTGTGCAGAGCCTGAGACACCCAGCCCTGAGAGGGTGGAGAGGAGGTTCTGATGGTTGACTGTGTTAAAGGCGGCTGACAGATCTAGGAGGAGAATGAGAACAGAGGAGAGAGAGTCAGCTTTGTCAGTGTGGAGAGCCTCCTTGATACAGAGGAGAGAAGTCTCAGTTGAGTGACCTGTCTTGAAGCCTGACTGATATTCTGAGAGAGTTGGTCAGAGACATAGATAGATAGATACAGTGGGGAGAACAAGTATTTGATACACTGCCGATTTTGCAGGTTTTCCTACTTACAAAGCATGTAGAGGTCTGTAATTTTTATCATAGGTACACTTAAACTGTGATCCAACAAAAATCCAGAAAATCACATTGTATGATTTTTAAATAATTAATTTGCATTTTATTGCATGACATAAGTATTTGATCACCTACCAACCAGTAAGAATTCCGTCTCTCACAGACCTGTTAGTTTTTCTTTAAGAAGCCCTCCTGTTCTCCACTCATTACCTGTATTAACTGCACCTGTTTGAACTCGTTACCTGTATAAAAGACACCTGTCCACACACTCCAACCTCTCTACAATGGCCAAGACCAGAGAGCTGTGTAAGGACATCAGGGATAAAATTGTAGACCTGCACAAGGCTGGGATGGGCTACAGGACAATAGGCAAGCAGCTTGGTGAGAAGGCAACAACTGTTGGCACAATTATTAGAAAATGGAAGAAGTTCAAGATGACGGTCAATCTCCCTCGGTCTGGGGCACCATGCAAGATCTCACCTCGTGGGGTATCAATGATCATGAGGAAGGTGAGGGATCAGCCCAGAACTACACGGCAGGACCTGGTCAATGACCTGAAGAGAGCTGGGACCACAGTCTCAAAGAAAACCATTAGTAACACACTACGCCGTCATGGATTAAAATCCTGCAGCGCACGCAAGGTCCCCCTGCTCAAGCCAGGGCATGTCCAGGCCCGTCTGAAGTTTGCCAATGACCATCTGGATGATCCAGAGGAGGAATGGGAGAAGGTCATGTGGTCTGATGAGACAAAAATAGAGCTTTTTGGTCTAAACTCCACTCGCTGTGTTTGGAGGAAGAAGAAGGATGAGTACAACCCCAAGAACACCATCCCAACCGTGAAGCATGGAGGTGGAAACATCATTCTTTGGGGATGCTTTTCTGCAAAGGGGACAGGACGACTGCACCGTATTGAGGGGAGGATGGATGGGGCCATGTATCGCGAGATCTTGGCCAACAACCTCCTTCCCTCAGTAAGAGCATTGAAGATGGGTCGTGGCTGGGTCTTCCAGCATGACAACGACCCGAAACACACAGCCAGGGCAACTAAGGAGTGGCTCCGTAAGAAGTATCTCAAGGTCCTGGAGTGGCCTAGCCTGTCTCCAGACCTGAACCCAATAGAAAATCTTTGGAGGGAGCTGAAAGTCCGTATTGCCCAGCGACAGCCCCGAAACCTGAAGGATCTGGATGGAGGAGTGGGCCAAAATCCCTGCTGCAGTGTGTGCAAACCTGGTCAAGAACTACAGGAAACGTATGATTTCTGTAATTGCAAACAAAGGTTTCTGTACCAAATATTAAGTTCTGCTTTTCTGATGTATCAAATACTTATGTCATGCCATAAAATTCAAATTAATTACTTAAAAATCATACAATGTGATTTTCTGGATTTTTGTTTTAGATTCTGTCACTCACAGTTGAAGAGTACCTATGATAAAAATTACAGACTTCTACATGCTTTGTAAGTGGGAAAACCTGCAAAATCGGCAGTGTATCAAATACTTGTTCTCCCCACTGTAGATAGATAGATAGATAGATAGATAGATAGATAGATAGATAGATAGATAGATAGATAGATAGATAGATAGATAGATAGATAGATAGATAGATAGATAGATAGATAGATAGATAGATAGATAGATAGATACTTTATTGATCCCTTATTGATCCCTGAGGGGAAATTACTTTGTCAAGCAGCAATGAAAAACACAGGGCAGGTGCAAAATGCCAGAACGAAATACACTAAAGACAGATACACGATACATGATACATTGTGGACTGCAAAAAGCTATAAAAAGGCATTGCATAGTATGAGTGAATGACTGAATATGTATACTATACATTGTTACAGAGTGTTAGGTGAAAAAAATATATAAATATTGCAAGTTGATATAAATAAATAAAAAATATTTGCATGGTTAACTATACTATACAGGTCGATGGCAGAGAAAGATACTTAAATGGCTAAATGTGTGTATGATATAGTTTAGGGTAATAATAATAATTCCCTTAAAATACAGTCCTTAGCACAGGGTTTAATTACAGATATACGCACATATTGCACATTCGATATACTAAATGCAATGAAAAAAAGATACTACTGACAGGATACTAATATACAGTCCTGAGTGAATGACTACGTAAGTTCAGTTCAAGAATTAATGACAATATTGCACGTGATATGATATAACAACTGTACATTAATATGTATATACAGTCCTGAATAAATGAGTGCTGAAGGAATATGTCCTGAGTGAATGAGTGATTACAGACCAGAGAGTTACTCATGGATGGATGGATGCCTAATTGTTCAACTAGGTCCTAACACCCCAACAGTTCCAGGTCTATGTTGCCGACGGCACGGCACCCCGGTGAGGCATTAAATAGTCTTATAGCCGCCGGCAGGAAGGACAACCTGTAGCGCTCTCTGGCACACCGTGGTGGGATCAGTCTGTGACTAAAGGTGCTTCTCTGCATGGTGGTGGGCGTTGTCCATGATGGCCAGGATCCTTCTCTCCACCCCCTTCTCTAGAGTGCCAAGGCTAATCCCCAGAACAGAGCTAGCCTTCCAGCACGCTCAATTGTTTTGGAAAGAAAAGAAAGAAGGGTTACCGGTCTGTCATTTTTGATGTCAGAGGGATGCGACTCTGGCCATTTTTAAGTCAGAGGGGAGGCAGCCAGTGGTCAAGGATGAGTTGATGAGGAATGGGAGAAGGTCTCCAGGAAAGGGAGGAAAGAAGGGTCGAAGAGGCAGAATCAGGAGACAGGAGGGAGAAGGATTTAGAAGAAGGGAGAGATGATAGAATAGATGAGGATAGAGTAGTGGAAGAGCGAGAGAGAAAATTGCGACGGCGCATTACCTTCTGGGTAGGGGCTGAGTGGGTAGGGTCGGAGGAGAGGGAGACAGAAAAGGAAACAAAGTAGTGATCAGGGACCTGGAGGGGGGTTGAAGTGAGATTAGTAGGCAAACAGCCTCTAGTAAGGATGAGGTCAAGCGTATTGCCTGCCTTGCAAGTGGAAGGGGACTGGGAAAGGGTGCGGTCAAAAGAGGCAAGGAGGGGAAAGAAAGAGGTGGAAAGAAAGGAATCGAAGGCAGACGTCGGGAGGTTGAAGTCGCCTGGAGATTTCAGGAGTCCTCTAGCTATTGATTGAAAACTGCTGTCCAGTAGTCTTTCCTGTCCAGTAGCTCGCCGCGTTCACGCAAACTTTAGTTCTGGGTCGTGGCAAATGTTAGGCTGCATTTACACAGGTAGCCCAATTCTAAATCTTTTCCTACTTATTGGACCAATCAGATCAGCTCTTTCGCCAATAATTGGGTAAAAGATCAGAATTGGGCTTCCTGTGTCAACTCAGCCAAAGTATGCATATGATACTGTATATTGTATATTCTTATGAATAAATATGGTTAAATGAATCAACAGTAAATGTAAGTATTATACCGGGGTTATCCAAATTGAACATGCTCAGAAAGTTAATAAATGATCATCTTTATTGTATTTTCTAATTACAAAAACAGTACAAAAACATATTTATTAAAGATATGATTGGTTTCAAGGGTAAGACAGGTTCTGTTGGAGTAACAGAATATATTACATGGTTTGATTAGAGCTCTGCACATATGACCCAAAGAGAAATTAATAGACAAACAGTTTCAGTTACAAATTAATCCAAATTGGTGTGGATGTAGCCTACTTTTCTCATTGTATGAAAACAGGCTTGTTAACTTAGGTCACTAGATCTACTGGCAGTCCAATGAAAGGATCCTTTTGTAAATCCTCAGACATTTACAATAGCTAATTCCCACTAATAGAGATAAAGAGGCACGGTTGAGCTGCTAAAGCCTGGTAGTCAATGACGTCAGTCCATACCGTCAGAGACGCGGTAAGGAGGGGGCTCGCAGCCCAAACCTTCAGACAAAAACCTATGATAAGTTCTGTACATACAATTTCAGTAAAAAGATAATCTCAGACAGAAGTCACACAATATTTGTTCTAACGTTAACGTTGTAATATTCACATATTAAATAACGTTACATATCTGAAATTAAAAACATTGTAATAAAGCTTAAAGACTCCCTGCATTGGTCATGCATGTATGGTGTGCACTTTAGACTACCATCTTAGATATGAATGTAAATGTATACATCAGTTTATTTTACATCATAGTTGATATGTACAGCAGGAATCTAATATCTTACTCAGTGAAAAAATATTTACACATCAGCAGGCTCCGCCTCAGTCCTCTGTGTCTGTTTCTCCAATAACAATGCAGTCTCACTCCTCTGAATCGGTTCCTCCAATAATAACGCAGTCTGAGGAAAACCAATAGCTTCACTGTTGCGGCGCATAAGGGCATGGCCCCTCACAGGGTACTGCATCTCTGTGAAGGTCAGTGATGCCACCGTGATGGAACAGCGGCCCTGCACCTTGAAGCCAGACTTCTGGTAGAAGGGAACCAGGAAGTCCTCGCACATGAGCACTGCACGGCGCACATAGGGAAGGCAGCGCAGGTACTGCAGGTAACGCCACATCAGGATAGGGCCCTTGCCCTGCTGCCGGAAGGTCCGGTGGACTGCCAGAACATGGATATGAACTGTGGAGCCTTTGGGCTTGTGAAGAGTTAGGGCGTCCTGCAGCAAAGGAAAAACGCTAATGTAGCTCAAGTACAGTGCATTCAATAATATGTACGGTGATGTAATTCAGAGTTTGAAAAACTAAGCAATGAGTTAATAAAAACACAGTAAGATGTAGAGTAAATGAACTATGAATCAATAGGAAGTTATATAACATCATAGAACGTGTCTTACTAGGGCGAGCCTGTCCTGGTCCCATAGGGACCCAATGATGAAGGCTACTAGTCTCCCCTCCTCAAACCAGCCCATGGACAGCTCTGGACACAGCGTGAGGAAATGACGCACCTCGTCAAGGTGGAGCGGGCAGTCTCCTGACACAGAGATGAAGGCTGGTGGAGGAAAAGAGAGAGACACGTTTTTATAATCATTGGATTTACTGTATATGAGAATGCCAAGGCGGATCCGTATCAGTGCATTAAAACCCAGAACGAGGGATTCATATAAAGTGTTGTGGAATGCAAGAGACATACTAGAGTGCCGCAGTCAACGTGCGTAAAGCGCATGGAGAGGTTGTTGACACGAGTTTTACTTGCGCCTTGAATACCCCTGATACCGCTCATACACTGTATATTCGTGCAATTAATTAATAACACATACACACATTTATAACGGAATCTATGGACAACTTACCCTCTTTCTCGATTTCGAACACGCTGATGGCATCTTGCGTGTTGAGCGGTCGGAACTCGCTTGCTGGCAGTGTGTGTCTTCTTTGGAGCCCAGGAGAAACAGAAGATGATATGCGCGGTTTCAGGAAAGGCTGGGCGCCCACTAGTGACATTTTACAACTTTTATAAGTCCAGTTGAATTACTTCGATATTCTTCTGTTCCTTCTCTTGTTGTTTGTCTTCTCTCTTGGTATACGCGCAGGTTAATCTTCAGTTGTCCTCCTCTTGTTGGGACAGCCTGTGCACAGATGACCAAGAGTGAGTAGAATCCGTATTTATAGGATGTGGTCCATGTAGATGTGAGTCATTTTACCATTTAGAATATGAATAGTACGACGTCGGTGCTCATGAATGAAATAATGGTATTTGGAGCGAGGGAGAGTGGAGAGCAATTAACCAGAACCAGAAATTAAGCGACCTGAGGTCAGCAGCTTTACGCACAAATGTCAGTGTTGTGACAACCTGTCTATTCATTGCCTGGATAATTAATGTAACACCGAATAGAGAATTACCACACTGAATGTAATGAATTTACAATATATGTTTTTTCCTCTGCCATTCGATGTTTGATTGTAATCATATGCACATACTGATATGCAGGTATAGTTTTACGCAGATATTCTGAAATTACATGGTAACCAACAAGAACACTGTAACTGAAAATAACGTTGCATTACTCACCTGATGCAATCTCACCCGAAGACTCTCTCTTCCTGTCTTATTGTCTTATCTCACCCTCTCTTTATCTCCTTCTCCTTCCTCTCTCTCTTGAGTGCGCTGAAAGACGTCCACCTCTTCATTATAAAGCCAGTGATTATTAGTATGTCACGTGACGGGATTATAGAAGTTATTTCCACAACTCGGCGTATTAGCTTCTATCGTCATCCTTTGAGTTTGACTGACACATGGCCAAGTGGATATTATCCTGTACATGTGGAAGATATAGTAGGCATGGAGTAATTGTGGTCAACACTTGCTCCAGCAAAGTTCTGTATACTGGGTCTGCTCAGTATAGGCCAACAAATGATATGCTTTAGTGGTTACTCTCTCAACAGGATATTTAGAATGGGTTCCATGGCTAGAGGGAGAGAAGCTATCAGCAGTACTTACATTGGAGCACTGCCATCATGAAGATACGATTTGTATGGTCCTAAAAACAGAACTATAATTCACCCTCAAATATACAATAATTGAAGAATTCTTGAACTTTATTACCATTCAGACAGTCGATACAGCAGGATTAATGTATTTAGTTGTGGTTCTTACTAAATTAAAACACTGGAAAAATATCGATCTCTCTCCAACATGGGAATGATGACATAGAAAATGACATTAAAGCAATGAGAAAACTATAGCAGTATTTGAATATCACTAACAGTACTATAATGTAGTCACTCCACAGTCCACCCTACCAGCCAATGATACCAGACAGAGAAGATAACAGTAGTTCAACACAATTACAATTACTCCACTCAGATGTGTTGACAACAGTTGTTTTTTGTACATATTACATAACAGTCTATATTGGTGTACAAGTCTCTTGCCACTAGGGTCAGTCAGGGTCAGCAATGGATGTCCTGTTGTCTGTTCGGTTGAGGAGAGATGATGCTCAATATACACAATCTAGCATGAGCTACCGTACCCGAGGTAATTCAATTGCAGGTTTTTGATATTCAAATGGAAATATGATAAGTGATTGTAGATTCATTACAAATGGCAAGTAATTGTTTTCATGACCTGCATACCAGCATGCTAGTGAATTAATGCAACCAAACATACAAATAATGAAAGTGAGTTATCATATAATTTATGCAGTACTACTGTCTTGTACCATAGAAACAAATGTGCAAGAACTTCCACCACTTGCACTTGAATGACTGGTTAAAGTAAATCCACTAGGGGGAGCCCTCACACTGCATAAAGAGCAGTGAGGAGTCCCAGAACAGGCCACATTGAAATCATTTGCATAGCTAATCTCTCAATTTGGATATGCGCTTTTCCTTGTGTATGCATGGTCTATGGCCTTGTCAATACCACCAGCAGAGCCTGACAAATGAGGATTAGGTAGGTAGATAGGTATGTATGGGGGTAAAAGGTATAGTACAGTATGTTTAATATTATTATTTATCCTGATACAAGTCACTTTTTCATAATACCTGCCTATCTTCCTCAATTCCAGCACATTGTAAATGTGGTAGTGACCCTGACCCTGTACGTAGCTTCCTCAATACTCCAGTATCCCAGCACATCGTAAATGTGGTACTGGCCCTGACCCTGTACGTAGCTTCCTCAATACTCCAGTATCCCAGCACATCGTAAATGTGGTACTGGCCCTGACCCTGTACGTAGCTTCCTCAATACTCCAGTATCCCAGCACATCGTAAATGTGGTACTGGCCCTGACCCTGTACGTAGCTTCCTCAATACTCCAGTATCCCATCACATCGTAAATGTGGTACTGGCCCTGACCCTGTACGTAGCTTCTTCAATACTCCAGTATCCCATCACATCGTAAATGTGGTACTGGCCCTGACCCTGTACGTAGCTTCCTCAATACTCCAGTATCCCAGCACATCGTAAATGTGGTACTGGCCCTGACCCTGTACGTAGCTTCCTCAATACTCCAGTATCCCAGCACATCGTAAATGTGGTACTGGGCCTGACCCTGTACGTAGCTTCCTCAATACTCCAGTATCCCAGCACATCGTAAATGTGATACTGGGCCTGACCCTGTACGTAGCTTCCTCAATACTCCAGTATCCCAGCACATCGTAAATGTGGTACTGGCCCTGACCCTGTACGTAGCTTCCTCAATACTCCAGTATCCCAGCACATCGTAAATGTGGTACTGGGCCTGACCCTGTACGTAGCTTCCTCAATACTCCAGTATCCCAGCACATCGTAAATGTGGTACTGGCCCTGACCCTGTACGTAGCTTCCTCAATACTCCAGTATCCCAGCACATCGTAAATGTGGTACTGGCCCTGACCCTGTACGTAGCTTCCTCAATACTCCAGTATCCCAGCACATCGTAAATGTGACCCTGAACGTAGCTTCCTCTTTTATTTCTTATTTCTCATGTTTTTTTTCCCCCTTTTGTTTTTGATCAGTTATTTAATACTTCACTGTTGGGTACTGTTCTTGTGCATGTGACCAATGCACGTTTATTTATCTAAAGGCATGTCAAAGTCAGGTACAGGCACAGAAATGGAAGATTGAAATCAGAATGGGAGAAGTTAATATATCTGCAGTCAGTGTACCTTCAAGTAGAGTAACTTTCTGCATCCTTTTAGATTCATTATACAGTACATTAAAACCATTGCACCCATATTACATTTTGAGCCAAACCAAGTGTGTGCTCTGGGATTGGTTAAGCAAGTAGTTGTTATATCTTTGGGCTGAATCCGACCTGGCATGAACTGGTGCGAGGAGAACTGATGATAAGGCTCACATTTGCGCTCGTCTCTGCTCCAGTGCACTCATCATCTCCGCCCTGATAAGAAAAAGGCCACAGTGGAGAGCACAGCACTCCGGCCTGGTCTCTCCAGCTCTTATTGATCGAGTCAATGTGCAAAACCCACTGACCCATGCAGTGCTGCGTAGTGCAAAATCCTGTTTCCTTTCTTAGTGTGAAAAAGGAAAACGTATTGTATTATTTTTTTTATCTACAATAAAACTGTTAATAAAAATACACAAATGATGCTGTATCTTCTTCAACTGCTTGTAGTTCTATCAGCTAGTATGTTTCATTCACCCATAAAGCTTAAGGACACATTAGGTGCTGATGGCTCTGAAATCTGGTGAAGGAGGAGGGAGTAGAAGAGAGGGATCATATGTAGCAGACCATCCCCCTCATTCTTGCTAAGTGCTGCAGATCTGAAATGGAGTGTCAAGCCTGTGTGTGTATATGTATGTGTGTGTATGTGTGTGTGTGTGTGTGTGTGTGTGTTGGCTAGAGCAGCAGCAGGGGGATGGTATGAGACAGGGTAGGAGACAGGGTATGAGACAGGGTATGAGACAGGGTATGAGACAGGGTAGGAGACAGGGTAGGAGACAGGGTAGGAGACAGGGTAGGAGACAGGGGAGGAGACAGGGTATGAGACAGGGTAGGAGACAGGGTATGAGACAGGGTAGGAGACAGGGTATGAGACAGGGTAGGAGACAGGGTATGAGATAGATTAGAAGGTAACCTCAGCTGGCCAGGTTCCCGAACCTACAGGCTGCTTTAACACGACCTCACCAGCATCTAAGCCCTTCCACCTCATAGAGGTAAAGTGGAGGTTTTCACTGATGGGAGAGAGAAGAGTAACCTAATATCATTGGTGGATGTCTAAAATGCTGCATTCTCCGACGTTGTGCTTCTCCATAGAAAACCTATATCAATGAGGGTATACAGTATATCATGGCGGGGGGGCCTTCATGTCAGGCTTGTGTCTCCTCCTCCACGCCGGGGCTAGATAGCGGGCGCAGAGCTGATGGCCTGCCACATACTCACGGGATAGAAGAATGTGCTTCTCTTCACATGTGTCACACGTATTAAGTCAGACAGCAGAGCACACAATGCACTCCTCAGCCGTGGGCCCCTCCCTACTAAACACACCGCTCACCACACACTCGCATACACACACACTCTTAGCTGAGACCAGCCAGCTGCAAGAACATCCATGGCGTTGACCCTGAATGAAGCACAGAGAGGAAAAGGAGGGATCTATAAAAAAAAAAAACAGGACACAGAAATAGGTACTGAATGTATCTGTAGAAAAATAGAGGGGGATTTTCCAAAGGCTGATATAATGTATTTGGCACTTTGTATTTACAGCAGACAGAGTAAGAAAGGGTGCGAGTAGTCAGAGCTGTGGGGAGGACAGACGCTCAGAGTAGATTCTCAGCCTGACATGAGCCTGGCGATTCTTTCATGAACCTGGGCCTGTACTGGACCGTTCTCCACCATCTCCCCGTCCACAGTGATCGCTCCCTCTGGGGAGCGAGGCTCCAGGCGAAAGGCCTTCACCCTCTCATACACCAGGTGTGGGCAGTCAATGTCCAGGTGGGCCCCCTTCTCCATGGCCAGGAAGAGTCTGAGCAGGGCTGGCCTGGAGATGCCTGCACGCACATACAACAGGTGGATGAAGCCGTCGTCTGCAGCGGCCCCAGGGGCGGCAAACAGTTCCTCAGCCAAGTGGGACTGGAACATGGCCAATACCAGGACAAAGTCTTCCTCATTCACTACTGTCCAATGCTCAGGAACCGGCTGCTCCAGGTCTGCTAGGAGCGAGTCAGGAGGCCCCTTCTGGTTGGATGGTTGGGGCTGGGTCCTCATGGTGATGATGGCATTGTTGGACGAGTTGTGGGCGGTGTTGTGGTTGGAATTTGTGATGTGGTTGTGGCGAGAGATCTGATTGGGGGAGCTGTTGGGCCCACAGGGTAGAGAGGAGCAGAGGGAGGAGTGCTGGGG
Source organism: Thymallus thymallus (assembly GCA_023634145.1). Taxonomy (NCBI): domain Eukaryota; kingdom Metazoa; phylum Chordata; class Actinopteri; order Salmoniformes; family Salmonidae; genus Thymallus; species Thymallus thymallus. The sequence goes on along the minus strand of CM042397.1, from coordinate 21,110,238 downwards.
TGTGGAGGGAGGGGCATGGGCCTTGCTGCCCTGGCCTGGCCGCGGGGCCTCCTTGACAGACAAGTATGCCAGCCTACCCTGATACACCCTGAGGGAGGCCAGGCGCACCAGCATACCCACCAGGAAGCGCATGGCGCCCACGAGGCGGTACTTCTCGCTCTCGATGTCGACGTCGGCCACGAAACCCCAGGCCAGGGAGAGGAAGGAGAAGATGCGCTGGCTGGAGGTCAGGTGGACAGAGACCAGGTCCAGTCGAGACACCAGGCCTTTACACAGCAGGAAGCCACAGCTCAGCAGCAGCTCCTCACCCCAGGCCGGGGGAGACCTGCAGGGAGTAGCAGTCAGCTCACAGTAGACTGGGGAAGTTAAGTATCAGTCTGTGGTTCAATTGAGCTGCACTCTATACATTTAAATGTTAACTTCATAATTAATTAGTGGACTTACTCAGTGTAGTGGTGTACGGAGGCAGCCAGGGCGTTGCCCGAGCCCCCTGGTAAGATGCCCAGTGGAGTCTGGATGGCCTCCTCCAAGTCCTCTCTCTCCAGAAGACCATTCAACACCTGACCGGACAGGCAAACACACACAAACAGCATCAGGCATTGATCCTCCAACTGAGAGTTGTACCTCACAAACCCCACTGCTTATTCAAACAGTCTTAGGGAGACTTTAGACAAGTTAGCTAGGCTGGAAATGTGTTAATGCAGTGTCTATACTTGGCGCACCTCAAACAGCAGCCCGTCTCCTGACAGGATGACCAGAGCGTCCCACTGTGACAGATCAGTCTATCTCACCAGGTCCCTCGCATGGTTCTGGTGCTCTGTGGGGGATAGAGAGAAACGCCATGAGAGAGAGGGACAGGGAGAAGGAGGGAGGAAAGAGATAGAGAATAAGGTCAGAGAGAGATGGCCTTCCTTCACCAGAAGCCCCCAGGTAGGGATCGGTGAGATGGGATTCCATTTCCCTCTATCAGTCCATACATATCACATTAGACCATGCAGTGGCTATTCAACTGGACAATGGCAGCCTTCACAGCAGCCAGACCATCTGCCACTGGTGTGATGGTTAATGTGATGACTGGGGCCGACTCTGTTGACTTAGTGGAGTTTTTATTGGATATGTCCTTGAGACAGTCGTGCTGCAGGGGGTCTTATTGGATCACCCCTGAGCACACTGTCTAGCACCATTCTGCCAGCAAAGATCTGCTCTCCTAAAGGCAGTACTGTGTTTGTTTGTTTCTGTAATTGTGTCTATGCCTGTGTCTGTGAGGGTGTGTTGAGGCATTGTCATCACAAGGACATTACTTTTCTGCTTGAGTTACCGTATATTTAGAGTATTGGAAAAACAACCAGAAAACTCCATTACTATATCCTCCCCCACCCCCTTCCTCCTCTTCTCCTCCTCTGCTAACATACCATTTACCTGCCCCATAGCCCTCCCTCACTCAATGAGTTACCTTTAAGTCCATGCTGTTTAGTATGCATGGGGAGACAGAGAGCAGTGATGCGGTCCTGTGCTGTCAGGCAAAAGCAGAGGGAGGCTGCTGTGGCTGACTCAGGCTGAGGCTGCACTTCCCAGCCCTCTCCTTATTCACGGGGTCACTGCCACATGCAAACCCACACAGGCATGGGCTACCTCACCAAGTCCCATCTCTTGACTTTCTGGATTTTATGTAATCCTCTCTTCTAATGAGCTATAGCTTGGTAGCCACTCTCGGTTAATGTGATATGAACCAAGGTCCTTTTAGTTTGGGATGACACCAACGCATGCCCAAAATAACTGTTTTCTGCTCTCAGTTTGTGAATACATAGCTACTTGAACATTGAACTGTTTCCCAGTTCCTGAAGGAGACACACACATGCAGGCGCACACAAGCACATTAACACACACCTCAGAAAACCCCAGACCCCCCCCTCGCTGAAACACCATCCTCTCAGTGTGCCTTAGTCCTCTGGCATAGACTAGTAGATGACATGATAGTTCTGCAGGGCTGCATTCCCTAAGTGGCAGGGCAGCGAGGTGGCGCTGGTTAATCCACTCAGACAGGCTAGCTACAGTACCCAGACAGCAGAGGGGAGGCAGCGCTAGCTGAACGCTAGCTGAGGGAGCCTCTGGTGACCCATATTCTCCCAGCCCCAGCTCCCATCCCCAGCTCCAGCTCCAGCCCCAGCTCCCATCCCCAGCTCCCAGCCCCAGCTCCAGCTCCCAGGTCGGCACCGCCACGTCGACCGTCAGTAATTTTTTTCTTTCTTTCTGGCTCCTTGGATTGTTCCTGCTCGCTCAAAGGGACCTGACTTTTATGCAGTGAAATGTTATGCAGAGTTCAGCGACTTTGACCTCATTAATACTGTAAGTGAAAAGCAGTTGAGAGTATATAATACTGAGAGCAGGGGATCCGACAGGGCAGTGCAAAGTCACACACTGTGTGTGTGTGTCTGTGTGCGCCCAATCAGGGCAGTGAGATAATAGGGCTCGGGGAGGTAGGTGTGTAAGGGACTGAGTGCTGACCAGTGTGTGTAGGGGACTGACCAGTGATGACCAATGTGTAGGGGACTGAAGCCTCGGTGAGCATGGGCTCGATGTGTCCAGAGAAAAGCTGGAGTACCTGGCCCCGCCCACTCTGGGGGTTCACCAGCACCATGACCCTGCAGGGCCGCCGTACCTCAGAGTACACCACACCTGAGAGAGAGAGAGAGAGAGAGAGAGAGAGAGAACAGAAAAGGACAGCAGTAGAGAGAGGTGTAGATAAACAGAAGAGGGAAGAAGGAATAGTTTGTGGGTTGGTATTCTCAAGCTGTCATGGGAAGAAGGAATAGTTTGTGGGTTGGTATTCTGAAGCTGTCATGGGAAGAAGGAATAGTTTGTAGGTTGGTATTCTCAAGCTGTCATGGGAAGAAGGAATAGTTTGTGGGTTGATAGATAGATAGATAGATAGATAGATAGATAGATAGATAGATAGGCACTTTATTGATCCCTGAGGGGAGTTTTCTTTGTCAAGCAGCTACGAAAAAAAACACAGGGCAGGTGCAAAATGCCAGAACGAAAATACACAAAAGACAGATACACGTTACATGATACATAGAGCGGCATGGTATTCTCAAGCTGTCATGGGAAGAATTGCTCCACTTAATTTGATAGTATCAAGGAAACATCAATCATGTGACTCTCCATTGTCTTCCAAAATGTTTTACTGACATCAATCAGACATCTCAAAGAGGTTATGAAAGGAGTCTCTACCCTCTAGATCTCTTGGCAGAAAACCAACGTTCATTGACACCATTCACTCACAGATGGTGCTTAACGTTGTTGTTTTTGTGATCCACTTATTTTTTACCCTGTTTTCTCCCCAAAATAAGTCACTTGGCTCATCTCTGCAACTCCTCAATGGGCTCGGTAGAGGCGAAGGTCGAGTCATGCGTCCTCTGAAACATGACCCACCTTCTTCTTATCACACTGCTCACTTAACCCAGATGTCAGCCACACCAATGTGTCAGAGGAAACACTGTTCGACTGACGAACAGACTCAGCTTGCCACAAGGATTTGCTAGAACACTATCAGCCAAGGGAATTCCCACCGGTAAAACCCTCCCCTACCCCGGACTACCAATTTTGCGCCGTCCTATGGGGCTCCTGGTCACGGCCGGTTGTGACACAGCAAGTCAACCCCAGGCTATAGTGACGCCTCAGCACTGCGGTGCAGTGTTTTTTGACCGCTGTGCCACCCAGGACCTGTAATAATAATAATAATAATAATAATAATAATAATAATAATAATAATAATAATAATAATAATAATATTATATTGAATGCATTAACAGAAATTACCGTAGCCAAACACACATTCTAGATTAGAAATTATGTAATTAATGGTAAATTTACTACTGGTGATACTGTGGTCTGCCATCCCTGCGGCCTCCGCAATAGATTAGTCACCTCAGACAGGTGTGAATCAGACAGATGTCTCGTGTGTCATTAATTGAAAAAAATATATATGCCACTGCTCGACTAAAAACATATTGGTCAACCAACAGCCTATTGACCAAACAATTGACCAGTCGACTAAATGGGGTCAGCCCTACAGAGATTACACTTTTTTAGTGGTTATGAGTGGTACTTCAGACTCAAATGAACCCTGTCAGACATTATCAGTACCCGATCAATGTTGGCAGTTGAGCATTACCCTCTGAACCCTGCATATGCCACATGCGGAAGCAGCTTCCCATCAGAAGAAAACAGGCCCACTGGGGCTCCTTGTGGCCCCCAGTGAGTATGAGTCCGGTCCTGCTGGGCATTGGGACCGGTCTCATCGGCCTAATTGGAAACCTGGGAGCAGTGAAAGAGCCAGCGCGCTGCCCTGTGAATGCCATCCTGTAGCCTCATGGCAACAGGACTGGCACCAGCACACCCTTACCCTGCTGTGCCACTGTCCCTCCACACAAGGCCCCTCTGTCTGGTTAATGCCCAGTGCTGCCTGTTCCTGTCACCGCCCAGAAACCCAATTACCAGCCGGCTGACCTGGAGCGGCACCTTCTACTCATTTGGCTCCTGTGCAGGGACAGCAGAGGCACCGAAATATCTCAAAGTGAGGTGTGAAGCCATCAGAACGAGCAGTATTAAGACAGTATCAAAACACAGTCTTGCTAACTCTTCCCCAATCATACAAAGGGTTGCCATTGTCTTTTTTTTTCACTCTACACAATGTGGCTTTTATACACAAAAGTCTCTGACTACATGTCTTTCAGACACAATGGTGGATGCTGCCGTTTGGTACATTACTCTTGCTTATTAACACTTTTTAGGGTCTGTTTTTACACTCAATCGTGGTCAAATAAGCTCTATAAAATGCCCTCAATACAAATAGCCAAATAAAGGCTTTAATAAAACAGTTCAGGGATGACAGAACGATTGCTGCCTCCTCAGAGGTCAAAGCCAATGCTGTAGTCCTTGTGCCTCAAATACACCGGCGGTTTAACGTCCTCCCGTGACAGCTTGTGAGTAGGAATTCAGCACTGCCTTGACCACCACAGAACATGAGATATTTCCATGTAAGGAATGTCATGCTCTGCTGTATTCTGTTGTGTTTCCTGTCTCCTGACTCCTTCAGTCTCCTGTAGCAGTACGTTAACGGTTGCTTGGGGCTAAAAGTAAAGATGCAAACTAGACGCTATTCTACTCATTAACTTGGTAACGTTACTTGCAAACATAGGGCCTCCCATTGCTCGAAAGCCTCCCAGAAGCCTCAAAGTATACAGTCATGGCCAAAAGTTTTGAGAATGACACAAGTATTGGTCTCCACAAAGTTTGCTGCTTCAGTGTTCTTAGATCTTTATGTCAGTAGTTACTATGGTACACTGAAGTATAATTAAAAGTATTCCATAAGTGTCAAAGGCTTTCATTGACAATGACATTCAGTTTATGCAAAGAGTCAATATTTGCAGTGTTGACCCTTCTTTTTCAAGACCTCTGCAATTCGCCCTGGCATGCTGTCAATTAACTTCTGGGCCACATCCTGACTGATGGCAGGGCATTCTTGCATAATCAATGCTTGGAGTTTGTCAGAAGTTGTGGGTTTTTGTTTGTCCACCCGCCTCTTGAGGATCGACCACAAGTTCTCAATGGGATTAAGGTCTGGGGAGTTTCCTGGCCATGGACCCAAAATGTCGATGTTTTGTTCCCCAAGCCACTTAGTTATCACTTTTGCCTTATGGCAAGGTGCTCCATCATGCTGGAAAAGGCATTGATCGTCACCAAACTGTTCTTGGGTGGTTGGGAGAAGTTGCTCTCGGAGGATGTGTTGGTATCATTCTTTATTCATGGCTGTGTTCTTAGGCAAAATTGCGAGTGAGCCCACTCCCTTGGCTGAGAAGCAACCCCACACATGAATGGTCTCAGGATGCTTTACTGTTGGCATGACACAGGCCTGATGGTAGCGCTCACCTTGTCTTCTCTGGACAAGGTGTTTTCCGGATGGCCCAAACAATCGAAAAGGGGATTCATTAGAGAAAATGACTCTACCCCAGTCCTCAGCAGTCCAATCCCTGTACCTTTTGCAGAATATCAGTCTGTCCCTGATGTTTTTCCTGGAGAGAAGTGGCTTCTTTGCTGCCCTTCTTGACACCAGGCCATCCTCCAAAAGTCTTCGCCTCACTGTGCATGCAGATGCACTCACACCTGCCTGCTGCCATTCCTGAGCAAGTTCTGCACTGGTGGTGCCCCGATCCCGCAGCTGAATCAACTTTAGGAGACGGTCCTGGCGCTTGCTGGACTTTCTTGGGCGCCCTGCCGCCTTCGTCACAACAATTGAACCTCTCTCCTTTAAGTTCTTGATGATCCGATAAATGGTTGATTTAGGTGCAATCTTACCAGCAGCAATATCCTTGCCTGTGAAGCCCTTTTTGTGCAAAGCAATGATGACGGCACACGTTTCCTTGCAGGTAACCATGGTTGACAGAGGAAGAACAATGATTTCAAGCACCACCCTCCTTTTAAAGCTTCCAGTCTGTTATTCTGACTCAATCAGTGATCTCCAGCCTTGTCCTCGTCAACACTCTCACCTGTGTTAACGAGACAATCACTGACATGATGGCAGCTGGTCCTTTTGTGGCAGGGCTGAAATGCAGTGGAAATGTTTTTAAAGTTCATTTTCATGGCAAATTAATTGCAATTCATCTGATCACTCTTCATGACATTCTGGAGTATATGCAAATTGCCATAATCAACACTGAGGCAGCAAACTTTGTGGAGACCAATACTTGTGTCATTCTCAAAACTTTTTGCCACGACTGTACATTGGTTCCTGGGTCAATAAGAGGTGGGCTCTAACATATGTGCTCACAGGTGATCTAATCAGTCAAAGACCGTTATCATTATTAGGTCTATCTATGCTAAAACTGGGTATGGAAAACATATCGGGTTGACATTCAAATAAATGTACGCTTGTGCACCTATGGACTGCAACTAAAAACACTGTATTGCTCGGTGTTGCACTTATCACAGGAAAAAAGTCCTTCACATGGATACAGCACGAAAGCAAAGCTATCCGAATTGAAGTTGGTTATCAGAGCTTGATAGTTACAAAAGTTTCAGTAGCTTCTGTATAGAAGTCATGCAGGGTTCATTATAGCCTTGTTTACGCCTTGCGCTAACATGTGATCTGATCAATATGATTCAATATCTATGTGATCAAGGTTTGTCGTGTCTACACATTGTATTAAAATGTGTCTCTTATCCATTCACTGTTTCTGCATTGTGACCAGATTAGCTGGTGCCTCCCTGTAAGCAAATTATTTGACAGATATTCTTTTAAAATAATATGAATGTATTTATTTTAAGACAATTGCTCTTGCCCTAAGTCAATGGTGGTACCGGTCCATGATGCTAGAGGCTGGTATAATGATGATTTAAATAGTTTGACCATTCCAGATCTGTTCACACTTGACCGATATCCAGACAAAATCTGTGCCTCTCCAGAGAGGGAGATGAGGGCCCTGGGGGACCAGCCTGGCTGGGGTGAGAGGCCACTGATGTAGCAGGGGCACCGTTCAGCTCTTGTCTCCATCACTGAGAGACACTGTGGCGTCAGCAGAGCATTGGGCCGTAGGGAGATATCACAGTGACAGATACATACCCTCTATGTGGGACACAAACAGATAGGTTTTATAGCTAATTTCCTGCAATTATACACATTTTGCCATGGCTTACGCCATGTTCTTATGCTATCTGAGTGACTCAAACATTATAACAAAATCAATGGGGGCCATGACATTTTTGGAATTTTAGCTTCTCCATGACTGTCTAGTTATTATTTTGGTGATTGTTAGTTCTGAAAGATCTTATTTAAAAATATATAGCTCCATTATCTTTTCTACATTTTGTAAAGTCGTTCTCATCAAATATAGCCATACCGAAAGAAACTACTTATTTCAACTTCTTCTTACCATTTCGCCGGGGTATTTGGCGGATAGAAGCCTCTCTGATGGCACGCGCCCATCTCTCTGCCTCTTGAAGATTAGTGAGAGTGTCCTGGACCAGTGCGACCCGAAAGCACTGCTCTACTTTCTGCCGGGCCATGCCTGTGCTCATCCATCGCCTCTTGAACGGGTAGAAATAGGCTTTAAAGAACACCGCAACGTCCGCTTCGTCCTCCACGTTATAAGCACGGCAGCCAAGACAGTCAGTTAAGTTGAAAACCATCTTATCCTGTCCAGGTGACGATGAGATATTTTGAATCGTGAGAGTACTCTCCGTCAAACACACAGAATATCTGACCTTAGCGTTGAGCGAGTCCGTGAATTCTCCATAAAGCCCTCCCACGACACCGTTGCGCTGACGGGATGGGTCTGGTTCAGCGATGTCTTTATCCATCCCGTGGACGATGTGATCCGCAGACCGGCGAGCGGTTGATGAGGAAGACTGCGTCTGGCTGTCCCTGCCTCGTTTGACTGCTGTTTGACACGGAGTCAACCAGCTGTTTGACACGGAGTCAACCAGCTGTTTGACACGGAGTCAACCAGCTGTTTGACACGGAGTCAAACAGCTGTTTTCCTTGTTGAAAGGTCTCTCCCTAGTGACTGAAAGGGGAATCACACACACTGAGAAATCAAAGTTGGACAAGGATGCCTCGTATCAGGAATCCACCCCTTCTCATTGAATATAATACGTTACATTGTTTATCAGTTAGGACCATTTACCACTTTGTATTTACCTCATGGATAAAGAATAGGCTACTTCAAGGCCCTATTTTACCACTAGCAAATAATACGATCTATATATGTTAGAATAGTATTATGAAAGACGAGATGCAATGCTTTAGATTAATTACTATCTTATAGCCTCACCAAATACAATTAGGTAGTTTCAAACCAAGGCTCTCATTTGTCTATTTGTAGGCTATGGTCAGAATATCTCATCATGTTGTTTAAATCAATCATATAGGTCTAGACTACCGGTATATATTCCATTAATATTTCACAAAGCCGGATATATCCCTGCTGCTATGTCCTGGAGTTCATGCCCCCCAGTGTGCCACACGTGCGTAAATGTGCACCAAGGGACACTGGCTTGCTGCAGAGGCCAAATAAATAATACAAATATGTAAATTAAATCACAAATATGTATTAATCGGTGCATTCCAGTGAGACAGATTGCCACCACTGATTAAGAAATTAAATCACCCGACCCAACGGCTGAATGAGTAGCGCTTCGGATAAGTGCGTGCGCACTTGAGGTCTGCTGTGAAAAATGAAAAACCCTCTCCCTACTGGTCCAAGATTAGTCACATGGGGGGTTTGACGTATAGACATTTAGAAATACCTACCATACGCCCAAATTCAGTCTTTCACAAGCTTTTAGAATTCTGTGCAGATAATTTCCGTTCAGTTACGTTTTTGGGGGGGGGTTACAATCTGCCTCAAATCGTCATAGCATAATGCTTCTAAAACTTAACGAATTCAAATGCGACCTGCCACAATGACTATAAATTATAAGTAACCACTGTTAGCCACGTGCAGAAGTAGCTGGTTCACTAACTGCTAGCCACATGACAAGCTAACGTGTAGGTAGTCTGGTGCAGGTCGCCTGAGCCGGTGAAATGTGGCTTCCGCCAACAATTGCGGCACACTTGAGCCAGTTATGATTAATTTACTAGCGCATTGTTTCTACTGTAAATTGTATCTTGCAGGTGGCTAGCTACAATGTGTCCGTCTGATCTTTATGCACCTTTCAGAGCCATTTGAACAGACTCCTATCTTAAGTGATGTGGACTGACGTCAGTAGTCCTATGGCCTGGGTCCACTCAGAGGTAAAACAATCTCCATGATCACGTTGACCCGTTTTAAATTGGGCAGTTTGACGATAGTCGGATGGTTTGAATAGATGTGAAAGGTGTACCTAGCTTAATTATCAAGCTTGTGACGAAAGAAGTTATCCCTGTCTGAACAACAGTGTTGACTTACTGAAACCCCTGAGGCTTGATTGGAAATGTATGATTTGAATGGGTACGTTTTGGCAGTAATGCTTAGTTTGGGTCAGTTGCGTGAATGTATTGTGTGGAGTAGTTTGTTAAGGTTAAATGTAGCCATGTTGCATAGCAAGATCATTCATTGAAGTCATACAGTAATGGACTTATATTAATACTCTTTCTTATAGTGCTGTGGCCTCCGATGGTGAAGGGACTGTTGATTGGTAAGTGCTTAGCTAGAACCTCAAATATCGTCTTGTGACTCAAAGGTAATTTAATTGATCCAGTAGACTGGAGACAGTCTTTAGTTTTACTTTGCACTATTTACATAATGGTGCCTGTGGTTTCATTGAAATTGCTGCATAGGAAGTGCTGTCTGATGCGATAACTGACGCTGGATAAAGCTGCTCGGAGAAATTCACATCCCTGAATGTCAGTATGCTTTTGACAACTGTGGTAATGAGACTCAAACTAACATGGTCATTTCTTTCCAGGTCTGCCAACCTGGGTGTGATCCCATACATTTTCCAATTAAGTTACTCCCATGAGAGCAGGTAACCACTACTTTTGACATTAAGTGTTGGTCAGATTGCTGATGAGTAATGGTGGTTAAGCTGTGGAGGGTGTAATGAAACAAGTTATCCCTGTCTGAACAACAGCGTTGACCTATTGAAACCCCTGAGACTTGATGGGAGATTCATATTGTAGGAGAATGATTCATTAATGTATTGTTATGAACATGTATTCATATTTCACATTTTTAGTGATGGAGGGTGAATGGGACAGTTGCTTGGTAAGTGCTCATCTATGTTTTAGGTTTACTTACAGTGGATATAATGGTGTCTGTGGTTTCAGTGAAATTGCTGCATAGGAAGTGCCGTCTGATGTGAGAACTGACGCTGGATAAAGCTGCTCTGAGAAATTCACAGCCCTGAATGTCACCATGTTTTGGCAATTGTAGCATTGAACCATATTAACGTGGTCATTTCTCTACAGGTCTAACAACCTGGATGTGAAGCCCCAGCAAGTTACTCCAATGGAATGAGATCAGGTAACTACTACATGAAATTAGTCTTATGGCTGATTAATTAGATGGTGTGAGTAATGGGGGTGCAGATGTGAAGAGGGTAACAAGCCTGTGATGAAACATGTTATCCCTGTCTGAACAGCAGTGTTGACTTTTTGAAACCCCTGAGGCTTGATGGGAGATCCAGATGTACTCACTTTCTGCTTTTATAATAACAGTTGACTGTTGGAACCCTTCCCTGGCTTACTAGATGTTTTTCATTTTAGGTAATGGGGGTCAAAGTGGTGGCGCCAAGGACGGGACTCAACAACTGAATTTCACCAAATAAATGATCAGTGACTGACTAAAAGAAACTAGTTCAATGCAAACCTATTAGAAAATGTCAAGTTTATTGGCACATTTTGAAAACTTCAAACCAGGAAACGTCACAGGGCTTTAAGCCCCCACACAGTTAATCAGTGTGAAAGGCTGAATTGTAAGGTGCTTTCTTGAGTGTGTCCAGGAAGAACTGCTCGTCCTGCAGAAAGTCACGATCCTAAGAGGAAAAAAACAAGTACATTTCTACCTACAATAAAGATTTCTAAACTAATCTGCTTGTTCCAGCTTTACTAGCACATCAAGGGTAATTTTCAGACCTGAGTGTTCTGGTGTAACATGGCTCACCAACTGTTCACAACTTTAAACGGATTGTAAGAACACGCAATTTGTTTAGCAATGTATTACCTTCTCTGCTGTGTGCCTGAGCAGGGCCAATCTGGCCTGGAGTTCTGTAGAACCAGGACTAGAGAACAGGGGCGAGGGCAAAGCCTGGGTGGAAGCCATCTGAGGTACTGCCAACACTGGGCTGAAGTCTGCTGCAGTAAAAGTATAAATGCAGTATTAAAAGATTAAAAGACTGAGTTAATGCTGAAAATATTTAAGGGCTCCGCCCACCTGTGAATATGGGGGCTGTAGTTTGAGGGAAAGGAGTGATTGGAAGGCTGTGCTTTAGTCTAGTCACTTCTCTATGCTGCTCAGTCATCTTCATTCTCTCCTGCAGAAGGGGACATGGTTAGTTGATCTACACTAACATTTCCATGATTGGTGCAGGATGGGTAGGTTAGAAATGATTTGTACACAACTGAGGAGCTATAGGAGGACTAGCTGGAATGGAACAGTCAATGTTAGTACACATTGGACTGCTTTCAGTTCTGAAATTGGCTGGTATACCCCCTGCTTATTGACCTGATGGAGGTGCTGTTCCTGCTGTCTCAGTCTCTCCATCTGGGAGTGGATGCTCCTCAGCCTGGTCTGGTGCTCGGTCTCCACCTGTCTAGACTCTTGCAGGGCCTTCTCCCCCTCCTCAAACTTCTCTGATGCCAGCTGCAAACACCGGAGCAAGGTGCCCGGTCACAACATTGTGCCACTTTCACAACAACCAGTGATTTATATACATCCCTGAAAAGCGGCATGTCTCAACCCAGTGACACACAGTAGCTAGCTAATAGTGATTGGAGTAAGGTGTTGTGGTCCAGACCTTGCTGAAGGCCTCCACCTCCTGGGCGCGTGTCTTCAGCCGCAGGCCTGTACCACTCAGCCTCTCCTTTTCCCTGTCCAGTTCCTCCCTCTGTCTCTCCAGAGCCTCCCTCTCCCGCACTACAGCCTCCTCACGCTGCTTCAGCTCCCCAGCACGTAGCTTCAGGTCCACCTGTTCCTGGTGATCACAGAAGACGGGGGCTGTTTCAGAGCTCTGCAAATCTCAATGGCTTGATCAACAAGTGAGTGAAATGTAATGACTGGGTTGAGTGCACTCTATTGCCTTAACTAGAACATGGTAAAACATTGGCATTTTGCATGTGACAATGCTAGACATGCAGTACCTGTGCCATGCTGATGATGGAGCCCTCTCTGTGGGCGTCCCTCTCCAGTGCCCGGCTGGCCTCCCGCTCTGCCCGGTCCTGCCTCTGCTTCTCCTGGGCGTGGAACTGGGTCCACTCAGCCGCCAGCTTCCTCCTCTCCTCCGCACAGCGCTGCATTACCTGATGCTGCTCCTCCAACAGGGCACTCTAGACATAGAGAGAGGGGGAGTAGTGAGGGATAGATGTGGGTCTTCAAGTCAGTGTTTCCCAACCCTGGTCCTCGTACCCCCAGCAGTAGACATTTTAATTGTTGCCCTGGACAAACACCTCATTCAACTCATTGAGGGCTTGATGATTAGTTGAATCAAGTGTACATGTCCAGGGTTACAAAAAAATAAAAGTGTACTGTAGGGGGTACTCGAGGACAAGGGTTGGGAAACACTGTTCTAAGTTATACATGTTGAGAGATTTGGCAGAAATCTTTCACAATTTCTCCCTCATATCTATTGGTCTTACTTTTGCCCTCTCCAGCTCCTCTCTCTCCATGCTGATGTGCTGAGTCAGAGCGCGTCTCTCCTCGTCCAGGCCTCTCTGAGACGAGTCAGCCTTAGCCTGCTCCGCATTCACCCTCCAGCGCTCCTACAACACAATCATCATATTCAACATTCTGGGGAAATGGAAGGGAAAATAACTATGCAAATTAATAGCAAACCTATCTTTGTGAATAAAATGTTGCAGGGATCCTGATTACGACCATTTAGTTTCATTTTGCGACCCTTTGACTTGGCTGTGCAAGTAAATAAATATATTGGTGGCACTGGTGCGAGCTGCACATTCTACCTGGCCACAATTAAAACGTTATATTTCTGGGGCACCACGAATTTGTTAAAACAGTAAAGTGCATTATCCTCAAGCTGATCAGGAAGGCTAGCTCTGTTCTGGGGATTAGCCTTGACATTCTAGAGGAGGTGGCGAGAAGACGGATCCTGGCCAAACTGCTGGGCATCATGGACAACATCACCCACCCTCTGCATGCCATGGTTATGACGCGGAGGAGCACCTTCAGTCACAGACTGATCCCACCACGGTGTGCCAGAGAGCGCTACAGGAGGTCCTTCCTGCCGGCGGCTATTAGACTATTTAATGCCTCACCGGGGTGCCGTCGTCAACATAGACCTGGAACTGTTGGGGTTTTAGGACCTAGTTTAACAATTATGCATCCATCCGTGAGTAACTCTGGTCTGTAATCACTCATTCACTCAGGACTTATTCATTCAGGTCTGTATATACATATTCATGTACAGTTGTTATATCATATCACGTGCAATATTTTAAGTAATTCTTGGACTTACCTTACGTAGACATTCACTCAGGAATGCATATTAGTATCCTGTCAGTTGTATCTTTTTTCATTGCTTTTAGTATATCGAATGTGCAATACGTGCAGTTTTCTGTAATTAAATCCTGCGCACAAAGGACTATTTTAAGGGAATTACTATTATTACCCTAAATTATATCATACACACATTTAGCTATTTAAGTATCTCTTCCTGTCATTTACCTGTACAGTTAATGTAACCATGCAAATATTCACTTACCTGTAAATGTAACCAGCCTGTATACTAAGTAAACTATTATTACCCTCACTCATATCATACGCACTTTTAGCTATTTCTCTGCCATCGAACTGTATAGTATAGTTAACCATCCACCAATGTATAGTGTACATATTCAGCCATCCACCCATACTATGCAATGTCTTTTTATAGCTTTTTTGCACTCCAGACTTCTTGTATTTTAATACTTTTTCATACTGCTGCTCTATGTATCACGTATCTGTCTTTTGTGTATTTTCATTCTGGCATTTTGCACCTGCCCTGTGTTTTTTTTTGTAGCTGCTTGACAAAGAAATTTCCCCCTCGGGGATCAATAAAGTACCTATCTATCTAATAAGTGTCTACCCTGCCGCTGTGCCTGCCTGTTTCGGTAGGGCCGGCTGCTATAATGAGCAAGCCTCTCATTCACTCTCCACCTTGTGTGCCCCTCGGGATTAAATAACATTTCAACATGCATTTGCAGGGAAAATAACTACTGGGGAAGCAAGCTAGTTATCCATATTGAAAATAGAGGAGTGTCTCCTCTATTTACTGAGCTCAACGCACACAGTTTTACAATCAAGATATCTGATTGGCTTTGAAATGCGGAGTGTGCGAAATTGCGCATCAGCCATTGCTAGTGCACGAAACAATTGTTTAGGACATTACATTTACTGTTATTAATACATGGTACTAGCAGTAGGTGTTATATTTAGAGTTAGTGATCTAGCTAATGTGTTTTGAGTTTCCACTTCCTCAGGTGGTGAATTAGACCTATAACATATTAGTGCACAAAGATGAAGGCAAATTAATCTCTAATGAACAAAACATGACAATTCTGGAGCCCTATTTTGACAGTAAAATAGAGTACAACAAAAATTGTGTAATTGTGGACTAGGTTGCACATAAAAAAAAATATGTTTTATCATGCATTCCTGCTTGGATATGTTAGATGTGACAACTTATTTATTGAATAACATCTCAGTTGTCTATTATACTTCTCAATAAAGCATTGTGAATTACTTTATGACTTAAGAGGATGACTCAAATGCATTCTATTGTGATGCTGCAGATTTTTCCACCAGTGTCTGGAGCCCTGTGTTGTCATACAAGACCTCAAGTGAAGTTACTCAAGGCAAGTTTTCCTTTACGATCCCATTCATTTTGTTCCAGAGTGACATGGCATAATTAATTTATTTGACCTTTATTTATATGGGTAAGTAAATTAAGAAAAATTGTATTTACAATGATGACCGGTCATAAAAGCACAGTCAACAAAGACCTAGCCTCTGAGTGACCCCTGACCTTCTCTAGTTGCCTCTGCTGCTCAGCCAGCTGGGTGTCCATCTTGGCGATGACTTCTTTGAGCCTTGTTCTCTCCTCTGCCATGGCCCTCTGCTGCTGGCCCAGACGGTCCTGCATCACTGAGACAAGTGGACAAGCTGACTTTCACATAATGTCAGGACATTCTCAGTGACTGAATGGAAAATAAAGAGAAACTACTTTATTATGAAAATCTTTGTTTTCTTTTCATAAATCTGAGTAGTGGCATGATACCTCGGAGCTGTTCGTCTCTCTGCCGTGCCCCCTGCTCCAGCCCCTGGGCTGTGTTCTCATGGGTGCTCTCCACCCGAGACGAAAGGTCCCCCAGCCTATGGGAGAAATGCTCCATCTGCTCAATCACCACTGTCAGGGACCTACACCACCAATACACAGAAAAAGAGAGGATATATGATGTCAACTTGTATTAAGTTAGGAGTTTGGTTACATGTAGCATGTCCTCTGTATAATTATAATGCAAAGGTCTGAGATTAAGCGGAGTATCGTTAAAAATGAGTATTGAGTAGAAACGTATGTGTGACCTGGTTTGTGATGAGGCACTGGTCACAGCATCAATCTCCTCATCCTTCAACCTCTTCAGCCTCTGGACCTGATCCTCATGGTCTTTCTTCATCTCCAAAATAGACTTCCTGGAGGAAGGAAACAGTGACAAAGCATGGGAGAAAATTAAAGAACATTATGGAAATATAAATATACATTCTGTTATCCACAAGCAGTGAAATATAAATATACATTCTGTTATCCACAAGCAGTGAAAATAGCTGGGCTTAGGGTTAAAACACAGTGAGGGCCACAATCCCATGTTCTCTAACGTGGTCTTGTAGCCCCCTACCTCTGTAGATCCCTGAGTCTCTCCACCTCTCGGTCTCTGTCCTGCTGGGTTTGGGCCAGTCTACGCTGGTGCTGTGCCTGCAGCTCTGTGCGCTCCTGTTCAGCTATACGTGTGACGGTAGCCAGGCGCTCCGCTAGGTCCTCGCATTCTTGGCGTGCCCGTGCTTCTCGCTGTGCCGCGGAATCCTCAAGCAGCTTCACACGAGCCCTGGTGGATACAACGCACTCTTTTGGGTGAAGAGGTAGTGATTCAGTCTGTGTGTTGGTGGTGGTGGCAGGACCTCTATAGATCTCAGAGCTCCTGTCATACCTGTGTGTGTTCTCCATGAGCTCAGTGTCCTGCATGTGTCTCTGTTGAACACTCTCCAGCAACATCTGGTTCTGGTCTAGCTCTAGCTGTAGAGATCTCACCTGGAAGAGAAGACGCAGTAGTCAGAGTTGAATGTCGTTTATGGAAGTGGCATAAAGAGGAAGAGCACTGTCAAAAAGACAGCTGATAAATACCTGTCCCTCCAGTTTGATGATGAGGGCATGTAAAGCTAGATCTCCATTCTGCTTCTCAGTCTCTCTCTTCTGTCTCCGCAGCTCAGCTACATCCACAGCTCCCCCTAACCCCAGCAGCTGGGACTGCACCAACTATGGACAGAGACGGACACCAAAGTCAAGTTACTGAAGACTCAAAAGAGCTGATAAAACCTGAGGTATCTGTGTCCACATTAGTAAAACTAACGAAATCCGAAGTGTTCCCATCAAATGAAAAAGTAATTGCAATTGGAGATTTGTTTTACCTGCTGCTGTTGTAGTAAGAGTTGTTGCAAACTGTCTGCTGAAAGAGACACCTGTTTAAAAGTCAGGAAGAGTTAAACAATTAAAACATAAACCATCCGTAACGACATTAGTGCATATAAACTAAAAATAGAAAGGTCTCTACATACCTGTGGTTGGACAGCAGGTGCAGCGTTCTGCATATGGCTTTGCTGTAGCACTGGGGAACCAAGAACAGTATGTGTCAATCTGGACAATCTACCCATCGTCAATGCCAGTGATTGATAAAAAACTAGAGGCATAACTATTAAAAATGCTAATACAGTTAGAAAGTGATTCAAAATTACTACTGTCCACAAGCTATTCCTATGTTTCCCTAAAAGTACCTACACCGCATAGTGCCAGGCATCATAGTATGGGGCATGGGGCCGGACATAGACTGCCATGGCTGGGCAGGGTAGTTAGGGGTCAGCTCTGCTTGACTTGGCCATCCGGGCCCCCTGTGATCCTGCAGGGCTGGTGGGTGGTACTGCTGGGGCAGGGGGAAGCTAATGCTAGCAGTAGTAGAGGTTGGCAGGGGAGAGGGGTCTGGGGTCTGGTCAGGAGAGAAGCCTACTCTAGCAGACACAGCTGTGGATGGAAAGCGGGAGACTGGTTGAGAGGAAGGGAAAAGCTGAGGTTTGGTGGGTGGATGTTGGATGACTATTGTAGGTGATTGTGGAGGAGATGAGTGGACTGCTCGACTGGTATTTGTGGGAAGGGGAGAGCTGATGCATGCCTTTGACAGGACTGTGCATTGTGGATGTGAGACACGCTTAGTACGGGTCTTAGGTGTTGGAGAGTGAGGGGTGTGGTCTATGTGTGAATTCTGCCTGATCAACTCAGTTTCTTCGGCAGTGGAATGAGCTGGTCGGGGCTGGGCATGACTCTTTGCCCCTATTGGCTCAGCTGGGTCACTAGTGAATGTGTGATTGGTTTCCCATGTCTGCTCAGGAGGGTCAGTTGGGATAGGGGTAGACATTACAGTAGGCTCTGGATCAGCCAAATGACTAGAAAGGGACTTGGCTTGGAAAAACAAAGCATGTTTGTTATAAAATTGAACCTTTATTTAACTAGGCAAGTCACTTAAGAACAAATTCTTTTTTACAATGACGGCCTACAACGGCCAAACTCGGACGACGCTGGGCCAATTGTGCGCCGCCGTACGGGACTCCCAATCACGGCCGGTGGTGATACAGTCTGGATTCGAACCAGGTTGTCTGTAGTGACGCCTCTAGCATTGAGATGCAGTGTCTTAGACCAAGTGCCTCCCCCGAAGTTGAATATCACAACGTAGAGGGAAAAGTGACATGGTTAGTTGTGTCCTCTAAGATGGGAGTGAGTGTAACATACCAGGCCTGGACTGGTCCTCTCTCACTGGGGAAGAATGAGCAGTAGGGCTGGGCTGTCTGTGGGAGGGCTCCCTGGGCAGAGGAGAATCTCTTGAAGAGAAGGAACACAATCCTGAACTTAATGTCCAAAAGCACCAGAACTCACATGGCTCACTGGGGCAATATTGCAGTGGTAGATATTATACATCACAGCGATAGATAGATAGATAGATAGATAGATAGATAGATAGATAGATAGATAGATAGATAGATAGATAGATAGATAGATAGATAGATAAACTTTATTGATCCCCAAGGGGAAATTCCTTTGTCAAGCAGCTACGAAAAAAAACACAGGCAAGGTGCAAAATGCCCGAACGAAAAAACACAAAAGACAGATACATGATACATAGTGCGGCAGTATGAATAAGTATAAAAATACAAGAAGTCTGGAATGCAAAAAGCTATAAAAAGACATTGCATAGTATGGGTGAATATGTACACTATACATTGTTACAGAGTGTTAGGTGGAAAAAAAAGATACAATTATTGCAAGTTGATATAGATAAATAAGGAATATTTGCATGGTTAACTATACTATACAGGTCGAGGGCAGAGAAATACTTAAATAGCTAATTGTGCGTATGATATAAGTGAGTGTAATAATAGTTTACTTAATATACAGACTGGTTAAATTAACAGATAAGTGATTATTTTGCATGGTTAAATTAACTGTACAGGTAAATGTACAGTTAGATGAAGGTTGATCATACCCTGGTTCCTTTTTGGGGGTGGATGCGTCTTTCCTCCTGGCAACTGGTGAAGAACCACGTTTACTGAGGAAGTAAAAGACAATCATTGTCAACATACTGAGATGTAAGCAGTCACTTCTAATGTAGGTGTTTCTCTAGAACTGTGGTAGTATGACCCAGCCTGCCCTGTAGAGTACACTAGTCCTAGCCTTACCTGAGAACCGACTCCAGATCCAACTCATCTCCAAGCCCCAGAAAGTCTTCCTGGGTTGTCCTCTTTTCCTCTGACCGTGTGGATGATTGAGTCTTCTTCCTGCTCAATGCCCCTGATAGCCAATCATCTTTGTCCTTTTGGCTGGCAAAGACCTCTGCACTGGGTCCTACTGGCTTGGGGAGTTTGGAGGAGGTGTTTGGTGTCTCTGTCGATGGCTGTGGGATGCGGTTGCCAGCCGAGGAGGGTTTGCTTCCCACTGATGGCGAGGAGGGGGTCTTCAAGGGTTCTGGTACAGGCGGGGGCTCTTCCTTCTCCTCCTCCTCATCCTGTGACAGCCCCAGCCAGTCTGCAGCAGGCCGGGGGAAAGTAGGGGTGATGGGCTTGGGTTTCTTCTCAGGAGAAGAGGCACTGATGTCCTCAGTGGAGAATCTGAAAACAAGTGGCTAATCTTAGATGGTGGCCATTTCCTTTGTCATACACTCCAGTAGCTTACATAGATAGGCTTCAGGAACACAGATTATATCCAAATATGATGGACTTGATCCAGGCTTTGACCTATGAAGAGGGCTCCTGCTAGAGCTCTGACTTACCTGACCGACTGTCTGCGTGAGTGGCGTCCTTCAGGTGAAGTGACCAGTGTGGGCTGATAGGAACCAAACGTCAGGTCTTCTTCTAGGAAGGGGTCTGACAAAGGGAAACATCAACTCTTGTTTCATTCATTCAAGAATAACATATCACACTTTCAGTACAAAAACATGGGCTGTTAGATACCTTTAGTAGTGGGGGTCTTCTCATGTTGTTGCTGCTGCTGCTTTTCCTGCTGTTGCGGAGGGTCCTTCATTTCCCCTGTTGGAGGGCGCTCCAGAAGGCGAGGGGACGTCCCGCGCCCCAGAATCTCATCTAGCCTGGTGCGTGCTCTCTGAGGGAGCTCACTGCTGCTAGAGACAGTCAGGCAGAGGAACAGGGAGGGTGCATTTCAAATGAACTTTTTGTTGGGTGTATCATAGTCCATAGGTTTTGTGCTAGCCTTGGTTGGAACCCTACCTCTCTTTCTTTGGTACAAGCACTGTCTCCGTCTTCTTAGGGCTCTGTTTGGGACTCTCCCCAAACCCCAATGCATCCATTAGGTCATCCTCGTCATCATCAAACATAAGCTCGTCCCGCTTCTTTGGAACTGTAGCTGGTGAGGCTACAAGATAAATATATGCATTTGATACACTCTCTCTCTCTTCTTTTGGGTATGTTTATTTATTTTATTTTACCTTTATTTAACTAGGCAAGTCAGTTAAGAACAAATTCTTATTTACAATGACGGCCTACCTACAGGGACAGCCGTAGTAGTACGGCGCCCCTGGAGCAAATTAGGGTTAAGTGCCTTGCTCAAGGACACATCGACAGGTTTTCACCTTGTCGGCTCAGGGATTCGCTCAGGGATTCGTTGGGCCAGTAACCTTTCGGTTAACCACTAGGCTACCTGCCGCCCAAACAATGTATAAATACACAAATAAAATACAAAACATTTCACCAACCTGTTCCTTTTTTCTTTATGATAGGGGAGTCTGGGGAGAGCACTGATTTCTCTGGAGGAGCCTTTTTGGTGATTTTTGGCTCCTTTTTGTCTTCTATGGGTAGATCATCTAACAGGTCAGCCAAAGGGTCATCAAAGTCTGTAGACAACAGACATGATACCAGAGCTGGGGATACTGTTTTGATATTGATATGCTCTATGGTGTGTTAAGATCTCTACTTAAAAAGTAACAGGTGTATACATGGGTCCAACTGTAACATCCATCTTAGCTTTGGTACCTTTTGTGTCAGTTGTTGGGGCAAGAACATCATCATCATCTGAAGCAATGCAGCAATAGGGAGAAATAATGTACAATTATGTATATTTGCATTGTATTAATAACAATTTGGTGGCCTGGGTCATTGATAACCCATGGTGTATCCAGACTAGCCAAAGAGACCAGACATAACAGTCAGCTCACCAGTGAAGCTAAACTTCTTGTAGCCACGTGCTGTGGATGCAGGAGCAGAACTTGGCTTCTTCTCCTCAATGGCTGGCTCATCCGAGATTCCCCCTCCTTTTAACTTGTTTCCTGATTTAGGAGGATCTTTCATAGGTCCTCCAATGCCGGAGACTTTAGCTGGGGCTGAACTGGGCTTTTTCTTTGATCCAAAGAGATCAGCATCCATATCATCTATGTCCTATGTAAGGATAGAACAGACACAGCTGGGTAATGAACGTTCACACATAAAGCCTGGAGTCTTACTCCCTGGGGATGTGTAATTAGAACAAGGCATCATTACCTTCATGCTCTCCAGAAAGGCTGTGGGATCAGCCTCAGAAACATCAGAGCCCTGGATTGGAAGTGAAGACAAAAGATGTAGGGGAAAACATAGTCAACTGCCTCCCTGCCATCCTTAATGTATGACCTGACAACTCACCTCATCATTTTCAGCTTCCTCAGCCAGTTTGCTGAAGAAGTCGTCGTCGCCCAATAGTGAGCTGGAGAACCGAAACGCATAGAATTAGCAAGCAGACTGTGACAATATCATGTCTGTCTAAATGGTCAAGAAAGAAAGTCAAAGAAAGAGTTGCGACTAATCTCTGTTCTGGCACATTTTGTCTGTCCCAGTTAACTCACCGTTTTCCACTGCGTGATGTTAGAGCAGGTCCTAGTCTGCCTGCTTCACAGGCCGGAGCTTTGGCCTTCACTGGGAAATCTGTACAAAAAAAAAAAGGAAAACTTGACCATCACTACACAATGTGCATTTATATTATACTAATGATTTGTCAGTTTGAATGGTCATAGATCTGTTGTAGGGATGTAATCACATACCATCATCTCCCAACAGGTCTCCCAACAGATCATCAATTGAACCTGTAGTACAAAAACATCATATTGAATTAATCTGTGAACTTGTCTCCATTCAAGTTGTATTGTGCATGATTTCATTTGGTAAAGAACAACATCAGAGAGACTTACTCTTATGTCCTTTCTTCTGTTTAGCCTGCATCGATTAGGAACACATAGGTTAGGGGTTTAAAACAAATTGCACTGCAATCAATGGGGGTGACTGGCACTTGAATAGGTGTAAACTGTAAGCTTTAGCTAGAATATATATTGTTGTGAGGAATGAGCTAGCACTCAACAACCTACATTGCGCACTATTACATCTTAATAAGAGGATTAATCTTGCAAAATGACCAAGGATTTAGGAGACTTGTGATAAATGACTATTATCTTGATTTATATAGTGTACGATACGTACCATGATGTCTCTCTGACTGCAGCAGCGTTAAATCTGAGCAAATCTAATTAGCTAACGTTAGCTAGCAAGCTAAAGTAAAGCGTCACCGTGACCATTGGTAACACACAGCAAAGGGAAATCCCAACACTTCTGCAGATTTGCATTGGCTAGACGACTATGAGCTACTGTAGCTATTCTTTCACAAACTTTAGCTATCATATTTAGTCACTAGCTACCTTTTAAGCATTTGGAAACAACGGACAAATAATGCTGAGTGTGTTTCATCAGGAATGCATAAACTGTGTAGCTAGCTAGCTCGAAAGTCGAAACGTACTCCCTCTGATTGACCCGGTTGAATGACTGAATATTAATTTAACTAACTTAAACATTTACAGTACATCTAACCATCCCTCAGTGGGAGTTAACAAAAGACCAATCCATATGCTTTTATATCAGTGTATTTACTCGCAGGTTCCTCCGTTGTAGCTTTTCAACGTACACTTCCTGTTTACCAGTCGTGGTGAATTATTGGTAAACATTCTGTTTGGTCACCACCAGGTGGCGTTTCAGGTTAGAACATTTTAAGATATCAGTTATTATTGTACAGAAAAGCAGAATACAGGATAACAAATATTGCCTTTATCTAGCTAAATACTTTTTCTTTAATTGCAGGTCAGTATTGGTGTACATAAGCGAAGTAATTGGGCGGAAGGTAGCCTAGTGGTCAGAGCGTTGGGCCAATACCCGTAAGGTTGATGGATCAAATTCCTGAGCAGACAAGGTGAAAACCTGTCGATGTGTCCTTGAGCAAGACACTTAACCCACATTTACTACTATGGCTGTCCCTGTAGGTAGACCGCCATTGTAAATAAGAATTTGTTCTTAACTGACTTGCCTAGTTAAATAAAGGTTCAATTAAAAAATTTCATTTTTTAATTGAACCTTTATTTAACTAGGCAAGTCAGTTAAGAACAAATTCTTATTTACAATGGCGGTCTACTAAAAGGCAAAAGACCTCCTGCGGGGAAGGGGGATGGGATTATAAATAAAATATAAATATAGGACCAAACACACATCAGGACAAGAGAGACAAAACAACACTACCAAAAGAGATACCTAAGACAACAACATAGCAAGGCAGCAACACATGACAACAACATGGTAACAACACAACATGGTGGCAGCACAAAACATGGTACAAACATTATTGGGCACAGACAACAGCACAAAGGGCAAGAAGGTAGAGATGACAATACATCACGAAAAGCAGCCACAACTATCAGTAAGAGTGTCCATGATTGAGTCTTTGAATGAAGAGATTGAGGTAAAACTGTCCAGTTTGAGTGTTTGTATACAGAGATTACCAGTTTACAGAGGAGTATAGAGTGCAGTGATGTGTCCTATAAGGAGCATTGGTGGCAAATCTGATGGCCGAATTGTAAAGAACATCTAGCCGATTGAGAACAACCTTACCACTCCCCCACCTTTGGAAGATCTGTCTTGCCGAAAAAGGTTATAACCAGAAAGGTTAACATCATTATTCAAAACACTCTTCCTTAACCACGTTAAGATTAACCACGTTAGCAACAGTAGATGGGCCAGGGTGTACATGCACATGACCAGATATCATCAACAGTAATATAATCAAGGCACGGCATAAGACAGGGAGAGCTCTGCAGTGCTGATGTATGACATCTCAATGTGCTTCAGATGGCAACAAGATCATATTGTACAGCAATTTCATCAGGTAACATGAATACAAAGCTGGCGGGAGGTGGTTAGAATGGGATGGTAGGCCAAAAGTCTGTGTAACCGATAGAGTCAGAGTCCCGAGTGTGGGAACAGACATAGTCTGCCCCACGGTTGGGTAAAGAAAGTTCGTAGTCAACAAAGCATGTATGAGGCATCAGGCAAATACCAAAATAGAAAAATTTGCAAGAATTTTTTAAAATATATAACGACTTGGGGCTAGCCATTGTAACAGTGCCTGTGTGCTGGAGAAAAAATGCCAGTGAATGGGCTCTGAACAGCAGGAAAAGCCTCTGGATCTCTCGCTTCACATGTGGGAAGTGTGGTTGGGGGTACTTGCTTGAAGAAAATGGCAATGGATGGCTTCTGAACAGCTTCAACACCTCAGTGCTAGTTGAAGTTGTATCAGATTCCCAAATTTCGATTGCCAGAGCAATGGCTGAATAGCTAGATTTTTCTACAACTTCTGGACATCACATATGGAACAACTCTCCGCTGCAGCCATTTGCTTCAGTGTCACAATACATTTCAGTCAGTGATGGACTGTATCAGCTAAACCCATCATTTATGTCATTTAGCAGACACTCTTATCTTGAGCAATTTACAGTTAGTGCATAAATGTTCATAATTTGTTCGCTGGTCCCCTGGGGGAATCGAACCTACAATGCTGGTGTTGCAAGTGCCATTCTCTACCATCTGAGCTACACAGAACCCAATAAAATGCTCAGTGGCATGAACAACTGCATTAAAACTCCACCCAATAACTATCTTTTGGTATTTGTTTCCATAGCCCATTGTTGATATAGTCCGAAAATGTTTTGCATGTCAGCAACATATTGTCTCCTCCCCATTCCAGCACCAACAAAACAGAGCACGTAGGCTTGTGAGGTGGGATCAAACCAATTCAATTTGAGCTCCTAACAAGCAGGGCTGTGGAGTTGATGAAATTGTGTCAGCCGGTAACTGTCATGCAAACAACTGCCGGTCTCACAGTAATTGACCGTTAATTAACGTAAAGCACATTTAGCATCTCCTTGCTTCCACGCATAGCCTTCAAGCCACTGATGCGGACCTTTGGAACATCTACATTTTAAAAACGTGAATAAATTCATTTAATATAGCCTACACATCACAATCAATCCATTATTTATTTTAGGCAGGTCTTAAGAAACATTATGATATGAAGAAAATGTTGCCTATTTCAGAAGAACAGAATAGCATATTCTGAATCTTCCTTATGTTAGGCACTGATCTGGCTATGCCATATGGCTGTGGGTTCATTATATATTGATTTTTTTTTTAAATTAACCTTTATTTAACTAGGCAAGTCAGTTAAGAATAAATTCTTATTTACATAGAAAATATATTTTCCCCAAACGATTTCCGAGAGAGTGCGCACATTCTGTATTTAGTGCGGTTAACAAAGTGATAATTTGAACAGGTCCTTCTATATGCTTAATTTAGAGTTATTTATGCATCTTTAAGTTGTGATACAAACCTTAAGCTATATGTTTTGATTTCTAATACATTCTAAGAATGCATGATGTGACTACAAAATTCAGAACAGGTCGATTTGTCGTTACCTTTAAAGGTTGACTTTGGGCACAAAAAACAGTCCTCTTTCTCAATTTTCAAACAGAAATATATAATTTTAATCAAAAATGTATAATTATAGGGCCTCGTGAGTGGCGCACCGGTCTAAGGATCTGCATCACAGTTCAAGCTGTGTCACTAAAGATCCTGGTTCGATTCCAGGCTGTGTCACGGACAACCATGAGGAGGCGCACAATTGGCCCAGCATCGTCCAGGTTAGGGGAGGGCTTGGCTGGCTGGGATGTCCCTGTCCCTCCCATCACACACTAGCAACTCCTGTGGCAGGCTAGGCGTATGCATGCTGACATGGTCGCCAGGTTTACTGTGTTTCCTCAGACACATTGGTGCAGCTGGCGTCCGGGTTAAGCAGGAAGCTATGGAAGGCCGATAAGGTCAAAAAGCATGTGGTCAAAACGCAATCTTTTTAATGCTGCGCGTGTAAAGTAAGCAGGTGCAGGTGCTAAATTAACACGTGCACACGCTAAATTAAGGCATACACACGTCAAATAAGTGTGTGCAAATGTGCTTGCAGGCGGGCCAACATGTGCTAAATAAACGGCCGCAAGCGGTCCTGCACACCTCAAATGAACGCCTACAGCTGCTAAATATAATTAAAACGTTGTTTAATATGCTAATTCTGCCAGACAATTTCCCTAGCTCCTCCTAACCAGATTTCACAGTTTGAAGGAACTTCCTTTTCACTGCAAGAAGAGAATGAACCTTCCTTCACAAGGTAACGGTTTTGTCTTTGAAAAGGCATACTGCTGCAGTGAACGGCACCGTCTTGTGTTTTATTAAAAGCCCTGCTGAAAAAAGATGTCAACTGTAACAGCCACGGAAACACATTGGACTATGTTAATACTATCAAGGTAAATTACATACTAGAAAGATTATTGCTTGAATGCAGGGCCAGGCATACATTAGACAACGGAGATACTCCAAAAACATCCTGCTCAATATCCTGGTAGTTGGACTATTGTCTCATTGATACTGATATTGCTTCATCATTGATACATCTTGTCTTCAAATGAAGACAAGCTACTTAAATGTGACTTATCGGCTACTACTGAAGGAGGACACGTTTTTGGGTTACGTTTTTAGCCCAAAGCCTTGTGTTTAAGCAAAACAACAGCTGAAGGTGGACAACTTCTTCAGCCTGACTGGCTGTCATTTCAATGCTAGCTCGCGATTAGCATGAAGACACTGAAAAGCTCACATAAAGCACATTTGGCCAGTGACAACCTTGTAAAACCTTTGCTAACATATCAGCTTTCGAACAGAGTAGACTTTAATGTGCACGTTCACTTCGTTTTTGGAATATTTACATTCCATCGAAGCCTATTAGGGTAAAATAACTTCTGGCATATACCCAGTACTATATACTACTGCTTCAAAGAAATATGGTTCCCATTCCTTCCGCTTTATTTTCACACAATTGTCTTGCAGAAGGGAACCACGAAGAGGAGCTTGGAGTGGGCTAAGGGGAGGCTGATAGATGTTGCATGATCAAGTATCTCAGTTCATTCAGGAGATCGTACCTCTGGCTGGCATGCACAACATGGTAAGCAGCACTGTAGTGGGTGTGGTTGGGCTTACTGTTGAGCAATCAAACCAGGTAATGTTGATGGCCGTTGATTTTTTTTTTTTTCACTCTGTTCTCCTGCTGCCCATTTTATTCGTTCTTGGTCAACATTTCTATTTATATCTTTGCTTTAAAATCCAATATTATAAAAACATTATAATTTAAAGTGTTTTTGGAATGAGGGGGGTGGGCGGTGTCACAATACATTAAGTAGCCTAAACACATCATTGTTACTGGGCTCCTCAGACTTGGCAAGGAGCTAGAGGTGCACCTTGGTATGCCATCACTCATGAGTAACTGAGGTTTCTGATGTCCTGTGCTTTCAGTGTGCCTCAGATGACAGATATTCTATGTGTCCTGATCAACAGTCAAACATCACCTAAGGTCAGTTGTGCTTGGGAGTAATGCTATTTTAACCTTTATTTAACTAGGCAAGTCATTTAAGAACAAATTCTTATTTACAATGACAGCCTAGGAACAGTGTATATAACTGTCTTGTTCAGGGTCAGAACAACATCTTTTTACCTTGTCAGCTCAGGATTCAATCCAGCAACCTTTCGGTTACTGGCCCAATGCTCTAACCACTAGGCTACCTGCCGCTATAAACTACAAAGACTTGGTTTCCAGTTTCTTACCAATCAAATAATTTAGAATGACTACAATCAAGACAGGACTTTAAAATTACTATGACGATATACATGACCTCATCCCTGGCCATTGTTACTCTTTTTTTCCAAGGCACTTCAATCTGTCACATGCACTGTTATTTTCTGACATGCTCTGGATGAAAAGATTAAGGACTTGGTGGCTGGGAACAGCAAACTTGGACCGGAGGCTGTTCGAGCACAATTAAGGGCATTGGGAATCCGGGTGCAGAGACGCAGAATGAGGGACAGCAAGCTTCGTGTTAACCCGGGGTGTGGCTGCCCTCAGAGCCATGTCACAGAGGCTGCATAGAAGGTCATACTGTGTTGCTGGACCAAACTCGTTATGGCACCTTGATGGAAACCACAAACTGATAAGGTAGATGTATCTTTGTGATACACACAATTATATATATCACTGGTGAGAAGTTGTACATTGTAACATCTCAAATTGTTCACCAACAACTAACAGTTCAGTTTAGCAAGCAATGGCCCTTGATACCAAATGTCATTCGTGTGGATAATAATGGTTCTATTCTGTTTCTGCTACTTCTGTGATTGATAGAACATCTGCATAGTGAAATTAACAAACATGCTCATATTGAGTACATACGGAGGTAAATACAGTTGGAGCAAAGCATTGGTGCCTAAGTGTGAACAACAGGAGAGTCTGTCCTCTTGACTCATCAAGATAAACATGGTTATTTTTCCAATTGAAGTAGATATTGTAATCACACATATTCCGCTGCAGGAAACAGTCTAGAACAAACCCTTGTTGTAGCCTTTAGAGGGCTAACGGAAGTACTTATAGTTGTGATCCGCGGTAGATAAACACTGTTCGACATTTTGGATGGTCATTTAATATTTGGTCTGCTGCTTTGTTATTTACTCCAGGAACCTGATGTAGCATCTAAGTGGTAAAGGAGGATGGTGATGTTTGTATATTTAATGTGTCTCCAGCTTTTGTATCAACCAGTGCTGTGTTTTCTGATTTAGGTGGAGGATAGTCATACATGGTGGCATTCATGGGTACAGCCGCCTCGTTGTGCTTCCAGCAACAACCACAGCAGTACTGTAATGGATTGCTTCATGAATGCTGATATGGCGTTCCCTCCAGAGTTAGGACGGACCATGGAGGAGAAAACAACACTGTCCACTTTTCAGAGACTCTGGGAGAGGCAGTGCTCTGAGAGGAAGGAGCATGTACAATCAGCAGATTGAGAGACTATGGGGTGACCTGTGGCATGGTATGACCAATGTGTTTAACCTTTATTTAAATAGGCAAGTCACTTATTTACAATGACAGCCTACCTACAGGGTCAGCCCCTGGAGCAAATTAGGGTTAAGTGCATTGCTCAAGGACACATCAACAGGCTTTCACCTTGTCGGCCCGGGTATTTGAACCAG
The DNA here is from genome assembly GCA_023634145.1 of Thymallus thymallus. Taxonomy (NCBI): domain Eukaryota; kingdom Metazoa; phylum Chordata; class Actinopteri; order Salmoniformes; family Salmonidae; genus Thymallus; species Thymallus thymallus. The sequence goes on along the minus strand of CM042397.1, from coordinate 21,080,320 downwards.
CGACCTTTCGGTTACTGGCCCAAAGCAATAACCGCTAGGCTACCTGCCGCCCCATGGCCTGTTCAATTTCTTTGAGAGTGAGGGCATTGTGGATGTGGACAATGAAATACACCTCTGGGCTCTGCATTACGTGTACCTGCCGAGAATCAATAGAGACTTAACAGAATTCTGCAACCAGTGGAACCATCATCATGAGATGCACTAGTCCCCTCTGCAAATGTTTATTAGGGGTTGCCATCAAAGACTACCAAACACTGTAATGCATGACCTGTTTGCTGCCAGACCCTTAGAAGTTGAAGGCACAGTTCAAACACCAACAGGAGCTTCCGGGACAGGAGACGGCGTTGCTTCCAGGACAGGAGACTGTTCTACAGCAGAAGAGCTTGTTGTAGCCTGGCCAGAGAGTGACTTTACCTCAAAACCAGTTTGTTTTGGACATTGCTCACATGCAACTACTTGTCGAGCAAATGAATCCCCTCTGAGGCTCCAGGGCAGGCATAGGAATGGACATTCAACAAGTCATTTGTATTTGTAATTATTATGGACCTTGGCAGCAGCTACTCTTCCTGGGGTCCGGCAAAATGAAGGCAGTTATACAATTTTAAAAACATTACAATACTCTCATAACAGAATTCGCAACACACTGTGTGCCCTCAGGCCCATACTCCACTACCACAAATCTACAACACAAAATCCATGTGCACAGTGTGTGTGTATGCATGTGTCTTTGCCTATGTTTGTGTTACTTCACAGTCCCCACTGTTCCATAAGATGTATTTTTACCTGCTTTTTAAATCTGATTATACTGCTTTCTAATCTGATTCTAAATCTGATTCTACTGCTAAATCTGATTCTATCTTTCCTTGGGTCCTCAAATGTTCAATAACTGTTGTGCATGTAAGATTTATTTTGCCTCTTGCCAATGCATCCAAAATACATCTTCAAAATGTCAACATTGTTGCTTTCTTATTCCATAACTTTTTATAAATGTTTTAATTCAGTCTATGCTCAGTGCAGGAAATTACTAACAGTTCAGTGAGCAGTGAAGTCCTATCTAGTATAAAGTAAACCAATTCATTAGGCTAACATGGTAGGACGGTCATTGAAAAGCACATTTTCATGAATAGCTGTCTAATGCTGTCTGTTCCAAAATTATATACATTGTAAGGATTTATGTTCAGAGAAGTCTCTGGAAACCTTTATGTTTTCCAGGTTTAGTGTCCAGAGACCTCTCTGGAGTTCTCTGTTGGTGTTGGAATTGGTCCCCAATTAGAGGCAGCTGCGCCGCATTGCCTCTAATTGGGGAACCTATTTAAGTTCAGTTGTTCCACCTGTTTTTGTGTTTGCGCCGGTTCATGGTTGCTGTCTCTCCATTTGTTATTTTTGTGCTGTCGTATTAATGAAAGGAATGATATCTCACTACAGCTCTGCGCCTCGGGTCCTGTCTCATGGCAATCGTGACAGAAAAACCCACCACCACGGGACCAAGCAGGGTGGACAGAGGAGGAACTCCCCGGAGGTATGGAAGTTATCTCCCAGGAGGAGTTCCTCCACTGTTTAGCTCTGTGAAAAGGCTGGGTCCCAGAGCAGCAAGGACGTTGACGGGGGCCACGTCGGAGATCGAAGAGGCAGGCCCAGCCTAGAGCCCCAAAGAACCCCCATACAGTTTTTGGGGGTAGTCGGGCATTGAAGAGGAGGAGTCCCGGGCCACTACACTCGGAGGAGCACCTACAGCCATGGGAGCAGGAGTACGCCCAGGTGTTGGACGATGACGACGAGATGCTCCTGTTCCCCAACACGTGGAGGCTCTTGGATGAGCCCCTGCAGAGCCGGGATCGGTGGAGGAGGGAGGACGACGTGGGGAGTCTGCAACCTCCCACAGCGGAGGACCGGCGGCCACAGGAGGGGTCACACACCCGACCTCCGGTGTGCCTCCCCAGCTCGGCAGCGCCAGTGGCGGTTCCTAGCCCGGGGGAGCCTATCTAGTTGGGTAGCCTATTTAAGTTCAGTTGTTCCACCTGTTTTTGTGTTTGCGTCGGTTCATGGTCGCTGTCTCTCCTTTTGTTATTTTTGTACTTTTGTATTAATAAAAGGAATGATATCTCACTCCAGCTCTGCGCCTCGGGTCCTGTCTCATGGCAATCGTGACATACATAGAGTTGATGTCAGAAGTTTACGTACATTTAAACTCAGTTTTTCACAATTCCTGACATTTAATCCTAGTAAAAATGTCCTGTCTTAGGTCAGTTAGAATCACCACTTTATTATAAGAATGTGAATTGTCAGAAAAATAGTAGAGAGAATGATTTACTTCAGATTTTATTTCTTTCATCACATTCCCAGTAGTTCAGAAGTTTACATACACTCAATTAGTATTTAGTATCATTGCCTTTACAGTTCCTCACAGAACTGGTGTAACTGAGTCAGGCTTGTAGTCCTCCTTGCTCGCACATGCTTTTTCAGTTCTGCCCACAAAGTTTCTATAGGTCCTATTTTTGTTTCATCAGACCAAAGGACCTTTCTCCAAAAGGTACAATCTTTGTCCCCATGTACAGTTACAAACCGTAGTCTGGCTTTTTTATGGCGGTTTTGGAGCAGTGGCTTCTTCCTTTCTGAGCGGTCTTTCAGGTTATGTCAATATACGACTCTCTTACTGTGGATATAGATACTTTTGTACCTGTTTCCTCCAGCATCTTCACAAGGTCCTTTGCTGTTCTGGGATTGATTTGCAGGCTGTGTGATGTTATACTTGCATACTATTGTTTGTATAGATGAATGTGGCACCTAAAGGCATTTGAAAATTGCTCCCAAGGATGAACCAGACTTGTGGAGATTTTTTTTTCTCTGAGGTCTTTTGATTTTCCCATGATGTCGGGCAAAGAGGCACTGAGGTTGAAGGTAGGCCTTGAAATACATCCATAGGTACACCTCCAATTGACTCAAATAATGTCTAAAGCCATGACAATTTTCCAAGCTGTTTAAAGGCACAGTCAACTTAGTGTACAGTGGGGAGAACAAGTATTTGATACACTGCCGATTTTGCAGGTTTTCCCACTTACAAAGCATGTAGAAGTCTGTAATTTTTATCATAGGTACACTTCAACTGTGAGTGACGGAATCTAAAACAAAAATCCAGAAAATCACATTGTATGATTTTTAAGTAATTAATTTGCATTTTATTGCATGACATAAGTATTTGATACATCAGAAAAGCAGAACTTAATATTTGGGACAGAAACCTTTGTTTGCAATTACAGAGATCATATGTTTCCTGTAGTTCTTGACCAGGTTTGCACACACTGCAGCAGGGATTTTGGCCCACTCCTCCATACAGACCTTCTCCAGATCCTTAAGGTTTCAGGGCTGTTGATGGGAATTACGGATTTGCAGCTCCCTCCAAAGATTTTCTATTGGGTTCAGCTCTGGAGACTGGCTAGGCCACTCCAGGACCTTGAGATGCTTCTTCTGGAGCCACTCCTTAGTTGCCCTGGCTGTGTGTTTCGGGTCATTGTCATGCTGGAAGACCCAGCCACGACCCATCTTCAATGCTCTCACTGAGGGAAGGAGGTTGTTGGCCAAGATCTCGCGATACATGGCCCCATCCATCCTCCCCTCAATACGGTGCAGTCGCCCTGTCCCCTTTGCAGAAAAGCATCCCCAAAGAATGATGTTTCCACCTCCATGCTTCACGGTTGGGATGGTGTTCTTGGGGTTGTACTCATCCTTCTTCTTCCTCCAAACACAGCGAGTGGAGTTTAGACCAAAAAGCTCTATTTTTGTCTCATCAGACCACATGACCTTCTCCCATTCCTCCTCTGGATCATCCAGATGGTCATTGGCAAACTTCAGACGGGCCTGGACATGCGCTGGCTTGAGCAGGGGGACCTTGCGTGCGCTGCAGGATTTTAATCCATGACGGCGTAGTGTGTTACTAATGGTTTTCTTTGAGACTGTGGTCCCAGCTCTCTTCAGGTCATTGACCAGGTCCTGCCGTGTAGTTCTGGGCTGATCCCTCACCTTCCTCATGATCATTGATGCCCCACGAGGTGAGATCTTGCATGGTGCCCCAGACCGAGGGAGATTGACCGTCATCTTGAACTTCATGATCAGTTGTTACCTTCTCACCAAGCTGCTTGCCTATTGTCCTGTAGCCCATCCCAACCTTGTGCAGGTCTACAATTTTATCCCTGATGTCCTTACACAGCTCTCTGGTCTTGGCCATTGTGGAGAGGTTGGAGTCTGTTTGATTGAGTGTGTGGAAAGGTGTCTTTTATACAGGTAACGAGTTCAAACAGGTGCAGTTAATACAGGTAATGAGTGGAGAACAGGAGGGCTTCTTAAAGAAAAACTAACAGGTCTGTGAGAGCCGGAATTCTTACTGGTTGGTAGGTGATCAAATACTTATGTCATGCAATAAAATGCAAATTAATTATTTAAAAATCATACAATGTGATTTTCTGAAAAATTACAGACCTCTACATGCTTTGTAAGTAGGACAACCTGCAAAATCGGCAGTGTATCAAATACTTGTTCTCCCCACTGTATGTAAACCTCTGACCCAATGGAATTGTGATATTGTGAATTATAAGTGAAATAATCTGTCTGTAAACAACTGTTGGAAGAATTACTTGTCATGCACAAAGTAGATGTCCTAACCGATTTTCCAAAACTAGTTTTTTAACATGAAATCTGTGGAGTGGTTTAAAAATGAGTTTTAATGACTTCAACCTAAGTGTATGTAAATTTCGAGGCAAATTTATGGTGAAATTATTGTCTTTCCACTTCTGTATTATTGCCCCAACAGTGCTCACTGGAACATTCAGAAGCTTAGAAATGCGCCTATAACCAATGCCATCATTATGTTTTGCAACAATTAGGTTGCGAATGTCTTGAGACAGCTCTTTGTTTTTTACCCATCATGAGATGTGTCTTGTGTGACACCTTGGCAATGAGACCTTTTTGTAGGCCATCAGTTGGGACTGAACCAGCTAATATTAATTTGCACTTACAGGGGGCTGGATTGCTTTTTAATTACTGATAGTTTTCAGCTGTTGTCTTGGCTTTCCATGCCTTTTTGCACCTCCCTTTCTTCATGTGTTCAATACTTTTTCCCGGTGTCATTTCACATTATTACACAACTTAATTTCTGATCTTATTTGTTTTGGTTTCTTTGTATGTATGGATTACTTGGGTTGTTACCAACATCTGGTGAAACTTTCATGTCAATAGCACCTTTGGAAATATATTTCCTGAGAAAATTGGTGATGTGTTCAATACTTATTTCACCCGCTGTATATGTTTATTTTGTTTCTACCTTAAGACCAGTTCCTTTGTTTAAGTTACATCCAAACATGCCAATGTGTGTCGTCGTAACCCATGAAAGACTTAATGAAAACCACTTATGTTAGTCTTTTAATATTGCTTTTGTATATCTCTAAGTATTGTTTTAAATAAATACTCAGTATTTCCGATACCCTTAATTACTGCCGGAAGTGCAATTTTCCCAAGCGGTCCAGTTAAGGGAAATTATCCAAAATGTTTATTGCATGACTACCTAGTAAAGTTCGGAATACTGCAGCCAATGTTAATTGGTGATGTGTCCCAAAAAGGATATATTATGAAAGTTTCCGACAGGATCAGCAAAAAAAAGTTGTGTAGTGAAAGTTTTCAAAAACATTACAACAACCAGAATCAATTGGACACATTAATACATAATGCAGCTTTAATATTTTAATAAATGTATGATTTCTTAGTAGAGTGGGTAAACTGAGCATTATACAAAGTAGTTAAGTCATGTATGTCAAGGGACTGTTACAATATGCACAATGTTACCATAACTCCTACAGTAAATAGACATTTCATTTACATGTGTTATGGCAATAAAAACCAGACACTGTAGTTGGTACATAAGTCGTGTGCAGCAACTTGATGAGGGTAGTGGAGAAGCACTGGTGGGACTTTTTGAGTGAAGTGAATGAGGGCAGAAAAGGATATCAGGGTGCCCAGGAACTTGAAGCTGCTGATCATCTCCATGTCAATGTCCAGTAGATGGGAGAATGGTCATTAAGTCTCACCATCTACTTTGTTTGGCTTACGCTGAGGCTGTTGTCATATCACCATTATGTCAGGTCCCACAGCTCCTTCATGTACTCATGATCACTGGTGATCAGGTGTACCATGGTAGTGTCGTCAGCACGTTTAGGTGTTTGGTCCATTCTGGGGATCCACATTCTTGTGATTATGTAAAAAAAATCTAATTTGTTATTAAAATGCATAATTGACAAATTTGTTGGGACAATAGGCAAACTGGAGTTGGTCCAGTGAATTTTTTCTAATCAATATCGACTGGGCTACAGTGGAGAATCTAAGAAACTTCGATATCTTGGGGACCTAACTTCTAACGTCCTATCCTGGTACACCCACACTGCAGTCAGAAATGCCAACCAGCGGCTCTCCATCCTACGGTGGCTGAAGACGTTTTGCTTGACGTCAAACATTAACAAGAGTGTTGAATTGAAGTGTCTAAAAAAATTAAAACAGAACCATAAGCGCAGATTCCTTTTTTTGTAATGGCACAGTGGTTTTAAAATAATTTCTAATTGTATTCACTTTCAATTGATTCAATGACTCCAAGAGCCATGGATTGTTTGTAGTTCATAACATTAACACACAAATGACATTAAACGTTGCTTGACTGTAGATTGGGATACATGTTTTAATAACATTGGATATTTAATTGGGCTTAATGTTGCATACCTTGCTGTGTTGTGCATGCCAGCCAGGTGAGAATAACCAGAATTGACTATGATACTTGATGAATCAGGTCTTCTCTGCTGCTTTACCAGCCTCCCCTTAGCCCACTCCAAGCTCCTCTTCGTGGTTCCCTTCTGCAAGACAATTGTGTGAAAATAAAGCGGAAGGAATGGGAACCATATTTCTTTGAAGCAGTAGTATATAGTACTGGATATATGCCAGAAGTTATTTTACCCTAATAGGCTTCGATGGAATGTAAATATTCCAAAAACGAAGTGAACGTGCACATTAAAGTCTACTCTGTTCGAAAGCTGATATGTTAGCAAAGGTTTTACAAGGTTGTCACTGGCCAAATGTGCTTTATGTGAGCTTTTCAGTGTCTTCATGCTAATCACCTGAATAGTATGACAGAACTCTGCACTTATCTGCAGTCAGTTGCTGCAGTAGATGGCAACTCCGCCTCCTTTGGCAGTTCTATCTTGACGGGAAATATTGTAGTTGGGGATGGACATTTCAGAATTTTTGGTGGCCTTCCTAAGCCAGGATTCAGACATGGCTAGGACATCAGGGTTGGAGGAGTGTGCTAAAGCAGTGAATAAATCAAACTTAGGGAGGAGGCTTCTGATGTTAACATGCATGAAACCAAGGCTTTTACGGTTACAGAAGTCAACAAATGAGAGCGCCTGGGGAATAGGTGTAGTACTGGGGGCTACAGGACCTGGGTTTACCTCAACATCACCAGAGGAACAGAGGAGGAGTAAATAAGGGTACGGCTGAAGGCTTTAAGAACTGGTTGTCTAGTGCGTTGGGTACAGAGAATAGAAGGAGCAGATTTCTAGGAGCGATAGAATAGATTGATGGCATAATGTACAGACAGGGATATGCTAGTACACGTCGGCTAGTCGGGAGATGGGCCTAGCTCGGGGCTAGCTCAAGGCTAACTGGTGCAAGCTTTTGGACAGTAGTGTTAGCCAAACAACAGCAGCTACTCGGTTGCAGTTAGCTAGCTGCGATGATCCGGTGTGATGGTCCTGTGATTTCGGCAGAAATCTGGGGGGTGGGCAAACTGATATGTTTTGGGAAAACAGCTGACTTCTTGCATTTCAAGATGATTTGCCATGGGGCATAGAGAAAGATCTGCAGTTTTATAATGTTATTCTACAATTATTTTCACCACAATTTCACCCTTGGATGAATGTGCTTAATTTTAAGAATTATACCAGCAATAAATATAGCAGTACAAGAATGCTGGGATCCTCTTTTAAATAGTGGCCATTCAAAACTGTTTTCACATGAGATTGCGCAATGACTGGGCTGATAAGAATACATGTTTCATTAAGCTCTTTAGGCTATGGGCTCTCCAACTGTGTTCCAGGGGTCCTAGGCCTATAGGCTACGCTTAGAGTTATTTGGCCACTTTAGTTGTGACACAAACCATATCAAAACATATAGGCCTATGGGATAGGATACATGGTGCATGCATACACTGTTTATTTAGACTGCACACCAAGGCCATTGCCAGAATTAATCCTTTGGACGGGCCCTTGATTTCCAAAGGCCCTTTTCCTAACATTTCTAATGATCTGAACTAAGAGATATCCTATAGGCCAATGCAGCAGTAGACTTATAACTTCCATGTCAACTAAGTAAAATACATAGGCCTAAGTCCGACAAATAAAAACAGCAGAAAATATCCTGATGAAAAATCAGGTTCTTTCAATCATATTAATCCCTCTATTCCGACAGTCTGCCTCCCTTTCTATCTGTCTTGACTAGTGAAGTGTAACATTGTATCAAAACATTAATTGGGGTGTGGCTGTAGCTAACTTGCAACATTGTATCTATTAGCCTATTCCAGGCCCTCAGAGTTTTCCACACAGCCAGTGAGCTCGGGACAGATATCAGTTTTTTTTATAGATAGATAGATAGATAGATAGATAGATAGATAGATAGATAGATAGATAGATAGATAGATAGATAGATAGATAGATAGATAGGTAGGTACTTTATTGATCCCAGAGGGGAAATTTCTTTGTCAAGCAGCTACGAAAAAAACATGGCTGAATATGTACACTGTACATTGATGGATGGTTCATGGTTAACTATACTATACAGGTCGATGGCAGAGAAATACTTAAATAGCTAAAAGTGCGTATGATATAAGTGAGGGTAATAATAGTTTACTTAATATACAGACTGGTTAAATGAACAGGTGAGTTAATATTTTGCATGGTTAAATTAACTGTACACTTGTAAATGACAGGAAGAGATACTTAAATAGCTAAATGTGTGTATGATATAATTTAGGATAATAATAGTAATTTCCTTAAAATACAGTCCTTAGTGCGCAGGGTTTAATTACAGATAAATGCACATATTGCACATTCGATATACTAAAAGCAATGAAAAAGGATACAACTGACAGGATACTAATATGCATTCCTGAGTGAATGACTACGTAAGATAAGTCCATGAATTACTTACAATATTGCATGTGATATGATATAACAACTGTACATGAATATGTATATACAGACCTGAATTAATAAATAAGTCCTGAGTGATTACAGACCAGAGTTACAGAACAGAGCTAGCCTTCCTGATCAGCTTATTTACCCGAAAAGCATCACCGGCTTTTATGTTGGCGCCCCAGCACAACACTGCAAAAAAGATGGCACTGGCTGGTAGAAGGTATGCAGTAGTTTACTGCACACTTTGAAGGACATAAGCCTCCTCAGAAAGTAGAGTCGGCTCTGGCCCTTTTTGTACAGAGCCCCGGTGTTACCAGCCCATTCCAGCCTGTTGTCCATATGGACTCCCAGGAACTTGTATGACCCAACCGTTTCCACATCCATCCCCTGTATAGGGACTGCAGTCACTTGGTTCTCCTGAAGTCCACCACCATCTCCTTTGTTTTGCTGATGTTGTGCTGAAGGTGATTCTGCTCACACCACAACACAAAGTCATTGATTGCGCTCCTGTACTCCTCCTGCCCACCCCTGATGCACCTGCAATTGCAGAGTCATCTGAGAACTTCTGTAGGTGGCATGTTTCAGAGTTATATATGAAGTCTGAGGTGTAGAGGGTGAACAGGAAGGGGGACAGGACCGTTCCCTGGGGGGCCCCTGTGTTGCTCACTGCCCGTTCAGACACACAGCTCTGTAGTCGCACAAATTGTGGCCTACCGGTCAGGTAGTCCGTGACCCAGGAGACTAAGGGTGCTTCCACTTTCATCCTCTTCATCTTCTCACCCAGTAGCAGGGGCTGAATGGTGTTGAAGGCACTGGAGAAGTCAAAAAGCATAACCCTCACAGTGCAACCTGCGTTGTCCAGTTGAGAGTAGGCTTTCTGATTGTCTCAACAGAGGTGTTGTGAGCAAAGTGGGGGTGGGACAGCCGTGAGGGTGTGTGGCCTGGGGAGCTGGAGGGGAGGTGGACAGGGCCAGTATCGTAAAATTGGTTCAGCTCATTGGCTCTGTCCTGGGTCCCCTCCGTCAGCCCACTGTTTGACTTTTTGAAGCCAGTGATATTTCTCATATCTGCAACTGCAACTGTTGATAGCCAGAGCGAATTTACCAGCTAGAATATCTATCTACTCTGATTTCAGACCACGGGTAAGATAGTCTAGCTAGCTACACCTTCAGATATTCCGTGTTTATTAAAAATGATTTTAGTTTCAAGTTACTCTGTACTGTTAGCTGGCTAGCTCGCTGACTAACGTTACGTTGTGCGTTGGGATTCATTGTTTACCTAGCTAGCTATCTAGCTACATTTCTTAACAAAATACTTCCTTATTAGTGTGCCAGAGCGCATAGTAACTGATGAATTTATGAACGCTCAACACCCGTTGAATATGGCCGGTGTCAGTAAACGTCGGCAACAAAGCGTAATTAAATTGTTGCCAGCAGCACAGTTACAGTCACCAACGCTCTGAATAACATTAAAACAGACTAACCAGCTCTGCTACGGTGAGTAAAATGGCCAGAGTGGGGTGTTCTCTCATTATGCGTTTTAGCCAATGTTAGCTTGGGTGCTTGACTGTTGTTGTGAGGTCAGAACTTTTGGATCAACCCTACTTAGATAGATAGATAGATAGATACTTTATTGATCCCTGAGGGGGAAATTTCTTATTGGCCAGAGCATCAATAAAGTACCTATCTATCTATCTATCTATCTATCTATCTATCTATCTATCTATCTATCTATCTATCCAGTGTGCGCAAAGAAGGGCTCCAATAGTAGTACCAAAACATTGAAAGACGGTTTTCTCAAAAGTGAGTTTACAAGTTGATCAACATTCAAAGCAGAATTACTTTCCCATAATTTCCTCAAATGCAGTGTATGATATACCATTTTATAGCTCTGAGTCTCTATTTTTATCCAATGTAAAAAAAAAAGATTCAAATTGTCACAAATATATTTTGATTTGTTTAACACTTTTGGTTACTATATGATTCCATGTTTTCTATCATAGTTTTGATGTATTCACTATTATTCTACAATGTAGAAAAGTGAAAATAAAGAAAAACCCTTGAATGAGTAGGTGTTATAAAACTTTTGACCAGAATTTATAAAAAAGAAACGATCAAAGGGCAAACAATTCTCATAATGGAACAATGATTGAGCAAGAATTGTTAGGAGACCACTAAGTGCATTTGTCATGGTGCACAAAGGATCGGGAGACAGGCGCAGGAATGTGTAATAGGGTTTTTTATTATTACCCAAATTACAGCGTGCCATGTAAAGGCACGGGGACGAAGCCCAAAACAAACATGTATACAAAAACTCAGGACTGTGACCCAAACAAAGAGCGAGGTAAACCTCTAATCAATACACGGGACGAGACCCGTCATAAACAAGAAAGCACAGGTACTCACAGGCCCAACAGACATCATCAACAGACAATAATCGAACAGACAATGGTGAACACAGGGCACATTTATACAAATACTAATCAGTGGGGAATGGGAACCAGGTGTGCGTGATGACACAGTTCGGTCACGCCTAGAGGCCAGTGATGTAGACCTCCGGAACTGGTGCACGGAATACCAGAGGGATCCGTGACAGCATTCTGGAGATGCATTCTAGATTGAGTCATGTCTTCTCCACTCACCCCTCTCCTCCTTCTTGTTGCAACATTTTAAATTATACTCAAGAAACATTATCTTCAAACATATTTTAGATGCTTTTCACTGACAGCCTGTGGGAGGGAAATGTGCATTACTTTAAGGTTTATATAAATGATAGGTGTGTACAATCATGTTACTCTGGTTGTGTAAGTTGCTGTTTTCACATAACTCTGTACCTAATTCACCACTGTTGTGCACATTTTCATGTTTTTACCCCCACCCTCTGTACTCTGAAACTTGCATAGCTGGAACGAGGTGTCTCTGTTCCTCTATTCTAAGAACAAACAGTTCTCAGCACTCGCACGTTATCTGTTGGTTCAACACATTGAGACAGTTGTGGTGCATTAAGGAAATGTAACAGTTGGGCTATATAAGGCAAGCCCCAACTCAGAATCATTGGGCTCTCAATGGATCACCTACGGGGGGGTCTGTTCACCAGCCCCATTAATGCAATAATTAATTGATGTCAAATAAAGATTGATTGTTTGAAGAATTATCCATGTCTCTCTCACTTGATTAGAATTTCAACAACATTCTTGGCGACGAGGATAGGATCCGAACCTTCACCTGCTGACTGCTCCTGAGGACCTTAAACTGTGCACTGTAGTCACCTAAATTAGGAGACTCAGGGAATCCCGCAATCAGCTTGGACTGCGTATGATCCGAGAGGAGAGCATTGGTGGGTGAATACTGGATCTCGAACATAGATAAATAAATGGAAACAAGCATTAAGTAAGACCAGTGGGGTCTCTACCAGATCAAAAGACTAGGTTGTGGGGTTCTGTAAAAGGAAAACTATGACTGGTGAGACTGGTAGGTACTAGTTAAAAGCCTGGTGTATGGACCTTTCGGATAAGGAATGCCATGACCAGGGAAACTAGTGGGTACTAGCTAAAAGCTTAGGGTGTAAATTAGCTATCTATGACTAGTGAAGGTAGAACTAACTAATAGCCTAGGATACAACATTCTATGCAGGGAACTTGTGACTAGTGAAGTTAGGTACTGGGTAAAATGACTCTATGACTAGTGAACCTGGTGGCTGATTAAAAGTCTAGGGTGTGGAGTCCCCAAGGGACATATTCCATGACTAGTGAAATCAGTACATATAGACAGTTACATAGTTTTTAGGAATAGGTAATGCCCTGGGTTAGTATTGTAAGTTTTAAATGTATGAGTTGCATTATTCAAAAATGTCTCTGTTCCTCTTTTTTGTTTTGTGTCATTTAGCAGACACTCTTATCCACTCGTACAGTTCTCAGCACTCACATGTCATCTGTTGGTTCAACACATTGAGACAGTTGTGGTGCATTAAGGAAATGTAACAGGGTTGGGCTATATAAGGCAAGCCCCAACTCAGAATCATTGATTAATTAATTGATGTCAAATAAAGATTGATTGTTTGAGGAATTATCCAAGTCTCTCTCACTTGATTAGAATTTCCACAACAAGCTGCAACTCAATCATCTAGACATATTGCTGTTCATGTTGCCAAATTGCGGGATTCACAAATAAGCATTGGTTTACACACTTGTGATTTGAAACAATCCCCAGCATTTAAAAAAACAAACAAGCTAATGATCCTATGTGGCTTAAGTCATGCAACAATTTCAAAGAGTTACAGTTAATGAGGAAATCAGTCAAATTATATAAATTAATTAGGCCCTAATCTATGGATTTCACATGACTGGGAATACAGATATGCATCTGTTGGTCACAAATACCTTTAAAAAAAAGGTAGAAAACCAGTCAGTATCTGGTGTGACCACCATTTGCCTCATGCAGAGCGACCCACTCCTCTTCAATGGCTGTGCAAAGTTGCTGGATATTGGCGGGAACTGGAACACGCTGTCGTACACGTTGATCCAGAGCATCCCAAACATGCTCAATGGGGAAATATGTAGGCCATGGAAGAACTGGGACATTTTCAGATTCCAGGAGTTGTGTAGAGATCCTTGCCACATGGGGCCGTGCATTATGACGCTGAAACATGAGGTGATGGTGGCGGATTAATGGCACAACGATGGGCCTCAGGATCTCATCACGGTATCTCTGTGAATTACATTTGCAATCAATAAAATGCAATTGTGTTCGTTGTCTGTAGCTTATGCCTGCCCATGCCATAACCTCATCAGAGTGCCACCATGAGGCACTCTGTTCTCAACATTGACATTCAATAATCTGGCAACAGCTCTGGTGGACATTCCTGCAGTCAGTATGCCAATTGCATACTCCTGCAAAACTTGAGACATCTGTGGCGTTGTGTGGCAAAACTCCACATTTTAGTGGCCTTTTATTGTCCCCAGCACAAGGTGCACCTGTGTAAGGATGTGTATCTTCTTGATATGCCACACCTGTCAGGTGGATGGCTTATCTTGGCAAAGGAAAAATGCTCACTAACAGGGATGTAAACAAATGTGTGTACAACATTTGAGAGAAATAAGCATTTTCTGCATATGGAACATTTCTGGGATATTTTATTTCAGCTCATGAAACATGTGTCATAACTCTCCTGGGTGAGGATGCAAGGCCTCTGATTATCTTGGAAATGGTTGACAATAGCCAGACCCCCTCTCAACCACAGAAGAAGAGAGAGGGGGCTGGGCCGGTTTTGACAACTCACACCCAGTCGTAAATCTAAGGAGGGGTATCTATCTCTGGCCCTCTAGTATGGTGATTGGAATGTGCTTTGCCCCCAGAAGACTTTTGCCGCCAAAACTATAACTTCCAAAAAGTGAATATTGTAACAATATTTTATATGATAAGAATGTGGGGAATGGTCAGTGGGGATCTAAATAATAATCATGTCACATTGTTTATTATTTTGTGATGTCATTAAGGATGGTATCAAAAAAATACTGTAACTTGGAAAGTGTACACATTATATCTGTCAGGTTTTCATCCAATACGTTGTGTATGATATATGACAAATTTGTATTTTTGTTAAGATATTAATGTGATTTTAGTTTTCTAATATTAATTGTTTTTCATATAAGCTATGCACAGTGACTAGCCATGCCCCGAGGGATGTCAGAGATCGTGCCAGCATGATGGAACGCCCCTTTTACCCAGAGTGCATAAAAAGCCTTAGTAACAAAATTTACATTAGACCAGAAAAACGTGAGACGGTAGTCCACACTTTTGAAATGGTTAGAACTCAAAACGAGTTGAAGAAGATCAACTCCCAGACTAGACCTGAATATTGCCCATTTGCAGCTGTGCGTGTAAAGAGTTTCAACAGAACTAGACGATGAACATAGACATCCACACTTGAATACCTTCATGATTTCTTACCCCAAACGGGCGGTGGTTCGTGTGCAAAGTAACTGATTACTAATCAACGATAAGTTATATATCAACGATAAGTTGACTCTCTCTTTGTCTCTCTCTCCCTATCTTCCTTTACCCCTCCCTCTTTTGATAACCAAGCAGTCATCTCGTTGTTAGTCTGCTAGGGACTTTTTCTCATATGTTAAGTGTGTATGTTATTCTGTGTTATTTAGTTAGCTAGTAAATAAATAATGAAACCAATTTGTGTAGTGCTGAATCATAAGTAAAGCTGGGGTTCTTGCAGATCCAAGAAGTCTGCAACCATTCAGAATGATGACTGATAAGAGGTAATGATTAATACATTGACTGTTTTATACATATTGATAGGTAAAGACCTTTTTAGAGTTTAAATTGGGAGATGGTAAGAACAAAAATCTATAAACAACTTCTTCCATGGTAACCCAAATTCCTAAGGAGTTAACTGTTACATGATTCATTTAATCGGGTATCAATTAAACATAGTTAGTTCAGTGCATTTGCACTGATGCCAGAGTGATTAGCGGAACAATAGAGCGCTGAGTACCAGGCCATTAGCGACTGACCATTAGCAAGTTTGGTAGGCTACTAATGACCATCAGTGCACAGTTTTGAAGAAACCTAGTTACCTCAACAGTCACCTGGAATTTGACTGCAGTCATGACTTGACTGCCGGTGTGGCGGTTGGTTCAACGTAATTTCATTGAAATTACATGGAAACAAACATTAATTCAACCAGTGTGGGACAGTAACAGCCCTACTAACAAGCACCATGTTTCTCCCTCCCACCATGCCACCACTCCCCCAGCACTCAAAGGGCCTTTCAAATGTTTCCACTCCATGCCTTTACTCTGAGGAGGCTTCACATTTTTGGGGTTGTTCATGGTTGTTGTAACAGCGACTGGTCCATTTATCTCTAGTGGGTATTGCCATCCCTTTGAAATTTTGAGGGAGGTGGGGAAATCAGAGGTAATGAAAGTCTTCTATACCCTCTCCCAAAGTCTGCATTTGCAGACTATTTATTCCGGAACATCTTGTTCTTGTCATGAAACTGGTGTTGTTAGCAAAGATAATATTGTGTTGCCTGTAGCACCATAGGTGTTTTCTTTTGACTTCTTTATAGACCTTTTTCCAAGGTCCTTCAATCATTTTCTGGGGTCATTTGCCAGTCTAGTGATTTGATAGTAACCACTGTCATGTTGATGGCTGGTGAGATTGGAAGTAAATAACACAAGGCTGTTACCTGCTCACGTTGGTGGATTAATACTGTGGAGTGGAATGATCACTGTTTAATCCCTATGAGGTCAGGTGGTGCTTCTTGTTTGGAGTGGTTAACAAAATATAAACATGAACAGATTCAATACCTCAGACGGTGTATGTTACATGAAGGGTCTCTTATAGGTGGTAATACAGTAATGGTCATCATGCAGTATGTACAATCCAACATTTGGGAGTAGGTAGCCTACAATAAGTGAAAAATACAACCATGACCATCAAACTATGTTCGAACTAAATACATTTTTTCCAATCTTTTTATTTGAGCAGGTGTGGGGAGCAAAGAACAGACGTAATTTTTGCTTTAGAGAGAAGAAGCAGGTTCTAAGATGTCAGAGGAAAGTTGATTATGTAACAAACCGTCCTACCAGTTACCACCATCATCACCAGGCTCTGACTCAAGGCAGATGTTTACTAAAGTGACACCTAGCTGCTTTTAAAAATGTCAAGTAAAGTTGGAGCTGTGTTTTGAACATAGGCAGACTAGTAACACACCTCTTTCTGACTGTTGCTCCTTCAATGGGACCAATGGGATGCTACAGGTGTAGGGGCATTTTTTTTATTTGATTTATTTCACTTTTATTTAACTAGGCAAGTCAGTTAAGAACACATTATTTTTTACAAAGATGGCCTATGGGGGTGGGGGGGGGGATGATTCACTTGCAGGCTTTCTTTCATCACACAACAATGCATTGTGACTGGAAAGGAGTGACAGAGAGGTACAAAACAGATGCCTCTTCCCATTTCTCTTTAGATTGAGTAGCTATGGCACACACATCTTCACTACAATACATTTATGTTCTCTGACATTTGGTAAAATATTTATGGGTTCAAGCGATTTCATTTTTAACATATTGCTTATCCATAGCTCGTTGTTTCAGTCAAAAACAAGATTTAGGTCACTTTAGGAATGTGAAAGACTACCAAAAACAGCCTACCATTTAAAGTGCATAATTTTAAACATCTGCCTCTTCTTTAAAAGCCATTATAATTTACCCAATGGAAACAAATCTGTATAGCCCTATTAGCTCAAATACAAAAAATGACAATCAAAGAAAGTAATTGTGGCTGTTTTACACCAGTTTTACATTAACCACAGGCCTACTTTAAGCCTTAAGGAAACGTCCAACTCTACAAAACAAGAAACATACAATCAACCAAGATATTGTACTGTAGATTCAGCTGCTCCAAGATGTGATTGGTTGAGATTTCATTCCCAGAAATGGAATTCTCCTGCCTCAAGCATGAGGAGGGAGGCATCCTGGGACTGTCCTCTGCTCAAATTACATTATAAGGATCTGCAGGACAGATGGATGATTGAAGATGTGATAAAAAAAAAGGGTGTTGTTGTGCTGGCCTGCCCTGGCCTGTTATTAATTCTGGATGCTGTGCTGTGCGGTCTCTGAACACTGGAGAGATAATGGTGCCAGCTGCATCAATACCAGATGATTGAGATGGAGCGGCTGCTGTCGTCTGTAGCATATCCATTTTGGGGTTTAGGTTATAGGATGTTTGCCAGTCCAACTACACTGGAAAAATACCCAAAGCACAGGAGTTAACATGTTAGCAAGGGGCTTCATTCAACAGTGGTATAGTAGCACTCATTAAAAAGTACTACTGAATTATTACACAAAACCTATTTGTGCAGTAGTGACTATGTAGAGACTTGTAGGGATTGTGTAGTGAATGTGTACTTTATGCACTACTCAAGATACACAAGTAGAGTTTTGTAGTGTTCAGTAGGAAAACAGTAGTGTTTCCAGTAGTAATCAGGTAGAGCTTTTTACTACATGATGCAGGTAGTAAACAAGTAGTCAAAATTCTACAGCTTTACTACACAGGTTTTTCAATAGTAATCAAGTAGAGTTTTTACTACTTGATGTTGGTAGGAAATAAGTCATTTCAAGACTACTTCCAGATTGGTTGTTGTTGGCTAGCTACTGTTTTTGACAATCCCGAATGTAATCATCTTCCATCATCCTGTCTTTCATAACCCTTATGCTGGCACCATCTGTAAGTTTAACTTTTGTTTATGTTTTATGAATAATTTCATGTTGTTTTTGCCATTTTATATAACTTTTTACCACATAAAAAAGATTACCAGCCAAAACGGTCTTGTGTTTAGCCCAGTTGTTTCCTAGCCCCATTGGAATGTAGCTATAAAGCCTATTTTCGTCATGCTAGCTAATAAGTATGTGTGTTTGTATGTAAATGTATACTATGTTCATATTGGTATACCCATTCTACTAACCCCTTTTGACCTGTTACCAAGGAGGCCCTTGACATAAGAAGACTGGAGGACATAAGACATAAGATTAACATTGTTTATGAAATGTTTTTCTGTGTTGGTCTATATGACCCCTGTTAGCAAATGATTGATAATGGCTTATATTTGGTTGTCTCTTGTGCTTGTCTTTATTTTCTAAAAGATTACATTTAATTTTTATTTAACCTTCATTTAACTAGGCAAGTCAGTTAAGAACAAATTCTTATTTACAATGACGGCCTACACCGGCCAATTGTGCGCCGCCCTATGGGACTCCCAATCACGGCCGGTTGTGATACAGTCTGGATTTGAACCAAGTTGTCAGTAGTGACAACTCTAGCGCAGAGCAGCAGTGTCTTAGACCACTGCGCCACTGAGCCTGTGGAGAAATGTGGCTGCAACATAAGAGGATCTGAAGATAGTTAAGTCAAAGTTGAATGAAGACAAGGCCTCAAAGGGATTAACAGAAGTGTAAATAGGTAATTCATTTTATTTAAAAAATGCAGTTAAGTTTCTATAAGCTTATTATCTCGTTTGATGACAACTTCAGTTAGAAACTTGAGGAAATAACATGTGCACTAGTCTAGTAGTGACACGTAGTCAAACAAGAATATGTCAATAGTGTTTTTTAATAGTAGTAAATGTGTCTGTTTTCAATAGTAATTCAAAATGGTTTATGTAGGAAATGGATGTCAGTTGTGACATAACACTTCACATGTCAGTTGTGACATAACACTTCACATGTCAGTTGTGACATAACACTTCACACACAAATGACAGTAGTTATTCAATAGGGATTAAGTAGGCATACAGCAGTAATGTGTAGGCATTACATAGTAATTCAATAGTGAACATGTAGGAAGTGTGTCATTTTGTGTAGGTTTAAGTAGTACCCAAAATCTCAGTAGTTACACAGTGAGAATTATGTAGTGACTTGCATAGGAAATATGTAGTGTTCACCAGTAGTGGAAAGTCCCAATGTATCACTCATTACTACTTAAATTACTATATAAATCACTACTGCTTTACTACACATCTCAATAGCAATCAAGTGGTAAAACCAGTAGGTTTCAGTTGTTTTAGTTTGAGACATAGGATGCAGTCATTGAGAGAACTCACCAGATGTGTAGCCATCAAGGTGAAGACCTGTCTTTAGTTCATGTCTAGAAGAAAAGAGAGAAGAGACGGTGCATAAAATCTGACATGCGGGGGGACATTAATCATTTAGGGAGTTGTCATGCTATGAATAAATGAATAAACTCATGTCTCTTCATGTCCGCCTCAGATCTGAGAGCTTCTACGCAGAGGTCGAGTGAGGGTTACACTAATACAATAAAGCCTATTTCATTCATCCTGAGTCTTTTTTGTGTGTCCCTTTATTGACCCATATTTATAAGGCCCTGCACGACTCCATTAAACTGGTAGGCTTGGGGAGTTAATGCATTTATAATAAACTTCCACAGAGCTGATGGGTTGTTGTTCTGCCACTAAATAATTTAGTGGGAGCAGCGTAGTGGTGAGTACTTGAAAGCTAAATGTGGAACGGGCATACATCTTCTCACATCATGCATCTCTGCTTCTGTCACATGTTCCATTTTCCCTCCCCCCTATTCCTCTCCTCGTCTTGCATTCCTCTCCACATCTTGAAATATCAGACAGCATTCAGTTCTGTAGGCTGCTTGTTATTTTACATTTTATGTACCATGTAGACTGTAGACTAGAGCTACATCTGCGGTGAGTGTTGTCATTTCTTAGGGTCCACTCCATTGCTCTTTGTGTAGGGCACCTCTTTCTCATTGGCATCATCAACATTGTGCCTGAAATGGGAGATGAGGGACATTCATCAATCCAGTGTTGTTGACATGTACATATTAAAGCTTCATTACAATCCTTGATTTGGCAGTAAGATTGATACAATTTCTTAATATATAGTAACTTTGTCCGGGTCTAGCAACCCCAAGGCTGCGTGTTTGAATCTCATCATGGACAACTTTAGTATTTTAGCTAATTTGCAACTACTTACTACTTTTTAGCTACTACTTAGCATGTTAGCTAACCTTAACCTTAATCCTTAACCCATAGCCTAGCTAGCGTTAGCCACCTAGCTAACATTAGCCACAACAAATTGGAATTCGTAACAACTTGTTGACATTAGCATATATTGCAGCTTCATTACAATCCTTGACTTGTCAGTAAGACTGATAAAACGTGTTAATATATAGTCACTGTGAAGCCTAATTTGATATGATCAAATAATGAAGATGTGTCCATGCTTTTGAGCTTGATATGTTGCTGCAGCCACATGACATTATGTGCTGTTGCCGCGTGAGTGGTCATACAGGGCCAGGGGGCTGAGAGGATTGCAGAGGAGGAGTCAATTGGCAGCCCTCTACTCAAGAGCTCAGATGCATTTCTCTTTATTCACCCCTACATTAGATGCAATTTTGTTAATATATAGTCACTCTGTCCGGGACACTAAAATTAGTATGAGATGTTGTGTTTGGTATGGTTACATAAGACAGAAGGTTACTTAAGGCATAAACAAAAGGAGGGAGGTATAACATGAACATCTACCAACCCAAAGGTTGAGTATACGAATTTCATCATGGACAACTTTAACATTTTATCTAATTAACAACTTTGCAACTACTTACTACTTTTAGCTACTTTGCAAATACTTAGCATCCACAAATTAATACATACCATACCAAATGTAATATAATGGGAGTGTACCGGACTTTCGCTTACTATGTTACGTCCAGGTTGCAGACACAGACTCATGTTTGATTGGTCTGCCATCGTTAGGTTGTATTCAATCCATTTGAGAGAGAGTTTCTACAGTAATTAGATATCTGTTCAAATAATGAACATCCAGTGCTATTGAGACATTTGCTGTAGTTTTCTATGAAGGGCATGAGAACATGTACAAACAGTACACTAATCCCATGAGTGAATTCCATGGCAGTATCAAAATACACTACCGTTAACAGTTCTGATGCACTGTGTGACATAACACTGTAATGTAAGAGGTAAGTACAAAGCAACTAAAAACTGAAGTATTGAACCAACCAAAATCTGTATATCAACCTTACCTGTACATGTGACCAGATACATGGCTCTGTGTATTACTTTTCCCTCAAGAAGTGAGGATGAGTGAGTAGAAAAGAGTACTTACGGTTCGACTCGGTTTGAGAACTTTCTGTATAAGATGACAGCAATAGTAGTGAGGACCATTGTAGTGGTGCACATGGTCCTATCACATGTATCCCGTCTCTGGGTTAGAACACTGGGACCATTACTCCCATTGAGGGAGAGTAGAATGAGTGTGGTAACAACCAGGAAATTCCTGTGGCTCTCTAGCTAGTGGCAAGATTAGTCTGTGGGATTAGCTCAGATCAGGGGAAGGCCCCGTTACAGGAGCAGGAGGTAAACAGAATTGAGTGTTTGTGGTCTGAGCTCAACCTTTTAACCCTTCAGCGCCACCAGTGCAGCTTTACAGGGGAACTAGGTGCTGTGGCCATACATGTGGTGTGGGTCGAACTAGCACTGCAGGGCTGTCATGGACCCTGATTTTGCTGCAGTAGCACACTCTCATGCTTAAAGTCACAATGACTGTTTTGTCTTTATTGTGTAATGTTGCAGTGCTTTGATAGGCTACACGCCCTGCTCTATATTAAACAAAGAATGCATGAACTTGTAGGCCTCTAGAACTCTTGAACTTACTTGAACTTGATCTTGTGTAAAATAATGTATCTAACAAAAAAACCTAGATGAGGAAATCCTTCATCTTGGGGACAAAGCATAGCTGTCTTAATGTTTGTGTGTGTTCAAGATCATGTCATTGTTTTCAGTATCAGATTCGGCATTTATGTAAATAACATTTCACTAGTAGTTTTATTGCACTATTGCACCTTCATAGAAGTCATTGAGTAATCCAGACTCATTACACTAACGTATTGTTACAGCACCTTCTATTGTGTAATGATATCTATATAGGTTGGTATAGGGGAGCACATATGATACACACGTTTTAGTTGATGCTGGAATGAATGGCAACATGTGCACTTGAGTTCCCACAACAATCAATGATGTGCAGGGAGAAGTGACTGGATTCAGAACTGAGCAACACTCACATGGGAGGTATAAATACCTTTAGGCCTCCTGCTAATCCACCTAGCCTCAGGACTGCTGACTCACAGGGAGTAGGCCACATCAGGAGGAAAGAGAGTGCTAATACCTCACCGTGAAAAACAAGGATTAAGAATAATATGCATGTAATAGAAGCATAGGATGAATAGGATCATGACGTCCATTATAGATATCATAATTGTTTTTGGTTTAATATGTTATTATACAGATACAGGGATTGATAAGAAACATTTACATTGCTTAAATGTGGACACCACACCTCACAAGTTATTTCTCATTTTGTATCAGTCCGAGGTGAGAGAGAATTAAGTAGATCTGATTCTGAAGGGTGACTGATTCTGAAGTACATTATACTGTACAGGAAACACCAGCAAAGCATCACATGAAATGAACAAAGGCCTTGATGCCAGTGTCAGGGATGAAGAAAGGCACAACCCAGGTTGACGAGACTGATCCCCTATGTCTGTTTTTGGTGTAAAGATAAAAACATGTGTAGGGGAGAGTACGTGTAGACTGTCTCTATGACATAATACACACTTCTTATGTCTGCCAAAACTCAATCTTCAACATAATCTCTTGGCAATGCAACTGAAGAGACATTCAAGATTATATCAGTCTGTGTAGGGTTTATGCTCTACCTCAAACATAAATGCATTTCAACCAAAGTTAGTACAAACCACCACCCCATCGTTCATAAGAGAGTCCATCAGAAGAACACACCCCACAGTGGGGCATGGGAAAGATACAGGGAGGGAGCCATAATGATACATAGGAAGATTCTATGAGCTCTGGAAAGATACATTTCTTCCCTTGAATGGTCAGACGTAGATCGTCCTCTTCCTAAGCCAAGGCCCAGTAGCAGTCAGTCTCCGGGAGTCCACAGAAGTCACTGACGGTCACTTTGACCCAGACAGACAGATGGTTCACACAGCAGAGCTGGAGACCCAGCCCACCTCCTCATATACGCCTGTCACGTGCCAGTAGACGGCATCCAGCAGTTTGGTCCAAGCCCCTGCCACCTCTGGAGTGATGTAATCTGGAAAGTCTTCACCCAGCACCTCCAAAATCACCCCACTCAGGATCTGGGGAAGAGAGAGAGGGAAATGGAATGAGTGATACATTTGCTTTGGTGTGTCTATGGATAATGGAGGCTAGTTATGTGAAAACATGTTGCCCTGTTCTTCCTCACCTTGAAGTAGACAGGCTCCACCTTGTGTCTGAGTGCATGGGCCTTGCCCACCAGTTTCAGCACAGACACCAACTTGTCCCCGTCATGGAGGTTCTCCACCAGGGTGTTGATGGCGTTCATCACCCTGCGTGCGTGCTTCCTGAGCTGGGCACTCCTCTCCAGCTCCTCAGGGTCCTCCACCTGTTGGAATTGGCTGAAGTACTGCTTGGAGGAGGGGAAGTTCACAAAGAGCCTGTAGTGGAGAGGAGAAGTGTGGGAGACCAGAGTTTGACCAGCTGCTCACCTAATCTCATTGCCCTTCAGCCCTCCACCAGAGCTGGCTAGCTATCCTCAACTGCAGGTGCATTACTTGGCCCAGTGAGATATTATAAGTAAACATAATTGGAGTGTGATGACACAGCTGCAGAGCATGTTTGCCCTTTTAATGTTTAACCACTTTCTAGGTTCTGTACAGGTTACACTTCATTTCCTAAACCATGGCCTGAGCACAAGCGTGCTATTTAAATACAAGATAACTGTATTTGTAAAAACGTACATTTCTTCCGGCTGATAAGGCAGAAGAAATGTATGTCAGTTAACAAAAATTTACTGAGTGATGTAAAAAAATTAAAAACAATTATATCATGTCCCACAATGTATAGCAAGGCAATGGTAAGAATCCATCCATTATAACACGCAGCCTGTCATCATACTACAGGTCTGTGTACATCATGGCATTTCGGTGGCTACCGCTATGTTCTCCTGAGTCTGGGTGTGAGGGCTTGGTTGTGGTAAGGCCTCTTACTCCCACCTAGGGGAGGAGAGAGGCACACAACCAAGTCCTCACACACTTATCAGGGAGATTATCATCCCCAATCAGAGACAGCTGTCTAGCGTTGTCTCTGATTGGGGATGGTATTTAAGCTCCACTCAAATCCACCTGTGTGTGGATCATTGTTCATTGTGTTTGTCTGCACTGCCAGCAGCCACAAAGTAAGTCACCGTGTTTTGTTAATAGTTATATTTTTTCGTGTTATATTCTCCTTTTATTTTAATGCCTCGTGAGAACAGCTCATTAAATAAAAGGATGACACTTCACCAGCGCTCCGTTTACCGTCCCATTAATGCGCACCGTGACAGAATGATCCACCCTCCCTGGGACGCAACGGGGGATAACGTTAGGAGATATCCTCCTCGGTATGGGAAAAATTACAGAGGAGGAACACTCGTATTATCGTTCGGTGGAGGAAGGCTGGGGTCCGGATCAGCAGAGGCGCCGGAGACGGAGGACACGTCACCGGGCGAAAGTTGAGGACCAGCCTGGAGCCCAGAAAAACCCCCAAACTGATTTTGGGGGGGGGGGCTATGGGGGTGGTCGGGGATCGAAGGAGAAGAGCCCCGACCACTGCACTCGTGGGGGTTCCAGGAGGAGCCCCTACAGCCGTGGGAGCAGGAGTACAGAGAGGAGTCGGAGGAAGACGACGACGATGTGCTTCTGTTCCCTCACTCGTGGGGGTTCCCGGAGGAACCCTCACAGGATGGGGATTGGCGGTGGAGTAGAGACGACAGGGACAGTCGTGCTCCAGCGCCAGTTCCCAGTCCGGTGCCTCCAGCGCCGGTCCAGAGTCGGAGGAAGAGGAGACCGACTCAGCGCACCAAACCATCGGTGCGCAACATTAGCCCTGTGCGACCCGTACCAGCTAAACGCACCAATCCAACGGTGCGTTTCCCCAGCCCGGTACGGCCCGCGCCTGCTCCGCGCACCAGCCCTATGGTGCATGTCTCCAGCCCGGTGCGACCCGTGCCAGCCAAACGCACCAACACAACGGTGCATTTCCCCAGCCCGGTACGGCCCGTACCTGCGCCTCGCATCAGACCAGTGGTGCGTTCCCCCAGTCCAGTACGCCCCGTGCTACTCCTCGCACGGAGGCTACAGTGACGGTCGTCAGCGCAGCTCTGTGGTTGGAGACCATCTCTGCGTCGGTGCCCAGCTCCATAGCGTGTCGGTGCCCAGTCTGGGGCCGACAGCCAGCCCAACCACAGGGCTGGAAACCCTCTCTGCGTCGGTGCCCAGGGTGGGCACGACATTCAGCCCCGCTGTGGAGCAGGAGCTCCATAGCGTGTCGGTGCCCAGTCTGGGGCCGACAGCCAGCCCAACCACAGGGCTGGAAATCATCTCTGCGTCGGTGCCCAGGGTGGGCACGACGTTCAGCCCCGCTGTGGAGCAGGAGCTCCATAGCGTGTCGGTGCCCAGTCTGGGGCCGACAGCCAGCCCCACCAGAGGGTTGGAAACCATCTCTGCCTCGGTGCCCAGGGTGGGCACGACGTTCAGTCCCGCTGTGGAGCAGGAGCTCCATAGCGCGGCGGTGCCCAGTCTGGGGCCGACAGCCAGCCCAACCACAGGGCTGGAAACCATCTCGGCGTCGGTGCCCAGGGTGGGCACGACGTTCAGTCCCTGCTGACCTTCACAGGCCTCCTGTGAAGGTCAGCAGCCTGAGGGCCCCGGTGAAGGTCAGCAGCCCGAAACCCCCGGCGAAGGTCAGCAGCCCGAGACCCCCGGCGAAGGTCAGCAGCCCGAGACCCCCGGCGAAGGTCAGCAGCCCGAGACCCCCGGCGAAGGTCAGCAGCCCGAGACCCCCGGGGAAGGTCAGCAGCCCGAGACCTCCGGGGAAGGTCAGCAGCCCGAGACCTCCGGGGAAGGTCAGCAGCCCGGGACCTCAGGTGAAGGTGAGCAGACCTGAACCTCCACCAGAGCCACATCCGGGTCCAGCAGTCTGCTCTGCTACAGCGCCAGAGCGGTCCGCTCCACCGGTGCCCAGTCCGGGGCCGGTCATCTGCGTCGCTCCAGTGCCGGAGCAGTCCGCTCCACCGGTGCCCAGTCCGGGGCCGGTCGTCGCCGTCGCTCCAGTGACGGAGCAGTCCGCTCCACCGGTGCCCAGTCCGGGGCCGGTCGTCTGCGTCGCTCCAGTGCCGGAGCAGTCCGCTCCACCGGTGCCCAGTCCGGGGCCGGTCGTCTACGTCGCTCCAGTGACGGAGCAGTCCGCTCCACCGGTGCCCAGTCCGGGGCCGGTCGTCGGCGTCGCTCCAGGGCCGGAGCAGTCCGCTCCACCGGTGCCCAGTCCGGGACCGGTCGTCTACGTCGCTCCAGTGACGGAGCAGTCCGCTCCACCGGTGCCCAGTCCGGGGCCGGTCGTCTGCGTCGCTCCAGTGCCGGAGCAGTCCGCTCCACCGGTGCCCAGTCCGGGGCCGGTTGTCAGCCCCTCTCCAGGGTCGAGGGCTCCCACACCAGGGTCCAGACAGGACTTGGTGGATGGCGGGAGTACTGAGGGGGGAACCATCGCGCCGGGGTCCGGACTGGACCGGGCGTGCAACGGAGAGGTAGGAGGGAAGCTACTCTCACAGCCTGTGCCACGCCCGGAACCAGAACCGGAGCCTCCACCAGCAACCACCTCAGTACCCCGCCATGTCCCCCCTAGTTTTTTGGACATTTTTTCTGGAGAGGGGGGATTGTTTGTGTGCGATCGGGAGTCCGCACCTTAGGGGGGGGGTACTGTGAGGGCTTGGTTGTGGTAAGGCCTCTTACTCCCACCTAGGGGAGGAGAGAGGCACACAACCAAGTCCTCACACACTTATCAGGGAGATTATCATCCCCAATCAGAGACAGCTGTCTAGCGTTGTCTCTGATTGGGGATGGTATTTAAGCTCCACTCAAATCCACCTGTGTGTGGATCATTGTTCATTGTGTTTGTCTGCACTGCCAGCAGCCACAAAGTAAGTCACCGTGTTTTGTTAATAGTTATATTTTTTCGTGTTATATTCTCCTTTTATTTTAATGCCTCGTGAGAACAGCTCATTAAATAAAAGGATGACACTTCACCAGCGCTCCGTTTACCGTCCCATTAATGCGCACCGTGACACTGGGAGATCTGTTGGTCCAGGTGATTGATTTATTTGGAAAAAGAATAGTTTAGTATAGCGATTCCACTTGTTTCCAACGTGGTCCCCGATGTCTTGTCTCAGTGGCTGACAGTGAATGGATACAAGCTGCACAGCGCTCCCCTAAAACTCACAAAGCTGCCTTTCATCATCTCCATATCTGACCGTATGATTAGCAGACCAACAGTGAAGTGTGCTAATGAAATTGAGATGGTTAGTTGGTTGCTCATGTAATTTCACACTGAAAAAAGGGTTGGAATGGCTGTGTGTACTCAGCCAGCAGTGACTTCATCTGCTGCTTCCCTCTCACTGTGTTACAATCGGGGTTGGAGACAATTAGCTCTACATCATAGGGATATACCATATGGTTGGTTTGGACGGATGCACCTACACCCACACTCATGTTCAACATTGGTGTGCTACAGTATTTGTGTATTCCGGTCAGCTCTTGTAAACACCCAAACAATGTATTAGGTTAAGACATGTACTTTACTTACCACCCATTTAATTCTCTACCATATAAAACCAGAATAACTCCAATGATGAAATAGCTTTTCTTTGTAGAATAAACTGTCTTGAGCACCACATTGTGAAAGAGAATTGAGTATTGAGCAATAAACTACAGCCTACAGTGACCAGGACAGATACAATACAGCTGTCTGTGTGTATCTGTTCCAGATGTCCCATACCTCTATCCTTTTATAACCCATAACAGAAAAGGGAAGCCCTATGGGGAAGCCACTGTGTTTCGATGAAAGCACATGGCTTCCACTACCTTCACCTGTAAAATCAAGTGTTGGGAGGAATCAGACAAAGAAGACAGAGGTGGTGTCTCACTCTCTTGAAAGTGGAGGGTCTATGCATGTGCTAATTCAATGACATTCAAATGTAAAGCCAGATCCTCTGTTTCACTCATAAGTAGTGAAGACAGTGGTGTTTAATCTCTCCCATGACCTATGGTGGCTGCATATAAATAGCCTCATTAGTGTTTTATAATCATCAGCCTGTTAATCCTACTCTGGGATAGGGCTCATTTCTGAGATAGTTTCATGGTTGTTATAAAAGTGACATACTTGCCCTGAGTGGAAATTGTATACGTATTTGATGAATGCAAATAAAACTACCTATGGATAACCTGGATTATGTTATAATGAGATGCATCACCGATACAATACTTTCAGAGAGATATGGGTATTTTGCATGGATATTTTAGTTATTTAGAGTTAAATTAACCAAGCATAGATTTTAGCATTAACTGACAGAGAGAGAGAGTGAAGTTGAGGTTTGAGGTTTGACATTATACTTGAACATGCCTTCAAATCTCCAAAGATTCAAAGAACCCTTAACAGCTAAAGTTTGCTCCCTGTCAGTGCTCCATGTCATCATATAATAATACCACAGGCATTTGGAATGCCTCAGAGCAATTTGAGGCTTAAGATGTTTTAAGTATCGGTATTCAAGTATTGCATCAAATGAAAGTAATTTATTGCAATTTATGACGAAGATGATGTCCTTTTGATAAACATGTTCTTAACATCAAAACAGAAGGGAAGCAGACAGAGGCTGGGATAGACTAGGGAGTTAACTTTACTGAAAATATAAGAACTACTCTTATGGATAATTTAATGGAATGGAGGACAGAAGAGGAAATCTAATCAAGCTGTCATAAGACCTGTGTTTAAGAGACGCCCTGAAGTCCTAGAAAAAGGGAAATTCTCAGGTCATACAGTGTGATTTTGCCTTCAGGTATAATACTATATCATGTAGGTTATCATATTGTTGTTAAATTTAGAAACTTCCAAAGCATACTGAAAATGTTTTGTTTTGTTCATATGGTACAGATCGAGGATCTTAATTTGAGCCAGTTTTCTAAAGCAGGAAAATAATCCTGCAGAAACAGGAAATGTGAATTATTATGTGGATTATAAGGAATTTACATTTTTGCAGGGGTTAATACATTTTTCGTAAAGGAAAATCAAGTCTAAAATTTAAAAGTGGAAATTAAAAACTTCAGAAGCCTTTTTAAACTACAAATACACACTACAAGTTTTACATTTCCGGCACTGCAGGGAAGTTATCCTGCAACAGGGTGATACAATTAAGATCCTACTACATCTGTAGTGGTGGCTTAGTTATAATTATTCTACAGTTTTCAAAGCTGGTACTGTACTCTTATATTTGACACAAATATTGCAACATTGCACTAAAACACTGACCCTCACACAATCTGTGACAGAGAACGTATGTTCATATAATATTCTTTGTCAACCTTTCTTTCAACTCCTACAGGTGTAGGATATTAATATGATCACCCTGTTGTTCTGAAGTTTGTAATTTCCACTTTGAAATGTCATACTTGATTTTATAAACACCTACATCAATTTCCATTATAATCCACATAATATTCACATTTATTTAGCTATATAGAAGGTGTACCGGTACTGAGTCGATGTGCAGGGGTACGAGGTAATTGAGGTAGATATGTGCATATAACTAGGAATAAAGTGACAGATAGTAAACAGTAGCAGCAGTGTATGCGATGAGTCAAAATAAGTTAGTGCAATGCAGATAGTCCGGGTAGCTATTTGGTTAACTATTTAACAAATTATTTAGCCGTTTTATGGCTTGGGGTAGAAGCTGTTCAGGATCATGCTGGTTCCAGACTTGGTGCACTGGTATCACTTGCCATGCGGTAGCAAAGAGAACAGTCTATGACTTTGGTGGCTGGAGTATTTGACAATTTTTATGGCCTTCCTTTGACACAGCCTAGTATAGAAGTACTGGATGGCAGGGAGCTCGGCACCAGTGATATACTTGGCTGTCCGCACTACCCTCTGCAGTGCCTTGCGGTTGGATGCCAAGTAGCAGCCAATCAAGATGCTTTGAATGGTGGGGATATTTTGAGGATATGATGGCCCATACTGTTTGAGGATATGATGGCCCATGCTAAATCTTTTCAGCCTCTTGAGCGGGAAGAGGCGTTGCTGTGCCCTCTTCATGATTGTGTTTGTGTGTTTGGACCATTATAGATCCTTAGTGATGTGGACACCAAGGAACTTGAAGTTCTTGACCCGCTCGACTACAGCCCCAATGATATGAATGGGGGTGTGCTCGGTCCTCCGTTTCCTTTAGTCCACAATCAGTTCCTTTGTCTTGCTGACGTTGAGGGAGAGGTTGTTGTCCTGGCACCACACTGCCAGGTCTCTGCCCTCCTCCCTTAAGGCTGTCTCATCGTCGTCGGTAATCAGGCCTACCACCGTCGTGTCGTCGGCAAACTTAATGATGGTGTTGGAGTCGTGCACGGTCACTCAGTCATGGGTGTGAACAGGAAGTACAGGAGGGGACTAAGCACGCACCCCTGAGGGTCCCGTGTTGAGAGTCAGTGTGGCGGATGTGTTTGTGCCTACCCTCACCACCTGGGGACGTCCCGGCAGGAAGTCAAGGATCCAGTTGCAGAGGGAGGTGTTCAGTCCCAGGGTCCTTAGCTTTGTGATGAGCTTGGAGGGCACTATGGTGTAGAATGCTGAGCTTTAGTAAATTAACAGCATTCTAACGTAGGTGTTCCTTTTGTCCAGGTGGGAAAGGGCAGTGTGGAGTGCAATAGAGGTTGCGTCATCTGTGGATCTGTTGGGGAGATATATACGAATTGGAGTGGGTCCAGGGTGTCTGAACTGCCTTTCAAAGCATTTCATGACTACAGATGTGAGTGCTACGGGGTGAAAGTAATTTACATAGGTTACCTTGGCATTCTTGTGCACAGGGACTATGGTGGTCTTCTTGAAATATGTAGGTATTACAGACTGGTTCAGGGAGAGGTTGAAAATGTCAGTGAAGACACTTGCCAGCTGGTCAGCGTTTGCTCTGAGTACGCGTCCTTCTAATCCGTTTTACAGCCTTGTGAATGTTAACCTGTTTAAAGTGTTTACTCACATCGGCTACGGAGAGCGTGATCACACAGTCGTCTGGAACAGCTGGTGCTCTCATGCATTGGGTTCATTGTTGCTTGCCTTGAAGCAAGCACTGAGGGCATTTAGCTTGTCCGGTGGGCTTGCGTCACTGAGCAGCTTGTGACTGAGTTTCCCTTTGTAATCCGTGATAGTTTGCAGACCCTGCTACCTCCGACGAGAATCAGAGCCGGCGTAGTAGGATTCTTAGTCCCGTAAGCGGCAGCTGTAGCCTTTAGCTCAGTGTGGATGTTGCCTGAAGTCCAGAGACTGAGTCTGAGCTAGTGAAACAGTCCTGTAGCTTAGAATCCACTTCATCGGACCACTTACGTATTGAGCGTGTCACTGGTACTTCCTGTTTGAGTTTTTGCTTGTAAGCAGGAATCAGGAGGATAGATTTATGGTCAGATTTGCCAAATGGAGGGCGAGGGAGAGCTTTGATTGTGTTTCTGTGTGTGGAGTAAAGATGATATAGAATAGCTGGTAGTGGCACAGCGGTCTAAGGCACTGCTTGTCACTACAGACCAGGGTTTGATACCGGGCTGTGTCGAGCAATTGCCCTGCACACTTTTCCTTCTGCTTCTGACAACTGATAAATAGGAATATGGATAGGAAGGGAGCCAATTTCAGATGCAATAGCTCAGAGATGAGTGATGGCGCCCTCTCTAACAGACTGAGAGCATACAAGTCAAGTCAATCGTCATGCTACAATCTTCACACTTTGTTAAAATAACTTTCAGTTCCCATCACTTATAGTGGGGATCATGCAAGGGTTATGGAGAGATTTTAATCTAGGTTGCAAGAACATTTTTTACACTCAACTATTGCAACACGATTTGGTAAAAACAACAATTGAGCAATATAAGGAACCATGTTGGGGTCACGTATACTCCTTCTCCAGCCTCTAGGTCACCAGGCTGCTGATTATCCCGCACACCTGT
The DNA here is from genome assembly GCA_023634145.1 of Thymallus thymallus. Classification (NCBI taxonomy): domain Eukaryota; kingdom Metazoa; phylum Chordata; class Actinopteri; order Salmoniformes; family Salmonidae; genus Thymallus; species Thymallus thymallus. Next base: position 21,047,457 of record CM042397.1, on the reverse strand, counting down.
CACCATCGTCACGAGCACCAGCGCCTCATGACACTCACCTGGACTCCATCACCTCCTTGATTACCTTCCCTATATCTGTCACTCCCCTTGGTTCTTTCCTCAGGTGTTATTGACTCTGTTCCAGCTTTGTGTCTGTGCTTTGTTTCGTGTTCCTTGTTTTGTTCATGTTCGTTTATATATTAAATGATTCACTCCCTGAACTTGCTTCTCGACTCATCAGCGCAGACGTTACAGTTGGCCATATAATAAATCAGGAGAAGCAAACTCAAGCCTGGTTCTTAACATCCCTACGATAACGTGAGAGTTTTGCTCCTTGTGGTGGCAGCAGCTGTTGCCACTGGTCAGGGGACTGCAATCACCAGCTCTGTTTGTGTGTGCGTGTGTGTGTGTGTGTTTGTTTGTGTTTGTGCACATCCATATTGTTAAGCAAGAACAATATGTGTGTGCTGTGTTGAAACAGTTAGCATTCAGTAAGTTACAGCTCTTCTGTCACCAGCCCTCCTCACAACTCCCCAAATGGAAATGTGTTCACTTAGGCAAGTTTATCAATGTCTTTAGAATGACAATTTCAAGATGTTATAGGCAAGAAACAAGGGAAGGAGAGTATAGGTAAAGTTTACCTGATTAGAATGGCCACACCGACATCATCGCAGTTCTGGTAGACTTTGGCCCAGGTGTCCTTGATCATCTCTCTCTCTGAGTCAGAGAGGGGGTCTGGGCGCTCCAGGCGATCTGCCTTTACCTCTTCCTGCTCCCTCTCCATCCAGGAGTCCTACAGTGCTGCAGGAGCGGTGTGTTGAAGACAGGTGATAAGAGTCCCCAAGAACACAACCTCCACCCAGTTGCCTTTGTTTACACAGTCTCTCTCTTGTTCAAACGATGCCCTTTTTATTACCCTTCTCTTGCTGAGAGACCCTCTGGTCTCCTCTCTCAACCTTTTCTGAGTGAGTGAATGAGGAGCACACTAAAAAGCGGGAGGAAGAGAATGCACACAGAGTGAGGAGGAGCCACACCCCCCCCCCCTCTCTCTCTCTCTTTCTCTCTCTCTTTCTCTCTCTCTCTCTCTCTTTCGTTCTCTCCCCTCTCCCTCCCTACCCAATTTGGTACTTGCCTGTTTTATGTTTTTGTGTGTTCATGTGTGTGTGTGTGTGTGTGTGTGTATGGGAGGGGATATTGAGTGGAAACCCTTTCAGATTTTTCAAGAGTAATATGTGAAAAACAGTTAACAGCTATAGGGCATGGTGAAAATGATCTGCATTAGACAAAACCTTATAGATAGATAGATAGATAGATAGATAGATAGATAGATAGATAGATAGATAGATAGATAGATAGATAGATAGATAGATAGATAGATAGATAGATAGATAGGTACTTTATTGATCCCCCGGGGGGGAAATTTCATGTTTGCTCTCATATGAACACAGACAAAGGGCATTGCTCAACAGATTAAGGTATGCTAGAAATTGAGCAGTCTTTTGTTGGTTTATAATTCCTCCATAAAAAAGGAGTTATCTTATCAGTAACTAGAATTTTATTTCTGTTGTCCACGGGTACACTCCCTGAAGTATCACTTTGCACGTTTACAAACCCTGACACTTCTTGGCTTGTTTACTGTTGGCAATGTAATCTCCAGACATGCCTTGTTATGGAAGTTTTATCCTCCTTTTTCTTTTGAGATTGTGCTTTGATATTGGTGTAAAAGTTACCGTATTATCTCACAATCTCCTCCTTTACTTCCTTGTGGTTTGGCAATAATAGATACAGTAACTACATAGGGGGTTGGGGATCTAATTAACAAGAGACTTGTGGATGTGATGTGTAAGTAGGAAGTAGGTTACATGGGTGTTAAAAAAGACTATCAAATAAGGGTTACAAGATTGAGCTGATACATGTTCAACACCTTGCTTTGTGAGGTCTAAGTTCTTCTAAACTTCTCGGTCAAGGGAATCTATTTAAAACATGAAAGCTGTCCATAGAGAGAACTGTTTTTCATTTGTACTTTTTCATATGAGATGGATCCATGTTTTGCAAGATATAAAATTAAAGGAATTTGTCATCTCAATAAAGTAGTGTGCACTTGAACACATACCCTTGTAATAACCAAGGATTAAGGACAGGTTTACTGGGTGTGGATGTTGTTTGTCAAACAAAAATATATGTGGATTAGGTTAGTCAAGTGGTGAGCAGTGCACAACAAGCTGGAGCATGTGCCACTGTCATTGATATTGTGAATTTGATACTCTGGACTGCTTTCCACATGATGCTAATGATCTTCCAGGGTCTTCCGTAGGCTTTAGCTTACACTCACACAGCTTGCAAAGTGTTTCACATAAAACGTATATTTGTTACAGCACTGATCTTTCTCTTTATGTCCTTGCATATTAGTGTGTAGCCCAAACTGTTCAGACGCTACAGACAGAAGTTGGCAGATCGCCTGTACCGACTTCAGAGAGTCCCAAGACGCTTGAGTACACCATTGTCTTCGTAAGAAGGGGGTCCTAATAGTTTTGTAGGCCAAGCCGTTTGGACACTAAAGATGATTTAGTGAGAAGACCAATTTTCGGGATGTCTCATGGTATGACAAACACTGCTCTAGCTCTGTCACCTTTCACCTCAGATGCGGAAGTGCAACATAGCCGGATGCGGTGTATTGAGACGCATCCAATGCAAAAAAAAAAAACAGCTAGCTCTAGTTTAAACTGACAGATTTTTATTTATGCTGCTTAGAAAAACCTCACGGGTGAGGTTTGTTTTTTTAATCCATTTTTTTTCTTGTCTCATTAAAATTTGACAGTTGTTGACCTCTTGAGGTTATTTTGAGTAATTACAAGAAGTAACCAAATGAACAGGAAAACATGAATGATTTGTTTTGGGGTATCCTTTGTATTATAGATAGATCAGAGACATGTCAAAACAGCAGTAATGCATCACATCAGCATCATCCGCATGATGATTGCTGCAAGAAGCAAACCAGATGTTCAACTAAACTCTTGACTTCAAACCCAAAGTACAGGCAGATGGCGATATTGAGTCATTTCATTTTCCCATCCAAATGCAATGTATGCACCCGGCAATACATTCGTATCCCTTGTGGACCTGTTCGTACCTAAAACATTCTCCATTCAGGCTGCATAGGCTTCAGTTTCCTCATTCACTTTATTTAAGGGAGAGAAGGCGGAAAAACACTGGGAAAATATGCTTACTTTCCTTATGAAAAAACATTTTCCACCACCATGCTAGAGTGGCTAAATGCTAATCCATGATGTTATGTATCGCGTTCAGCCAATCAGGTTGCAGTAGTCAATGTCTTCACCCCTAACCTAATCGAGCCCCAGAGTAGACGTGTCATAGTGATGGGAAGTTCGGCTCTTTTCCGAGAGCCGGCTCTTTTGGCTCAGCTCCCAAAGAAGAGCCGGCTCTTTCGACTCCTGAACGGCTCTTAATTTAGGATTTTTTTGTAGGCCTTTATTTTACCCTAACTTTAAAAAAAAAAAATGTTTTGTGTGTTGAAAACCCTTTCATGTGCAGTGTTTTTATGCATTTATTTTGTTACAAAAGCATTCTTTTGTTTTTAATCATTTTAATCAAACATTTTTTTGCACAAATTAACAACAAAAAAACAGCAAATAAACAGAATTGAACTAGAACAGAACTAGAACCAAACTCAAGCAAACAGTATTAATGTCCTCTGTGAAGATTGGCATTCAAAAAAATCAGATGCCTCAGCTTTGATGGACTGATCCTATTTCTTCTTTCTGAGATTATCTGCCCTGTTTTTGACAAGATTCTCTCTGAAGGAACCGATGTTGCCACAATACACAGTCTCCCTTCCATCACCTTCGCCAGGCGTGGAAAGACTGAGGCCTTGGCCTGCCACCAGCTCAGTGGGTCTTCTGCTCGTTGGATGATGGGCTCCTCAAGATAAGACCTCACCTCCAGTATAGCATCAGCTGTAGGATTTCTTCTTGTAGCATCTCCTGTAGCTCTTTCATCAAAAAGCCTCCAAACAACAGAGGTTTGTGGTTCCTCATACACTTGGCCTTCTAATGGCGGAGCTGGCTGGCTGCTAGGGGTGCATCTTGCTGCTGCTGCACTAATTCTCTGAAGTGCCTCATCAACAGCTCTGTTGTCATTGAATGCAAGTTTTTTAAACCTAGGATCCAATAATGTGGTTTCTGAGTGGACAGTGTTGTACTCCATACGCAGAAATTTCCGGTCCATGGCTGAACAAAGAGCTGCAACCAATTCTTTCCCTTTCTGCATGGTTACAGTCTGTTGGGCTGTCACACGCTGCAAACCTTTGCATAGCAGGAGCATTTTTGAGGCAGAAACATAGCTGAGGGAGAGAAACAGCAACTTTTAAAATGAAGCTTTTTTTAAAGTATGTGGCATATTATATGTGACACATTATACTGTATTGTTTCTGCAATGTATAATAGTGACTGAATGGTAGTAGTGAAAAAAAATGGTCCAAGGTACCTGTCTGCACTTATTTCCACAGTCACCTCCTCAAATGGTTGCAGGACGGTGCAGACCTCTTTCACCAGCTCCCATTCCTCTTGACATAGAGCATCAACTGGTGCGTTGATGAGGGCCAGGGTGGAGATGATGGCATCTTTTGTTTCAAGAATTCGTTTCAACATATAAAATGTTGAGTTCCACCTGGTGGCACACTCTTGTTTGGGCCTCAGTTCAGGCATCCCCATCTGGCACTGTGTGGACTTTAGCCTCTGTGTTGCAACTGTGCTTTTGTGGAAAAACTCCACAACAGCCTTCACCTTATCCACGGTTGGTTTGACCACCTTTAGGGCATCTCTAATCATGAGGTTTAGTGTATGTGCCAGACATGGGTGATGGGTCCACTTAAGAATTTTTATGGCTTTGGTGATGTTTGCTGCATTGTCACTCACACAGCACACTACTTTGTCCTCTACTTGCCACTCTTTTGCCACTCTTACTAGCTCATCTGCTAGGTTTTCTGCAGTGTGTCTCTCTGTGAACTCAAAGCAGTCCAAAAGGCAAGATGTCATCTTGTAATTTTCAATGAAATGGCAAGTGACAGCCATGAAAGAGCAGGTTGTTCTGGAGGTCCAGCAGTCAGTTGTCAGGCAAACTGATGGAGCTTGTTTCACCCTTACTTGCCATAATGCCCGTTCTGTGTCATATAGTTTAGGTATTGTTGTTTGGGACAATGTTTTTCTACTGGGAAGAGTGTATGTGGGATTTAAAGTTTTGACAAAACTTTTAAAACCTCTGTCCTCCACAATTGAAAAGGGTTGGAAATCAGTAGCTATCATTTTAGCTAGCTCTACATCAATGCTGTGCTGTTTGGATGGGGTCATCACTTTGGGTATAAACTGGCTTATTTTGCTTTGAGCTGCAGTAGGAGAGGTTATACCTGCATGTGTGGGGAAGCCAGTAGATGCTGCTGCAGTTGCTGTTTTTTGGGGATGAGACACACCAGGATCTGTAGATGGGGTGCTAGCTTGCCCTCTCTCCTCTAACTGCACTGTAGGATGGACAGTTCTCATATGTCTATGCAGGTTTGTGGTGGAACCTGCTCTTAAAGTAATTTTCATCTTGCAGTGAACGCACTCTGCTTTGTTGTTTCCATTGTCTTTAAACTGGAGCCAGATGCTGCTTCTCTTTCGGGTGTCACTCATAGTTACGACTCACACACTCTCCTCACCGCTATCTGACAGACAGTGTCGTTATTAACGTTGTTACGACTCATTAACTTGCAGTGGAGTGCCGCTTCACTTCACCCCCCTCTCTGTTTTTACATAATGGTATGATCCCATATCCTCACATCTGATTGGCCGCGATGCGATTACTGACCAATCAAAACAAAGTTCTGCCTGTAAGCACGCAGCGAAAGGAAAAAAACTGGGAGCCGGCTCTCACTCGATGCGAGCCGGCTCTTCTGATTCACTACAAAGCATCTTTTGCGCATGACACATCACTAGTGTCATAATACTCATAAAACCTAGCAGTCAAACAAGGAAATGGTTCCAATCATTTTTACACCATTCGTTTTCCCCTAATTAGCATCAAAGTAGACATCATGCAAGGCTACACATTCCTGCAAGCTCCTGACTTTGACATTTTCGACTCATTCAGTTAATTAATTGTAATTAATTTCGTTCATTTGAGTAAGTAATGCCCAGAGCATGCAGGACCACTAACCGGTGAATGATTAACTAAAAACTCCAAAGAGTCAGGATTCTTACAAGCCTCTCGTTCACTTCTCATAAATCTCGCTGCAGGTAGGACTCATTAAGGACAGCACTAGCAGGTCAAACGAAAGACGAAAGTCAGTCATTAAATGAACAAGTCACTCACAACAACGAATCATGACCCTGTCAGTAAAAATAGTAGTTCAAAATTAATGAGTTGTTTGCAAACGGCACATCACTAGTTGAAACCAAGACTGTTCTCAGGGTGGTTTTCCTGGTTTAGAGATTTTTCATAGCAGGTGCTGAGAATTTAAGCAGTAGGTTAAGATAATTTACCCAGGAGGTTAGTAGAATAAGATGGACGGTAAAATGAAACGACTCAATATCGCCATCTGCCGGCCTTTGGGATACTTGACTCAGGAATCGATATAACTAATTGATTCCCGTTTCCACCTAAAAATAAATACATTGCTAACTCAAATGAATAACAACTAATAACAGGCTGCAGGTATGTCACATTAATTAAATAAGACTTTTCCCAGATTGGTATTTTGATTCGGTTCAGATTTCCCGCAAAGAATCGAGTCAAGTGGATGTGTTTTTTGCTTCTCTTGCACAGCCAGCCAACCACACAGTCAGAAAGACAGCAAAGCTAAATAGGAGCTAGTCGCAAGCAATTTCACTCAGCTAGCGTAGTTAGCTATCTTGGGAGATCATATTTAAACTGGATTTAATAAGGCCTATTAATAACAAAGTGCATTTTAACATCAACGTCGCACGTTTTTGTATCTTTCTCCGTATGACTACCTAACAGTTAGCTTAACTTGCTAGCAAGCTGCAAGTGTGGTAGTTTGCAAATAAGATAGCTAGCTAGCTAGCCAACCAGCTGCCAGAATGAATGTCGCAAAAAGTGGTTATCGGGTCTTCTCTGCTAATTCTACTGCAGCATGTACAGAACTAGCCAAGAAGATAACCGAGTATGTATATTGTATTGTACTAGCTAAATGTATGTGTTGTTATGATAGCTAGATAGATAACTAACCAGTTAGCACCCTAAAATGTGTATGCGTTTGCAGGTGCATGGCCACAGGTGAAGTCATTTGAATTTAGTCAGGGATCTTGCTTACTGTCATTAATGTATTGGGTGTATGAGTTGGTAATCTGCTAGATGTTAACATTGACATTCAGAGACGTAAGGGAATTTTATTTAATGTGAGACAATGTTGGATGTCTCGGCTGTGTGAAACTGGGAACTGTCTGTTATCAGTGACATTGACACAGGCAGGGAGTGCCTGTGATCTAGCTGAACTCTTCCCATGTCTAGAGGTGCGAGGTAGGGGGCCCACTGTCTCGGAATTACAATGTGACACATTACAAAAGGTTTCTTGTTTGCTTGGGTATGAAATATTAGAGGTACAGCAGGTTGCATCAGTGGGATCAGTTTCCATGCAGGGCCTCTTTCCTGTCTGAATAAGACACATCACAAAGTGTCATACCTCTTGTACTGATTTGTCTGGTGTGTTTTTCCACAGACGACTGGGAGTTGAATTGGGCAAGTCGGTGGTCTATCAAGAGTCCAATAGAGGTGAGTTGAAACCAATTATGTATATAACAGTGGAGGCTGCTGAGGGGAGGACCGCTCATAATATAATATTATGAGTCGTCCTACCCTCAACATCCTCCACTGGTATATAAACCCTGAATTGCTTATGCTATATTTTGCCCAATGAGCATAGCCAATCAGAATAAATTAAATGAATATATTTTTTTGCAAAAGTAGTGCACTGGGCCTTTAATAGTATTAGCAGACCGATATAGGAGTCTGCAGTGCAGGCGAAAACTTTTCTCACCCGCGGCTATGCCAATGAGAGACTTTGAAGCCACCGGTCGGGCATATTGATTGGTTTCGATTAATCTTGCCTGTGTAGGTGTGTTTTGCAAACGTTGATTGCATTAGTTTTGGAACAGGGCTTCCTCCCAGACGTGAGCCAGGTGCTTTTGAGCTTTATCTGCCTTCCCAATGAAAACGAGTTATGATAAAGAGATGTTTTATATTTCAGGACGATGCACCATGCTGCCTTCTTCAAACCCCCAAAAAGTAATGGTTTATATCGTTCCTTTCTGTTCCTTTTTAAACCTCTGAAATATATATCTTTTAACATTTAGCTCTGAATTAAATCACTTCACCAAGTAGTGCAGATAGAATAGCTCGCTATGGAGTGGGCACAGGTGTAGGGTGCGAGATGCGACTGAAATTGAGAGCGAGGAGGAGGATTGTCTTGATGCACTGAGTATCTTGTTGTTATGAAATGCATTATCTGAATTAGGCCCACAGAATTATACTTACGGAGGAGTGGCTTCTATGAAGGAACTTTGAATGTCTGACCTTCAGAAGTTGGCCGTTGGAGCAGAGCTAGCTAGCTATCAAGCTTGTGTGTGCAGAGTGGCACCAGAATTAAAATAACATGTCTTACCTTTTTGTAGTTACTGAGTGAGGGCTTTGCATCAGTGCTTTGTTGCATTTTTTTTGTGGGACTGGAAAAATAATGCCTCTAATGTAAAATAACGTTATTAACCGGTTCCCATACTTTTTAAAGTAACTGTTCTGTTCTGGAACAATATAGATAACTTTTGTTCCATTTTCATGTAAAATAAATAAAAGTGATCTTCCCTGAACCAGTTCCAACCCCTGGTTGAAACCCAGTCACTTTGCCTACTGTGATAATACAAAGGACACCTTATTTGTTTGGCCTGATACAAAGCATTTTCTCTTTGGAAAACATGACATGTTACAGATGCAGTACCAGTCAAAAGTTATTTTTTGTTTAGCTATTTTCTACATTGTAGAATAATAGTGAAGACATCAAAACTATGAAATAACACACATGGAATCATGTAGTAACCAAAAGCGTTTTAAACAAATCCAAATATATTTGATATTTGAGATTCTTCAAATAGCCACCCTTTGCCTTGATGACAGCTTTGAACACTCTTGGCATTCTCTCAACCAGCTTCATGAGGTAGTCACCTGGAATGCATTTTAATTAACAGGTGTGCCTTCTTAAATTAATTTGTGGAATTTCTTTCCTTCTTAATGAGTTTGAGCCAATCAGTTGTGTTGTGACAAGATAGCCCTATTTGGTAAAATACCATATTATGGCAAGAACAGCTCAAATAAGTAAAGAGAAATGACAGACCATCGTTACTTTAAGACATGAAGGTCGGTCAATACGGAAAATGTCAAGAACTTTGAAAGGTTCTTCAAGTGCTGTTGCAAAAACCATCAAGCGCTATGATGAAACTGTCTCTAATGAGGACCGCCACAGGAATGGAAGACCCAGAGTTACCTCTGCTGCAGATAAGTTCATTAGACTTACCAGCCTCAGAAATTGCAGCCTAAATAAATGCTTCACAGAGTTCAAGTAAGAGACACATCTCAACATCAACTGTTCAGAGGAGACTGTGTGAATCAGGCCTTCATGGTCAGATTGCTGCAAAGAAACCACTACTACAGGATACCAATAATAATAAGAGATTTGCTTGGGCAAAGAAACACGAACAATGGACATTAGACCAGTGGAAATCTGTCCTTTGAATTGGAGATTTTTGTTTCCAACCACTGTGTCTTTGCGATGTGGGTGAACGGATGATCTCTGCATGTGTATTTTCCACCGTAAAGCATGGAGGAGGAGGTGTCATGGTGTGGGGGTGCTTTGATGGTGACACCATTAACCAGCATGGCTACCACAGCATTCTGAAGCGATACGCAATCCCATCTGGTTTGGGCTTAGTGGTACTATCATTTGTTTTTAAACAGGACATTGACCCAACACACCTCCAGGCTGTGTAAGGGCTATTTTACCAAGAAGGAGAGTGATGGAGTGCTGCATCAGATGACCTGGCCTCCACAATCACCCGACCTCAACCCAATTGAGATAGTTTGGGATGAGCTGGACCGCAGAGTGAAGGAAAAGCAGCAAACAAGTGCTGAGCATATGTGGGAACTCCTTCAACACTGTTGGAAAAGCATTCCAGGTGAAGCTGGTTGAGAGAATGCCAAGAGTGTGCAAAGCTGTCATCAAGGCAAAGGGTGGCTACTTTGAAGAATCTCAAATATAAAATATATTTTGATTTGTTTAACACAGTTTTGGTTACTACATGATTCCATATGTTATTTCATAGTTTGGATGTCTTCACTATTATTCTACAATGTAGAAAATAGTAAAAATAGAGAAAAACCCTTTCATGAGGAGGTGTCCAAACCTTTGACTGGTACTGTAAGTGTTTACAATGGCTTGTTAATTATGCCTCAACTAAGTGTTCTGCCCAAGTGAACACAAACATTGCTAGGCACAACACATTTGGGGAGCTGTGTAAAGTTAGCATTTTACCCACAATATCTGTTGATTCAACGTTATGTGACCCTTGCTAGAGACCAGAGTAGATGTGAAGGAATCTGTTCGCGGCCAAACTATCTTCATCATCCAGACCATACCCAGGTGAGTAGACTGAAATATGTCATCTCCCCCACACTTCTGTGTCTAGGAAACACCTATACTGTGTGTGTAATGTGGTGCAGCCCTAAGGACTATGCATATCAATCTATGTTGTTGGAGGGGTATTCACACATTAATATCATGTGTTAGGTTACACTACCCATATTTAAACCTGTTTGATTCACACACTATAAATCAGGCACAAGCTCATCTGCCATAATCTGAATAGCTACCATATTGATAGTCATCCTCTTATCTGTCATCTGACTTGGCATTCACAAGCTGTACTGAGCATATATTGTTGCCCTCTGCTGGACAGTTGCTCAGCATGGGTTTGCACTGACCGTAGGCCATAAATCATTATTTGTTAATGACACTTTTCGCTTGTTTTAACCAGAGATGTCAACACGGCCATCATGGAGCTGCTGGTCATGGCCTACGCCCTCAAAACCTCCTGTGCAAAGAACATCATTGGTGTCATTCCCTACTTCCCTTACAGCAAGCAGTGCAAGATGAGAAAAAGGGGTTCTATAGTGTGCAAGCTGCTGGCTTCCATGCTAGCCAAAGCAGGTAATTACAGTATGTTTACTGTTTACATTGCCCTTGACTATCTGTGTTAAAGGAAATTGTCTAAATTTTTCAACTTCATATACGTCATCTCCAGCCCTACCCCAACATAAAAATATGTGAAAATGGCTCGTTTTTTTTGTTTTGTCAAAAAAGATACAGAGGAAGATAAGTGTTTCCAATGACATCATCGGTGTGCATCATGTGATTTTAAACAATAATGAGGAGGCATTATCTTCTAATTGGTTGATGATGTCATTGGAAACACTTATCTTCCTCTATCTTTTTTTTTTTTTTCAAAACATAGAAATGTGCCATTTTCTTCATGTTGATGCTGGAGAAGAATTTGAAGTTGAAAATGTTTTACATTTCCCTTTTAACCTTGCCACTGTGTCTGATTTCTCATTCTGCACCCTCTTAAAAGCAGATTCTGCTGTTTCTTAAATCTCTTTTCTCATCCTCTCTTTTTCACCTTCCAGGTTTAACTCACATCATCACCATGGACTTACATCAGAAGGAGATACAAGGCTTCTTCAGTTTTCCAGTGGACAACCTGCGTGCCTCCCCCTTCCTGCTTCAGTACATCCAGGAGGAGGTAACAATCTCACTGTAGCTCATGTGCCATGCCTGGTAGTACAGTTGTAAGATAGTAAATTACACACAGCAGCCTATTCAAAGTAAAATGTGGTCTCCTCTCACTTCCCTTCAGGTCCCAGATTACAGAAATGCCATTATTGTTGCAAAGTCACCGTCTGCTGCTAAGAGGTAACATACTATTTAGTTACAGAGCGCTGGAGTGTGATCATCTAATTTTAAAGAATGTGAAGGGGTTTCTGCATTTTTCCAGTGTTTTCTTGCTGTTGTCTTTCAGAGCTCAGTCATATGCAGAGCGACTGCGTTTGGGCCTGGCAGTGATGCATGGGGAAGCTCAGTGTTCAGAGTCTGACATGGCGGACGGACGACACTCTCCCCCCTGTGTCCGTAACACCTCAGGACACCCTGGGCTGGAGCTGCCTTGTAAGACCTCTTTAGAAGCCCTATATAGCTTATACCTTGGTATTAGCTAGGTATAGTTGTAGTCAGTCTGCCATCAGATCAAATTGAAATCTTTGTCTGTAGCTTCCCCAATTCTTTAGTGTTGGTCTGTCAGATATACAGTGGGGAGAACAAGTATTTTATACACTGCTGGTTTTGCAGGTTTTCCTACTTACAAAGCATGTAGAGGTCTGTCATTTTTATCATAGGTACACTTCAACTGTGAGAGACGAAATCTAAAACAAAAATCCTGAAAATCACATTGTATGATTTTTAAATAATTAATTTGCATTTTATTGCATGACATAAGTATTTGATCACCTACCAACCAGTAAGAATTCCGGCTCTCACAGACCTGTTAGTTTTTCTTTAAGAAGCCCTCCTGTTCTCCACTCATTACATGTATTAACTGCACCTGTTTGAACTCATTACCTGTATAAAAGACACCTGTCCACACACTCAATCAAACAGACTCCAACCTCTCCACAATGGCCAAGACCAGAGAGCTGTGTAAGGACATCAGGGATAAAATCGTAGACCTGCACAAGGCTGGGATGGGCTACAGGACAATAGGCAAGCAGCTTGGTGAGAAGGCAACAACTGTTGCTGCAATTATTAGAAAATGGAAGTTCAAGATGACGGTCAATCTCCCTCGGTCTGGGGTACCATGCAAGAACTCACCTCGTGGGGCATCAATGATCATGAGGAAGGTGAGGGATCTGCCCAGAACTACACGGCAGGACCTGGTCAATGACCTGAAGAGAGCTGGGACCACAGTCTCAAAGAAAACCATTAGTAACACACTACGCCGTCATGGATTAAAATCCTGCAGCGCACGCAAGGTCCCCCTGCTCAAGCCAGCGCATGTCCAGGCCCGTCTGAAGTTTGCCAATGACCATCTGGATGATCCAGAGGAGGAATGGGAGAAGGTCATGTGGTCTGATGAGACAAAAATAGAGCTTTTTGGTCTAAACTCCACTCGCCGTGTTTGGAGGAAGAAGAAGGATGAGTACAACCCCAAGAACACCATCCCAACCGTGAAGCATGGAGGTGGAAACATCATTCTTTGGGGATGCTTTTCTGCAAAGGGGACAGGACGACTGCACCGTATTGAGGGGAGGATGGATGGGGCCATGTATCGCGAGATCTTGGCCAACAACCTCCTTCCCTCAGTAAGAGCATTGAAGATGGGTCGTGGCTGGGTCTTCCAGCATGGCAACGACCCGAAACACACAGCCAGGGCAACTAAGCAGTGGCTCCGTAATAAGCATCTCAAGGTCCTGGAGTGGCCTAGCCAGTCTCCAGACCTGAACCCAATAGAACATCTTTGGAGGGAGCTGAAAGTCTGTATTGCCCAGCGACAGCCCCTAAACCTGAAGGATCTGGAGAAGGTCTGTATGGAGGAGTGGGCCAAAATCCCTGCTGCAATGTGTGCAAACCTGGTCAAGAACTACAGGAAACGTATGATCTCTGTAATTGCAAACAATGGTTTCTGTACCAAATATTAAGTTCTGCTTTTCTGATGTATCAAATACTTATGTCATGCAATAAAATGCAAATTAATTACTTAAAAATCATACAATGTGATTCTCTGGATTTTTGTTTTAGTTTCCGTCACTCACAGTTGAAGAGTACATATGATACAAATTACAGACTTCTACATGCTTTGTAAGTGGGAAAACCTGCAAAATCGGCAGTGTATCAAATACTTGTTCTCCCCACTGTGTGTGTATATAGATAGATAGATAGATAGATAGATAGATAGATAGATAGATAGATAGATGCCCGTACTCTTCAATGGTTGCATCCAAAAGTATGTCTCTGAATGTAGTGTTAAAGTCTCTGAATTATTTGAATCATTATTTCAAACCCCCAAAACATCCATGGCAAAATCCTCATCATATGGATTTAATGTCAGCACTAACAGCTCCATAAGTGGTTATTCTGCTGTAACCATTTGAACACCTGACATTCTTTTGAAAGGGTCTTGAATTTTGTAGCCTAATTACTGCACGTTCTAACTCCACAGATACACTGCCTCTACTAATGTTGCAACTTTAGCCTCTGTAAAATGTGGTTAAGGCATTCATACCAAATCGTTTTAGAATGGTTTGCATGTTTAAAAATGGCATTTTGAATAAGAGAACATATATTTTGATTTTCATTTTGAGAGAATGACACTAACTTGATATTGGAAATGTTCTTCAGCACGTTTTCTCAGTACATTCGTGGTAAAGCTGTTTAAAACAGTTGGGTCTGACAAAATACGGTCAGACTTTCTGTCTGGGCTTTGTGTCATTGGCAAGTGACTCCAGAATATTTACTATGCCTAACTGGTTGTGTCCCCCGTTCAGCTTTAGTGTTTGTAATAATATTTGTATTATTTACTTCATTTATTATCCTTGACTTAAAAAATCCTCTTATTGTAAGCCTGGGTCAGTTGCAAACTGCCCTACACCTTTTTTTAAATGAATAAGCTTCAAGTACTAGAAGAAGGGTTTTGGATTCTTCGCTAAGTAACACACGGGTTAGCTTTTAAAGATTTTGCTTCATATAAGAGGATTTTCCAAGTCCTGGCTTCATGTCTTCGTAGTCTATGTTCTGTCGAGTCTCTGTGGATGTGTGTTAACGTGGTGTTTTATTTGTTGATAATAGCTGGCAGCAAACAACAAGCTCCGTTCCCAGGCATAGAGCTCCCAAGTACGACCGTAAACTTAATTAGCTTTTGACCACCAAATGGTTCCTCAATGCGTGCATGTAGTGATCAAGGGTTTTCAAATCATCTTGCCACCGAACAGTCTTAAGTACAGGGTCCTCAGTTGTGATTGAGGAAAGCATAAAAACGACAAACAATGGGCCAATAAAAAAATGATATGGATCAGTTAGTTGAAGTGCTCTAGTGCTACAGATCCTTAGTGGATGTACTGATGCCCATTGTAACCCTCACTGCACACTGTAGATGAAATCCTCATAAGGAATGGACCAATGTCTTCCTTGATCCACAGTCAGGTCTCCAGCAGTGTGCCGGTGTCAGAGGCAGAGACTTCAGATTGTTCTGCATGATGTCCGAAAACCCTCCGTTAGTTGCTTTGTGAGTCTCTCTTCAATCATCTGTCAAACGGAACCATTTCTCCCAGATACATGTTTTTATTTTCATCCGGACTCATCTTGCCAATCAACACATCATGCTTCCCTATTGAAGCCTCGCCCAAAGGAGTCTGATTAACACCCGGCCTTCAGAAATGCATGTTTTGATACTAATTAAGCATGCCTTTGAAATATATAGGCCTAATACATCATGATAGGAAGAGGATTCAGGATAATCCTATTTTTTTCAGAATCCAAAGCAAAGATCCAGATTTTACAATACACCACAGTAGGTGAGGTCAGGGTTTATCTGTTCACCTTCTTCCCTACTGCCCATACAAACCAGTGTGCTACTGTGTCGCACCTTGGGCCTTCCGACATTTAAAAAAACTGGAGTTGTACAGAGAAACACCAATCAGTTTTTTTAAAAATCTATAAATCCTAAAAGTGGACCCTACATGTCAATAACACATCTACTGGTTTAGGTGTGAATATGCTAATCTGATTTGAACCTCAAACCATGACTATCGCATATTAGCTGTTTAGTTGTATTATAGCAAATGTATTCCTTAGCTCAGCAATGCTAGCTTCTAGCCTAATTGAGAGGATTTCTATGATCTTCAGGCTTTTCAACTCTTGGCTCCCATATATCCAAGACAAGTTTCTCACCAACGTATGTGTAGGCCTAACTATAGCTTTATAATTTTGATTCATTTCTATATTCTACCTGAAAACATTCTAGGTAGTACATTTGTGTAAGACTACAGAATATTTTAAAACCTGTTGGTGATGATGCATTTTGAAAAGCTGAAAAGTTCCAGTGCTTATTATTGCTTGTGTGTGTGTGGTCCACTGTAAGGAATGCACGTGTTCCAGGCATGAACCTGTGTTCCAGGCATGAACATGTGTTCCCTGCTCTTCTCTAGCTTTTGCTCACTCAGTCAGCTTCCCTACTCTGGCTGGCTGATTGTCCATCCGCTGATTGTGCACTTCCCCCATTGACTGACAACAGTGGTGTTCAATAAGACAAACCTGGAACATTAGTAAGCGTGTGATTACCTCACCAGTGCTTGTCTGCCTCTCGTTTTTGATGGATTAACGACAAAATTAGGTTGTGCATATTTCTATATGCAAACTGTTGCCAAAATATCTGCTCTGAGCTCTGAGCAGACAGTGTTGTCGAGGCAATTTGATATCAGAGTCTGATTGGGTATGCTGGGTCAAAGGCCTGTCATTTTCATTCTGCGTGTGATGTAATGAGTGGCATTCCAGTTAAATCTATAAGGGCATAATGGGGACTGTTGACATAATTGATCTAATTTCTCAATTACATCTAATTTGGAAAAAAGAATGTTAACCAGTTACCAAGAATGGGTGGAATTGTGTGGAAAATCAACTATTCATTGAAGAATACATAATCATAACAGTGATTTGAAATTGGAGTTTAATTGTGAGAAGCTCATACTTTTTAACCCATTTTACCCAATCTACTCTGAGATTTATCCTCATTAGTTTTACTGTTTTGGCCTACAGATACTTTATGTGATGACTGTAGCAGTGACCATTTAGTTCTTCCTTTTCAGTAATGATGGCCAAGGAGAAGCCCCCGATTACTGTTGTAGGAGATGTGGGAGGAAGAATCGCCATCATTGTTGTAAGAAATGTATCCCTTTGTTTGGGCCGTTTGTGGTTTGTCCTGGAAGGCCTGTGTTAAAATGAGCCACGTGAGAAATTAATTTGCAACAATTTTCCACGTTTTATTTAATAACAGAATATTACAGCCTTAGATTATGTCCATGGTTGCCTTTCTTTCCCAGGATGACATCATAGATGACGTGGAGGACTTTGTGGCGGCAGCTGAGATTCTGAAAGAGAGAGGAGCTTATAAGATCTACATAATGGCTACACATGGGCTGCTGTCTGCTGATGCCCCCCGCCTTATTGAGGAGTCTGCCATCGACGAGGTGAGATACAGATGTAGGATCTTCATTTCAGACAGTCTGCTACAGCAGGAAAATAATGCCGCTCTATGTATCGTGTATCTGTCTTTTGTGTATTTTTGTTCTGGCATTTTGCACCGGCACTGTTTTTTTCTTAGCTGCTTGACGAAGAAATTTCCCTTTGGGGATCAATAAAGTATCCTTCTCTCTCGCTCTCTCTCAGGAAAATGTGTATTATAATTAATGGACATTTTTGTAGGTGTTGCTACATTTTTCATAAGGGAAAATCAAGTCTGAAATTTCAAAGTGGAAATGACAAACTATAGAAACTTTTTAAAACTTCAAATACACTACAAGTTTTGCATTTTACTGCATTACATTTCCTGCAACAGGGTGATCAGAACTATTTTTCAATCACTTTACAACAGAAAGACAACGGCAATGCTTTCTATGTACCTCCTGTGAGCAAGGTATTGCAAACTGATTCATAGGATGTTTGGTCGCCTGTATAAAGGCTGTTGTAAGATACAGTAGTCAGTCACAGTTCAGTCTAGATAAATAGACCACGCCTACGAACGGTTGAAAGCAGCGGGAGGCCGGGCTGTCCTTTCACCACGGTACATCGGCTGTCATTTTCTATTCATTTCCTGCATGTATATCTACACCGTTTGTCGACACCAAGCAGGTGACCTACTGCACACGGCCGGCCTTCGTTATGGTGGTTCTTCCTCTGACCCCTGTCTGTCTGCCCCACAGGTGGTGGTGACTAACACCGTCCCTCACGAGGTACAGAAGCTCCAGTGTCCCAAGATCAAGACCGTGGACGTCAGTATGATCCTGGCCGAGGCCATCCGCCGCATCCACAACGGGGAGTCCATGGCCTACCTGTTCCGTAACATCACGGTGGACGACTAGGGCCAGAGACATAGGGTTGAGTCTGGGTTGGAGGGGAGGCGTTAGGGAAAAGGCTGGTGGTACACACGGTATGCTCCCCTCCTCTCTCCACAGTGTTAGAAGTGCATACTGTTCGTGTTGTCTGCACCTTCACACACAGCCTAGTTCAGATGACTAGGACGAGAGGGAGTACCGTCATCATATCCCCTCTTACAAACCAATAAAATGCATTTTCATCAGCTTTTAGTGCCCAAAACATAACATGGAGTTGCTCAATAGAAGTGATAAAAGAAACAAAAAGTTAAGCAATGCTAAAAGGTTGATTTAACGTGTATATTTGTTGTCGGGTCGTTTGTGTTTTTCCCCTTACTATGCTAAGGTCTCGCAAACCAGCAATGCATGAATTACTGTACCTCACCTCCGTGGTAGTTTTGATGCCTTTTTTAGTCTCTCCGTGCTACAAGATATGGAGGGATTTGTTATTTTGTTGGTTCACTGTTCACTGTTTTGCCCACCCGAATGAAACGTGTAGGGTAAGTACTGTATGTTACGATAACTTTCCTTGTGTTTATCCAGGGGGTGTGGGGGGGGGGAATTATTATTTTCGGTATAAAAAAAAATAAACTTTAGGCCACTCGTGAATATCTAAAACTACATAGAAAGTATGTAGAAATTATAATGGACATATATATTTTCAAACAGCTGCCCTTTTTTCTGGCCACGAACAAAAATCTGTGCGGACCTCTGATAAACCTTGAATTCCCGATGTGGCCCGCAAACTAAAATGATTGCCCACCCTTGGGTCTAACCACTGTCAACATATCTTATGATGGCTTTTCCCTCAGTTCTCCGTTATGAAGGAGAGTGACCGTATTCCACCCTGTTTAAGTATCTTCCCAATAACATCACTTATTGCTTGAATCATTTCCCCCCACAGCCCTGGACCTCCAGGCCTACCAAGCACTGGGACTGCTTTGCATGCAGGCGTGTTCATGCATAGCCTACTGAGAACAAAGCTAAACAACCCTAGTACAGCAGCGCCCAACCAGTTCTGTGTGACTCACCCAATACAACTAATAAGACCACATGTATTGTCCACCACACATTAGGAACCTTTGACCCACCATGTTTGAATCTCAAACACTCATTGTTACTGTATTGGTCAGTCAACTGTTCTCTGTGTAACTAACAAATGTCGTGATTGTTGGGCAAACTGTAGAACACCAGATCTGAGTGGATATGACCTTTGACATTAAAGGGAGATATGACAACCTGCCTCTGAAGTAGACGTTCCTATATAGTCTTGCTGCTTCTCGTTGGCATTCAGAAAGACTGACAATGGATGCATTATGTGTCCATGCTGAGATCATGGTTTTGAATACTTATATGATGTATGGAAGTGGTGTCAAGTTGTTGATCAGCAGGACAGCGAGCTGTAAATCTAGTACTGTATGATGGATGCCATTTTAGTGTCCCCTATGAAAAGATTTAGACTAATAGTCAAACTGATCTTCAAGGGAAGTTGTCTGAACACTCTTAATGCTGTTGGAGCCTTATGCTCAGGGAGATATGCTTCAGAGGCAAATGCATAATGTATGTGAAGAAATAAACTGCTCTTAATGCTTGTCTCTGGTACAGCACACTGTCAATGTCTGTCAGTCTGTAAATGTGTTGCATTCCTTTGGGCAGAACTTTCTCTTTACCTACTTTCGCTGTTGACATTCAGTCCCTTGTTATCCTGTAGGATGTGCTAATTTGTGTAAACCGCTAACTAGACCAGTGTGTGATACAGACATGAGAAAAGGTAGTCCGTCTCGTAAAGAAATAGCTGTTGCTATGCCAACTCATAACCATGTCTTCCCATAGCACATTGATTGGTTACTTCACCATCCCTCTGTGTCTGATCTTGGCCTAGCCTATTTGTGAGTTTATGATTTAATCTTAATTGAAAACCTGTCATTGGTGTCTGCATCCAATTTTTTGTAAGTTAAAATAAACCTTTTGGCTTCATTTATTTTTGCCAGACTTTATTGCTGAACAATATTGTTATAATGTGTTTAACCAGTTACATTTTATTCTGGAGAATTCTAGTATCTAGTCTTAACAATCAATTTACTCTTCTGTTAAAATGAACCCTTCACATTTTTCAGGTCAACCTTCATCACAACTATTGATTTGTAGTTACACATTTATTTGACCATCGTACAATCCCAATATCGTCAGTCATTATACTTGATCAGTGGAAAATACCATAGAGTTTTATCTACGCTTTGGTCAGAGAACATTTTACTTCTGGTTTGTGTTCTTGTAGTAGAGCTACCTAATGCAGTGAGTGTACAGTACAGTGAGACAGAACTTCTTCAGATGGAGTCAGGGACCCTTTACTTGTTCCAAACTTCTCAGGTTTCTACTCATCACTGAGGAGCTTTGACCAAGTAGAGGGGCAGAGACGGACTAGGAAACTCTTATCCCATGCAGTGGAGGCATTGGTAAGAATGCACATGTTAAAAACTACACCACCCCTTCTAAGAACTGTAAAAAGGTATGACAAAGACATTATAGACTAGTAATAGAATATATTTTAAGTGCTGACCTCTGATGTTTTCCCTATGAAGTCTTGGATAACAGAAAATAATTTGCATGCATACTATTTAGGAGCTGTAAGAAAGCCGATCACCTATATCAAATTGTACATTCTTTTTGATAGCTGGTAAATGGAATTTCTTCCAACCCCGGAGAGAGTGGTACGCACCTGAGTGTGGGTCTCTGTCGGGGCGCGGTGGTGAGTGTGAACTAGCTGGTGCATTGACAGCTGTGTGTTTAAACGGTACTCAAAGAGGAACTAGAATGTCACAGATCATAGGTCACTTCCTCGTCTGGGTTGATGGAAACAAAGCATGTCTCGTGTGTGGCTGGAAAGGGGAAGCATATGTCTGTATGTGTGCACAGTACTATATATTAGAATTATCACTACAGCACAGTTGTTACTCTTAAATGTCATTAAGTACACCTACTGGAATCTGATTGTTACTATGGGAACATTATCTGTAGGTGACTGTTGAAATGGATAGCTACAGGAAGTCATATGCAAAATCTGAAATGTCCATGTAACCGTATTATGTAAATGACATTATTTGTGGCTGTGTCAGGTTAGTGATGCATTGATCAGGAAAGTAGACCCTTATGTGAGAATTTCACACTCTTTTCATATGGAAGCTAGACCTAGTTGCCTGCAGAATGTTTTCTGTTACTAACCATGTCAATGATCTGGGCATTGGAGGAACAAGTTGGCATCCTGTCGAGCACAAACAATGGTATTTTGTCTGGCACAGTGCGAGGTTCCCTAGTATTTTATTTCTGCTCTGGCCAGGTTTTTTGTATTTACTAACAAGTTTCATACATTTTCAAGGTGTGTTGTGTGACAGACAAGCAATGTCTAAAAATATAGGCCTACCACTAGAGGGCAGTGTGAGACAACTTAGTGTAACTGGTGAAAATGCTTGAAGAGGTAGGATACTTGTTGAAGGTTTTGGGTGGAAGTGATTTTTGAGGAAGGGGATTTGTGAATAGTGAATAGTGATATGATGTTTTGGGATGATTCTGCACCCCTGTAATGAAGCTGATTTTATTATCAGCATAACCACATTTGTGTGTTGTTGATTTGTATGCTTGTTGTGTTCTTTTTATTTATTTTAGAGCTGCCTTCTTGGCCAGGTCTCGGCACTGGAAATGGACCTCATAGAAGTCAGATGTGTTATTACCTGGCCATTAGTTAATTGCACTTTCATTTCCAATAAAGCATCTGTTTTCAAAATGAGTCAGCTGAAAAGGACCATGATTAATAATAAGATTTTATTCATCATGAATAGACAATATATACAACAGGTGATACAACCATAACATACTGAATAAACGTGATTTAATAATCCACATGTACTTCAAAGTTTCTTAAACCATACACCATCTAATTTATATTTGAGCACATTTTGAAAAAAAATATATCTGTGCAAAATAATAACTCCAAGTGCATATGAATATTGCCGAACAACAAATTGGTAGTATAGAATGAGGAATTCAACCAGAGTTGATTCAGAACATACTATGCTTTGTTGACATGTCAAGCAAAATATAGATTTGCCACAAAGAAATTTCACCTGATGAATAAAAAAAAGCTCATGACACATCGTCCAAATTCTCAGCTTTTGCACAATTAGCCACAACTGTCAATATCTTCACAGTTATTGCAAGTGAACACCGTCAACACTTACAAAAGTCAAACACGACAATAACATAGTTGGACATAGATTGAAAACTCGATAAAGTAAGCTCATTGCCACTTTTGCACTGTCACAGTATATTAACAATGACACCACCACATTCAGGTCTTTCAGTGTCCTTGCACTTCTTTCATTTAGTTTCAGCTTTATCAATGTCCCACACCTGTGTGATGTCATTAGTTCCGCTACCCCTTCAACAGTTAGTGTCCCTTTCCTCTACTTCACTGGAAATGCTGTGGTGGAGATGCTTAGGATGGTTAGATGAGGAGGCTGACAGGGATTGAAGTCGTCAGACTCCCAACTCAGCAGCAAAGTCTATAGCAGTAGTAGTAGCACATTTAACATCTCTGTGTCTGTCTGTAACACTGACCCAGCTTCAGGTCCCCATCCTCAGCCTCTCTGGGCCCCTGTCTGTCTTTTGTCTCTCTGTCAGACCCCTCCAGCCCCTCAGCCTTAGGAGATGAGGCAGCTGTTGGTCTTGTTCATGGGGGGCCGTTTGTTGCCGTCTTTGGGGAAGGTCTCCCTGCGTTGTCTCAGTGCGGGGCTTAGCCGACTGGGCAGGTTGGTCTGTTGCAGCAGCTCCCTGAACACCTCCAGCACGTTGTTGTTCTCCTTAGCAGACGTCTCCAAGAAGCTGTTGTTCCAGTCCAGCTCCACGGTGGACAGCATGTCCTTGCTGGACACCACCCGCTCGCCATGACGGTCCGTCTTGTTGCCGACCACCACGATGGGCGTGAACTTGTCTTCCTTGACCGCCAGGATCTCGTCTCGCAGGCTCTTGACAGCCTCCAGGGATTCCGGGTCATTGATGGCGTAAACCAGGGCGAACGCGTCGCTGTTCTGGATGCAGAGCTTCCTCATGGCTGGGAAGGAGTAGCTGCCGCTGGTGTCCATGATGTGGATGGTGACCTTGGCCCCTCCGATGTCGTACGCCTTGCTGTGCAGTTCCTCCACGGTGCGCCGGTGCTTTGGTTCGAATGTGTCCTGGAGGAAGCGGCTGATCAGGGCAGTCTTCCCCACGCCTGCCGCCCCCAGGAACACCAGACGCACCTCCGTCTTCTCTTTCACTTCTAGAGACATGACTTCCTCTAACACTGGCCCCTCTCTTCCTCTGTCTTCTTTTTGAAGACTTAAAATTCTGCTATTACAAAATAACTCTCCTTGAACCTTTTGAGAGGATGGAGAAGTTGGACTCTGCTGCAGAAACTGCTGGAGTTAGTCAGTGAACAGGGACAGTGTGGTAGGCTGTAGTAGGAAATCACTGAGAGTAGCTGGCAGTTGCATCTGTGTAAGTCTGGCTGCCTGTGCACCCTATTTATGGGTTTTCTCAGTCAGAGATTTCATGCCCTCTCCTGCTCTCATCCAGTCAGGAGAGTGGAGTGTCTCTGAGTGAATTCACAGCATCCAATCAGAAACACTCATGCAAATGACAGAATCAGATTGCGAAGGAGGGAGGTTATGGATAGGAGTGAGCCGAAACCAGCGTGTGCATGTAGGATGCATTCTTTACAATGAGATGATTTTTGTATACCTATGATTGTATACTTTCATAATACCTTTTGCACACAAAAAGCAGTTGTCTGCTCTGTGTATGGGATTGTTAAATCAGCCTATGTGTTTGTGTACTATAGAATGTATGTTGACTGTTCTTTTATGCAATATGTATGTACAAATGTATTATTTAAATCTGACCCGTTTCTCACACAGCAACGGGAAATGTGAATGATTATGTAATTTTTGTAGGGGTTGATACATTTTTTGTTTGGGCAAATCAAGTCTTAAATTGTTATGTGGAAATTACAAACTTTTGTAAAACCTTTTTAAACCTTGAAAACAGTACAGTTTGCATCTCCTGCTGTGCAGGAAAATTCTCTGCCACAACCGAGTTATCGAATTAAGATAGCACATCTGTATAAGTTGCATGCCATGCTGATCATAAAGGACCAGCAATTAACCACTCATCTTTTACAACACTTGAGACCTTTAGTGAGCACGGCAGAATTAATTTATGAAAGCTCACTTGTTTTTATGCCCACAAAAGGTGTTGACAAGGGAGCTTGCATGTTTGATGCATTGTGTGATACATTCCAATATCTTTGTGGGGATGGCTTCTGCCTTAGTATATACTTTCCTTTGAGCTTTGATACATAGAGATACTGTACTGAAGAGTACATACTGTATCTGTGTAGCTATGGATACAGCTAATTCTTTACCACAGCCTGGTTATCAAGTGGTTTTCAGTCTTCTGTGTCCTGCTCTCCATTCCTCAGCTCAGTGTGAGAGAGAGCCTTCAGGAGCTCCGGGGGTTTCTGTAAAGCAGCTCTACTCATTCTCCACAGTAAGACCCTAGCTTTTCCTGTAAACCTCTCTAGCAGTCTGTGTGGTCAGTCGACCTCAGCTCTCCACCTCTCACAGCATCTAGATGAGATATTTGATGCTCATCATTCTGTGACCCGCCAGACCCAAACGGTCAGCACGTTCGAAAGGTTGTGGTCTCAAATGAACCACACCACTCGAGGAAATGCCAATGCCGTGTCACTGTCTCAGAGAAAATGGCATCTGATCCGTGGAAGAAAATGCTGTTAAATATACATTAATTCCTCTATCAGTAGAGGATTGCCAATGCTGATTGAACAGGGGAAGTGGAGGTTGTTATAACAGCGCTGTTATAAGGGATTCTGTCCTGGAAACAAGTGTTAATCGCTATTACTGTTTATAGGAACTAGATGAAGGATCCTGACTTTGACTTAGTCAAATCCCAATGCATTTTTAGGCAATTTGTCTTGCATGCAATTTATCTCTATGTGTCTGTCATCCTGCTGTGTCCCAGTTAAGTCAGAGTCTCAGAGGGAATTTCCCTTACATTGAGAGGGTATTGTATTACTCAGTGAGATAGCTCATCATAGGGGGCATTCTGTGGATTGGTGTATCCCAGTGCCCAGCTCACATGTCCGGCACTGAGGACCAAGTCGAGTGGCTCTTTCATCTCTCCCTATGGTCCTGTGTGATGCGGCCTGGACCTGGGAGCCCCACTACCTCGAGTAGCCGTGGCATTGGAGGCTTTCTCTCAAATCACCCTCATGGCCACTTAGGCTTCGTTAAGCCACATACACACTGAGTGAGAATTTGCATGGAATGACAATGAGTGTGTTGTGCAGAGAGGGCTTTATTTTCCAATTGCCCTCCCTCCTTCACCGGCTGGCTTTGTAGTCTCTTTCCTCTCCACTAAAGTTCTCTTCTGGAGGACCTCTGTCTTCAAAGCTCAGCTAAGGGGTCTGTCTGTCTGTCTTTATGGGTGGGTCCTCCTGGTAGGTCACATGCACTCAGCTGTCATACTCAATTATTCACTTGAAAGAGCCTCATTATTATTTATTTTAAACGTTGCAATCATTGGTTTTGGTTTGGCATACATTTTAAAGTGAAAAAAATTGAGTCTCAGCACTTTAGCTGGCTTTGCTCTTTGCTTACTCACCGTGCTGTGATTATCACATGTTTCCATGATACAACAGCTACAATTATTTAATGAGCAGGGATTTGTGCCTTTATTAAAGGCATCATTATTCACAACGTTGATTGCTAATGTGCTGCTCTCTGAATTATAGAAATGTTCAGTAGCATTATGGTAGCATTGTGATATGAGGGGGTTATTAGAGTGATTGCCATCTCATTCTAGTACTATTGTGCTTAAATGGGAGACTGTAGTAGTCTTACAACAGTTTCTGAAGTTTCACGACTGGAGTAGAGTTGAACCCTCAGGCTACTTACTAGGCGAACACCTTCCCCTTCTGAAGATATTATGTTGAGGAACTGGCAGATGTGATGCCTATTACTAATGGTGAGTGGAGTTTGGTAGAAAGTGTTCGCCTTTGGCTTAATCTAGCAGCCATGCTTTGCACTGTTGTCTCAAGTCATCATCTCTGTCATCCAAAGGCATGTTTTATATATTTTTGGGTGCAGAGTTGTCACATAGAGGAAGTTGTCACATAGAGTTCTGTCACTGTGTGTGTTTACTTAGAATTTTCTTCTTAATTCCCCTGTATGTCTAACACTACTAGGAGAAGGACAGCAAAATAGTAGACATAGTCCCCCAGCTGCTGTGATATTGAGCTGGTGTGTTGCTCTCATGGCCCCAGAGGTGTTAGTGCTAATGCATGGGTGTGGATGGGTGATGTTAGGAACAGGCTGTTCTACGAACACACTGCCTTGAACATACTGTTGAAGGGGGATGGGCTCTCAAAGCATTCAGCAAGCAAATTATGTTAATTAGGTTGTGTTTCTTATGTTAGGGAGGCTATACCTGATCTAGTAAGCCAAAATACCAATATACAGAGGTGGTGAAGTAATGTTTAGCTGGTAGGATTATAGGCCTTTGTTATAGGATGTTATTTTGAGTGCTGACAGGGTGTGTGTGTTCAGTAGGATGTAAATTATGTATGACTTCAAGTATCAATTAAAAAAAAAAAAAAAAAAAAAAAAAAAAAAAATTATATATATATATATATATATATATATATATATATATATATATATATATATATATATATATATATATATAAAAAAAAAGAAACATCCCTTTTTCAGGACCCTGTCTTTCAAAGATAATTCGTAAAAATCCAAATAACTTCACAGAGGCATGAGGACTGCAGATCTGGCCACAGGGAAACAGGACGGACAGCTGATCGTCCTCGCAGTGGCAGAGCACGTGTAACAATACCTGCACTGGATCGGTACATCCAAACATCACACCTGCGGGACAGGTACAGGATGGCAACAACAACTGCCCGAGTTACACCAGGAACGCGCAATCCTTCCATCAGTGCTCACAGCAAGAACTGGCAAATCTGGTGCAGTCCATGAGGAGGAGATGCACTGCAGTACTTAATGCAGCTGGTGACCCCCCCCCCCTTTGTTCAGGGACACATTATTCCTTTTATGTTAGTCACATGTCTGGGGAACTTGTTCAGTTTGTCTCAGTTGTTGAATCTTGTTATGTTCATACAAATATTTACACATGTTAAGTTTACTGAAAAATAAACGCAGTTGACAGTGAGGACATTTATTTTTTTGCTAAGCAATATATATATGGTGGTGGTAGCGTCAACAAGAATGTGAGGCCCAGCTAAATCCAGTCTTGAATCCCATTGAAAATTTGTGGAAAGACTTGAATATTGCTGTTCACTGCTGCTCCCCATCTAACTTAACAGAGCTTGACAAAATCTGCTAGGAAGAATGGGAGAAAATCCCCAAACACAGATGTTAAAAGCTGATACTGCCAACTTCTGCTATTTAATTCTCTGGCAACAGCTCTGTTGGACATTCCTGGAGTCAGCATGCCATTTTCACACTCATTGTCCCCAGCATAAGGTGTACCTGTGTAATGATCATGCTGTTTAATCAGCTTCTTGATATGCCACACCTGTCATAATAATATAATATCTTATCATGAACTCTCTGCAAGTTTTTTTTTAAAATAACTTACCTATCATATGAGTATCCTTTTCTGACTCAAATAGGAGTTGAGTTTTCTGAGTTTTCTTGGCAGAAAATGTGAAACTGTTTTCTATGAACCTGTATGAGAATGTTTTAAAAAGGAAGAGGTTCTCAGTGTCGAGTACACGGTTAGTTTCTTAAGTTCTCAACCACTAAATATTTGATAATGTAGTCTATTTTCTGCAATGTATATTTTCTCTACACGGAGTATACCAAATATTAGGAACACCTTCCTAATATTCCCACAGTTGTGTCAAGTTGGCTGGATGTCCCTTGGGTGGTGGATCATTCTTGATACAGTGTGGAAAAACCCAGCAGTGTTGCAGTTCTTGGCACAAACCGGTGCGCCTGGCACCCACTACCATACCCCGTTCAAAGGCACTTAAATCTTCTGTCTTGCCCATTCACCCTCTGAATGACACACATACACAATCCATGTCTCAATTGTCTCAAGGCTTAAAAATCATTCTTTAACCTGTCTCCTCCCCTTCATCTACACTGATTGAAGTGGGTTTCAACAAGGGATCATAGCGTTCACCTGGATTCACCTGGTCAGTCTGACATGTAAAGAGCAGGTTTTCTTAATGTTTTGTACACTCAGTGTAGATTGATATGCTGAACCCAAAAAGCTAAAGGTTAGTAGGTTGAAAAGCAGAGAATTTAATTTGCCTGAATATTTGAAATCATTAGAATTACATAAATTAGCTACGTAAAAATGACATAGGGAATGGTCAATGTACTGATTACCACCAACAGCTCAATATATGACTGGGCTAGTTTCTCTTTTGCCTATTGTGATCTAACCATCCACCCATCCATCTTTGTGACTGAGTTAATGGGGGAGGTAAATAGGGGCACACAAACCACAACCGTTGACTTCTTGGTTCCATTTCTGTTGACATAGTGCTGTTGCTTTAGTGTGTCACATCATGTCCTAGGAGAGAGGGATGGTGGTTGTCTCATTACAACAGAAGAGGATTTCCCTCAATGCTGTTGGAGGTAACATTAGATTGAGTTCTAAAGCTTCCAGTGTACAGTAAGTATTGAGGCTAGTATGTTGATGCCTTCCAGCCTGACTTAACAGACCAGGTGAAAGAGGAAAAACAACTGACCTTTGAGCTGAATGGCTGAGTGCTCAGGTGTAAAGAACATTTTACTGCACATGATTTATGATGTTCCCGCAGTGCTGTGGCTTTGGTTTAGTTACTTTTTCAAAAGTCAGATTATTGGTTCCCTGTATTTCAGTACTACTCCCATTATTGATATCAAAGGTTTATTATTCAACCGTTTTCCCCTCACGTCTTCAAAGTTGATCAGTGAATATTTGGAGTTAGGCCTATATCTACAGCCTAGTTTGAGTTCCCAGATAGAGGAAAATGCATGTTAAATCTATATTTTCATAAAGATTGTGAAGCGTTCATAACTGTAAATTGACTTCTCTAATCTGAGAACATTGTGTAGAGATTGTTTTGGAGTCTGTGGTTTGTGGTTTTAAAGCTTGTATGGTGTATCTACAGCCTAGTCTAAGTACCCCGATTGAAGAAAATGCATGCTTTTAGTCAAGACAAGTAATTCTAACCAAACTGTCTTCATCAGGCTTCCCTAAGTCTGTGGGAGCCGGTATTGTAGCCTACTCTCTGATCTTCTCTCCTGACTCATCTGATCCAGGGACAGCAGGTGTTGTCAGAAAGAGTGTTACCAGTCAGGCCTGAGGACCTCTGTGCTGTATCCAGGTCAGTAAGGGGAACCTTTTGTATATCAGCAGCCCTCTACTGACTAACTCATCACGAGAGAGCCCAAAGGGACACACATAGCTCCTTCCTCTACCTCAGGATATGGCCCCTCCTCCTTCCCCCATTACCTGTCCTGCCTACCCCGTCTTCCATACACTGTGAACATCTGAAAGATTAAACCTAAAATACCCTACTCTGAGCGGTGGAAAGAGCCTCTGGTTTGTGTTCCAAAGTCTTGGAGTGGATGTGACAGGCAGGTAACCCATCTCCAGATGCCCACGTGCCAGGGAGTCATGTTTACAGCTACTGGCGTTGTACCAGTCTGTGTACCCAAAGCACCCATGGCAAAATGGGACATTCACACAATGTAGAAATGGCAGACCTCTTCTCTTTCAGGACATATTGTCCTCAAAAGAACTCAGATCCTGTGTGATCCTTGTTATTCCAATGTTACACAATCCGGTAACACTTTATTTTAAGGTGTCCTTGTTACAGTGTACTTACACTTGTAGCTACACTGTATCAAGTGTTGTAACTACGCATAACAATCACTGTTACACTGTAACAACGTAATGTAACTAGTAGTATTACAGTTTGTAATTACACATGTGTAATAACAAAATCTTGTTACCATGCTTGTTACAACTATTGTAACTGAATGTACTAACCCATTGTTACACATGCTTAAAAAAATAACACTTGTTACCAAAGAGGCACATGTCTACTGAATTCAAAAATGTAGTATTTCACTTTATCATCATAATTTGATTAATTAACATTATACAAATATTAGTTATTATCATTAGTACATATTGATGGAAAACGTTTTCTGGCTTTTTAGAGTGCGCTATCATATCTTGCACACCATGTGCATCCACAATGGATCAGATCCTTTTTAACCAATGTTAATGAATCAAATTATGATCCTATCAAAATCCAAATCCTTCGGATATCATAACATTAGTGCTGAGCAATTAGTCCTTTTTGAGGTCTGTTTCGTTTAAATTATTAAAAAATAATTATGTTTTTTAGATTTTAAACATTAAATGCACTATGCATTATTTGGGTTGAATGCTGTAACACAGACTAAAACAGTTAATAAAAGTTCCATGATGGTAGTGCCTGCCCATTACTGTTTATCATTTATTAACCATCTTTATTCACATTACTTTAATAAAATATTTTAGGTGTGTATACTATTTTAGTAGTTCATCAAAGTAAGGCATACTTTTATGAATAGAAACTATCAATCACTTAGATCATGAGTTTTACAGGTAGTCAGGCTTTTTTATGGCGGTTTTGGAGCAGTGGCTTCTTCCTTGCTGAGCGGCCTTTCAGGTTATGTCTATATAGGACTCGTTTTACTGTGGATATAGATACTTCTGTACCTGTTTCCTCCAGCATCTTCACAAGGCCCTTTGCTGTTGTTCTGGGATTGATTTGCACTTTTCGCACCAAAGTACATTAATCTCTAAGAGAATACGTCTCCTTCCTGAGCGGTATGACGGCTGCGTGGTCCCATGGTGTTTATACTTGCATACTATTGGTAATTCTACCAAATACTAGTTGAGTGTATGTAAATTTCTGACCCACTGGGAATGTGATGAAATAAATAACAGCTGAAATGAATCATTCTCTCTACTATTATTCTGACATTTCACATTCTTAAAATAAAGTGGTGATCCCAACTGACCTAAAACAGGTAATTTTTTGGATTAAATTTCAGGAATTGTAAAAAACGGAATTTAAATGTATTTGGCTAAGGTGTATGTAAACTTCTGACTTCAACTGTACATACATACAGTCGTGGTCAAAAGTTTTGAGAATGACAAGTATTGGTCTCCACAAAGTTTGCTGCCTCAGTGTTGATGATGGCAATTTGCATATACTCCAGAATGTCATGAAGAGTGATCAGATGAATTACAATTAATTGCAAAGTCCCTCTTTGCCATGAAAATGAACTTAATCCCCCAAAAACATTTCCACTGCGTTTCAGCCCTGCCACAAAAGGACCAGCTGCCATCATGTCAGTGATTGTCTCGTTAACACAAGTGAGAGTGTTGACGAGGACAAGGCTGGAGATCACTCTGTCATGCTGATTGAGTCAGAATAACAGACTGGAAGCTTTAAAAGGAGGGTGTTGCTTGAAATCATTGTTCTTCCTTTGTCAACCATGGTTACCTGCAAGGAAACACGTGCCATCATCATTGCTTTGCACAAAAAGGGCTTCACAGGCAAGGATATTTCTGCTAGTAAGATTGCACCTAAATCAACCATTTATCGGATCATCAAGAACTTCAAGGAGAGAGGTTCAATCGTTGTGACGAAGGCGCCAGGGTGCCAAAGAAAGTCCAGCAAGCGCCAGGACCGTCTCCTAAAGTTGATTCAGCTGTGGGATCGGGGCACCACCAGTGCAGATATGAGTGCATCTGCACGCACAGTGAGGCGAAGACGTTTGGAGTATGGCCTGGTGTCAAGAAGGGCAGCAAAGAAGCCACTTCTCTCCAGGAAAAACATCAAGGACAGACTGATATTCTGCAAAAGGTACAGGGATTGGACTGCTGAGGACTGGGGTAGAGTCATTTTCTCTGATGAATCCCCTTTCCGATTGTTTGGGCCATCCGGAAAACACCTTGTCCAGAGAAGACAAGGTAAGCGCTACCATCAGTCCTGTGTCATGCCAACAGTAAAGCATCCTGAGACCATTCATGTGTGGGGTTGCTTCTCAGCCAAGGGAGTGGGCTCACTCACAATTTTTCCTAAGAACACAGCCATGAATAAAGAATTGTCATGTCCTGATTTGTTTCACCTGTCTGTGTTTGTCCCCTCCCCACACCAGGTGCACCCTATCTCCTTCGTCAATCAGTTTGGGTATTTAGTCCCTTGGGTTCTGTTAGGGTTTTGCCAGATCGTCTTGCCTAGTCAGTCGTTTCCAGCACTCTATCTCGTACTACTAACTCTGCCAGTCTGTTTCCCGGTATTTGGACCTCTACCTGCCTGTTGGATTACGTTCCTGTCTAGCCCCCTCATGTGCCTTCGACCATCTGATCTGCTGCCAAACGAACCCTGCCTGCATTACGGATTACGAGACTGTCTACTCCTCTGTACTGCCATCCTTCTGATTCCCGGTACCGAACTCTGCCTGAACTACGACTACGAGCCTGACTCCCCTTATTGGACGACTGCCATTCTGATTCCCTGTTACGAACACTGCCTGTCATTGACTACGAGCCTGTCTTGCCCAATATCCCCTATTAAACAGTCGATCATATCTCTGCCTCCGTGTCCGCTTTTGGGTCCCATATATCTGTCGTTCTGTCAAGAATGGTACCAACACATCCTCCGAGAGCAACTTCTCCCAACCATCCAAGAACAGTTTGGTGACAACCAATGCCTTTTCCAGCATGATGGATCACCTTGCCATAAGGCAAAAATGATAACTAAGTGGCTCGGGGAACAAAACATCGACATTATGGGTCCATGGCCAGGAAATTCCCCAGACCTTAATCCCATTGAGAACTTGTGGTCGATCCTCAAGAGGTGGGTGGACAAACAAAAACTCACAACTTCTGACAAACTCCAAGCATTGATTATGCAAGAATGGCCTGCCATCAGTCAGGATGTAGCCCAGAAGTTAATTGACAGCATGCCAGGGCGGATTGCAGAGGTCTTGAAAAAGAAGGGTTAACACTGCAAATATTGACTCTTTGCATAAACTGAATGTCATTGTCAATGAAAGCCTTGACACTTATGTAATACTTGTAATTATACTTCAGTGTACCATAGTAACTACTGACATAAAGATCTAAGAGCACTGAAGCAGCAAACTTTGTGGAGACCAATATTTGTGTCATTCTCAAACCTTTTGACCACGACTGTACATTCGTACATGCATATTCTATGAGCAGATTTACTGTCTTAACATCAATTAGCCATGGAATCCCTAGTTTGAAGGTGTCTGTTTTCTGGAAGCTGTGCCCACCATTTCGAGTAATGCAAGCATGGACCAGGTGTGCCAGTCAATTAGGTTCAGGCCCTTGCCATTTGAGTGACAGATAGCAAGAGGCCTGCTCAGCGTTATCCAATGAAGTTTCCAGGTGGGCCCAACGGCTCAGTGGACACAGCAGAGAGAGCAATGACGTGGTGCACCAATCTGCACATATGTGACGTAGTATGCAATTTTCAGGGACCACTTTTGGCTTGTGAGCGCTACTTTCAGAACTACTGGCTAAAAAGTATACAAAAGTATCTTTATTTTAAAGAGCTTCGATTACAAGATTATAGACACAGTCCTTTTATCTCTCATCAAGTTGTCAATTACCTAGTTTCAAACCCGCTAATGCTCTCGTTGATCTAAAACAAAGATTTGTTCCATTCGATAAGCATCGAGTGGAGCAAGACATTATAGGATGATATAATGGATGTGGAATTGAATGTTGAGGCTCTGAGGAAGATTAGATAAAAAAACCAGGTAGGTCAGTTGAGAACAAGTTCTCATTTGCAACTGCGACCTGGCCAAGACAAAGCAAGGCAGTGCGACGAAAAACAACATAGAGTTACACATGGGAAATAAAATAACGTACAGTCAATAACACAATAGAAAATCTATATACAGAGTGCAAATGTAGTGCAAAATGCAGTAAGGTTAGGAAGACAATAAATAGGCCATAGTGGTGAAATAAATTACAGATTAGCATAATCACTGGAATGATGGAATGTGCAAATGATGATGTGCAAATAGAGATACTGGAGTGCAAAATTGAGCGGAAGTTAGAACTAAGAATAGATATAGCCACCTAAGTTTTTTGAAAGGGGCATGCTTATTTAGGATGGTGAGGAAAGCACTTTTAAAGAACAACCAGGCATCATCTACTGACGGGATGAGGTCAATATCCTTGGTGAAGCCTGATTTGGAATAAGTCTCAACAGTCGGCCCTGGGTCTTTCATAACAGCATGGTTGCCTCACAACTGCTGTTGGTCACCATGGAGACCCTAGACAGTGCATTTATGATCAAATGTATTTACTAAGAAAACACAGCCCTCTGACTAGCCCTAGATGGATGCTTCCCTATAGGCCTACATTATTATTTCTTGGAAAACCAGATAAACATGGAGATGACCCTAGGATACAGTGAACAACACCTACCTACGTCTGGCTTTCAGTTTTAAGTGGGGCTGATGATCCACCACAAAGCCCTGAAGAGGCTCAGTCTACAACATTTTATGTAACCACACTAGAAAACATTGGATAACATTGATTGCAGGGACTCCAAAGAATCACAGCAGGGCAGGCAAAGCTGGGCATTAGTGGGTGTTTTTCTCCTCCAGGCCTCATGACCTGTTTCTACATAACATCTACTCACTATATCCCTTGATGCTCTGTTATGAAATACCTGGGTGCGGTGGACTTACTCCATATTCCTTTATATTTTACCTTTATTTAACTAGGTAAGTCAGTTAAGAACAAATTCAGGCCAGATCATTAGCAGAATGCTAGCTTCTGGGATGTATTGATCCAGTTGTTCTTAAATGTTTTGTGCACTCAGTCCTGCTTTAGAGGCTTTTAAGATCGATGGACTAGACTTGAGTACACAAACATGGTTATCATATTTTATTTTCCACATGAGCACTCATGGGCATTTATCTGTTAGTAAGGGTCATATTTATGTATTTATGCATAGTTATATCATGCTTTGTATAAAGTGTAATAATTGGCAGGGAATATAGTTTCACTGTAAAAAACAAAACTCTACCTGACTCCCCTGCAGAAGAGGATGAACTAGACTCCGCTGCAGAAGAGGATGGACTAGACTCCCCTGCAGAAGAGGATGGACTAGACTCCCCTGCAGAAGGTTGGTTCCTCTCAAGGTTTCTTCCTACATAGAGGTTTTCTTTGCCACCTTCCTTGCCTTTGCTTGCTTGAATTACAATTTGCTTCAATGATCAATTGTAAACATGGGACAACTGTGTTTTTTAAGCAACGGTTAGTTCAAATATACTACTTTCTACTCTTGTCACTTTCTCTCCCTCTGGTGTTGCACCATTGGGTTTGAGGGCAATGTTACCAGTTAAAATTAGAGGCTAAGTTATTGTACTCGTACTTTAAAGGCTTTGATCTAGGCCTATATAAATGATAAGCTTAACAGATAATCACTTGAGGGTTTAGTTGTATAACAATGCACAGGGTAAAAACGACTCCAGGATCTGTCATTTAGCTTTAGGGTACTGATCTTGCCAGCACTCTACAATGTCCACTGCATCCCAACATGGCCTGAAAGTGACCCACTTAGTGTTTGTTGACCCTGGTCATGTGATCGGGAATCTGTGATGATGCATGTCTGACTCTGCTCAGCAGTCAATGAGTTCAGCCTTACTTAATGAGCATTCACCTGCAGCCCCTTGTGTGACTGCCTGCCTGCTGCCTGCTGTGTGCACGTAGACACACACACACACACAAGCACTGAACTAAATTGCTAATATACTGATGTGCATTAAGGTTCCAGTGCATTGTCCACACACAATGAACTGATCTTTTTTTGGGTTCCGAGGTTCATAACCTGAAACTGTTTGACTGTCTAATGTGGCGAAATAATGAATCGTGTTGTAGTGATGTCAGCCATTTGCATGTGTCAATGGGTTGCTGTTGTGACCTTGCCATACAATGTGTTATGAGCAGTAGCCCCTTGGCTTGGTTGGGACATTATGACCACAAATATTGTAGATTTATTGATGTACCCTCTACCCTTTTTCTGAATTGATCTGAAGTAGGAACAGAGTAGGAACAGAATACTTTCCTCTGTAGAGAAGGTACTGTAGTTTCTTGAATTTATCCTCTGAATGCGGGTTACAGATTTAGATTGAATAACAATAAATTAGATGTATTTCTTTGCCATACTGCAGGAATAGAAGGACAGTCATCCTTCACTCTTTTTTGTGAAGAACCTTGGCAGACTCAATCAATAGTTTTAGGGATTATCCTTCAGGTGCCATACGTTTCTAAAGTCACGTTCATTTAATGAAGTCAGTTGGTAGAGCATGGCGCTTGCAACACCAAGGGTCGTGGGTTCGATTCCGGGCCACCCATACTGTATGTAAAATGTACACACGCACAACTGTACTGTAAATGGCTTTGGATTAAAGTGTCTGCTAAATGGCATATGTTATTTGTAATGCTCTGTCTATCATGTATCTTGCCCCCACTTATACAGCTCAAGGATATAAATAATTTTACTGCATCCGTTTGATAGCGGCCCAGCTGTGCTCTTCACAGCCACTCAGCCAGATGGCTTGGCCCCAATTAGGACAGAGGACCTGGATTCAGCCATGAGAGGATCAGGTGTGTCACTTAACCATCATAACATAAGGGGAATTGGATGTTGTATCATTTCAAGGTGGTCATCAATACTGCTCATGAAATCTTCCCACCACAAGCACATTGGCCAGACATATTGTGTTTTGTGTGATTGCGAGGGCGGAGGATGTCCCTGAATCTGAAGTGGTTTAACCTATATATGTAGAAGCTCATGGAAGACAGACCTTCTTTTGAATTCATTTGGTGTATAAGTTATTCAACACTCAAGCAAGGCACTTAACCCTAATTTGCTCCAGGGGCTGACCCTGTAGGTAGGCCTTCATTGTAAATAAGAATTTGTTCTTAACTGACTTGCCTAGCTAAATAAAAATAAATAAAACATTTAGGCAATGAAACTAATCTCAACCAAGAGCTTAATACAGTGGAGATGGATGCTGTTCATCCATGATGCATAATGTAGCCAGGCCACAGCTAAGAGAGCATCTCCTGCAGAGTAATATAAGCTTGTCTCCAGTATCGCTGCACAATGATATGCCTCCTTGTGTTTTCTAATGACATCACAGTTGGTTTGAGGTTTAGTAGGCTTTAAGGAATGTTACTATTACTACTGGACAAGGCTAAATTACTACCATAGGATTATGTACGTTGTCACGGATGGGTGTAAGGACAGACCAAGGCGCAGCGTAGTGATAGTTCTACATGATCATTTAATAAAGAAATATACTCAATGACGAACTATACAAAAGAACGATATCATAAACGTAAACACACTTACTTTCAATGGACAATCATACAATGACCCACACACAGGTGTGGGACAGAACAATTTAAATAGAATCCCCAATCAGAGACAACGCTTCGCAGCTGCCTCTAATTGGGGATTCAACACAAAAACATAAACATAGATCTAGTTGACCTAGATCTGTCAGGCTCTGACCCTGGGCCAAAGGGCTCCCTATGGCCAGAGCCTGACATACGTCAATGATGTTGTGATTTTCACTAAAAACTTATGATAGAGTTAGTGCTGCTGTTGTGAGAAAAAATGTCTTTCATGAGGGCTGTTTTGCAGCTAGAGTTTGTTGCCCTCTGATGTGAGATGATGTTAAGCTGCAGTTAAGTGTTCTAGGCAAGCTTTTCTCATAATTTATTAACCTCTGCCCTTAGATTTGAAGCTTACATTGTGCACATAACCATGCAAGACTCTTATCTTTCGAAACCCTCATGCCCAAAGTCTGGAAAGCCTAGTGTTGTGTACATCAACACGCTGTTATTTGGAACTTAATTATGTTTTTCTGCTCATTTTAGGGAGTCTTTATTTTGTTGTTTATTGTTGGGCACCTAGCCAGGTTCCTGAGGAGCCATCCCACAATGCCCTCCATCCCATAATGCCCTCCATCCCATAATGCCCTCCATCCCACAATGCCCTCCATCCCACAATGCCCTCCATCCCACAATGCCCTCCATCCCATAATGCCCTCCATCCCATAATGCCCTCCATCCCATAATGCCCTCCATCCCACAATGCCCTCCATCCCACAATGCCCTCCATCCCACAATGATTGACACGACTGGCTCTGAGTGATAAGAATGTGCTAAAGACATAGAGAGGGGAGGGGGTCAAAAATAGAGGAGGTTTTAGGATTTCCACACATCAATGCATTTTTTAAACACATTTCATGCAATTCTAGGTAATTTACATGAGAGAAGGCATTAGCAGAAATGAGTGGCTACTCTGACATTGACAAAGTGAGAGTAATAAAAACAACCTGGTCTTGAATGCTAACAACAGCGCAGGCCAATATACAGGTATACGCAAACAAATATATTTTAATTGGTTGAACACTTTTTTGGTTACTACATGATTCCATATGTGTTATTTCATAGTTGTGATGTCTTCACTATTATTCTACAATGTAGAAAATAGTAAAAAGAAAGAAAAACCCTTGAATGAGTAGGCGTGTTCAAACGTTTGTACTTCAATAGATTTTTTCAACTGGTACCGGGGAACCTTCCGATGAGTCTTGTGAGGACTGTGGGCGTCCTAGAGCAGTGTGACATAGGCAGATGCGGTGGATTGAGACACATCCAATGCAAAAACACAGATATCTCTAGCTTAAACTGACAGATGTTTATGGTGATTTTTTTTAAATGTTAATTCGATTCCTATGGAACTTTTAAGTCACATAATAAGTTGCATGGACTCTGTGTGCAATAAAAGTGTATAACATGATTTTTGAATGACTACCTCATCTCTGAAATGGAAAAGAGCTAAGCACAGGCAAAATCTTACAGGAAAACCTGGTTCAGTCGGCTTTCCACCAGACACTGAAAGATTAATTCACCTTTCAGCAGGACAATAACCTAAAACGCAAGGCCAAATCTACACGGGAGTTGCTTACCATGAAGACAGTGAATATTCCTGAGTGGCCGAGTTACAGTTTTGACTTAAATCTGCTTGAAAATCTATGACAAGACTTGGAAATGGTTGTCTAGCAATGATCAACATCCAGTTTGACAGAGCTTGAAGGATTTTGAGAAGAATAATGGGCAAATGTTGCACAATCCAGATGTGAAAAGCTCTTAGAGACTGTAATCGCTGCCAAAGATGATTCTAACATGTATTCCCATGCAGCTCAGATGGTAGAGCATGGCGCTTGCAACGCCAGGGTTGTGGGTTCGATTCCCACAGGGGATCAGTATGAAAGAAGTATGAACATGTATGCACTAACTAACTGTAAGCCGCTCTGGATAAGAGCATCAGCTAAATTACTAAAATTTAAATGACTCAGGGGGTTGAATACTTATCGAATCAAGATATAACTTTACATGTACTACCATTTCAGAAGCCTTTGTCAAATTATTGACGGTGTGATGAAGTGAGTGAGTGATGATTTATTGAGCCTCTCAACAGGATTTAGCGTTGAATGCCTGGAAGACTGATACGAGGCAGTTTACAGGATTCATGGGGAGTTCAGCTTTGTGCCGACACTAATGCCTTTTCAGCACCAGCTAGCCTCCATGGAAGAGAGAACAAAGAGCTACAGGTAGAAACAAGTCAATACACACCATCTCAAAAAGAAAGCATTAGTCCCATGTAGATGATTCAGCGATAAAATAAAGTGATTATAAAATAAGAGGTCCAGAGCAGGTGAATGGCAGAAATACACAGGAAAACTAGAGGTGATTAAGATGGACTTAATTACCACAATCACTTGGACTCCCACTAAGCGTTGTTGAACTTGAATCAACAAGCTAAACCATGGCAGCTACTGTAAGTGATGGAAAATGAGTTTTCTTCCTTTTTCTAGCAAACACACAATGTATCTCAGCTGCCAAGGAAATCAGCTATTGTCTGCTTCTTGACAGCATACAGCATGGGTAACTGAGTCTGTTAATGGTTAGCCATAGATTGGGGTGATGTCTTTTTGTGCAGGCGTGTATGGCTACCGGGAGAAATATAATCATGATGCGTGTATGGTGATGCGCTCTTACATTAGTACGACAGCAGGGTTTCTCAGAATTGCCCTGGCGGATGGATGGAAAGAGAAATGTGTCTTTCTGAGAAGTCATCTCCTTGGCATGTGAGACAGACAAGTGGGAGGGTAATGGGGGCTGATGGGGGATGAAGATGGTTGACCCTGTGTGTTTGGTTGACCCTAATGTTTTCTTGTGTGTCCTGTCAGGACGGTCAGAAGCACACTGTAGGTCATCCCCACCTCCAAACATAAGGCTTTTTGAAGAGGTTGGTTGAGGCTCTCAGACAAATAAAATACAACATTTAGAAACCCTTTGTAAGTTTTACAGTGCAGGGTCCCAAATTGTTTGGTTGATTGTATTTAAAAAAGAATACAATGATTTGGTTTGCTTTTGTGCGTGACTAATATCTGAATGGTGCTCTCTACTTGAATCTGCGTGCCTCCAGCCACTTCCTCAGTCCCCATAGTTTCTAGTTTTACTGGCATTGTGTGTCAGCCTTGGCCAGTCTACTGGACCATGTAGTGTCGACTTATTAGATGGTGATTAATGACTCACACAGCAACCAAAGGACACACTGTGCGGGTCCAAGCTATTAATAGGACATTTGCTCCCGCAGAACAATACAGTACTACTTATTAATAAAGCCTGAGACCACTATAGATGGTTTTGACTTGGAATAACTTTCATTCACGTGTTGGCACATGCAATAGATAGATAGATAGATAGATAGATAGATAGGTAGGTAGGTAGGTAGGTAGGTAGATAGGTAGGTAGGTAGGTAGGTAGGTAGGTAGATAGGTAGGTAGGTAGGTAGGTAGGTAGGTAGGTAGGTAGGTAGGTAGGTAGGTACTTTATTGATCCCTGAGGGGGACATTTCTTAAAATATGGCACATGTTGGTGTGTGTGCAGTGCATGCGTATACCACTCCATTTTCATACAGTATCACATGGCTGAGCTGACTGTCATGCAGAGGCTACTGTGTGGGCGCACCCACCTCGCCTGCTATTTTCAGCTCCCTAACCAGGCTTGTCGTGTGTGTGTGCAGAGAGTAGACAGCACAGTAAAACTTTTAAAGGGTTAATTTGTGTGTGTGTCAGACCCGTGCCAGGATAAAGTGACTAGAGGGGCGGTTGAAATTGGTGAGGG
This sequence comes from Thymallus thymallus, assembly GCA_023634145.1. NCBI lineage: Eukaryota > Metazoa > Chordata > Actinopteri > Salmoniformes > Salmonidae > Thymallus > Thymallus thymallus. Next base: position 21,005,823 of record CM042397.1, on the reverse strand, counting down.
GACACAATTTTTTGGGGTTCTTGCTTTGGAATTATGTTGAATTCTTCTTATATCACGATATACCACAATAAACAAAGTTCGCTTTGAAGTGCCAGGTTGGTGCCTATCTCCGCTGTGCTGTATCAGCACAATGGACATCGCCCTACACACTAAAGCAAGGCTGCTTTGATAATGAATATAGGCTAACATGGAAAACCATGCCGCTCAAGAGTACAGCAACACGTTGTGATATGGCACAATACACTTCTATCAATCAAATTCGACTCATGTAATCAATTAAGCAATGCCAGCCTACCATAAACACTTTTACAATACGTACAGTTCCATTTACAACCATGAAAACTAATAGGTTAACAAGAAAACCATAATAATATGTATCTACAGTATTTCTATGATGAAATATATTGATATGTAGCTATACCAAGGGGCATCCTTTGGGTTCTTGCATTGGAATTATATTGAATTCTGCAGTAACTGAGTATTCCAGCCACTCTCTTCCTATGAACCAGTTGCTATTAAATAAACGTTTTTGGACAGAAAACCTGTGGCTAGGGTAGGATTCTAGGCTAGCCTGGGCTGGCTACTCTGTTCCAAGATCGTCGGGAACAGTTGGAGGTGGAGGGGGTTGTGGAGTCACTATCCTGGCAGCGCTTGTGGAAGGGTGGGTAGACTCTGCATGCGGAGCTAGCTGGAGCTTGGTGGGTCTCGGTGGTTTGATGCTGCTGCTTATCACTCTCCTTCTCCTTTTGGCTTTGTTTGGATACTTTGGTGAAGCCAATTTCTGATATCCATTGTGGCAGTGGCAGACTATCTGATTTTAGCTAGCTAAATAGGCTAAGGCCTGAGGGGACACAAGTTTCAGCTGAGTGGGCTAAGCCCCCTTTTGCCCCCTCGTGGAACTGGGCCCGGTGTGTGTGTGTGTGCACAGGTGTGTGATTGTGTTTTTACCAATGTTATGTACACACTACCAGTGGCAATTTCAGCATGTACATTTTGGTGGGACAAAGCCACCACACAACACTAAACAATACATTAATTGCACTATAACGGTGACAAACGTTGCCCACAAACTGTTAGGGGCGACATAAATCTGTCCCAACAGCAGAGCTTTCGTTTCAGCACCGTGGGGTGAATCCTTACTACCGCTACACCTGGCTATCAGCAGAGCCTTGTCTGGCAGCAAAACAGTTCATTCAGCCTCATTTACTGTTTCTACTGACAATTGAGATGTACAAACTATGGTATAAGGGAACAATGAGCAGATCATTTTGATTAAGACATTAATGAGTGAGCTAAGACGGACGCAGTCAATATAACTTTGTTCAGCACTTTTGAAATGTACAGCGACAGAATTCTGAACATGGGCCGTTCTTACAGTATTCTCCCTGTACACTAAGTCAGAACCGTAGGATAAATAAAGGGGGCAGGCATATAAGCAGACAATATTCAATGATGACATTTCTCTAAAACAAGCTATAGGCTACATGTGCACCACCAAGTCAGAACAAATGGCTAAGTTATAAGGGGCAAAGGAACCAAATGATTAGGGTGAGGCACATGGGCTACTAACAGCTTACTACACAACATACACTTAGTATTACTTTCTTAGCTACAGTATACATATCTCCCTGGCATCTTACATCATTTATGTAGCAGCATAGAATACATTTTTGAATTCACCGTTGTTGTGCTGTGCTCACTTGAACAGGAAGGTGTCGCATCGGTGCTTCTTGTCATCAAACTTTGTCATCAAAGTCTGGCATTCTCTGGACTTATGGTGCTTTTAAGACAACTGGAAACTCAGAAAAAAACAAGGTTGAATCATGATGACGTCAGTGATCTTCAGGTTGGAGCTCTAGCTTTAGTGTACATATTCAGCCATTCACTCGTCCTATGCAACGCCTTTTAATAGCTTTTTGCACTCCAGACTTGTATTTTTATACTTTTTCATGCTTCCGCATGTATCATGTATCTGTCTTTTGTGTATTTCATTCTGGTATTTTGCTCCTGCCCTGTGTTTTTCGTAGCTGCTTGACAAAGTACCTATCTATCTACAGTTGAAGTCGGAAGTTTACATACACTTAGGTTGCAGTGTAAGCCATTTTGCCACAACTTTGGAAGTACGCTTGGGGTCATTGTCCATTTGGAAGACCCGTTCGTGGCTAGCCATTATCAATCATACCAACCCCAGCCCTTGGGAGCTGACTTGTGACCCACACGCCAAGCCAGAAATAGACTCTTATCTTCCTTAGATTTGCAGTCTAACACCCCACTTAACCACCCCTCAATACACACATCTGTCGTTACACTCATGCTTAGTGAACCACTGTCTTCGCTCCTCTCTCTTATTGATCCACAGTGTCTGATTGTGTGGTGGCTCTGCTGGAGCGTGTTATTCTTGGCCTATTGAGCCCTACTACCCTCTGCTCTGTTCACTCTGTCCACAGTGGCTGACCTCTCCTCCTGCCTAGCTACTCTCTCCAGGGAGCCTTTTGACCAGAATCGCTGGGTCTCAGCCCTTAACTGCCTGTCTCACCACCGTACCCCAGGGATAGCCATGCCAGGTCTCCCTAACACTATGTGGAAGTAGGGGCTATCTTTTGTGAGTCTATTCACTCACCATGCACCCATCTGTTTGTGTTTATTGGACATTACAGTGGAACTCTATAAATTACATCACAAACAGGAATTTGTCTCCCAGTCAAGGGAGGATAGTAGTATCTGTGTCGTGTTAATATTCTATCTAGATAAGGTTTGATTTTACTGAAACATACTGGGTCAGTCGATTTATAACAATTCAACTATATTTCTGATCATGCCCTGTTTGGGACAAGAGGGCTCATCATGATGATTGATTTAAGCGTTTGATAATGACATCCCACTTTGCAGCAATCCTCACAATTGTCAGGGGAAATGTACCTATTTGACGGAGCACGTGTTGTTATACTGTGTACTCAACAGGTACTTTTAACATGTCTCACAGCAGCCCACACAACATGTGCAACAAGGTCAGTCCATCTAAAACACTTTACATATCCTCGCACCAGGAGAATGCATTAGAGATGTGAGTTTGACACCACAGAAGTCATTGATTTGAGTGTTTTATAATGACATGTATTTTACCCTACACTCATTCACGATGCAGGAGACCCCACATTGGCGTAGAGGAAATTCATAGGAAATGTGCTACATCAAATTGTTGATTTATACAGAAAAGTTGGATTGGAATTCACACAGTATGAGTGTGTGTTTGTATGCAGAGGGAAAAGAGTTGGGTATGGTTGGTTTGACAGTCCTCTCTGGTGGGGTGACTCTGCTCCCATGTGGTAATGAACTAGAAATACAATTTGAATGACCATGAGTCCCTATTCTTTTACTGTCAATGCCATGACTACCCTCGGTGGGCTGGTTCATTTTTAAAGTGAGAACATTTCTAGTACAGACAACAATACACATTACTATATTTGCTAAGGTATAATACAACTTATATTTTAGTATCCAGAACACTCAGTAACATGCCCTTCTAGCCATGTTTTGACATTGCATTGATTATTATCTAATCAGTGCTGACTGGCAAAGGCAGCAACAAGATAAGACATATTTAATAAGCAAGATCAGTCAAGGCAAGATCAGTCAATTCAACAATACAATTTAGATCACCTTTATTACTCATCTAACAGCAATGCTATTGCCATCAGTAAACACTTTCCCCACCAGGAAGCAGTATTCTACTACTGAATACAGTATATGCAATGCAATTGAAGCAAGTGTAAAACGTTGAAGACGGATGAACAAAATGAGAATATATGAATAATTCTTAAAGTATTCTCAAATCCCAATGTGCAGTGGTTTTCAGTTTAAAATTCAATTTTATTTATTTTGATATTTTTCTTCTCAGTATAAAAAGTTTAAACATTTACTGTATCCACTTTGGCCATGGCAGTCCAGATTAGCTTTCTCTTCACTCAGTAAGAGAAAGGCCCAAATCCATCCTGTGTAGATGTGCCCTGACCAGGAAAGCCCTTTGGCCAACTGTAGTTCAACATCCCGTGGTCAGTAAAACATTTCTTGACCTTCCCATAAGTAGTCCTCTGCACCTCTCTTGATTCAGAGGGATTTGGTTAAATGCAGAAGGCACATTTCAGTTGAATGCATTCAGTTGTACAACTGACTAAAGCTGTGTCCGAATACCCAAACTAACAGTCAGTCAGTCAGTCAGTCAGTCAGTCAGTCAGTCAGTCAGTCAGTCAGTCAGTCAGTCAGTCAGTCAGTCAGTCAGTCAGTCAGTCAGTCAGTCAGTCAGTCAGTCAGTCAGTCAGTCTGTCTGTCTGTCTGTCTGTCTGTCTGTCTGTCTGTCTGTCTGTCTGTCTGTCTGTCTGTCTGTCTGTCTGTCTGTCTGTCTGTCTGTCTGTCTGTCTGTCTGTCTGTCTGTCTGTCTGTCTGTCTGTCTGTCTGTCTGTCTGTCTGTCTGTCTGTCTGTCTGTACACTCTCTTCTGAGTGTGCCAAAGCACTGAATAACTGATGAATTTACAATCACAATTTACAATTGTTGAGCAATCGTATTCATCAGTTAATCTGTTCTCTCAGTTAACCTGAAATCGGAGTAGATAGCCAGAGCGAATGTATGTCCATTGAGAACGCACAATGACTGTACCTTTTAGCTAAGAAGGACGTGAATAATCAAGTCAATAAACGTTGGTTAGTTAGTAAGATAGTATATAGTTACGGCAAGTTTGAAAAGTCATTACTTTATTACATTGCTCAACATTTTCTTAACATTAGTCATGATTAGTTAAAGCAATGAATTTGTATCCGCTCTCATCTGACAACAGGTGAATATTTTCCACCTTTTTCTTCAAATCTGAAAACGTGAAGCCACACATATTTTCTGAAGAATTGCAGTATGGGCCCTAAAAGCACGGAAATAGTGTCCACTGCATGTATACTTTGTATTTTGGCGAATGTAAAACATTTTGGAACTTTTGGCATACTAACTCTACCCATACTATTTTTATTTATTTTATTTAACCTTTATTTATCTAGGCAAGTCAGTTAAGAACATATTCTTATTTACAATGACGGCCTACACTGGCCAAACTCGGATGACTAATAAGCATCCTACACACTCAATTTACGTCACAAATAGAATGGTTAGTGCGGTTAGTATGAGTATTTCGAACAAGAGCTAGGTGTCCCCCTTTCCATTTCCTCTCCTATGTTATGGTTATGAGTCCAACCAGCATGAGGACCTACAGCAGTCTGCTCCTAGCTCTTGTCCCTGAAGAGATACAGTTCACCTCTCTGGAGTAGGGCAGCTGTTTGTGAGAGCTGTAGGTTCCACTACTAGGTATCCACAGGGAGCAGTTTTAAGGCTCAGTCCCAGCCTGGGTAGGTAGGGTACTCCTTATATCAAACAAACCCTCTTCATCCTGCTGGCTCTCTGTGTTGGCGGACTCTGTTATATTCTCAGAGCCCAGGAACCAGTGTACTGTTCCTTCTGGGTAAACTCCAAAGAACTGCCACTCAACCTTAGACTCATTCTGGAACACTTTGTGCTCAGATGTCCTCTGCAATGTTGAGGGGAAAAGTATGAGTATTGAGTAGTTCTCAGGTAACAGTCACACAGCTGGAGTGCGTCTTTAACACTTTCATTGTCACATTTATGTAATATTTGGTCTGACTTGCCTACATGTGTCATTGTTGCAATTGCTCCCATCCTACAACAGCATCATCATTGGTTTCATAGGAGCATTATTCCTATACAGTATACAGACCTTGCAGTGTCACAGTGGTAAAGGCAGCTGTGATCGTTAGGTTGGAGCGCAGTTTGCAGACATAGTTACTCTGATTGGACGGCATCACCCGAGTCAGAGTGAGTGTGAGGCTGTTGTTTGTGTTGTCACACAGGACCCCAGGAGAGGGGAATACACCAGTGTCATTGACCACACACAGCTCTTTAATAAATCTGAAAACCATTCAGTATCTTTTATGATTGTGGCCTGTGGAATGTTGTCCTACTCCTCTTCAATTGTGTTAGTTGTCTGTAGCTTATGCCTGCCCATACCAACAACAACAACTCCTTATTTCCTCCCTCCTTTTGTCCAAGAATAACATCTGGAGTGATACTACAATACACCACATACCCAACCCTCAAACATGTATTTTATTTCCCCCATAACCATTTTCCTCAAATTCCACTAGAATCCTCATATGGAATTATAGGATACTGAGTTTGGACCAGACAAAAACAATGTTAGTTGAAGTCTTGATGGTCAAAGTTGCTTAATTCTCACGTATTCATCATATCTTCTTGTCTCTTGGCTTTGCTGTCACTATGACGATGCAATACACCCCCTCTTAGAGAAATAGACTCTATAGCATCTGTGCACCCACTTGTATTGAAAATAGATTGAAATGTAGTTCCCACGACACATCTTGACCAACTAAGGGTATTTTAATTGTCCTTGAGTCACTGAAAGACATGCTGTTGTCAGAGGGAAGCGCGATTGAGCTAAAATCCATTCCTACAGTTGAATTACATACTGTATCCCCCTTAGATTGAGAGTTTTACCACTTCTGAAGTCTCAAGTTTACCTTCACATTGAATTCTTTCACAGTTATGTTTGACCTTTCACACTTACTTTTGTTTCATGAATCTCGTAAAGAAATCTGAAAGAAAACCCAACAACTTTTATTGCCATCTTTATTTGATTTTTAAATTAGCCTAGTGTGACTCCAGTATTTATCTTGGTCATTTTATGGAAACACTTTGCTGTTTAATCACACAGATATAATCAAAGGTCTCCTGGGTTTTGCCAGAGAATGCATCCAACTCCAACAGTCCTTGTCAGGCTCTGGCCATAGAGAAGCAATAGGCTTCTCTATGTAGCCTTGGTCAGAGTCTGACAGTGTCGTTCTTTTCTGTTTCTTTGTGGGTTTTGGGTGGATCTCTAATTAGAGGCAGCTGCTACCCGTTGTCTCTAATTAGGGATCCAATATATGTTGAGTCTGTCCCTCACGCGGGTGTGGGTTGTTATCGGTATATGTCGATGTATATGTCGCAGTCACGGGGAGAGTAAGTGTGCTTTTCGTTACGTCAGTCGTGTTTGTTTAGTGTACGTAACGTTGTTTCGTTAGAGTTTTGTTCAGTGTTGTTAGTTCGTTCATTTTGTATTATTTTTACATAGTATAATAAATATTATGACGAACTACTATCCCTGCGCTGCGTCTTGGTCTCTCCAAACACCCGATCGTGACAGAACAACCCACCACCTGGAGACCAAGCAGCGCAGCTGGCGAGAGACGGAGGAGGAAGTAGCGCCAGTGCCGTTTCCCCCGTGGCCTAGGGTGGAGCCAGAGGACCGTGAAAGGTTCATGGCGCAATGGAGAGTGATGGAGAGAGAAACGACGGAACTGGCGTTAAAGGGGCCCAAGGGGAGCATCCCCAGTCCGGGTCCGGCCGTCTACTCTACTCCCGTACCAGAGCAGTCCGCTCCACCGGTGCGCCTTCTCAGTCCGTTACGTCCAGCGCTGTCACGGACCCAAAGAAAGTCCGTCGTGGCATCGAGCACCACTCCAGCGGGGCACAGCCAGAGCCCGAAGAGAAGGAAGACTGGGAATCGCCCACCACTTCGTCTGCCCACAGAGCAGGATCGGGAGAAGCCCGAGGGGTTCAATAAGTACCCGGAGGAGGAGCAGACGAGGTGGTGGAGAGCCTGGGTGGCGCTTCCACCGGAGGCTCAGAAAGACCCACTCCTCCGGGAGATAGAGGAGGAGAGGGATTTTGAGCGCCGACGGGTACTAGTGCTGAGGCTAATGGACAGACGAACACCTCCAGCGAAGGTCAGCGTCCCGCCACCTCCAGCGAAGGTCAGCGTCCCCGCACCTCCAGCGAAGGTCAGCGTCCCCGCACCTCCAGCGAAGGTCAGCGTCCCCGCACCTCCAGCGAAGGTCAGCGTCCCCGCACCTCCAGCGAAGGTCAGCGTCCCCGCACCTCCAGCGAAGGTCAGCGTCCCCGCACCTCCAGCGAAGGTCAGCGTCCCCGCACCTCCAGCGAAGGTCAGCGTCCCCGCACCTCCAGCGAAGGTCAGCGTCCCCGCACCTCCAGCGAAGGTCAGCGTCCCCGCACCTCCAGCGAAGGTCAGCGTCCCCGCACCTCCAGCGAAGGTCAGCGTCCCCGCACCTCCAGCGAAGGTCAGCGGCCCCGCACCTCCAGCGAAGGTCAGCAGCCCCGCACCTCCTGCGAAGGTCAGCAGCCCCGCACCTCCTGCGAAGGTCAGCAGCCCCGCACCTCCTGCGAAGGTCAGCGCCCCCGCACCTCCTGCGAAGGTCAGCGGCCCCGCACCTCCTGCGAAGGTCAGCGGCCCCGCACCTCCAGCGAAGGTCAGCGGCCCCGCACCTCCAGCGAAGGTCAGCGCCCCGATGGACTAGTTTTCCCTCCCATTTACCCCCCCGTGTTTTGTGTGTGTTGTTTTTTTTGTTTAGGCGTCCGGGAGTCCGCGCCTTGGGGGGTGGGGGGGGTACTGTCAGGCTCTGGCCATAGAGAAGCAATAGGCTTCTCTATGTAGCCTTGGTCAGAGTCTGACAGTGTCGTTCTTTTCTGTTTCTTTGTGGGTTTTGGGTGGATCTCTTATTAGAGGCAGCTGCTACCCGTCTCTAATTAGGGATCCAATATATGTTGAGTCTGTCCCTCACGCGGGTGTGGGTTGTTATCGGTATATGTCGATGTATATGTCGCAGTCACGGGGAGAGTAAGTGTGCTTTTCGTTACGTCCGCTCAGTCGTGTTTGTTTAGTGTACGTAACGTTGTTTCGTTAGAGTTTTGTTCAGTGTTAGTTCGTTCATTTTGTATTATTTTTACATAGTATAATAAATATTATGACGAACTACTATCCCTGCGCTGCGTCTTGGTCTCTCCAAACACCCGATCGTGACAGTCCTATAGGCTTTCAGTGGTAATTACAGACTATATCAAATCATCGCAGCATTACAACTGCCCTGATGCTGAATGAAAGGCAGAAAGTCAACTTCCACTTTGTGGCTGAATTCAAATCTTTAACTCCATTGATAGCAGCACTAATAAAAATAGTACCCTTCAAAAGAGATGGGCCAAAATCATCATGATGGCCCTTTAGTGATTTAAGAATTAGATGGCCTTCCTCATAAATGTTGTTGACTGTGGTGGTGACTATCAATGAGAATCCCTATGAGAAAGAGAATCATCAATGTGCTCAGATTTCATAGTGATTAAGCCTCTCTTTATCACAGGTCAAGGTTGTGAAACACTGACCTCTTTCCTACCTGTGTGAGGGAACTAGTTATTAAACATAATAAGGAGGGCTTGTAGAGCCTTGGCAGTGCCCTGAGGGAGATTCACATGGCCAGTGATGATAACCCACCCCTTAATTACGCTCTCCCTGACTCATTCATCTGGGTTGGGTGGGGAGTTACACTTGACATCTTGATCATGTGACATCAAAGTGGTATGGAGAAATGTATACATTACATTAAAAACTCAGTTATATGTAATTGCAACAGACAGTTTTAGCGTAAGTCTACCGATAACCAGTGCTGTGTCATAACTTGCCCAAGAATGTACTATTGTCAAATACATTATAGTACTGAGGATTGCTTAAGACCACAGCTATCTGGGCATATTTCCAATATTTCCATACTTGATACATCTGAATGAACATAACGGGCAATGGGTTGCAGCATGTCTTGGCTTTTGGAATTTTTACATAATCTGTTTTAAACAGCTTGGTCCTGGCACAGGCTCTGTCACAGCATTCACAAGGTGAAGCAAAATGACATCTCTAGACACTGGTGTGAATCAATGCAACACAGCCACACAAGAGGAACCAGAACCAGGTGAGGACAAGCAAATGAGGACAAGTGTGCATTGATTGAATATTAAGGAAGCTTACATTTGGAGAAGTGTTTTTGGTGAGGAGGGGAGAGGTTCAGATAGAGGTGTCACATTTCCATCCAGTCCTACACTGTCTCTTGAGAGACAAGTTGGTGTAAATAAAGAAGCCAGCTTGTGTTAAAATAGTGCTGTCAGATCTCAGACATCGCTCTGTTTTTCAATATAAGTATGTAACAGAGTACAGCATGGTGCTTCTTATTCAGTGTAGTCGATACAGACGTCAGCACTGCATTCAGCAGGTATTCTTCTGGAGTATAAACCAGGCTGTTCCTCACAGGTTGAATACAAAGGAAAGAGGGGTAGGAAAGAGACTCCAAACCTTCAGAGTCGTTTCCCTTTGATGTGTCACTGCGCTGAGCAGTGTACAGATGTAGGATCTTAATTTGATCACTTTTTTGTTGAATTTGTAAACTTGTAGTGTGTTAGAGTTTTAAAAGTGCTTCTAAATCTCGCATTTCCACTTTAAAATTTCAGACTTGATTTTCCCTAATGAAAAACCCCTACAAAGCTTTCCACATAACTGTTGCTGCAGGATTATTTTCCTGCTGTAGCAAACTGGCTCAAATTAAGATCCTACATCTGTACCTGAGTAGTGAACAAATCCCCATCCACCAGCCATTGTCCAAAGCATGACAGATGAAACAGAAGCCTGGCTGATTGATCTGCATTTCCTTTATACAGCAATTCCTATATAGCACAGTACAATATATTCTAGGAAGGCAGATGTATGATACTTACAGGAATAACATAATCATTATGTTTTGGTCAGAAATGTATTGTAATGCCAATAACCATTGAGTAATTTGATCAACAACATAAGAATACTCATACCGTATCGCTAGCTAAGATTTTTGGTGCAGCAAGTCACAGCACCATCCTACTATTATGGAATGCAGAAGCAACCTTTCCTCCTTGGTTTGAATTATGATTCATAACTATAGCATTGAGATCAAAGTTGAAAATGAGGGTTGGCATTTTGAGTACACAGTTCAGTGAGTTTCTTCTCTCCTTGCCTGCAGGTGTTATCGCTGATGGGCAAAAAGTGTTCCCGGGTCTCTTTAACCTGGTCTAAGGGGAGGAAGAGCATTCTATCTCTGGAAACGGCTTTGTTCATCTTCTCCTTTTCGCCTGGAGCAACAATAAAGCAGCAGTACAGGTGCAGAAAGATGCCCTTTTCTTATCAGACCTGTCAGGACAGAGCCTGGGGAAGCTTGACAAAGGAAACCCTCAGGCCAGACTTATCTCTCTCTCTCTCTCTCTCTCTCACACTCTCTCTCTCTCTCTCGGCCCTGATCTGAGCTATCCCAAGTGCCCCTCCTTTTCCAGGTAAATGTTTATTGGCATTGAACTAAGTGAGGTGTTTTCCACTCTGTGCACAGCCAGGGCAACAGTAGCATGGAGAAGAAACCCTGACTTCCCTGAACCTAGGGGTTGGTCTTGATTTACTACAAGTAAAGGCATGATTTTTGTCTCTCTGTCTGTTCTTCCCTCTTTTAGAAGGCATCTGGATGACTCTTACTGCACTCTTAAGTGTCAAGAGTTGGATGAGTGCACACATGAAAAAGATAATGATGCTTTCTGTATTACCTTCTTGGATCTCCAACATAGTGCTATGGCTTCTCCACTGCTATGCTCTCTCCCAGTGGAGTATATGAGAGGTGTGAGTTACAGATGTCTGTCAGTTTGACATTCTGAGCTTCTTGTTTTAATGGAACTGATTCTCCATTGACTCCATACAGGTCTTTGGGGGAACATAAAGGTGATATCAGTAGGTTTCCTATAGCCATATAGGACCATGAAACCCTCAGTGAAATAGGAGCGATATAATCACACTTCGAAGTAAAAAGGTATCTTTTCAATTTCTACACTAACCACATTTCCATCCACAGTTATACTGTATAAAATAAAATCTGTGATGGAAACAGGACGTTTCTGTACAATTTTATAAATGTCGACAGATAATTTGTTCGTTCGACATAGTGGGATCTTTTTATGTCTATAAAATTAATTATGCAAGAAATGGCAGTGGAAACGCCTTTATGTGTAAATATTGATATCATAACCATTATTTTGTCATGGTGTGTGGTCCTCCAACTGCGACTCGGGAAACCATGCAGTAGAAATTAGGCTCAACATTAAATAAGTTACACTACATGAGCAAAAGTATGTAGACACCTGCTCGTCGAACATCTCATTCCAAAATCATGGGCATTAATATGGAGTTGGTCCCCTTTTGCTGCTATAACAACCTCCACTCTTCTGGGAAGGCTTTCCTCTAGATGTTGGAACATTGCTGCGGGGACTTGCTTACATTTAGCCACAAGCATTAGTGAGGTTGGATTTTATACACTTGCCAGCAACATGTGTGGCTGAAATAGCCGAATCCACTAATTTGAAGGGGTGTCCAGATAGTTTTGTATGCAACTGTACTTGCTCACTAGCCTAACTTCCTTTCATGGGCAACGATACGCCAGGCCAGCTAGTTAACAATAGTTAACAACCATAAATCCAAATCCCTATCTCCATCCATGGCTAATTTAGGAATGGGACGATTTTAGCTAGCTAGCCACCGGATGAAAACAACACAACAAGATGCAACAAATTAAGTTTGGCCTGTGATGGTTTGAAACCAAATCCAAAGTGGCTTCTCTTGACACTTTTTTTTCCCGATGTGCCAGCACCATTCACAGCTGAGCTCACTCAGTTTAGCTCAATGCTGATTGGTTATTATTTTGCTTGTTTATTGTTAAGGGATGCCAAATGCTTGCCGGCTTCCCTTGCATTCAGTTCTACGGACAGCAACAATGTCATACCCTTTCGGACCAGACAGCTTCAAATACATACCCTACACTTACTGAGACCTTCCCTTGTAGCCTGCAGTCATCTCGGTTTTCATTTCAAGCATATTTTTATACTTCGCTTATTTGTAACAATTGCAAAGACATTGGCAACTTTGTACTTTAGTCAACTTCATTGTGAAGTTATCAACGGTCACAGAGCTTCAGATAAACATCTTGATTGCTGGCCATCATGGACAACGTCACCCACCCTCTGCACGCTATGGTTATGACGCAGAGGAGCTCTTTCAGTCACAGACTGATCCCACCACGGTGTGCCAGAGAGCGCCACAGGAGGTCCTTCCTGCCGGCGGCTATGAGACTATATAATGCCTCACCGGGGTGCCGTGCCGTCGGCAACATAGATCTGGAACTGTTGGGGTGCTAGGACCTAGTTTAACAATTATGCATCCATCCGTGAGTAACTCTGTTCCGTCAGCACTCATCCACTCAGGACCTACTTATTCATACAGGTCTGTATATACATACCCATGTACAGTTGTTATATTATATCACATGCAATATTGTAAGTAATTATTGGACCTAGGCATTCACTCAGGAATGCATATTAGTATCCTGCCAGTTGCACCTTTTCTCATTGCTTTTAGTATATCAAATGTGCAATAAGTGCAGTTGTCTGTAATTAAACCCTGCGCACTAAGGACTGTATTTTAAGGGAATTACTATTATTAGCCCAATAATATCATACACACATTTAGCTATTATAGTATCTCTTCCTGTCATTTACCTGTACAGTTTGTGTAAACATGCAAGTATTCACTTATCTGTAAATATAACTGTATACCTAACTGTACAGCTAATTTAACCATGCAAAATTTTCACTTACCTGTTCATTTACCCATTCTGTCTATTAAGTAAACTATTATTACCCTCGCTCATATCATACGCATTAGCTACTGAAGTATTTCTCTGCCATCGACCTGTATAGTATAGTTAACCATCCAACATCCACCAATGTATAGTGTACATATTCAGCCAACCACTCATACTACGCAATGTCCTTTTATAGCTTTTTTTTGCACTCCAGATATCCTGTATTTCTATACTTTTTCATACTGCCGCTCTATGTATCATGTACCGTGTATCTGTCTTTTGTGTACTTTCGTTGTGGCATTTTGCACCTGCCCTGTGTTTTTGTTGTAGCTGCTTGATAATGAAATTTCCCCCCCGGGGGATCAATAAAGTACCTATCTATCTATCTATCTATCTATCTATTATATGTTTAGCGGAGATCTTCTGTGCATAAAGTGACACAGTAGGGGAAAAAACGCATCTAACGACAGACTTATCTGTTCTATGAGTGGTCTGAGGCAGTCGGTAAATAAATAGCATTTTCAATTGCAACTTTAGTAACGATGGTTTTGGGACGATACTCCTAAAGCTGTGCTTTCAGATGGTTGAAAGCATAGTGATAGTGAAAACATTGGAATTTTTTTTAGTGGGTGAAAATAGGTTGTGATTTCATTTATCAACGTCTCAACCAAATATTACCCAAATAGTTATCCACTTTGAAATGACGTAATGTGCGTAGTGGGATGTTACACTGAAACATATTGTCTCCATGCAATATTGCTAGTAATTCTTGGACCTAATTTACGTAAGCATTCACTCAGGAATGCATATTAGTATCCTGTCAGTTGCACCTTTTCTTATTGCTTTTAGTATATTGTCAGGCTCTGGCCATAGAGAAGCCTATTGCTTCTCTATATAGCCATGGTCAGAGTCTGACAGATCTATAATTTATTTTCTATTTGGGGGTTTTGTGTTGGATCCCTAATTAGAGGCAGCTGCTGTGCATTGTCTCTAATTTTCATCAAGTCACTGTGAAAGTAAGTGTGTCACGTTTTGTCATATCGTGTTTTTGTTTGATAGTTTGTCATTTTTGAATTTGTGATAATAAATGTCGAACTATGATTGTGCCGCGCCTTGGTCTCTCTTTCCACCAACTCGTGACTGAATGACCCACCACTTCGAGACCAAGCGGCGCAATGCGGAGGAGATAGAAGCCCGAAGACAACCCCAAGAACATTTTGGGGGGGGGGCTATGGGGGTGGTCTGGTGGCGAGGTCGAGGCGCCAGTACCACTCTCCATGAGCGAGGCGCCGAGGCCGGAGTATAAGGGGGGAGCGAAGTGCCGTGAGGAGGTGAGCGTGGGTGAATGCAATGGGGGAGAATGGAGGGAGTTAAGGGAGTGGTTCAGGCGAGGTTGGGAGGAGTGTGTGAGTCAGAGGAAGGAGCTGGAGTTAGTGGGGCCCAAAGTGAGCATCCCCAATCCGGGTCCGGTCGTCGGCTCTACTCCCATGCCAGAGCAGTCCGCTCCACCGGTGCCCAGTGTGGGTCCGGTCGTAAGCTCCACTCCCATGTCAGAGCAGTCCGCTCCACCGGTGCCTAGTCCGGGTCCGGACGTAAGCTCCACTCCCATGTCAGAGCAGTCCGCTCCACCGGTGCCCAGTCCGGGTCCGGCCGTCTGCTCCGCTCCAGTGCCAGAGCAGCCCGCTCCACCGGTGCCCAGTGTGGGTCCGGTCGTCCGCTCCAGTCCCGTACCGGATCCACGCACCCGACTTCCGGTGCGCCTCCCCAGTCCGGGTCCGGCCGTCTGCTCCGCTCCTGAGCCAGAGCAGTCCGCTCTACCGGTGCCCTGTCCGGGTCCGGCCGTCTGCTCCGCTGCAGTGCCAGAGCAGTCCGCTCCACCGGTGCCTAGTCCGGGTCCGGCCGTCTGCTCCGCTCCAGTGCCTGAGCAGTTCGCTCCACCGGTGCCCAGTCCGGGTCCAGCCATGGCCGGAGCCGTTCATCACACCGGTGCCCGGTCCGGCTCCGGTAATAAGGAGAGAGCATGGCAGGAAGCAGTCTACTTCGCCGGAACCGCCACCGAAGAACTAATCTTCCCTCCCAAACCCTCCCCCAAATATTTGTGTTTTGGTTGGCGTTCGGGAGTCCGCGCCTTTGGGGGGGGCTACTGTCAGGCTCTGGCCATAGAGAAGCCTATTGCTTCTCTATATAGCCATGGTCAGAGTCTGACAGATCTATAATTTATTTTCTATGTGGGGGTTTTGTGTTGGATCCCTAATTAGAGGCAGCTGCTGTGCATTGTCTCTAATTAGGGATCCTACATATGTTCGTAGATCCCACATCCTAGGTGTGGGTCATTTTCATCAAGTCACTGTGAAAATAAGTGTGTCACGTTTTGTCATATCGTGTTTTTGTTTGATAGTTTGTCATTTTTGAATTTGTGATAATAAATGTCGAACTATGATTGCGCCGCGCCTTGGTCTCTCTTTCCACCAACTCGTGACATATATCGAATGTGCAATACGTGCAGTTGTCTGTAATTAAACCCTGCACACTAAGGACTGTATTTTAAGGGAATTACTATTATTACCCCAAATTATATCATACACACATTTAGCTATTTAAGTATCTCTTCCTGTCATTTACCTGTACAGTTTGTGTAACCATGCAAGTATTCACTTATCTGTAAATATAACTGTATATTTACCTGTACAGCTAATTTAACCATGCAAAATATTCACTTACCTGTTCATTTAGCCAGTCTGTCTATTAAGTAAACTATTATTACCCTCGCTCATATCATATGCATTTTTAGCTACTGAAGTATTTCTCTGCCATCGACCTGTATAGTATAGTTAACCATCCCACATCCACCAATGTATAGTGTACATATTCAGCCAACCACCCATACTATGCAATGTCTTTTTTATAGCTTTTTTTGCACTCCAGATATCTTGTATTTCTATACTTTTTCATACTGCCGCTCTATGTATCATGTACCATGTATCTGTCTTTTGTGTACTTTCGTTGTGGCATTTTGCACCTGCCCTGTGTTTTGTTGTTGTAGCTGCTTGACAATGAATTTTCCCCCTCGGAGATCAATAAAGTACCTATCTATCTATCTATCTATATTGAGCCACTGCAGACAGACTGCTGTCTGTCCAGTTGCGTGTGTCCATATCGATCACTGTGTACATGATGAATTAGGCCATAGAGGTGATGGAGGCGATCGAGCCCCTGAGAATAAAGGCCTCTGACTGTCATCTTGAGTCATCAGGCCACTGGTAGCACATCATTAAAAAACAACAACATTACTTAAAAAAAAATGTAACCTTTATTTAACTAGGCAAGTCAGTTAAGAACAAATTCATATTTACAATGACGACCTACCCCGGCCAAACCCGGACGACGCTGGGTCAATTGTGCGCCGCCCTGGTCCAATACATTAGCCTGTATTAGTGAGTGCCCCTAATAAGCAATCAACCCCCAAAATAATCACGGAGGGTCAACGTGGGCAAACATGAGCAAAAGTTGACTTTTCACTTCATCTAACAATTTCCACTTATTTTCCCACTTTAACGGAAGTACGTCACAACCATTAGATGTGATGCTCTTTCTATATGGCCTAGTTGTTATTGATTCAATTATATATTTGGCGGTTACTATTTGTTGACAGGAGATGTAATTCTCATCATATTGCCCTCACCAGTTAGGTTAGTCATCATTATGATGCCATTGGGACATCAGAGGTATTTTTCTTCAAATCATTCTGTCAGTTGAATTAGCTTCAGCCTGTCCCAGGGTGTTTATACCATATGCAAATGTCTGACTGCCACTTCTGCTGTCATTGCACATAGAACATAGTTCCTTGTCACGCTGTGTTACTCTCAACTCTCCCATTGAGGACATTTATTTGTCTGAGATATCAAGTCAGGTGGTGTAATTTTACTTTAAAAGCATAGAATCACCAGGAAATGGAAAAACCCTGAGGATGACACTTGAGAACCAGAGAGATGATTTGCCGGCCCATTTCATAAGTGTTTTAACAGTTTTGTCATTTCAGTCAATTGGTTTTAGTGAAGGTCAAAAAAGAAAGTTAACTTGAATAGCTTTTGAAACAAGTGGAACTATGTGTTTGGAAAATGAATATTGAATGATGTCTCATACCATACCGGACTTTTATCCGAGAATGATTCACAGTGGAGGGGTGAAATGAACTACAGTCGTGGCCAAAAGTTTTGAGAATGACACAAGTATTGGTCTCCACAAAGTTTGCTGCTTCAGTGTTCTTAGATCTTTATGTCAGTAGTTACTATGGTACACTGAAGTATAATTACAAGTATTCCATAAGTGTCAAAGACTTTCATTGACAATGACATTCAGTTTATGCAAAGAGTCAATATTGGCAGTGTTGACCCTTCTTTTTCAAGACCTCTGCAATCCACCCTGGCATGCTGTCAATTAACTTCTGGGCCACATCCTGACTGATGGCAGGCCAATCTTGCATAATCAATGCTTGGAGTTTGTCAGAAGTTGTGGGTTTTTGTTTGTCCCCCCGCCTCTTGAGGATCGACCACAAGTTCTCAATGGGATTAAGGTCTGGGGAGTTTCCTGGCCATGGACCCATAATGTCAATGTTTTGTTCCCCAAGCCACTTAGATATCACTTTTGCCTTATGGCAAGGTTCTCCATCATGCTGGAAAAGGCATTGGTCGTCACCAAACTGTTCTTGGATGGTTGGGAGAAGTTGCTCTCGGAGGATGTGTTGGTACCATTCTTTATTCATGGCTGTGTTCTTAGGCAAAATTGTGAGTGAGCCCACTCCCTTGGCTGAGAAGCAACCCCACACATGAATGGTCTCAGGATGCTTTACTGTTGGCATGACACAGGCCTGATGGTAGCGCTCACCTTGTCTTCTCTGGACAAGGTGTTTTCCGGATGGCCCAAACAATCGGAAAGGGGATTCATTAGAGAAAATGACTCTACCCCAGTCCTCAGCAGTCCAATCCCTGTACCTTTTGCAGAATATCAGTCTGTCCTTGATGTTTTTCCTGGAGAGAAGTGGCTTCTTTGCTGCCCTTCTTGACACCAGGCCATCCTCCAAAAGTCTTTGCCTCACCGTGCGTGCAGATGCACTCACACCTGCCTGCTGCCATTGCTGAGCAAGTTCTGCACTGGTGGTGCCCCGATCCCGCAGCTGAATCAACTTTAGGAGACGGTCCTGGTGCTTGCTGGACTTTCTTGGGCGCCCTGACGTCTTCTTCACAACAATTGATTTAGGTGCAATCTTACTAGCATCAATATCCTTGCTTGTGAAGCCCTTTTTGTGCAAAGCAATGATGACGGCACGTTTCCTTGCAGGTAACCATGGTTGACAAAGGAAGAACAATGATTTCAAGCACCACCGTCCTTTTAAAGCTTCCAGTCTATTATTCTGACTCAATCAGCATGACAGAGTGATCTCCAGCCTTGTCCTCGTCAACACTCTTACCTGTATTAACGAGACAATCACTGACATGATGGCAGCTGGTCCTTTTGTGGCAGGGCTGAAATGCAGTAGAAATGTTTTTTGGGGGATTAAGTTCATTTTCATGGCAAAGAGGGACTTTGCAATTAATTGCAACTCATCTGATCACTCTTCATGACATTCTGGAGTATATGCAAATTGCCATCATCAACACTGAGGCAGCAAACTTTGTGGCAAACATTCTCAAAGCTTTTGGCCACGACCGTACACTACAGTGAAACATCAAACCTTGGCAAAAAGACCCAGTCTTTCTCAATATAACATTCTACTGATAATAAGGCTGAGTCTGTTGAGGTATGATTCCCCCTTTAGTCACATATTTTGTTTCCTTATAGGATGGGATGCCCTGCAGCTCTCCAATCTCGCTCCCCTCTTCCCCAGATGTCTGGCAGAAGAGCAGTGGGGGAAAATGCTGGACAGAGTCCAGATAATCAGTATGTAGGCCACTCACCACTAGATCGTGTTTTCTTCCATTCTGATCAGAGCAACACAATCTCAGTGAAGGAGAGCAATTGATTTTTCATCTGTTTCTTAATGACAGCCGAAACTGAGGAGTTTCATGATACATACGCAATCGTTTCATCCCGTCTAGGGGTATCTTTTCCAGTTAACAAAGTCACAGCTCAATGTAAAGTAATCACTTTTAAGAGTTCTCTTGCCCTCCCAGAGGGGGTTCTCCTCTGAACTCGCATGAAAAGCAGACTGAGATAGAATTACAGAGTAGTGAGCAACAGCAGCAGATAGAAGAAACAGAGTTAGCTAGGGCTATATTGTTTATTTGTTTATTTTATTTAACCTTTATTTAACTAGGCAAGTCAGTTAAGAACAAATTCTTATTTACAATGACGGCCTACCAAAGTCACCATGCCTCCTGCGGGGACCATGGCTGGGATTATAAATAAATAAAAATATAGGACAAAACACATATCACAAGAAGAGAGACAACACAACACTATATACTATATTGTTTGTGCTGAGCACTGTGACTTGTTATGCTCACACACACACACACACACACACACACACACACACACACACACACACACACACACACACACACACACACACACACACACACACACACACACACACACACACACACACACACACACACACACACACACACACACACACTATTTTGTCCTGACATATCTTGCTACAAGTCTGCTCTGCAATGAGTTTCCTTCCTGTCCAAACAAATCATGTGGAGGTCATCAAAAAGAAAGGAGGACCAAGGCATTGTTTATATAATTAATTAAAAAGCCTTTATTTGTATTGCATGTTCAATGGAAACAAAGATTTAAAAACTCTGGTGTTTCGGCTGCATGACCTTCATCAGGGAGTACAAAGCTATGATAATGCAATGACCTCTTTTGAACAGCTTTTTTCCAATCAACCCTGATTTGAAGGAGTGGTTACAGAATACATTGGACAACACCTAGTAAGCAACACTATACACTTTAAAACGTTAAATACTGCAGATATGTTATCAAAATGCAAATCAGAACACCTAGAAAAGTAGTTCTAACCTTGAATATGACTGGCCAAGGTGGTAAGAATAGGAGAGACATCTATTTTATAGTACACTAGATAACAGCAAACATGGACCACCGCAGTCTAAACATAGCCGAGGGCAATAGAGCAATATGTCCATAAGATGACAGTAAAGGGACCTCTCACGACCTTACAGGAAAGGTGAGAATTCCATATTTTAATTTGAACCAGGGTAATTAGTGGCCTGTAGTTTGTAAATCCAAAGTCTTTCCCTTTGGTTTAGCTTTTTAAGATGGTCCCCTTTTTTAATTGATGCCGGAATATGATCAATGCCCATAGCTTGTAGGGAGGCAGGGTTGCCATGGTGTAACGACATGTAAGCACATCTTCACTGTCTACCCGTATGGCGCACTTGTGTTCCGCTAAGTGGTCTTGAAGGCGTCTCTTCGTCAGTCCAATGTAGAATACCTTGTACTGTGGACATTCCAATCTGTAGATGACATGAGTAGTTTTGCAGTTAATGAAATGCTTTACTTTTTTAGAAGCTGTGTCAAGAAAATACTTTTTCAGTGCAATATTTCTGCAATGGTTTCACTGGTTGCATTTTAAAGAGCCCCTGGGTTTGTGGTCTAGCCAAGCCTTTTGAGAGTCACCAGGAAGGTAGCTGTGGACTAATTTGTCATTTAGGGTAGGACATCTCTTAAAGCTTATGACTGGTGGCTCTGGGAAGACTTTGCATAGTAGCGTATCGCTTTGGATTATTCCCCAATTATTTTTTATATTTCTTTTAATGTTCTCTGCTTCAGTGCTATATTTTGTAACAAAGTACACTCTCTCTGGTGGATCACGAGGTGTTCCCCTTCGCAACAAGTTCTTTCTGTCAAGTCGTCTGGTCCTTATACCTGCATCTTTCAGGAAGTGAGCGCTGTAACACCGGTTCAAGAAGCGATTCTCCAATTCAGCAGATTGTACACTGTAGTCTGTTCCTGATCGCAAATTCTACGGATTCTTTGGAATTGGCCATATGGAATGTTCTTTTTTAGCCTTTTTATGGTGGAAGCTGTCTGCCCTCAGAATGGTATTCCCATCTGTAGGCTTTCTTAAGATTGATGTGTAAACAACCTTTGTCATTTTTACTGATGTCAAGGTCCAACAAATTAATATTATCCTTCTGTCTTCCAAAACCTACTATTGTGTACCTTAGCGCTTCCCTTCCTTATTTTGTTCTACAGAATAATGTGATTGGTTGAACTTGTCATCTTAAATGAATGTGAGCTGACTGTCGATGCCTTTGAAGCCAGAGTTTGGGTGTAATGCCATTCTCCACACCATGACCGTACCGGGCCTGCCAGAGAGCCCTGTCGTGTCAGTCTGAGTCAGGGCTCATAGGGCTGCATAAAAATGGTTGCCATAGCAGCAGGGATGTAGATTGCTCTCTGTCATAGTAGGGATGGCCATGGGTGACCTCAAGAATGGCCTCCTCCTCTCTGTCTTTCTGTCTCTTCTCTGTGATTTATTGCCTTAACCCAATTACATACTCCTCTCTGATTAGTCCTGCAGGTGCAGGAGCACAAGTGGTCAGGCTGGTCACAGCCATTCTGGTTGTCATGGGTGTCTGAATGAAATCTAGGGATTGTGACAATCAGTTACATCTGTCTCTCCTCCACTTTGCACTTCTCACATCATTAGTCATCGTATTTTGTATGCTTCATTTCCACTATGTTACAAAAAGCCAGAGGGAGGATAAATACATTGTGGAAAGGTGAGATCGTTCAACTTTGTGAGAAACTTCTGCCCATAGTCACCTAGCTATATATTCGAGTAGTAGAGTAGATTCATATTCATAGAATGGGCCAAAGCAGGCTAGTCTAACAAGTGCAAACTCTTCACTGATGAAAACGCGTCAGGTCCTAGTCCTACCAGTCACACTGCAGCAGTCGATAAGAGACTTGGTTTGAGTGTCCTCCATTCAGACCATTGAGTGCCGCTGTTGATCTGTCTGCTCAGCTGCTGACGGCAAAGGGAACTGGCCATGGTGCTGAAAGTGATAAAGCAGCCCACAGCGTCAACGGGTGTGAAAAAAGCTGGTATGTAAGGTTCAAGTAAATTATACTGTCCAAAGACTAAACATGTATTTTTTATTGAATAGCTCGTGTGCCTTTAAGTAAAAAACTGTAGGAACTAGGCTATCTATGATGTTTGCTTTCTATTCTAGAGACTAATTCACTGCTATTTTGATTTAGGCTTCTGTGCAGGGCTGACTGGGCCATTTTTATGAAAACAGGAATCATTTTTCCTGAAATACTGAAACTTTTGATTGTATTTATCACTTGTTAGGTGGCGCTGAACTGAAGACAATTGTAGGCTACTTGCACAATCTGGAAATACACCGCCAGAAAGCGAATGGAGCCTAGTGTGCTCACTGGCGAGCAATGAATAAAGCAGTCGTCTCCATAAGAAGTGACAAATTGGCCGTTTGCTATGGACTTTTACTCTCGATAACTCTACCACCCTTTTCCCAACTTGTGTTTTTCCAACAGAACGGCTAGAACTCCGGAGTCAGTGTTGACGGACTAATTTCAACTCAGCGGAGGCAAACTATTGTTGTATGCAGCTAGGCAGGCGGAGTGTATTCCCGCCGAACTTTACTACACCAAGCACGTGCAGTATTGGTTATCCGATTCCGAACTGATGTATCGATATTTTCAAAGCTCTATTCATTCATAATTACTATGTTCACGTTTGCGCTTAGGACACTTTGTGAAATATACACAATGTTGGGGGCTCTTTGCGTTTTGTCTTTCTCCGGAAAATGAGTGCTGGGAACACAGACTATTCAACTATGGTGAGAAGATGTATTCTGACGTTCAAACCATTCAGGTAAGCATTTACATGTAGGCTACTATTGGCCTGGTCTCTATGTACAGTCAGTGTTCTCTTTGTGTTGAGTAGTTAACCTTATGAACATAGGAATGTCATGAGTAAGGCTAAAACAAAGCTCACAATTGTCAAGTTGGCTTGACAGGACTACACACCCTTGATCGAATAGAGGTGTGAAAATTGAACTGTCATGTCAGAAACATGTTATGATAACCTCATAAAAGCAAGGAGTAAGCTAATGGCATAACGGATCAGTGTGCGTTGCAGAATATGAACTACATATTACTACAGTAGTTTGCCTGTATTAGCCCTGTACATAGAATTACATACGTGTACCTATACAGTAGGCCTATGCACTTGACACTTGAGTCACTAGGGATCACTGCATTGTTTCAGAGCTCTTGGGCATACTCTGATCACTATTGTAAACCTGAACACTGCCAGCAATCTAAAAGCAATTAGGCGTCTGCCTAGTGTCTACTGTGAATTAATTCATTGGTGTGTAGAATGTGTTCAGTGGCATGCAAACACACAAAGGAACAGATTGGCACACAGTAGGTGATATAAACTATTTATGTGTATATCTGCTCACACTCAGCTCTTCACCATTAGCCCAGATATCGGACAGTGATGTGGTGTGTCAGCACTCTTAGGCAGTGACTCTCTTTGTTTCTTAGAGTATAATTCTTCCTCTAAATTAAATAAAGCTCAGCTCTCTTTTTAAGGGCTACCCTTACAGCATAGGATGAGAGAAAAGAAAGCAATATCATAGCCCCTGTTAAACGAGCAGCAAGGGATGTGAGCCGTGGTGTGCATTATGTAAATATAGCTCTCCATCCAGCAGCTCTCCTCTGGAGGAATGGATGAGAATGGTGTCAAATATTTCAACATTTGCATGAGTGTTTTCTCAGTGGAACACTTTTCTCATGCAAGGACGTCATCTACATTTTGAAAGGCATCTGTTATGAGCATTAACTTCCAGCCACCATTCTGAAAATGTGAAAATGTCTACAACGATTGTGGTCTCAGTCACAGATATGCAACTGTCTATTAATCCTTAATATTATCGTTTTTTAAGTTGACTTTTATTGCATTGTGTATCACACAAGACCCATTTACTGCATGTTATGTACCATTTACCTTGGTCCACAACCAGATCCCCAGCATTGCCATAGGTAGATAAGAATTAAGAATGATGATTGATACATCATCCATCTCTAGTCTCGAGAAGTGGATACTCTGCACTCTGTTAAATGCAAAGAAATGCAATGATAGGATCAAAACACTAAGTGGAACCTAAGTGGACTAAAAAACAAAGTAAAGGCTTTTTTTTCATGATGCCCACAGCTCCTGTTTGCAGAGCTATGAAATGTGCACCTGACTACCCCCATGAAAATAATTGCAAAGCGCCAAACCAATGGCCATCAAGTTCACTTGTCATCTCATCTCTTTAAGTTTCTTTGTTATTTTGCATCATCTTCTTGAACCCCATTCCTTTTGTACTGTACAGCTCTTTTGCTTTCATTCTGACAGTTGACTTTCCCCTTTCCCCCCTTCTCCTACCCTGCCTTAACTCCCTCGTTTCTCTCTTATTGTTCACCCTGAGTTCTAACCCCGAGTCTGGCTCTCTGTCTCCTGGCTGCCCTGGTCCCTGTCCCTGCAGGATCTTTGTGGCGGGGATCGGCTTCTTCAGCCTGTGCTTCCTAATGACCTCCCTGGGGGGGCAGTTCTCGGCCAAGCGACCCGGAGACACTCCCTTCACTATGCGAGCCGAAGGTAAGCTCCAGAATACAGACAGTACAGCGTCTCTCTCTCGGTGCTGCCTGGCAGCCTCCAACTACATTCTCTGCACACAATAAACATGGATGAACACGCTCAGTGCAGCAGAAGCCCTTGATTGCAGGCAGCCGGCTGACAGACCCCCTCAGTCTGCTGCTCACCAGATGGGGGTTAGGGGGGTGATGTGGGTCTTGTTCTCCTCCCCTCACCTCCCTGTAGGCTTGCTAAGATGTCACCCCCTCCAGGTCTTTTGTATTCTCCCTGGTCAATGTCCCGTGCTCTGGGAAAGCAGACTCTTACATTTCGGAGCACGTTATCTGTGTTTGTACTATGTGCCCCTGCATATACTGTATATCACAGTGCACAGGCCAGTCAATGTTAGCTTGGGTGCTGTTGCCTCTCTCCTTTATCACAGCCTGGCGCTCTGTTGACACTGTCTCGTCCTCATAGGGCAATGTGGGCATTATCAGGTGACATAACCACCCAACAGAACAATAGAAAGTCAAGAGAACTCAGAATTACTATTGTGCTTTGTTGTTCTATAGATTATTTGCTTTATGGTTTGTTCAACAGTGATGCATGCGTGTAGACTAAAATACTGCTGCAGTGAGAATACACAATACAGTAGGAGTCTCTAGTGACAGTTTGTTTGTCTGTGTGAAAGCCTGATCTAAAGCAGAATCCCTCTCTGTCCTCCAAACTGTGGATAAAATCCATAAGTGATGGATAATCTTCATGTAATGTAATCTGCCGTGCTGCACGCCAGCCCCAGCAGAGAGATATAGGGAGAGGGACGTGGGCAGGCAGGCAGGCAGAGGAAGGATGGAACACTGCCTGATAAATTAACCACTCACAGGCTGCAGTCTAGGGAAGGCATTTGGCCCTCAGCTCATTAAACACTGCCTGCTACCCAACCAGAGAAAGCCTTGTTAAATAAACTCTGATCTTCTGTGTGTGTGTGTGTGTGTGTGTGTGTGTGTGTGTGTGTGTGTGTGTGTGTGTGTGTGTGTGTGTGTGTGTGTGTGTGTGTGTGTGTGTGTGTGTGTGTGTGTGTGTGTGTGTGTGTGTGTGTGTGTGTGTGTGTGTCTTTGGGCAGGGATGGAGGTCAGTGTTCATTGGCGCATCACCAGGATAGTAGACACCAAGTGAGGAATTCTGGTCCCAGGAGTGATACAGAAAGCCTGTTGTCTGTGTAATCTGCTTTAGTGTTGAGGATCTTATAGTGAGCCTGCGCACGCACACACAGAATTTGTATTTTGCAAGAGGGAGGAAAAAGGCTAGGGGCCAAGTAAATTACCTTGTTACACATAAGACCAACTGAGCATAGAAAAATGTCCCAGATTGACTGTGATGTTAATAAGCCTTTTAGTGGGAACAGAGTTGACATAGTATGAGTTTAGATGTATAAGGATAACAGTTAGGAAAACCAACAGACTGGTCTCTAACGAAGGGAAGAGAAAGTTGCTTGATCAAAGGCGTTCCCCACGGAACAGTTCACTCTCCCTCAGCAGTTAGTTTTTGTAATGGAACTAACTTACAATGCAACCACAGGATAAAGCCTCAACAAAACAGTGTTAGGACAGTACACCGTTTTCCGTTCATTATAGACAATACAGTCATTAGAGACAACCTAAACCTATCATAACCTGTTGTCCATAATGTTATTTCAGAGAAGTCCAAATTACATTTGAGCAGATACAGTATACTGTACAATAAAGGATTCTGCTGTAGACTAGTGGGAGGACTACAATGCATTGAGTCATTTGTAGATTCTGCCCAGATCCTGTCTGTATAGGATCCAACTATGCTAGCTTTGATGCTATTTACATTGGATGATCTGTTTGTCTAGGGCTTTACTGGCTTGTTGTGTGGACAGGGAGAGAATTAGCAGGCATACAGGCTCTGTTGTAGGATCATCCCTGGTCGGATTAGTGACCACACTGGGGATATTAACAATATTATACAGAATTGATACGCAACAATGAAATAGAATAGATTCCTAAGGTTTCATACAGACAGTTTGAATCTTGCATTTCAATTACCTCCATGTATTGATATTTATCAATTCAGACTTGTTAACCTCTGAATCACCATCTGTACCAATCAATATATTGTGGCCTATTTGCAGTGGCTGCTGTTGCTCAATGCTTATTTATAGAGCCTTTCCTGTTTGTAGTTAACCTTATGAACATAGGAATTACCTGGCTACACCCAGTATGCCACTGAAATATCCAAAGGGCTTGTTTCACCCCATTATTATCCGCTAGATGTGCCAGCTGCAAAGTCAAAATTTGCTATGTTGTAAAAATGAATGAAAACAAAAATGGGCTTTTAGGTCTTAATTTAAGGTTAGGGTTAGGCATTAGGGTTAGCAGTGTGGTTAAGGTTGTGGCTGTGCCAGCTAGTGACCACACTGCAGAGCTGCCTCCAGTACATGAGTCATCCCAATAAATGCTAACCTGCATTATGCAGGTGGTCTTTCATGGAACGTGAAACTAATGATGTTGTGGGGGACTATTTCCTAGAAAGGAAGGGAGGCATGAAAGAGTTAAACTTTTGATCCTCTCTATCTTAAAGGCTTCAGAGGTGTTCCAGGGGCATCTAATAGTGTCTTTGAAGCCCTCCTCCGCGGAGACCCCTTTTTCCATGGGGGCTTATTAACGTGGCCCTGCCTGGTTGTTAGGGAGATGGAGAAATGGTAAAGGTCATGTGCTCCAAGAATTGCACTTGGCAGGCTGAGGCTGTTTAAATGGTTGCTATACAGTACCATACTCTGTTCATGTTTTGGAAGCCAGTCTTCTTCGTTGGTATGATTGGCAGACATAACATGTTTTCTCTATCCCTCTGTACTCTTGAGAGATGAGAGGTAGAAGTTCCATTGTGCTATTCTACAGACTCAATCAGAGTAGCTATGCTATCAGACTAGCTATTTACACTCAATCAGAGCTAGGTACAGTACTGTAGCATCCTTTAATGGAACCACCCATTATGAAGCTCCTGTGTGTCTACTCACTCAGTCACTCAGTTAATGCACTGTAGCTGTGCACGCACAGTGTGTTTGTGTACTGGGTCTAAGGTGCTCTCTCAGCAAATGCCACTGATGGATGTTGGTACACATCTAATTTACAGGAGGAGTCTGGCGATAATATGGGGCCAGGGAAGTAGACTGGATAATATGGGGCCAGGGAAGTAGACTGGATAATATGGGGCCAGGGAAGTAGACTGGATAATATGGGGCCAGGGAAGTAGACTGGCTCACACACGTATTAAGCCCGGAGGCCAAGTGAGGGGTAATAATTCATGAACTCTCACTGCATATATTGTTTCCCCCTACATCTTGTAACCCATACCATGTCACATACAGCGGGTGAAATAAGTATTGAACACGTCACCATTTTTCTCAGTAAATATATTTCCAAAGTTGCTATTGACATGAAAGTTTCACCAGATGTTGGTAACAACCCAAGTAATCCATACATACAAAGAAACCAAAACAAATAAGTTCAGAAATTAAGTTATGTGTAAGAATGTGAAATGACACAGGGAAAAAGTATTGAACACATGAAGAAAAGGGAGGTTCAAAAGGCATGGAAAGCCAAGACAACAGCAGTAATTCAGTAATTAAAAAGCAATCCAGCCCACTGTCAGTGCAAATTAATATCAGCTGGTTCAGTCCCAACTGATAGCCTACAAAAAGGTCTCATTGCCAAGGTGTCACACAAGACACATCTCATGATGGGTAAAAGCAAAGAGCTGTCTCAAGACATTCGCAACCTAATTGTTGCAAAACATAATGATGGCATTGGTTATAGGCGCATTTCTAAGCTTCTGAATGTTCCAGTGAACACTGTTGGGGCCATAATACGGAAGTGGAAAGACAATCATTTCACCATAAATTTGCCTCGACCAGGTGCTCCTCGTAAATATGCCCATTCATCCTTCCTTCAATTATGTGAAGTTTGCCAGTACCATTTGCTGAAATATAGCCCCACACCATGATGTTCCCACCTCCAAACTTCACTGTTGGTATGGTGTTTTTAGGGTGATGTGCAATCCATTTCACCTCCAAACATGGTGTGTATTATGACATCCAAACAGTTCAATTTTGCTCTCATCTGACCACCCTATATTCTCCCAGTATTTCACTGGCTTTTTCAAATGTTGTGCAGCAAACTTTAAACGAGCTTCAACATGCTTTTTTTTCAGCAATGGAGTCTTGCGTGGTGAGCATGCATACAGGCCATGGCGGTGGAGTGCACTACTTAATGTTTTCTTTGAGACAACAGTACCTGAAGCTCTCCACAAGTGGTCGTTGGCTCTTGGACAACTCTTCTGATTATTCTTTTCACTCCTCTGTCAGAAATCATGCGAGGAGCACCTGGTCGAAGCAAATTTATGGTGAAATTATTGTCTTTCCACTTCCATATTATGGCCCCAACAGTGCTCACTGGAACATTCAGAAGCTTAGAAATGCGCCTATAACCAATGCCATCATTATGTTTTGCAACAATTAGGTTGCGAAGGTCTTGAGACAGCTCTTTGCTTTTACCCATCATGAGATGTGTCTTGTGTGACACCTTGGCAATGAAACCTTTTTGTAGGCCATCAGTTGGGACTGAACCAGCTGATATTAATTTGCACTGACAGTGGGCTGGATTGCTTTTTAATTACTGATAGTTTTTAGCTGTTGTCTTGGCTTTCCATGCCTTTTTGAACCTCCCTTTCTTCATGTGTTCAATACTTTTTCCCTGTGTCATTTCACATTATTACACATAACTTAATTTCTGAACTTATTTGTTTTGGTTTCTTTGTATGTATGGATTACTTGGGTTGTTACCAACATCTGGTGAAACTTTCATGTCAATAGCACCTTTGGAAATATATTTACTGAGAAAAATGGTGACGTGTTCAATACTTATTTCACCCGCTGTATTACTTTAGAAAATATAGTGGTTGGGCAGCAGCCACTAAGGTGAGGATAAAACAGACAGCACTGAATAACTATTTTGCAGGATATACAAGAGTGAAATTACATCTAATTTGACCTCCATTAAATGTCTTGGCTATCTTGTCACAGTGGGTTCATTGAAATGCTAATAATGCAGTTAAATCCATCATAGTGTAAAGACTTACACTGCAGCTATGTTCAGTGACGTGTTTGTCAAGATAGAACATGTATTTTGTATTTCATCACTACCTAAAATAGAGCAGTTTAGTGAATTCTCAAACTCAATGGTGTTTTTCTAAAAAAAAAAACATATATTGTCCCAGTGAAATAAAAATGTCATGCTTGAAACAGAGGGCGGTCCTCACCAGAAGTGGTTTTGAAACAAGAGAAGAATTGTTTTTGCCTTGGTCGCAGTGTGCATGTATCGTCCCCACGGACAGAGAGACACTGCAGGAGGTCCAAAAGAGCTGCTGTGACTAAACAAGACATGAGCCTCCATCAGGGGGGCCAGACAAAGAGACAGGTGCTTTTCTGTTGGATTTTGAAATGCTCACGAAAGGCATGTTGTATAGATGTTTCTCACACTATTTTACGTGTTAGGCAGTGACATTTGGCTGCAGAAATGGACCATGTTTCTACGGGTAGAACGGCTGCACAAATGTTTGGGATTCTTATCAGATGTGATGGCATCCACCAGGGTAAGGAAGGTATGGGTTCTGCAGAGAAGAGGGGAGAGAGGAGAAACCTCAAAGATTCCTCATTTTTAGCAGCTGAAAAGATTTACAGTCATCTCGATTCTGTGTTGATTGATCAAACCTTCATCCAGTGAAAACAGTCACAGTCATTACGTGATTTTCCTTGTATTCTCACAAACATTATTTCTAGAAGAAGACAAACTAATATGTAATATTAAAGTGCAAACCTTTTAAAGTTTTATAACTGGAAGTCACTCTGGATTAAAAGCAAAATGACTAAAATGTCAAATTTAAATGTATTGAATTAGTTCTCAGGAGTGTTCAGGTATACACTGAGTGTACAAAACATGAGGAACGCCTTTCCTAATATTGAGTTGCACCCTTTTGCCCTCAGAACAAGGTATGGTAGTAGATGCAAGGCGCACTAGTTTGAGTGTGTCAAGAACTGCAACGCTGCTGGGTTTTCCCACGCAGTTTCCAAAATCATTGAATGCCTAATGCTGAACACAATAGTCAGTATGTATTGTACTATTTGAATGAGTGTGTGTGTGTGTGTGTGTGTGAACTGGATGTGTGTGTACATTGAATCAGAAGCCTATCAGTGGTCTTTGTGCAGAGTCCCTGACTCAGCAGTTCCTTTCTTTGTCTTGTTGGTGGGATCTGATTTCCTAGTTACCCTGAAAATACAGGGCCACATGTTCTATTTGAACATAAGAATGCTGGTGATGGGAGGTCAAATGTGAACTGAATGCTGAATGTTAACATTGTTAGTATCTACAGAAAAATCTCCCCATCAAGTTATACCCTATGTCTGCCAATCATACCAACGAAGAAGACTGGCTCCCAACTTGCTTGCCGTTCTCCTACAATGTGTTTTGGGTTTGTTTGTGTCTGCGTATATTAGCTGTAGGGGGAGGTAGGGTTAATAGGAGGTAGAGGCAGATGCAGGTTTTAATTGAAGCCGTGGAGAAGCATTGACAGATAAATTAGTGCATATAGTTTCCTCTTTCTGGGCTGTCAGGTGCAATGAGGAGAGAGAGGATAAGTGACAGAGGTTGTCGGCTCTAATAGGTTCTGGTTCTTTCAGCTCCCTCATGGGTGCCGGGTACACTAGAGCAACTCAATCTCAATCAGTCTTCATGTTAATGAATATTCGTATGAGGAGTGAGAGCAGCAGGGCTAGGGGGAGTGTGAATCTGCCAATCTAGCAGGTGAGAGGGGGGAGGGGGAGGGGCTGACACCCCACGGGTCCTCAACCAGGAAAACAACACGTACGCACAGTACTCTCCAGTTATATGTACCAGCCTAATTCAACGTTTTATGAACAGTACTCTCCAGTTATATGTACCAGCCTAATTCAACCTTTTATGAAACACTGCACATCTTCACTTTTCACAATCAATAGTATTATGACTAGGTGGATAAATTAAATAGGCCTCTGCGACTTTCTAGATGAGCTGTAACTAATTGTCTCTCCTACCAAAATCATGGCTCAACATTTCTCAGTTCTATGAAAAACCGAGGAATGAAAGCATACATGTCAGCTGTACCTGTGTCAATACCTATTTTTCATCCTATAGCTTGTTCTCCATCTTCTTTTTAAATAGTGAGCTAACACTTTTATTTCCCTGACTGATCAAAACTCTTTTTCTCAAGCTCTCTCTTGTCTCTCTGCAGTGGACCAGAGGAGGCTGGTGTGAGGAGCTATAGGAGGACAGGCTCATTGTAAAGATTGGAATGAACATTATTGGAACAGTATCAAACACGTGAAACATATAGAAATCATACGTTCCATTTGTTCCATTCCAGCCATTACAATGAGACCGTCCTCCCATAGCTACTCCTACCAGCCTCCTCTTCAGCAGACATATAATGGGCAATATGTTTGGAACATCAAATCACAATAAAATCGCAAGTATCAAATCACAATACATATAAAATTGTGATAATATCATACCATGAAGTCCCTGGTAATTCCCAGCCCTAACTTATTGTTAGGGCTGGGAATTACCTTTATTTAACTGGGCAAGTCAGTTAAGAACAAATTATTATTTACAATGACAGCCTACTTACAGGGTCAGACCCTGGAGCAAATTAGGGTTAAGTGCCTTGCTCAAGGACACACCAACAGGTTTTTCACCTTGTCGGCTCAGGTATTCGAACCTGTGACCTTTCGGTCACTGGCCCAATGCTCTAACTGCTAGGCTACCTGCCGCCCCACTATCTATCTATATTTTTCTCATCATACTCTCTTTCTCCTCAGCAGCAGTACACACACACACAAACACACACACATCTTACTATACTTGTGAGGACTTTTTGGGGACCAACAATTCTATTTTCCTAAACCCTAACCCCAACTCTTAACCCTAATTCTAACCCTAACCCCTAACCCCAACTCCTAACACTAATTCTAACCCTAATTCTAACCCTAACCCCAACTCCTAACCCTAATTCTAACCCTAACCCCTAACCCTAAACCTAACCCCTAAGCCTAAAATAGCTGTTTTACAAGTGAGGACCTGCAAAATGTCCTCACTTCTCTAAATTTTCCTTGGTTTACTATTCCTGTGAGGACTTTTGGTACACACACACACACACACACACACACACACACACACACACACACACACACACACACACACACACACACACACACACACACACCAACACACACACTTTCTCACTTTGCCATCTAGTACACATACTGGCAGGTATTGATTTCATATCACGATGAAGTAATGCATTTACTTTATCAGTCCAAACATACACCCGCTGTTTATAATAACAAATGAGGGATTTTCACAAGGCTAATAAACACATCATCCGGATGTTGGAGTGCGTTTGTCTGCAGGATTAGTTCAGAGTGATGGGACACAATGCAGAGCCATCCCTCTGTGAGGCTGCCAGAGAGTGTCAGCCCAAATCCACACACAGCACAGGAGGCTGAGGACATGATGTCCACAGACAGCCACAGTATCAAAGGCAACACATTAGGCAAAGTTACGCTACGTGCATGGCTTGGCAAACACAAGCATTAAGCTGTATCATGTTTGTGTGCCTGAACTGAAGCCTTACTGGATTACAGTGTACTGTATTTTCACACAGGCGTGGATGATGAGTTACTGTTTTTTACCCCACAATGGTGGCCGTGTTTTTCTGTCTTTTGCCAATTTGCCAAGATTTCATGATCCATGCCACGAACATTTTGATGAGCATTACTGCCCAGAAACTTGGATGACTGTTCACGATTGTTATTTTAGCTCTCAATGACGCAACGCATGTGTCATGCACTTGTAGTTTCCTGCAGTCAAATGACTAGTGGCCTCGTGAATGGAATGTTATTCATATTTTTCATAATTTCATAATTAAAAAACATGATAAAAATGTCTTCCGTGATGTATAAAAAGTGTAATATTGGGATGCAAACTCAAAATTGAATACATTTCAACTCTATATCTTTTTTTAAGCCTATAACTCTGTGTGTGAGGTGTATACTTTTGTTTCAAAGTAGATTTGTTTAAGACTACCAAGAAACACTCTGTGTGACCCTGATTTAGCCCACTGCAGTAAAAGGTTCATATTATTTTCAGAAAGAGAACAAGTACACAGGCTCTTACAGTGCTTCGCAGAGAGGGACTTGTTCTTTTCGGAAAAGGTCTGGATGAAACGTAAAATAATAACTTATGTGGCAGTGCTCTTTGGCAAGGCTTTCATCTATCTGAACACTTGTACTTCAATCTAAATGACATGCGGCTCAGATTCAGAACTAACAGTCTCCAGGCAGTAAGAGCTCTCAGCTAAATTAATCTTAACCGGATTGATCAATAAACCAAGTTGGAGTTTGCCAACCAGGGCAATATTCACACCTTTGATTCATACATGCCACTGGGAGCCCCTCTGGTTCCTGAACTTATTATCTGTCCTCACCTCAGAGGCTCTGATGACGGGCTGCAGGAAACCGTTATAGTTCAGACTCCCAGGACCTATAATGTGTGTCCCTACTAAAAGTCAATGAGAGAGGAGTCAATTAGTAACTGTTCATGCAAAGCTGTTCGGAAAAGTGCTTCACTGATCTAATTAGTTTTTTCAAATGAACAGATGTTTCTCATTTTAGCTGTCAAGAAACATACACAGTGTTATGAAAAAAGTGGTGAATGTAAGCAAAAAAATATATTTTTTTATGTTACAAGAATTCAGTTTCTAACAACCCATAGTACAGTTAGCCATACAAACAAACAAAGTGAACTTCTGTTTGCTGTCCATCTATGTGACCAGTCCCATTTGGGGCGAGCTGTTTCAAACCAGTGGTGGAGGCACAGTGGCTGCGAAATGAGACTAGCCGACCAGTGCTCCGCTCTCAGCTTGCTACAGTATGGCTATCTAATTAAAATGTGTTCATAAAATCGATTGTGTTGTGGCACTTCTGAAATGGAGTCGTTAAAGGAGATTAGTTCTTGTTAAATGGTCCCTTTATTAACCAGTAGATGAGGAATGACATGGCAATGGCCCACATAAGCACACAGATACTAATGGCAAACCGGCTGCTGAAACACCACTAACAGAGCAGGACTCGGTGAAAACACATTAGCCCGTTCACCTCCAGGCGGTAGGCTAGTCGCTGGAGCAATAAATAAAGATGGCGGATGAACAATAGATTGCGAACATATATAAAATAATTCCAAAAATGTACTGTGTGGTTTATGGGCGATTTATGGGCGAAATGTGTGAGAAACGTAATTATTGTGAAGGTACGTTCCAGTTCCACCTGTAGCCCAGGGACAGTGTTCAGACTCAATGTGGCAGGCAGAGCTTCCCTGGTACTTGGCACATGTTTTATAGCCTCTACTCTGGTTGAAAAACCATCTCTGTAAGCCTTATTCTCCCCTGTGGAACAAATGCCTCAATAGAATTAGTCTTGATATTGAAAGTTATTAATGACTTCTACATAGAGACATTTTTGCTATTGTCGAATTATTATGATCTTTCAGCATTCTATAACAGTTATTACCAGGAAAATAAGGGAGATGTGTTTTGTTTCTGTACATTACAGATCTCCCTTCCACTTCTTTTGCTCATGTTGCCAAACTGGTCCAGTCTGGGGATTTCATTCAAATGGATGTGCATTCTATGTATGTATGAACAGCGCCTGCTGTCAGGTTTCTCTTCATTCACTAAGGCTATCTAGCTTCTTTACACACACACACACACACACACACACACACACACACACACACACACACACACACACACACACACACACACACACACACACACACACACACACACACACACACACACACACACACACAGAGTGGACCTCCAGTGCGGGAAGATCAATTCCATTATAATCAGGGTTTTCCCCCCTGATTAAGCACTTGCTCCTGAGTTTGTTTTGTTGTGTGGTTTAATCTATGGTCAGTCTCGTTTTTTCTGACAAAGGTGACTTTCTCATAGACGGTGACAGTGAAGGCAAGTGAGTCTGCACACAATGCATTTTAAAGAGCCCAATACGCTTGATGAATGAGCACATAAAGGTTAAGCTCTATTTCATTCACACCACAATCACAACATTTTGGGGCTGTTGTCAGTCAGTGTCAGTGTTGTCAAGGACAGTCTGTCAGACATGGGTAAGGATAAGACTAGGATGTGCTCTTTTGTTAATAATACCTCCACGACGGAGTTAGAGCAGAGTAATTAGGTAAACATAAGGGAGATTATGGCCGTGACATGTGAGTATGGTGCGGTGGTTAACTGAGTTGACCCTGGTCTAATAGCTACGGCTCTTTCATTGACCAGGTGAGGGCTAACAGCATCATTCTGGTTCACCTGCTCTCCCTGGGTCATGGGTAATTGGAGCCGAGAGAGAAGGGAAAAACTAAACTGTCAGTCCCCTTCCTGTTTGTCCCTGTGTTCACTGCCTCAGTAATGAAGGTCAAATGAAGGTGCATTTTTATTTTTAATCCCCCGTCCCCGCAGGTTTAGCCTTTTAGTAGGTTGTAATCGTAAATAAGAATTTGTTCTTAACTGACTTGCCTAGTTAAATAAAGGTTAAATACATAAAATAGAGAAACTCCTGGATGTTGTGATGTTTTGTCCAGGTGCACCGTAAATACCACAGGGCCTGGCTGGGATATTCATGGGACATCTGTCTGCAATGCATTGCATTTCAAATGCAACCTTGAGTGAATCTCTTTTGTGCTGCAGACTGCATTAAGCTTCATATTTGATAATGATAGGCTGTGGGAGTGGGGGAGCAGGAGGATTGTCCCTCAGGTTCTGTGTTGTACTTAGCCAAGGGATTAATTGTTTAGTTAGAGTAACTCAATCTGGACGATACTGATATGTTAACAGTGTGGATCAGAGAGGCAATGGTGCTTGTACTTCCATCATGTCTGATTTAACTGGCAGTTCTCTTTGTCAATATAGCAACCACAAAACAGATCTCAATCACTATCTATCAATTACCTCTCTCTCTCTCTCTCTCTCTCTCTCTCTCTCTCTCTCTCTCTCTCTCTCTCTCTCTCTCTCTCTCTCTCTCTCTCTCTCTCTGTGAAGTTATGTAGTTTATGAAGTAAGGCTGGTATGAATGGATCGTTACCTCATCAGCATAGCAGGTATTTATAGGGTAGTGTCATAATGTTACCTCATCAGCATAGCAGGTATTTATAGGGTAGTGTCATAATGTTACCTCATCAGCATAGCAGGTATTTATAGGGTAGTGTCATAATGTTACCTCATCAGCATAGCAGGTATTTATAGGGTAGTGTCATAATGTTACCTCATCAGCATAGCAGGTATTTATAGGGTAGTGTCAT
Source organism: Thymallus thymallus (assembly GCA_023634145.1). Taxonomy (NCBI): domain Eukaryota; kingdom Metazoa; phylum Chordata; class Actinopteri; order Salmoniformes; family Salmonidae; genus Thymallus; species Thymallus thymallus. The sequence goes on along the minus strand of CM042397.1, from coordinate 20,968,106 downwards.
AATGTTACCTCATCAGCATAGCAGGTATTTATAGGGTAGTGTCATAATGTTACCTCATCAGCATAGCAGGTATTTATAAGGTAGTGTCATAATGTTACCTCATCAGCATAGCAGGTATTTATAGGGTAGTGTCATAATGTTACCTCATCAGCATAGCAGGTATTTATAGGGTAGTGTCATAATGTTACCTCATCAGCATAGCAGGTATTTATAGGGTAGTGTCATAATGTTACCTCATCAGCATAGCAGGTATTTATAGGGTAGTGTCATAATGTTACCTCATCAGCATAGCAGGTATTTATAGGGTAGTGTCATAATGTTACCTCATCAGCATAGCAGGTATTTATAGGGTAGTGTCATAATGTTACCTCATCAGCATAGCAGGTATTTATAGGGTAGTGTCATAATGTTACCTCATCAGCATAGCAGGTATTTATAGGGTAGTGTCATAATGTTACCTCATCAGCATAGCAGGTATTTATAGGGTAGTGTCATAATGTTACCTCATCAGCATAACAGGTATTTATAGGGTAGTGTCATAATGTTACCTCATCAGCATAGCGTCACGTCTCTCCTCCTACTTCACTATTAGCAAGCATCTGGAATGTCATTCACCTATTAACTTCAGCCTATGATCATGGCACACTAAGGCAATTTCACCGGGGTTGCTGATTAACCTATGGGCTCACTCGTGCAATAATTACTTTCCTTTCTTTCAGCAAATAGAACCCTTTCTGTGTTTGCAAACATTGCTGCACGAGGGTGATGTGCGCAATTTGGTTGCAGAACACGGGGGTTCTTATAGAACGGGAGCAAAAAAAGCCTCTACTTACATGTTGCTTATGAGTCCATTTCACACTACTTTTGGACTATAATGAGATTTTAAGGCTCATATGAATATCCTGCTCAATATAATGTTTGTGTCATCATCACAAATCAATTGCATTATATTTAGAAAACACTTCAACCTTAACCAGTAAAATGGCTCTTTGGCTAGCTTTTGCTACAGCCTATCTCAATGAGCGTTAGAATTCTAGCTAACATCTGCTGCATCCAAAATTTATTTTGTAAAGATCACAACCAAATATAATCTTAGCGACTGTTCAAGGAAAAATCAAAACATCATTGTAAGCCTATGAGAACCCCAAAAAGGGTTTTTGTTCAGAAGTAAAAAACAAAAACAAATATTGGTTATGTTGAATAGGCGCAGATGGCGATAGCTTTGTTACTGCAGCAAAGAGTCGTGCTCATCTGTGCGTGAAGTCAGTGTGTTGTGTACTGGAAAAGGGTCTATGGTTATGAATCTAGGGATGTATGTATATGTCAACTCAAACCTTGCGTCTCCCACTTGCTGTTTTGCAGCAACATTCTTCCATTCTTCCTATTGTCTGTATCTGTGTGTTGGCAGTGCTGGGAGGTCCAGAGTCTCGCGGGGTGCTGAGGAAGATCAGTGATATGCTGGAGGTCATCATGAAGAGGATGGACACTTTGTCCAAACTGGGCAACACCACCACAGACTCCCACAGGCTGGATGAGCTCAGCTCAGCACTGGACAGGTATGGTTCTGGGGTTTGGTAGCAGGCCTGCCAATACATCATGTATGGTGTATACATGTACAGCATGTGCATGTATTTGTGTGCATATAAACAAATAATTGTAGGATATTTAAACTAGAAGTTGTCTCATTAGTCTCAACATTTTCCTATGTATTTGTCTTGTTATTGGGCGGACATGGACAGTCAGACAGGGACGCTGCGCTGCCAGACATGCAGAGGCTAACAACCCGGAGTTTGCTCTTCCATCTCCATGGCAACTGACCTCTCTCATATAGGGGGTTGAGAGGCTCCCTCCTGCCGAGGTTTGCCCGTGTCTGACACTCTGGCCATCCCTTCTGGACATCCCTGCTCCTACACTCACACTCATTGTCTCACACCAGAAAAAGAATCCTGGCTCAACCTATGCCTGAGAGTTGAGCTAACTGCCAGGATGCAGATTTGTGGATGTATGATATGGATTTTAATCACCAGAGTAGAGAGTATTGTTAGAACATAAATAACTCCCACTATTCACATTATATCATGTACAATACAGGCATCTAATTGGCTAATTTGGGAGGTACTGTAGAAATGATAAAGATGTTCTTCCTATGTTGCTGGAGAGAGGCCATTCATTGCTGTTTAAGTTAGCCTAACTGTAAGCAATGATAAAAAAAGGGGGAGTATCTCTAGGCTTCAGCAGTTTACCTCTGGTAATAAAGTGTAGTCTGCTTGGTGACCCACTCAGAATTCAGCCAAGGTGCAGTTTAACAGATACAAACAAAGAACCCTCTGTTATGTCTTTAAAAAGTAATCATCCATCTCTCTTACTTTATTGCTGTATATTGTTCTCCAGGGCCAGACACCCATTGTAAATGTAGAAGTGGTGTTCTACAGAGAAAGGACAGGATTATCTGTCTGGCCAGAGGAATGTTTCATATTCTGATGTGTCTGTGCTGCAGTCTGGGGCTGTGTAGAGGACAGCTCTGTGTGTCTGACTCTCATCTGTTCTGACATGCTGCCTCATAGGAGGGAATAGGAAGTGATGGGTAACACTTGCCCGCAGGGCAATACATGATCAAGTGAGATTGGAGGGTGATTTTACGCAAAGTTATGCAGCATTTTAGACACACATACCACACACATGCTCATACACTTATACCAAAAGCACTAGTCTAGACCATTACCCATATGTTAGATAAAGCTGTACAGTTTGAACAAAAGCAAAAGGCCAGTGTTGAACACTGTGCATAGTAGGCGTCTCATTGATATGACAGGGCTGTTAGACAACAGGTATTGATCTGGCTCTGGTTGATACTCCCTGATAAACAGTGTCTTCAGCTCTGCAGAGTCCATCTATAGTACAGTAGTACTCCTTAAGACCAGCATCAATCCTATTGGAGGGTCCTCAGCTTCTCCTGATCAGGTCACAGCAGCCTTGGGAAGAGACTACAGGGCTGTAGACCCAGTAGAGAAGTAACGGATAAAGGCTGATGATAACTCTGTCTCTGAGGCCTTGCTTTACCCATGTCTATGACTGTGAGATCTCTACAGCGCACACAGGAGCACTGTTCTTTTATACTGTGGGGCCCAGGCGTCTGACTGACTGTATTGAGATTGTACACAATCATCATGGCTCCATAAAGACAACTGGGAATCTCTCAGGGCCTCTTTGGGCCGTGTTGTTCCATCAGCTAGGGCTTGAGATAGCTGTGAGTTCAGGGCTGCTTTTCACTTTCTTTCACACATTCTCTTTCTCCAGATTGTTTTGCCAACACTAACATGGCAACATCAAGCCATGGCAGTCAGCTGCCATGAAAGGCATTTGCTAACAACCTAATTGCGCTCTGTTCTCAGTCTCCCAGGGACCTGCTTTAATGTGCTGAGTCACTTTTTCACCTCAACAAATAAATTATGTCAGTGTTTAAAAGCTTTTCTATTTCACGCTCCAACCAAATTCCACACAATTAGCATTTCCTCTGCTGGTTGAAGCTCTTCTCTGTCGGGAGGAAAAAGTAAGCAGTGGAATTAGAAGAAGTAGCCTTCTATGTTTCTTTGTGTAGATATTTCCGGGAAGTTAAAGGATTGAGATAAAGGATAAAAATTGAATGTGCACAGACATCAATTCAACATCTATTCCACATTAGTTCAACAAAATGACGTGGAAACAACGTTGATTCAACCAGTATGTGCCTGTTGGGTTATCACAGGGGAAATCCATGGCAGAAATTATCAGTAAGAAAGAGAAGACTAACACTTCATTCATTCCCCTGTGTGTGTGTGTGTGTGTGTGTGTGTGTGTGTGTGTTGGTAGGATCCAGCCGGTGGGTCTGGTGGAGAGGATCCAGGCTATCGCACTGAACATGTCTGACATGGCCGTGAGGGTGGAGCAGATCCTGCAGCGCAGCATGGCCACCAACAGAGGTACAAGACACACACACACACACACACACACCTGACCACTCTTCACATTTGAAAGGTAATTGTATACAGTATGTGTGCCATGAACTTGTTACACTGTAAGACCCCATTGAACATGACAGGCAGCATTTATGACAGTAGTTCAAATGATGAGTCTCCATTCATGTCTTTGTGAGAGCTACGCTGCACGAGGGCTCTATCTTCCGTCTCAGCATAATTATAAACAATGCTACATGATGTTCAATGCGTACTGATGAATTCCCCTCTAGTTAAGAAGATCTGAGCCTGTCAGCCGTGTTCTATTAGCTGCCCTCTCCATTACTTTATTTGTCGCGGATATGAAACAGAATACATTGTGCTCAGTTCATTGTGCTCCTGTTCTGTTTGAGCAAGAGATAAGGTAGGCTACTTACATGCATAGCGAGACTCACTACACTAGCCGACACATTAGCATGCCACTTATAGACTTTGCCTATTGTCATTATTTGCCTTGTCACTGAGCAAAGCAGAAATGTCCTATTCTGTAGACACTGTGTTTGCTACCAGAACCTAATCCCCTGGTTAATTTTGTGACACCGCTAGCGTTAGCGCTCCACACTGTGACTGCTGTAGTTATAATGGTAATCAAACAGAATGGCTGCTAATCCTTTGTCTGATTGCGCTCACCCAGGCTTGGCGACACGCTGGTAGAGGAACAGCATCCGCTCTCTTTAATTAGGCTAATTGGAGCTGGCTACCGACGAGAAGGAGGGAGGGAGGCCGGGGAGAGATGGAGCGAAGGAGTGAGACTGGGGAGAGAGGGAGCGAAGGAGTGAGACTGGGGAGAGAGGGAGCGAAGGAGTGAGACTGGGGAGAGAGGGAGCGAAGGAGTGAGACTGGGGAGAGAGGGAGCGAAGGAGTGAGATTGGGGAGAGAGGGAGCGAAGGAGTGAGACTGGGGAGAGAGGGAGCGAAGGCGTGAGACTGGGGAGAGAGGGAGCGAAGGAGTGAGACTGGGGAGAGAGGGTCCGTGGGGGAGAGAGGGGATTTTATTAATCAAGCCCACGCAGTGTTGTCTATCTACTGTTCTCAGTAGGCATCAGAGATCAGAAAGGGAAGCCAGGCTTTCAGAAGTGGCTGTTAACTAACCCGGTAGGGTGTTCAATGCTCTGTTCAATCCCCATAGCCAGGAGAGTTAACTAACCCGGCAGGCTGTCTAATGCTCTGTTCTATCCCCATAGCCAGGAGAGTTAACTAACCCGGCAGGCTGTCTAATGCTCTGTTCTATCCCCATAGCCAGGAGAGTTAACTAACCCGGCAGGCTGTCTAATGCTCTGTTCTATCCCCATAGCCAGGAGAGTTAACTAACCCGGCAGGCTGTCTAATGCTCTGTTCAATCCGCTTGGAGGGGAGAGTTCTGCTCTAATAAAAAGGGACTGGAAGCCTCAGAGACTAAATGCTAAAGCCCAGATATCTTCCCAGTTTTAACCATGACAGTGCTCCCTTTTAGGTATGACCTGTTGAAAAGCTTGGCTAGTTTATGCCTCAACTGCTCCATACTGTACTCATGGTGCTGAATAGCAAATCTCCAATTGAGTTATGATCATGTATCTTAAGTAAGGATTGTGCCCATAGGCAGGTGTTTGTTGTTAATACATGTGTTTTGGTCCTGCAGTTAAGGATGGAGCAACAGGACAGTGTGAGCTGCCCAAAGACCCTCGCTACCCAGACTGCCCCAGCAAGGTGGATGTAAGTCTGCATGTCATGCAATTTCATAGTTGTTTTCCAGATCCCACAGTCGCTATGTCCTTTTGCTCTTGGACTGTTTATTACCCTGCAACTCCAGCTTTATGATCAGCTTCAATCAACCCTGCCTTGTTTTACAAGGATCCATGTCTAGTGCTGTGTTCAGATCAATGAAAGGACCTTGACCAAGTCAGATTTCATGGGTTTCTTAGCTATAGTACATACATTTCTACATCGACATGGAACCTCCTTTGACCTCCTTTGATCCACAGCGATGCTGTATATATTTATTATTATTTGAGTCTGCCTTGACCTTTCCCCTCAGTGGATGCGTGCACGCTGGACCTCAGATCCCTGCTATGGCTTCTATGGGGTTGACGGCTCCGACTGCTCGTTCCTCATCTACCTGAGTGAGGTGGAGTGGTTCTGCCCCCCGCTGACCTGGAGGAACCAGACCACCACACCCACGCACAAACCTTTCCCCAAGAGACAGGTGGGATAGTTGGGTTGGCCTGGGCTGTTTACAGGGCTGCTACAGTGTGTGTGTGTGTGTGTGTGTGTGTGTGTGTGTGTGAGTGTGTGTGTGTACACAGTGTTTGTGTCTATGATACTAGCTTTTGTATTTTATCTCCACTCTAATTTCCCAACAGAATGTCCTACCGGGAGTGGAGTGTGGATTAGCTGCTACGGTCACTTACATACAGTCTATTCTACCTCTGCCTTGAATCATGGCTGAAGCTATTTTTCATGGGAGAGCAGCATTCTAGTTAATTATGGGTCCACCAGGGCCAGGTGGTCTAGTTACAGTCCCCTTGCTGCTCCACGAAACGCTGTACACGACACACCAATGTGTCGGCTGCTCATTTGAATTATCTGTGCAGCTTAATCATGGACTCTAATTACCTGCCTGGATCCAGCTTGACTAATCCTGTGACTTCCCTCAGGTGTTCGTCTGCATTCACAGAGGCACCTACAAGTTGCTTTCCAAACAATAATTAACTTGTAGTACGAAAGTAATGCATCTCATATTGATTTTGTATGTGTAAATAAACAAGAGAGAAAGTGTGTGTGTGTGTGAGAGAGAGAGAGAGCGAGAGAGTGTGTGTGTGTGTGTGAGAGAGAAGATAGAGAGAGAGAGAGAGAGAGAGAGCGCTTTGTGACAGTCTATGTGTGCCATTTACAAGTCCTCTGTGAACCCTTATGCACTCACAACATTGATTAGCACTTAGCTGCTAATCCAGCCTTTAAAAAGGGCTGGGAAATATGCAGAGTGAAATGAAGGCAGCCTGTTTATGAGCATGAGGCAGGAGTCCCTCAGGCAACACTATCTGATAGCCCTGCCTCCAGGGGTAATGAGTATGACAGGGAGAGCTGTACTCATATAACACCCATCTCCACTCAACTCCAAGTAGGGCGGCTGGATATTGGTGATTAAAACATGGCTGTTTTGTACAGGCTTGGGGAGGTTCTGAAGTGTTTAATGGATTGGATTTGTATATATTGCTATTCTAGATACTCAAAGTGATTAACATAGTAAGGGTAGAAAAAATATTTATAAGTTCCTTTTCCTGTCCTCCAGGCGGCGTTCCGGTCAGACATCGGGGCCCTCCTGGAGCAGGTGGGTACGGGGAAGGAGTCTCTGAGCTTCATGAAGAGAAGGATACGCAGGCTGGCTGCACAGTGGGCCTCGGCTGCACGCAGGCTGGCTACACAGTGGGCCTCGGCTGCACGCAAGCTGGATGACAGTCTGCGGAGTCAATGGAGGGAGCAGAAGAGGGTGAGTGTGAGGTGACTGTTGAAAGAGAGAGAGTTTCTGTGTCTCTGCTATGTGTCAAAAGTATCACAGTTCACTCATATCTCTTCCCATGACAGTGCAGCCTAGTAATATGCTGTACAGGTACTTAGGTTGAAGTCATTAAAACACATTTTCATGTTAACAAACTATAGTGTTGGCAAGTCGGTTAGGACATCTACTTTGTGCATGACACAAGTAATTCTTCCAACAATTGTTTACAGACAGATTATTTCACTTATAATTCACTATATTACAATTCCAGTGGGTCAGAAGTTTACATACACTAAGTTGACTGTGGAAAATTCAGAAAATTCAGAAAACAGCTGGAAAATTAAAAAAAACGATAACATGGCTTTAGCTTCTGATAGGCTAATTGACATCATTTGAGTCAATTGGAGGTTTACCTGTGGATGTATTTCAAGGCCTACCTTCAAACTCAGTGCCTCTTTGCCTGACATCATGGGAAAATCTAAAGAAATCAGCTAAGACCTCAGAAAAAAATGTGTAGACCTCCACAAATGTCCAAACGCCTGAAGGTACCACGTTCATCTGTACAAACAATAGTACGCAAGTATAAATACCATGGGACCACGCATCCGTCATACCGCTCAGGAAGGAGACGCATTCTGTCTCCTAGAGATGAACGTACTTTGGTGCGAAAAGTGCAAATCAATCCCAGAACAACAGCAAAGGACCTTGTGAAGATGCTGGAGGAAACAGGTATAAAAGTATCTACACTGGGGGCCAAAAGTTTGGAATATTACTCATTCAAGGGTTTTTCTTTATGTGCACTATTTTTTACATTGTATAATAAAAGTATCAAAACTATGACAACACATATGGAATCATGTAGTAACCAAAAAAGTGTTAAACAAATATAACAAAATATATTTTATATTTGAGATTCTTCAAAGTAGCCACCCTTTGCCTTGATGATGCTTTGCACACTCATGGCATTCTCTCAACCAGCTTCATGAGGACCGCCACAGGAATGAAAGACCCAGAAATACCTCTGCTGCAGAGGATAAGTTCATCAGAGTTACCAGCCTCAGATTGCAGCCCAAATACATGCTTCACAGAGTTCAAGTAACCAACACATCTCAACATCAACTGTTCAGAGGAGACTGTGTGAATCTGGCCTTCATGGTTGAAATTCTGCAAAGAAACCACTACTAAAGGACACCAATAAGAAGAAGAGACTTGCTTGTGCCAAGAAACACGAGCAATGGACATTAGACCGGTGGAAATTTGTCCTTTGGTCTGGAGTAAAAAAAATGTGGGGGTTCCAACCTCAACCAAATTTAGATGGTTTGGGATGAGTTGGACCGCAGTGAAGGAAAAGCAGCCAACAAGTGTTCAGCATATGTGGGAACTCCTTCAAGACTGATGGAAAAGCATTCCAGGTGAAGCTGGTTGAGAGAATGCCAAGAGTGAGCAAAGCTGTCATCAAGGCAAGGTGGCTATTTGCAGAATCTCAAATATAAAATATATTTTGTTATATTTGTTTAACACTTTTTTGGTTACTACATGATTCCATATGTTTTATGTCATAGTTTTGATGTCTTAACTTTTATTAAACAATGTAAAAAATAGTGCATCCACAGTAAAACGAGTCCTATATCGACATAACCTGAAAGGCCGCTCAGCAAGGAAGAAACCACTGCTCAGCAAAAAAGCCAGACTACGGTTTGCAACTGCACATGGGGACAAATATCATACTTTTTGCAGAAATGTCCTCTGGTCTGATCAAATAAAAATAGAACTGTTTGGCCATAATGACCATCGTTATGTTTGGATGAAAAAGGGGGAGGCTTGCAAGCCGAAGAACACCATCCCAACCGTGAATCATGGGGGTGGCAGCATCATGGTGTGGGTGTGCTTTGCTGCAGGAGGGACTGGTGCACTTCACAAAATAGATGGCATCATGAGGAAGGAAAATTATGTGGATATATTGAAGCAACAACTCAAGACATCAGTCAAGAAGTTAAAACTTGGTCGCAAATGGGTCTTCCAAATCGACAATGACCCCAAGCATACTTCCAAAGTTGTGGCAAAATGGCTTAAGGACAACAAAGTCAAGGTATTGGAGTGGCCATCACAAAGCCCTGACCTGAATCCTATAGAAAATATGTGGGCAGAACTGAAAAAGCTTGTGCGAGCAAGGAGGCCTACAAACCTGACTCAGTTACACCAGTTCTGTCAGGAGGAATGGGCCAAAATTCACCCAACTTATTGTGGGAAGCTTGTGGAAGGCTACCCGAAAAGTTTGACCCAAGTTAAACAATTTAAAGGCAATGCTACCAAATACTAATTGAGTGTATGTAAACTTCTGACCCATTGGGAATGTGATGAAAGAAATAATAGCTGAAAGAAATAATTCTCTCTACTATTATTCCGACATTTAACATTCTTAAAATATAGTGGTGATCCTAACTGACCTAAGACAGGGAATTTTTACTAGGATTAAATGTCAGGAATTGTGAAAAACTGAGTTTAAATGTATTTGGCTAAGGTGTATGTAAACTTCCGACTTCAACTGTAGGTGCCCATTTTGGTTAGCTAATTTTGATTCCGAAAAATAGGCACAACTGACAAAAGAGAGCCTTCATGAACATTACGGTGGTGAAATGTTATCTTAAATAGCGATTACGGACCCATTCGCTGTGAATGACAGAGATAAGTAGATTTGTTAAGAGGAGACTGGCTAGCCATTATCAGGAGAGCCTGTGATGTATTGTCTTTATTGCTTTTAACCAGCCTAACCTTTACAGAGACATTTTAAAAAAGTGGTGGAGGAGCCTGAATACAGGAATACTGCTTTACCTTCACTGATGAAATGACAATGACTGTTGAAAACCTACAGATGAACTTGGTTTCCTTCAGGCGTTTGGACTGTTGAAAACCTTTTGTAATGTCATATACGTTTATAAATCAACCTCAGAATAATATTGGCATGTGTGTGTTCACTTGTCTGCAGTGCACTAGATGGATTGAACAGTACCTGTGGTGAAGTGAATAACATAACATTGATAACATCGACGAGCTAACCACCTCAGTCACCGGCTTCATAAGGAAATGCATCTGCGTTGTTGTCCCCACAGTGAAGGTTTGCTGCTTCCCCAATCAAAAGCCCTGGATTAACAAAGAGGTTGGCGCTAAAATAAAGGACAGGGCTACCACACACAGGGCTATCGCAGACAACCCTGAGGCTAAGGCTGAGGACAGGAACAAGTATAAGAAGTCCCGCCATGACCTCTGCAGAGACATCAGACGATTAATAGGACAATATAGGATTAAGGTGGAATAATACTACACAGGCTCCGACACCCGAGGATGCAGTCCGTTACGAATGACAAAGAAAGACGTGATCTGCCCAACGATGCCTCTCTTCCAGACGAACTTTGACCATAACAACATCGTTTCGTGCATGAGGGCCCCCAACAACCCAGAGGACTGGGTGATCTTGCTCTCTGAAGCCAACGTGAGTAAGGTCTTTATTCAGGTCAATACTCTCAAGGCCGCAGGGCCAGACAGTATTCCAGGGCACGTTCTCAGGGCATGCGCATATTCACTACCATCATTCCTGTTCCCAAGAACCATAAAGACTATCGCCCAGTAGCACTCGCATCTGTAATCATGAAGTGCTTTGAAAGGCTGGTTATGGCACATATCAACTCTATCATCCAGACACCATAGACCCACCCCAAGTTGCATACCGCACCAGCAGAACCAAAGACGTCTCAATTGCACTCCACACTGCCCTCACCCACCTAGATAAAAGGAATACCTATGTGAGAACACCTAGATCCTGGACTTCCTGACGGGCCAACCCCAGGTGGTGAGAGTCGGCACCTTCACCTCCACCACACTGACCCTCAACACTGGGGCCCCTCAGGGGTGGGTGCTCAGTCCCTTCCTGTACTCCCTGTTCACCCACGACTGCGGGGCCAGCATGACTCCAACACCATCATCAAGTTTGCTGATGACACAAAGCTGGTAGGCCTGATCACCGGCCACGATGAGACAGCCTACAGGGAGGAGATCAGTGACCTGGCAGTGTGGTGTCGGGGAAACAATCTCTCCCTCAACGACAGTAAGACCAAGGAGCTGATCAACACATCGACAGGGCTGCAGTGGAGCGGGTCGAGAGTGTCAAGTTCCTGTGTCCAACTCACTAAGGACTTAAAACGGTCCATTCACACACGCACAGTTGTGAAGAAGGCGCGACATTGCCTCTTCCCCCTTTTATTTAATCTTTATTTAACTAGACATGTCAATTAAGAACACATTTTTATTTACAATGACGGACTACCAAGAGGCAAAAGGCCTCCTGTGGGGACAAAACACACATCATGACAAGAGACGCATCACAACACTACATAAAGAGAGACACCACAAACACTACATAAAGAGAGACACCACAAACACTACATAAAGAGAGACACATCACAACATAAGTAGAGACACATCACAACACTACATAAAGAGAGACACCACAACACTACATAAGAAGAGACACACCACAACACTACATAAGACAGACACCACAACACAACATAAAGAGAGACACCACAACACTACATAAAGAGAGACACCACAACACTACATAAAGAGAGACACCACAACACTACATAAAGAGAGACACCACAACACTACATAAGGAGAGACACACCACAACACTACATAAAGAGAGACACCGCAACACTACATAAAGAGAGACACCGCAACACTACATAAAGAGAGACACCACAACACTACATAAGAGACATCACAACACTACATAAGAGACATCACAACACTACATAAAGAGAGACACCGCAACACTACATAAAGAGAGACACCACAACACTACATAAGAAGAGACACATCACAACACTACATAAAGAGAGACACCACAACACTACATAAGAAGAGACACACCACAACACTACATAAGACAGACACCACAACACTACATAAAGAGAGACACTGCAACACTACATAAAGAGAGACACTGCAACACTACATAAAGAGAGACACTGCAACACTACATAAAGAGACACAGCAACACTACATAAAGAGAGACACATCACAACACTACATAAAGAGAGACACATCACAACACTACATAAAGAGAGACACCACAACACTACATAAAGAGAGACACCACAACACTACATAAGGAGAGACACACCACAACACTACATAAAGAGAGACACCACAACACTACATAAAGAGAGACACCACAACACTACATAAAGAGAGACACCACAACACTACATAAGGAGAGACACATCACAACACTACATAAAGAGAGACTAGAACACTACATAAAGAGAGACCAGAACACTACATAAAGAGATACACATCACAACACTACATAAAGAGAGACCTAAGACAACAACACAACATGGCAGCAACACAACATGAGAACACAACATGGTAGCAACACAACATGGCAACACCACAACATGGTTGTAACACAACATGTTAGTAACAAAAACGTTCTACAGCTGCACCATTGAGAACATCTTGACTGCCTGCATCAGTGCCTGGTATGGCAACAGCACCGACCTCTATGGCATGACGCTACAGAGGGTGATTCGGACAGCCCAGTACATCCCTGGAGTCAAGCTCCCTGCCATCCAGGACCTCTATATCAGGTGGTATGAAAGGAAGGCTCGGAAAATCGTTACAAGCCATAGACTGTTCTCTCTGCTTCTGCACGGCAAGCGGTACTGGTGCATCAAGATTGACACCTATGCACACTCACAGGACTCCACACACTCACGCACACTGACACTCCAACACACACGCAACATGCACACACACTCACATACAATCATAATTTACACTCCAGTATCCCTGCACATTGTACATATGGTAATGGAACCACCCTGTATATAGCTTCTTACTTTCTCCTGTTCTTATTTCTTATTTTATTTCTTGTGTGTTTTTGTTCTACTTTGTTATCTTTAGTGCTACATTGATATTGATTATTGCATTGTAGGATTTGGAGCTTGCAAAAAAGGCATTTCACTGTACTTGTGCACCTGGTGTTAAAAACTTGAAACCTATATAGGTTGTGTATAGATTGACTGCAGTATTCTTTGAGTATTCTCTGTGCAAACCCCACTCCTTTAATCCTTCTCTAGTTAAAAGGAGGCTCAGAACTTCAAACGCCGGAGTGGACATGAGACGCAGCGATTGATAGGTGTTTTGTATTGCTTTGCTTTGGGAAAGCAGGCCAACTCGTCTGGTCTTTGGCCAAGAGATGCTTTCAGAACGTATATAAATAGGATTCTTCTTTTCGTCAGTCTCTCTTTAGAGAACTATTAGCTTGGATAAGCCAGCACCAGTGCTGTCAACACATAGCATTCTTCCCAAGCCTGTTCCCTGATCAGCCTCCAAAAACAAGAGTCTCTTTGTTCTTTTTAGTGGTGTGTTTGACAGTAATGGTTACTGTCTATTAACTGGCCCCTCTGGGCTTGGCTGCAGTGGCTCTGAGACAGAACAGAACCGTGTTTAGAAAACGGCTGTGATGCTGTGAAAACGCAGATGAGAGAGAGCGATAATCTGCTGATGGAAATATACTGATTAAAGGGAGACTTCACGGAGGAGTGGAACTAGACAGCAGCCGTCTACGCCACCTGTCTTTCTCCTCTCTCTGTCTGCAACATTGATTTTTCTCTCAGTCTTTTTCTCTCTACAATGCACTGAACTGTAATTTCATATAGGCAAAATCGCTGTAGACACAACACTTTTTAAACTTCCAATTGCTTTTGTAGTCATTTGAAAAGGAGTTACTGCGGTGCCTGTTATTTCATGTAGTTATGGTGATGTGACAAGTATTGTGTGGCTGGCATGAGTACCCTGGCACTGCAGTGACATGAGTATTCACTGGCATCATAGATGGAGGGGCCTGTTGAGGTACTTCTGCCTGGTCATGGTGGCATTTGTGATGACATATGTTGCATCCCCTCTTCACAAAAGCAGAACAATAAATCCCAATTGATTATCATAAATTTCCCTCTTTGTATTGAGTGTGGACGGTGCAGTCATCTGGTCCTCTACACTCTTAGAAGTAAAGGTGCTATCTATAACCTAAAAGGGTTCTTCGGCTGTCCCCATAGGAGAACCCTTTGAAGAACCCTTTTTGGTTCCAGGCAGAACCTTTTTGGTTCCAGACAGAACCTTTTTGAGTTCCATGTAGAACCCTTTACACAGAGGGTTCTATATGGAACCCAAAATAGTTCTGCCTGGAACCAAAAAGGTTTCTTCAAAGGGTTCTCCTATGGCGACAGCCGAAGAACCCATTTTTTCTAAGAGTGTAGCTATTTCCCTGCATTGTGCAATATTAAATGAGTCTGTGTTGGCTGCATTCATTCTATCCTTCTTTTTCTTCTGTCTTTAGTTAGAATGGTAAAACTAGTTTTGAGCACGAACCCCAGAGTGCTTAGCTACTTTGCTCTTTAGAAGTGAGACAAGAATGTTTTGTAAGGCAAAAGTAATTGGGGAGGCTGCCATCAGACAGTCTGATTTCATTACACAGTTTACAGGCTGGAAGTCCCGTCCTCTCCCATCAGCAATTAAAACAGTCTTGTACCATCAGGTACAGTATATTAATTATCTTTAGTAGGCCAATCACTATTTAGATTCCAGATTCAGAGATTTGCTTGAGGACGAATGTGTCATGGCTTGCATTACTCTTCTTCCTGTCTTTTAGCATAAATATTCAGTTTGTTGCAATTCATCTCTATTATCTATATTCCAAGACCAGTGGTTTGGGGTGATCTGAGATGTACAGACATGAATGAAGCTAGTAGAGATAGCTATGGATAAGAACCATGGATCAGTCATATTAGTTGGGAGCTCATCATGGATGAGACTGAAAACTATTCAATCCTATGGTTCTAACCCCTCAACCCTCTGGTTTTCTATCAGATCCTGGTGCACGTGGGCTTCCTGACAGAGGAGTCAGGGGACGTGTTCAGCCCCAAGGTACTGAAGGGAGGACCTCTAGGGGAGATGGTCCAGTGGGCCGACATCCTCACAGCCCTGCACATCCTGGGACACAACCTCAAGATCTCTGTATCACTCAAGGAGCTGCAGGAGTGAGTTACATGATGTCATATTCTATCTATGTCTATATCTATTTAAGGATGGGACCTATCACAGTGGTCAGACTGAGCCTAGTGGTTCTGAACTTTTTCCTCTGGTTCAGAGTGTATAAAGTCATGCACGAGAGAGGGCTTTTTCAGCAACCATGGACAGCTCCAGGGAGAACCGTGCTGTGGCCATTCTAACTGTTAGATTCTTAATCCCCTCATCACCATGCATGCTCTAGTCCTGTGACATATTTTTATTAAGAGTCATGTGATATTTGTTGTGACATCATTAGCTTTTTCCCACTTTGAGCTGTTTTTGTACACACATTTGACAACTGAACAAACAAGCTTATTTCTCTGGCACCCTTGTCATACATACCTTATAAACACTCAAACCTCTCTATTTATACTGTCTTAACTTCTTAGGTGATGTGTAGCTATGTATAAGGCAGCCCATCTCAGGGTTCATTCCCACACAGTGTGTTTGGTCACATTTGGTTTCACCCTGATAAGCCTGCTGTCTCCCTGTGGACTGGAGTTCTAGCCAGACAGCATTTACAGTGGGTGAAATAAGTATTGAACATGTCACAATTTTTCTCAGAAAATATATTTCCAAAGGTGCTATTGACATAAAATTGTCACCAGATGTTGGTAACAACCCAAGTAATCCATACATACAAAGAACCCAGAACAAATAAGTTCAGAAATTAAGTTGTGTGTAATAATGTGAAATGACACAGGGAAAAAGTATTGAACACTTACTGATATTTATTTAATACTTTGTACAAAAGCCTTTGTTGGTAATGACAGCTTCAAGACACCTCCTGTATGGAGAAACTAGTCTCATGCATTGATCTGGTGTGATTTTGGCCCATTCTTCCACACAAAGTCTTCAAATCTTGAAGGTTCCGTGGGCCTCTTCTATGAATCTTGATCTTCAGTTCTTTCCATAGATTTTCAATGGGATTTAAGTCAGGTGATTGGCTGGGCCATTCTAGCAGCTTTATTTTCTTTCTTTGAAACCAATTGAGAGAGTTTCCTTGGCTGTGTGTTTGAGATCATTGTCTTGCTGAAATGTCCACCCTCGTTTCATCTTCATCATCCTGGTAGATGGCAGCAGATTTTTGTCAAGAATGTCTCGGTAAATTTGCCCATTCATCCTTCCTTCAATTATGTGAATTTTGCCAGTACCATTTGCTGAAAAGCAGCCCCACACCATGATGTTCCCACCTCCAAACTTCACTGTTGGTATGGTGTTTTTAGGGTGATGTGCAGTGCCATTTCTCCTCCAAACATGGTGTGTATTATGACATCCAAACAGTTCAATTTTGCTCTCATCTGACCACACTATATTCTCCCAGTATTTCACTGGCTTTTCCAAATGTTGTGCAGCAAACTTTAAACGAGCTTCAACATGCTTTTTTTTCAGCAATGGAGTCTTGCGTGGTGAGCGTGCATACAGGCCATGGCGGTGGAGTGCATTACTTACTGTTTTCTTTGAGACAACCGTACCTGCTAATTGCAGGTCTTTTTGAAGCTCTCCACAAGTGGTCCTTGGGTCTTGGACAACTCTTCTGATTATTCCTTTCACTCCTCTGTCAGAAATCTTGCGAGGAGCACCTGGTCGAGGCAAATTTATGGTTAAATGATTGTCTTTCCACTTCCGTATTATGGCCCCAACAGTGCTCACTGGAACATTCAGAAGCTTAGAAATGTGCCTATAACCAATGCCATCATTATGTTTTGCAACAATTAGGTTGCGAAGGTCTTGAGACAGCTCTTTGCTTTTACTCATCATGAGATGTGTCTTGTGTGACAACTTGACAATGAGACCTTTTTGTAGGCCATCAGTTGGGACTGAACCAGCTGATATTAATTTGCACTGACAGGGGGCTGGATTGATTTTTAATTACTGATAGTTTTCAGCTGTTGTCTTGGCTTTCCATGCCTTTTTGCACCTCCCTTTCTTCATGTGTTCAATACTTTTTCCCTGTGTCATTTCACATTATTACACATAACTTAATTTCTGAACTTATTTGTTTTGGTTTCTTTGTATGTATGGATTACTTGGGTTGTTACCAACATCTGGTGAACATTTCATGTCAATAGCACCTTTGGAAATATATTTACTGAGAAAAATGGTGACGTGTTCAATACTGTGTTCCTGTCCCAGCTCACTGACCCCAGACAGACAACATTTATGTGTTCCTCTCCCAGCTCACTGACCCCAGACAGACAACATTTATGTGTTCCTCTCCCAGCTCACTGACCCCAGACAGACAACATTTATGTGTTCCTCTCCCAGCTCACTGACCCCAGACAGACAGCGTTTATGTGTTCCTCTCCCAGCTCACTGACCCCAGACTGATAGCAGCATCCAGTCTAACCAAGGCTTTATTTATCCTTCTGAAAAGATAACGCTATTGATTTTCAAACTGTCCAGGTGTGACTGCTGGAGTTAAGAGAGCAGATGGATCAATCTGGGAGTAAATGCTATTAACGTCTTGGAGGACCCAATCCCTGCCTCTGCAATTCTCTCTCCTTTTATCCTTTTACCTTTCCCAGCTTCACGCGGCCTGGTCAAAATTGCAGTGTTTAAGTCGGCCTGGAGATATCGAATATTGTCGATTCCTGCCGGTACAGACATGAGGCTGAGAGTAATTGGACAGGCAGCAGCATATGATGTGGCTTCTGTTATTGAACACGTATTCCTCACTGTGGGGGAGCGTCAGAGTTAGTGCTACACTGATGACTTAGAGCTACCCTGTGATCTCAAATTGCAGCTTTTGAAGAAAAGCGGCTTTGATAAGAGTAGACTGGAGATCTGTGAGAGCGGATGGGATTCTGCCTCTACTGCCCACGCTATTATTTACTTCAGTAATTGGTGTCATGGAGTATTGAATTACTGCATTCAGTCACCACAGGGAACGTGTCTTGTGAATGTTGAGACTGACAGTAACTGTCAATCAGAAACTAATTGGAGCTGTGCTAAAGCCAAGGTTGGCTCTGTTTCCAAAGGTTAAAATGCTCTTTGTGTGTGTGTGTGTGTTTGAGTGTGCATGTGTTCTAGTGTGTTTGTTTGTTTATTGGTATATTTGGGATATGTGAAGGCCTACTGTAAGGCCCATGCAGCTCTCTATTTATCAGGAAATGGAATGTGCAGCCTTAGAGAAAATATAATGGAAGGTTGAAGTTGGAGCCTATTGGATTTATCAGAGACCATTTTCCCCTTATTTTCCCCTTTTTCTCACAGAGAGAAAAGAGCCGCAGTACATTTTCCACTCTTTTTTTATGATCCTATCTTCTCAAATTGGCCAGTAAAAGAGAGATGCTGAATGTCCAATAAATCCCTATCCAGGACCATTAATGAATAGGAAAATAGGACATTTCTTTCCATCTCTACCTCCCTCTCTCACTCTCTCTCTCCCACTCACTATTAAGTTGACAGATCGTTATGTGGGTTGCGCTCCCACAGATTTCCCCTAGGGTTGTATCTATTTAGATTTCATCCTCCTATCTCCCCCACTCAGCCTGGGAAACATGTCATCCTAATATCCCATGGTCTTCAGCGACTGTTATGAGAGGACGATGGTTGATATTGTTGTTTTGCAGACCATGGGTAGCTTGGATTCATCCAAACCACCAGGTACTGTAGCTACTACTAATCTAAGATAGATATAGATTAGCTATATAGAGTAGCTACAGTACCTGGTGCTTTGGATGAAACCAAGCAGTTGGCTTGCGTCGTTGTAATTGTTTCTAATTTGTTACTTCCCCTGCCCACTCTATGGACTAGTCCCCTTGGCTCTCTTTTTTCATGCAAATATGTTTTTTATTCAAAACGTCTCCGTTCCACTCGCAATTTAGCCAGTCTTTTTTCTCAGTATACGCTTCTGGCTTAACTAACTTAACTAAGCTGCTTTCGTATATTTTCAGTAATATTTACTGCATGCTGCCAGATTCATCAAGTCCTCCGCACAGAAAAACAGCTTTAAAAGACTAACATTCACCCAGTCTCCAAGGGACTGTTTCATCTGTAAACTTTCATGATTAATGGTTGCCCAACATGTTGTGCTAGTGCTGCGGTAGTAGTGGTGGATGCTACAGTGATGTGAGTGTGTTTTTTCTATGTTACATCCCATTATTGGTCACCCTCTTCCTCTGCTGTGTTGCCTTAACAGGTAGCTGAGTCACTAGGTGAGAGTGGGGATGGGAGGAGAGGAAGTGACAAGGCTCCAGTCTCTGTCAAGGGGGGTGAGGTTAATTGAAGGGGGATCCTCGGTGGTTGTGACATAATATTTGTCGGGAACAGCATCACATGTTATGTGCTAAAAGGTGCCCGGCGACAGTTAACCGAGCAGTGAAGGCAGCTGTCACTTCCTCTAGGGGATCTCCCCCCTGTTGCTCCCAGTGTGACATGAGTAATTAGCCAGCACCAGAGCATGGATGGCTTATCAACACCTGAGGAGGAGGAGAGGGAGAGTGGAGAGAAGAGAGAGGGAGGTGACGGCAGCCTGACAGAGCTGGCTGGCTCTGCAGTGACGACAGGGCCAGGAGAATACTGAGAACCCCCCCTGCTACAGCAGCTCTGCCTGTCTGTCTGTCTCCAGACAGACTCTGTCCTCCACCCTCCGAGACCAGAGAGAGGGAGAGGGAGGAGGAGGGGGGAGTGGGGTGATTCCACAATATGAGGAACATACATCATTTAAACCCTCAGCACCAGTCCAATCAGAAGCATGATAGAGCAGTGCAATAAATGACGAGTGGGTTCAAACTGATCTGGAATCAGAGATAGCATCGGTAAGAGCACAGCCACTATGTGTATGGGAAGGAGGCAGTAAGAAACAGAACTCTCCCTGTCATTTTACCCTTATCAAATCACCCTTTGAGGCGTATTAGGCTACCAGAATGGGGGCTGCTGTGTGTGCAAGTGCTAGTGCTCTCTCTCACCCTCCAGCCTTTCCAATGATGTGCTTTTGTTTCTCTGCTTTGAAAAACCAAACTCAAGCAGCGCTGTTAAAAATAGACTGCTGTGTGTTTACAATATGTTGCAGTGCACAGCACTTTTACAGAATCAGAGTTGAGAGCAGATTTTTTTATCGCTTGCAGTGATCAAAGCATTTGGGTCACGGCAAGATAACATGATAGAATCATGTGACATGATTTAGCTGCAGCGAGAGGGAATCAACTTCATCCAAGACTCGTAGCGTGATGCCTAAATGAGATTGATACCAAAGGACTATATGGTGCGTTTTTGACAGTGTTGCATGTCAGTTTACATTCAGTTGGAATTGCTACAGTAAACAACATATGGATGCAAGATATTGCAATTGCTGCCAGTTTTCTCTACCATAAGCTGTATTGTACATTGTAACATTGCTCTGTGTTTTGTTCCACATGAACATTGTGACATTTAATTGGACACACCCTGTATTTTGAAAAAATAGGACCAAATATGAACACCTGTAATATATTACATATACATACTGTAGTAGACATGGAGCAGGAGAGCCCAAACACAGTTCATTGATCCAGTAGCCACAGAGCTGCAGTGGTATCGGCTAGCTCCACTCAATCTTCTCCACATTGAGGTTTTGACTCACAGGGCTGGCTGCAGAGAGCCGAAAAGTGGGCGGTCGATATTCAACACTAACAATAAGCAATCAGTGGATAAAAGTGCGGAAATAGCATAACAAGTGGATGTTGTACATTAAGAGGAAGCTGTGCTTTTGTTGTTGACGGAGGAACCATCTGAGTCTCTTATTCCCCACTCTCTCAACTGGCTCATTAGTATGCCAGGCTCTGCTCTGCCAAGCAGGTCTCCACGCTGGCACTACCCTCTCTCTGCCTGTTTCTCATCTTCCACACTGAGCCCTCTGCACCCCGTGCCCCCACCCCAGCCTCCTTCCTGTGAATGTGGCACGGCATCTGCCACGGCCAATTCTCCTCACCGTCTGACTGCCGCCTCTCTGTTAGATATACTGTAGCTGAGTTGAAGTCTTAGGTTCTCTGTTATCTGGCAGCACGGTGCAGGTGGCCAGTCCACTCAGTGGGATACACCAAGACGGCCTGGTGCATGTGGCTGGTGCTTTTCTCATGGGGTGCCAGTTCATCATCCTCCTCTCTCTCTCTCTCTCTCTCTCTCTCTCTCTGAACTCCCAGCAGGACTGTCAGCCCCAGATGTCCTTCCTCTATTGTGTGTGTGTGTGTGTTTGTTTGTTTGCTTGTGAGTATGTGCCTCCATAACTGCTCATTTAATCCCCCTGTTCTCCTCTCCAAGTTTGCAGGGATTTGCATATATCCAATTAAAGCCCTGAACACAGCAGATTTAGTGCATTTGTGTGCAATACTGCCTCGTGGAGTCACGTACTGCACTTTGTCATTATTATACATTTGTTCTCACATTATCACACCATACCTTTTATCTGATTTATTCCTTAAATAATAGTTTTATACGTTCTAAAACATACAGTACCTCCGTTCTATTGGCGTACAATCACTGGAAAACAAACTGGACGAGCTTAGTTCGAGACTATATTATCAACGGGACCTGAAGAACTGTAATATACTGTCTTTCTCTGAGTTGTGGCTGAACATGGATAATAAAAATAAAAAAATACCTCATGGTAAGCTGTAGACCATACCATTTTTTTCGTAGCTGTCTATTTACCACCACAAACCAATGCTGGCATTAAGACCTTACTTAACAAGGTGTATAGGGCCATAAGCAAACAAGAAAATGCTAATCAAGAAGCGGTGCTCCTAGTGGCCAGTGATTTTAATGCAGGAAAACTGAAATCAGTCTTACCTCATTTCTACCAGCATGTCACCAAATAAACTCTAGATCACCTTTACTTCACACACAGAGATACATACAAAGCTCTCCCTCGCCCTCCATTTGACTAATCTGACCATAATTCAATCTTCCTGATTCCTGCTTAAAATCAAAGACAAACAGGAAGTACCGGTAATGCGCTCAATAGGGAAGTGGTCCGTTGAAGCGGACTGGCTGCATCACTGCTTGGTATGGCAACTGCTTGTCACCTGACAAGACGCTACAGAGGGTAGTGCTTACTACCCAGTACAGCACTGAGGCCGAGCTTTCTGCCATCCAGGACCTCTATACCCGGTGGTGTCAGTGGAAAGCTCTACAAATTGTCAAGGACTCAAGCCACTCAAGTCATAGGCTGTTCTCTCTGCTACGGCACTGCAAGCAGTACCAATGCACCTAGTCTGGAATCAACAAGACCCTGAAAAGCTTCTACCTCCAAGCCATAAGACTGCTAAATAGTTAAATAGTTAACCAAATTGATACACGGACTATCTGCATTGAACTTTGACTCATCACATATGCTGCTGCTACTATTTATTATCTGTCTCTTATACCTAGTTATATGTACTGTACATATCTACCTCAATTACCTCGTACCCCTGCACAGTACTGGTACCCCATATATATACAGTGGGGAGAACAAGTATTTGATACACTGCCGATTTTGCAGGTTTTCTTACTTACAAAGCATGTAGAGGTCTGTAATTTTTATCATAGGTACTCTTCAACTGTGAGAGACGGAATCTAAAACAAAAATCCAGAAAATCACATTGTATGATTTTTAAATAATTAATTTGCATGACATAAGTATTTGATCACCTACCAACCAGTAAGAATTCCGGCTCTCACAGACCTGTTAGTTTTTCTTTAAGAAGCCCTCCTGTTCTCCAATCATTACCTGTATTAACTGCACCTGTTTGAACGCGTTACCTGTATAAAAGACACCTGTCCACACACTCAATCAAACAGACTCCAACCTCTCCACAATGGCCAAGACCAGAGAGCTGTGTAAGGACATCAGGGATAAAATTGTAGACCTGCACAAGGCTGGGATGGGCTACAGGACAATGGGAAAGCAGCTTGGTGAGAAGGCAACAACTGTTGGTGCAATTATTAGAAAATGGAAGAAGTTCAAGATGACGGTCAATCTCCCTCGGTCTGGGGCACCATGCAAGATCTCACCTCGTGGGGCATCAATGATCATGAGGAAGGTGAGGGATCAGCCCAGAACTACACGGCAGGACCTGGTCAATGACCTGAAGAGAGCTGGGACCACAGTCTCAAAGAAAACCATTAGTAACACACTACGCCGTCATGGATTAAAATCCTGTAGCGCACGCAAGGTCCCCCTGCTCAAGCCAGCGCATGTCCAGGCCAGTCTGAAGTTTGCCAATGACCATCTGGATGATCCAGATGAGGAATGGGAGAAGGTCATGTGGTCTGATGAGACAAAAATTGAGCTTTTTGGTCTAAACTCCACTCGCCGTGTTTGGAGGAAGAAGAAGGATGAGTACAACCCCAAGAACACCATCCCAACCGTGAAGCATGGAGGTGGAAACATCATTCTTTGGGGATGCTTTTCTGCAAAGGGGACAGGACGACTGCACCGTATTGAGGGGAGGATGGATGGGGCCATGTATCGCGAGATCTTGGCCAACAACCTCCTTCCCTCAGTAAGAGCATTGAAGATGGGTCGTGGCTGGGTCTTCCAGCATGACAACAACCCGAAACACACAGCCAGGGCAACTAAGGAGTGGCTCCGTAAGAAGCATCTCAAGGTCCTGGAGTGGCCTAGCCAGTCTCCAGACCTGAACCCAATAGAAAATCTTTGGAGGGAGCTGAAAGTCTGTATTGCCCAGCGAGGGACTTTGGAGGGACTTTGGAGCTCCCTCCAAAGATTTTCTATTGGGTTCAGGTCTGGAGACATCAGACGGGCCTGGACATGCGCTGGCTTGAGCAGGGGGACCTTGCGTGCGCTGCAGGATTTTAATCCATGACGGCGTAGTGTGTTACTAATGGTTTTCTTTGAGACTGTGGTCCCAGCTCCCTTCAGGTCATTGACCAGGTCCCTCACCTTCCTCATGATCATTGATGCCCCACGAGGTGAGATCTTGCATGGTGCCCCAGACCGAGGGAGATTGACCGTCATCTTGAACTTCTTCCATTTTCTAATAATTGCGCCAACAGTTGTTGCCTTCTCACCAAGCTGCTTGCCTATTGTCCTGTAGCCCATCCCAGCCTTGTGCAGGTCTACAATTTTATCCCTGATGTCCTTACACAGCTCTCTGGTCTTGGCCATTGTGGAGAGATTGTAGTCTGTTTGATTGAGTGTGTGGACAGGTGTCTTTTATACAGGTAACGAGTTCAAACAGGTGCAGTTAATACAGGTAATGAGTGGAGAACAGGAGGGCTTCTTAAAGAAAAACTAACAGGTTTGTGAGAGCCGGAATTCTTACTGGTTGGTAGGTGATCAAATACTTATGTCATGCAATAAAATGCAAATTAATTATTTAAAAATCATACAATGTGATTTTCTGGATTTTTGTTTTAGATTCCGTCACTCACAGTTGAAGAGTACCTATGATAAAACATTAGACTTCTACATGCTTTGTAAGTGGGAAAACCTGCAAAATCGGCAGTGTATCAAATACTTGTTCTCCCCACTGTGTATATATATATATATTATTATTTCTCTATTTCCTTTCTCTCTGCGTTGTTAGGAAGGGCCCGTAAGTAAGCAATTCATTGTTAGTCTACAGCTGTTGTTTACCAAGCATGTGACTAATACAATTAAATTAAATGTGATATTCAAGGTTATATATGCCACTTTTCAGTGGGTAAGATTAGTCCCACCTATCTGAACTGCTGCAAGGTGTCATGGGTGTGTGAGAGAGACATCCGAACGAGCTCAGCCATCCACATAAAGAGACGCACATGTAATTCTTAAACTGGGAACATTTTCATGCTGTACAAAATCAGAGAGATTGGGAACTTTTTCACGCTGGGCAGACTTTTACATAACACAAGGCACATGGTGAAGCCACAGTATGATATGAAGTACCGTGTGTTGCTGTCATGAGTCATAGAAAGCTGTACATTGTTCAATGTACTGTTTCCCCCAGGGAAGGTAGGTATGCCACTGCTCGAGCCATGGTGAGGTTCAATTACTTCTCTAGCTTTTCAAGGTGAGACAACGTGTCTCCTTCACTTCCCTTGCGGAGGTGTTTTAGATTGACCATGCTGACTTTGCTACAGTATATCTGTCCTTAATAAAATACAGAGCAAATCCCTCTACACCCACGCCCACACACCCACACAGAAGGGTGAGGCATGCCAATACCATTTTGGGAGTGAAAGTTTGACACAGTAGACCACAGTGGGGGCAAATCACCCCATTTATTAGCAGTCATGCTTGAAATTAAGCCTGAGGTGTTCATTTCCAATAGTAAAACAAAATGCTAACTGTCAAATTTGAATGGCAGACACAGGGTATGATTATAGGTCTGTGGGTTACTATGCAGGCCAACACTGCAATCAGATTCATTTCAGTCAGGTGCTGTTTGGATGCACACACAGGCATACAAGCGGCTTGACTACTGCTATCTATTCATGAGAGTGAGGTGCAGGCAAAGAGAATTGAATGGCTGACAAAGACTCTCTGCTCATTATCAAATCTACTGCAGGGGAACATTCTACCGCGCCTGTTTCCACCAGTTTGCAATTTTGACTAAATCAGTTGAGCGAACAAAAGCAAGATCGATAGTTTTTATTTGCAGGTGTGTGTGTACTGTATGTCTGTGTGTGTTGACTGTGTCTGTTTATTCACACCGTTTATACAGTAGCTGTCTAAGCCTTTCTGCTGTTATAGCAAAGCCCTGCTAGAACAGCTCTGAGCACGAACACATCCAGAAGACCACACACCTAAGCAAAGCATCTAATTCAACCACAGTTGAGTCACACAAACACTGTCATCCTTCATCTACATAGATCTATACAACTTAGTCTGGAAATTGTGCAATCAGGTTGCTATGTTATCAAATAGATTTTGTGTACAGACTTCACACTATTGACAAAAATGTTGTGATGCATGGACCATATCTGGGTCAACAAACTCAACTAGTTTGATAGTGTAAAATAAGTTACATTGAATTTCGAAGTGGATAACATCTCAACTTTTAGCTACCATTGTCTCTACCTCTGCTTACCTCTACCTCAGTCTCCCCCTGCAATTACATTTCCTCTCTCGCAGAGGCTGTCTATCTCCCTTTAAAAAGGCAAAGTGTTGACAATATTCCAGTCTGCTGCGCAATCACAAAAAATCCTATAATTTAGAGGCAGACATAATTCAGCTGAAAACCGTTTGATTGCAGGGGCCATTTTGTGTCTCTGACAGCCTCCTGAAACCTCAGCTCGAGCAAAGGGAAGCAATTACTTTGGCTGCTGACTAGTGCAATCTCACTCTATCTGAAGAACACTCCAACATTAGAAACCTAGCCACTCTGTAAAGTGGAAACCGGAGGATTTAATCAAGACCTGCACTTTACATGTTTAACTTGTATCCTGCACTAATGTCAGTGTGTGTGGGGCATGATTTGAGGCTCCTTAGCTGGATAGCAAAACACAGACGGTTTCCCAGTCAGTCAGAGAACACAAAGACGCTGTCATTATTGTTTTCCCATAGCTATTTCTGGAAAGGATTGTAACGAGTGGCCAATTTCCTGGACTCCGATTCTTGTTGTCACGGTCATTAGCATAAGTGGTAGCTGCAGAACTGGGTGCATTTCTGACAGCCAGAGAGATAAAAGCCTGGTTAGGAGGCTGATAGCTGTCATTTTCATTCCAATGCCTCACTACCTCTTCCAAAGGGTGTCATTTGGAAGCCTCTCCCTACTCAGCCATGCGTTACGGGCAGCAATGATATGGTAAATCAAGTATTTAGACATCCCTGTACATACTGCCTGTCTATCTGTTATCTCTCTGAGGTGATAGTGGGTCACTGATATGGTTTAATAATCAACAACATCAATGGTTATTGAGAGTGAGTCGCTCATGAGAGAGTCAGGTAATATTGTGAATAACAGGCAGGGTCCACCCTCTGTTTTGAAAACAATTTCTACAATCCCTTTGGCCATTTTACAAAGACTGCAGGTGTTTTTTAGAGCCAGGTGGCAGGTGTAGAGAAGGTTTTACAAAAGGGAATAAACTCATGTGTTTATTTTTGCATTTTGGCAAGCAAATGATTCCATGACAATACAGTTTTTAGTGTGGAAAGTCTAAAAAGCTTAGGCCTCTTGAGGGGAGCTGAGATGCATTGCTTGTTTTATTGCTCATGGCAACATAGAAACCTTTTCTTTAATTTCCCTACTAATTGCACATAGAGCGAGTGGCAAAGCAATGGCTGAATTAGGAACATTCTCTGACCCCTTTCTGCACCTCTACCTATCAGACTTCTGGTATAATTCCCCTTACACCATACACATCTAGGTGATGAGACTAGAGCTTGAAGCTCCTTAATAGGCCAATGATTTTCTTTACAGCAACATAGTATTTCAGCTGCTTTTTACTGTCATTTCTGGAATGTGTCTTGTTCCCTTCATTGTTTGGCTATACAGTCTTACTTACATTATAGGGAACTGGACAATGTGTAGCATTTATTTTTCTGTTGTTATTCTCATTCCTCTCATATTGACAGTGGATATATGTACAGTGATGAAGTTGTGTTGCGATGTGTTTGCTGTATCTAAGCCATGCTTCTGTGTGTGCAGGTTTCTTGGGGTCCCCCCTGGAAGAGGAAGCTGCCCCCTGACAGGACCTCTGCCCTTTGACCTCATCTACACAGACTACCACGGCCTGCAGCAGATGAGGCAGCACATGGGTCTCTCTCTGAGGAAGCACAAGTCAGTGGGTTTTTATATACAGTTGTGTTCAAATATATTGGCACCCTTGCACTTTACAATGGAGTGCAACGGAGCAATGTTCTGATTTCTCTTTTCAAAACTGGTTGAAGGGCAATTTCTTTTTACCTGTCGGCACCTGCAACTTACCACAGGTGAGCTAGATTACACAAAAACGAGAATCACTCGCCTCCTACAAAATGTATTATAATTTAGTCCAAGAAGAGAAGAGAAAAATCTCAATTTCAGTTTAGATTTTTTTCTTTCTTGGTCCTGTGCAGTTATAAATCAAGGAAATACACATGTGAACACCAAATGTTTTTTTAAATGGCAACTTATTTTAGAAGAAATAGTGAATTGTGCAAGGGTGCCAAAATGTATGTGTGTTTGTGGGTGTGTGCTTACTGTGTGTGTATGCATGGAATGTACTATGCACCATATCAGGGCCAAATATGCCTTTTATCTCTTACCTTCTGGAGGAGGAACAAACTTGTCCATGTACATGATGTGTAAGTTAAACTGTCTGTGTTTCTTTGTTACTGGCATTGCTGGTGTGCTGGTTAATCATTGGCTTATTGGCCTGCTGCCCTTATTGGCTGGTATTTGGTCAGCTGGTTGGTCCCCTGTGATTCACCAAAACGCTTCCAGGGGGAATCCGCATGAGAGCAGCCCACACTGCGATCCATTGGGTAAATAATGAGTCCCAGATTGACTGATAGAAATGCTAAGTAGCACAGTGGAGAAATGGCACCGCTTGAAGCACCTGAATTGTCTGTATATATTTGGAACTTTGCAATGTACAGAAAGTTGCCCGTGGCCCCGCAAAGTGTTGACTAAGCAAAAAAAAAGTGTAATTATTGGTCTTAGTTATTGCAGGCCAATTTTAAGTGATAGGATTGTAAAAGTGAAAAGGATAATGTTTCAATTTCTCAATTGGAGAGAAACTAATATGTCTGGGGTGTGATAATTCTGTTCTGTTATATTACATTAGTGTTCCAGTCTGTTTTGTTCCTAGCTGCATATTCAATTTCCTGTTCCACAACCTCCATTTAGCTCATTATACACATGCATGCACTCAAACATCTGCACACGCCCATGTGCACGCAATAGGCTTGGGCGGTATACTGTATATATTTGTATGTGGGTTTGAGGCACCCTAAAGTGTGTGTGAGTGACTGTGTGAAAGCGAAGTTATGGTGCCACACATAGCAGGTGGGGGCGGGAACTGCACCAACGCTATTAGCTGGCAGCTGGTGGCTGGGATGCCGCTGGCATTGTAGTAGCCGATCAGGGGCGCCGGAGGGGGGGCAGCCAATTGTCAAAATGCCGTCCAAAATTCAAGTGCCGCCATAGGCAATCACCTAATCTTGCCTAATCGGAGGGCCAGCCCTGCAGCTATGCATTTGGTTTGCTAACTTGCTAGCTAAGTGGCTATCCTGCAAGATCAAACTTCTTGGTTACAGCAGAGACAATCAATCCCCTCCTGGATCAAATGTACGTTTGGAAAGAAATAGCGCCACTTGTAATACTGTATACCTCGGTATGGTACAGGAACGGTATGAAGGTATACAAATCTGGATACTGCCCAACCCTAGCGCACACACACTAATATTATTATAGAGACCACAGGAGGTTGGTTGGGGAGGATGGGCTCGTGGTAATGACTGGAGCGGAATCAGTGGAATGGTATCAAATACATCAAACGCATGGTTTGCAGGTGTTTAATGCCATTCCATTTGCTCCGTCACGACCACTATTATGAGCTATTCTCCCCTCAGCAGCCTCGTGTGATAGAGACATGCAAACACAGCACAATATTTGTAGTGTACACACCATCGTTTGTGATCACACAATGAAGCTCCTAATAAAGATGACTGACCACATGCCAATATGATTGTGTTTGCCTCATGGATCATTTGCATTTCAGGCAGATATCCGTGCAGCAATGGAATTATGTTTGAATAGATGACACAGGACAAATCTGACTGTGGGATTACTTTGAGGTCCTATCAGACTATTTTATGAGACCCTCTGTCCCAGTCCTGGCCCAGACAGTAATTCTGCTGAAATAATTCACCATGGATTGCCATCAGTGTCAGTACAAGGTCATTTGATTAGCCGATGCGTATAAACTGTCCCAGTCTGGCAGGCTAATATTGTCATTTCCCCTGCAGGCCAACATACTGCTTAGAGATGCAGTACATTGATAAATCAACCAGATCTGATAAGAGCCCTTGATGCCTTCAGTCTGAATATGCAGAGCTGATGGAGCTGGGAGATAAAACAATGCTCCCTGCTTGACTCACCCTCTCAGTATTCTCATAAGGCTTCCTTTCCCTTTAATATGTTCCTTCCTTCTCTTCTAATCTAAAAGTAGCGACGCATGCCCCACCCACCTGAGGATCTGTCTTTTTCCGCCATCTATTTCCTGTCTTTGAGAGGTGCAAAATCATCTTGTCACTTAAATCTCCCTGGATTGATTGCTTTTTCATTCTCTTGCTTGTGCCTGTCGTTCTCCCAACCCCCCCCCCCCCCCCCCCCCCCACCCTGTTAACGTTACAGCAACGGAAATATTTGTAAAGACGTCAAATACACCCCAGTAATGGCTGAAATGGGCTCACTGCGATACATTGGCTTTTAGTTGAATCGCTAAGAACACTAAAGCTTTGTCTGGAATTTAACGCATCGTCTCGACACTTACAGTACATCACAAGAAAGAGAAGAAAGATAACTTTATTTTGATGGGTGTACGTTTTTTATGTGGAATTTAAAAAAGTAATAATTTAATAAAGCCTAATTAATTTATTTAAATTGACTGATTTCCTTATGAACTCTAACTCAGTAAAATCTTTTAAATTGTTGCATGTTGCATTTATATTATTGTTCAGTATATATACAAATAGGCACGTGTTTCTTTATAATATGAGTGCATTCTAAGCAAAAACAAAAATTACATTTTACAATAAAATGAAGACCTGAATTCCCACCAAAATCCCTGATAGATTATAAAAATATTAAAATATCAAAAGTTTGGAGTATCTTCATCCATTGTCCAACACAGGAGGTTGGTGGCACCTTCATTGGGGAGGATGGCCACGTGGTAATGGCTGGAGCAGAATAGGTGGAAAGGTATCAGCAACACCTATGTGCTTGATGCCATTCCATTTTGTTCCAGACATTATTATGAGCCGTCCCCCATCAGCAGCCTCCACTGTAAATGTCCAACTGTTGCATTTATTAGAATTATTTTTAAAACCTTTTAACAATTTCGATGACGTTGCTACTTAAAGGACACAACCAAAGTAATATATGTTAGTGGTGCTCCTGTCAAAATGTCTCTCTCCTAGTCAATCCTGTCGGGTATAGCAAGAGATCAAACAGACTATTAGGACGCAGCCCCTCACACATTGTGCCCTAGCCATGTCAGAGACCCACTAAAGAAGGGAGGTATCCTTACAGTGTCTGGACGTGGTTACATTGCTGTGAGTAAGAGCTTAGCCCAGCCAGTCTCACTTTTCTCCATTTATCTCCCCTGTGGTGTGTAGTGGCCTAGCAGTGGTCTAAAGCAGCGTGTGATTTAAAGTCTATTTCCCCTCACCTGGAGGACAGGCTGAGGGAGAGGAGAGGCACGGTGACGTCCATCACCTCCGACTGCTTTACATCTCCTGGGCTTGGTTTCCATAGCACTGCTTGTTAGACATGGGCTTTTACCAGATAAATATTCAATCATCGCAACAGGAGGCCATGTCTATCTATGTTCCGGTATTTTGACATACAGAACCCATTCATCCTCCCATCTCTTTCCTTTGTCCCTCAGGTGCCACATCCGTGTGATTGACACATTTGGCACAGAGCCGGCCTACAACCATGAGGACTACGCCACCCTGCATGGTTACAGGACCAACTGGGGCTACTGGAACCTCAACTGCAGACAGTACATGACCATGTTTCGTGAGTGAACTCTGAGCATAATCTCTCTTCTGACACTGGATGTCAGGGGAATGGGGTTGCACTTGTTTATCAGGGATCAACCTCAGAAAGAGAGAAAGTGGGAAATGGTAATAGGGCTTTTGGTGGAGATTTAGTGAGCACAGATGTTGTGGGGCACTTTGGAAGCTCAGGGGCAGAGAGACGAGGAGGACCCTGGGAGGGTAGCAGCAGCTGTGGCCAAACAGATGCCTAGAGCTACACACTAGAACTTAGCACCATA
The DNA here is from genome assembly GCA_023634145.1 of Thymallus thymallus. Lineage (NCBI taxonomy): Eukaryota > Metazoa > Chordata > Actinopteri > Salmoniformes > Salmonidae > Thymallus > Thymallus thymallus. The sequence goes on along the minus strand of CM042397.1, from coordinate 20,935,608 downwards.
GGCTCTTGCTCGCTCGGTTGCAATATGAGCTCAGACATCCATCAGTGGAAGGAGAGGAAACTTCAGCTGTGTGTGTGCTCTTCCAATTAACTCAGTATATATCAATCTCAGATCGACACTTGCTGTAAATACCCATGGATTTTTTGTTTTTAATGTGTAATGGTTTATGGGGTGACCACTGTCCTTCTCTGAGATGATGTGGTCCCAGCTAGTCAAACTATTCCTTTAACCACTCTGTGACCACTGTCCTTCTCTGAGATGATGTGGTCCCAGCTAGTCAAACTATTCCTTTAACCACTCTGTGACCACTGTCCTTCTCTGAGATGATGTGGTCCCAGCTAGTCAAACTATTCCTTTAACCACTCTGTGACCACTGTCCTTCTCTGAGATGATGTGGTCCCAGCTAGTCAAACTATTCCTTTAACCACTCTGTGACCACTGTCCTTCTCTTAGATGATGTGGTCCCAGCTAGTCAAACTATTCCTTTAACCACTCTGTGACCACTGTCCTTCTCTGAGATGATGTGGTCCCAGCTAGTCAAACTATTCCTTTAACCACTCTGTGACCACTGTCCTTCTCTGAGATGATGTGGTCCCAGCTAGTCAAACTATTCCTTTAACCACTCTGTGACCACTGTCCTTCTCTGAGATGATGTGGTCCCAGCTAGTCAAACTATTCCTTTAACCACTCTGACCACTGTCCTTCTCTGAGATGATGTGGTCCCAGCTAGTCAAACTATTCCTTTATCCACTATGTCTCTTTAATCCTACAGCTTACTCAAAATGCTTCTGACTTTCAGCTGAAACTGAATGTCCAGATTAAGTTTAGTGTTTGACTTTGACTTATTGAGCTTGACACTTTGCTATGTATGTCCCTCAAAGCACACACTCCAGACAACTCCTTCATGGGTTTTGTGGCTGAGGAGCTGAACGACACAGAGAGGCTGAGCATCCAGAGGAACAAGGTGGACCGCATGGCAGTGGTGTACGGCAAAGAGCCCAGCATGTGGAAGGTGATCATAAGGACATTCATGTTAACTTTTTACAGCACTTATGTCACAACTCAAGCAAAGAAAAACATATTGCTGAGAGTACATTTGACTGACACCCCAATGGGCATATCACCTGCTCCTGTCTACAAGATATCAACAAGCAAATGACTTTTTCCCTACTAAGCTGTGTAGTCCAGTTGAGATGGCATCAGTCAGCAGTGTGTTATACGCTGCAGTGTATTCTGTCATGATGTGATAAATGGAGTGCACCCCACTCCCAGAGACAAACTGAAACATGCCTAAGTTATTCTCCCATATCTGCCAAGCATGACACTTCAATCCACTAGGTATATGTATGTACGCCCAGAGAGGTGTGAGGGTTGTGGAAGTGGCAATTGTTTTTGTTTAGCGTAAATTCTCCCTCTAAGCTACAGGAAAAAGGCATCACTTATTGATGTGTCTGGCTGCCTCCCCGTGGTTAGGTGCACTTGAATCGGCTGCATTTGTTCTCTCACTCTCTACGCTTATTGAATTCCCTCTCACTGTCAGCTATGTGTTATACTACAGCTGTATGTGTATAAGGAGACAAAATGACTATCATTTTATCTCTCCCACTCACTGTCTCTCTCTTGTCTTTTCTCTATCCCACACGGTTTCCTCCTGTTCTGATCTCATGCCGTGTTGATGGATCACCTCCAGCTCCAAGTAAGTATACCTGCTCTTCCTGTCAATGAGTGACATTTTCGACACCCTCTGAAACGTTGTTTTACATTAAGCCATATTACAGACTGTCCCTGGTTTTCGGTTTCTCTGCAGATTCCTGTTGTAGAGATTGATACTGTTCATATGCAATGTATGCATTAATATTCCGTTAAATGTGCCAGACAGTTATCTAAAATCATTTTGGAGTGAGTCAGCCGATTTATCTCTTCAGACGCAGAAAAATAAAGATGTTTCAGCTGAATCCTCTGTATCTAAACACAAAGATTAAAGATACTGGAGATTCCCTAAAAAGGGTTGTTATGCGTTCAGCCTGGTCTGTCTGCACATCTTCTGTCATCTCCCTGCCAGATCAATAAACTGCTGCCCTATGACAGGTTTAGGGAAATACTGAAGGTGGACCTTTAATCAATAGCATGTCAGCTCTTTACCAATTATACTTTTACTTTGTTTGCTGTTTTATATTGAGCTTCAGTGGCTCTATTTACAACTGTTGGTGGAAGGGTTCTTAGTCTACAGAGGGAAAGCATATACAGTACATACTGTATTTATTTATATTGTATTCAGTACAAATGTTCTATGTTAGGCTTAGTATGCCACTGCAGATTTGAAGCAACACAACATTTTCACCACACTATATGTACATCACAACTTTGACAGGAATGCATACCGTTTTATTGTATTTATTTATTTAACCTTTATTTAACTAGGCAAGTCAGTTAAGAACAAATTCTTATTTTAATTAAGTTATTACAATTAATTTCTCAACAGGAAAGGTTTTTTGTGAGCTGTTTAAATAACTAGAGAAGAAGAAAATGTCTTATGTTTGTTCTTCTGAAACATCAAACTGGTCCAATATGAAAAAAAGTGCAACAATGTGAATGATTAATATATTGAGGAAATCATGAATTATATACTATGGTTTTCATGGAATAATGACCAAAGTAGACTAGGGCAATATTTATCTATCCCTTATTTGTGTATAAATTCCACAAGTACATTCTCAGTGTGGCTTGATTGCTGTGGCCTGATTGTATTGGTTAGTAATAGCCTTCTCTTAGGTGATGTGGTCTCAGCTCATCTGCTTACCCATTGCATCTCTATTTTCAGTGACCAATGTGCCACTGTAGCCAAGGTGAAACCCATGCTTACTCTTCACACCCTCTGGCCATTCTCATGTAATTTGCCCCTGGTGCTGCTGTTGTTTGGTGTAGGAAATCAGATCACCCCTCTAATTGGCTATGCCAGTCTGTATGCACCAGAGGCTACAGTAGCCACATCACTACTATTAGTAACAGTCAGTCACCCAGGCTTCTGTCTTGGTTATGCCTGCAACCAACACACTGAACATAGCTTTATTTTTGAGAAGGACTTTGAACTCAAACATAATTGGTAAAAAAACAAGTTACATTTTGCATATTTGGGGTGGATAGATTGATTATACTGTGTGGCCAGTCCGTCCTAACCATTTGTTCCGTTGACCCGTAGGGTAAGGAAAAGTTCCTGGCCATTCTGCACCGCTACATGGAGATCCATGGGACTGTCTATTATGAGACACAGCGCCCTCCAGAGGTGCCTGCTTTTGTCAAGAACCATGGCCTGCTGCCCCAACAAGAGCTGCAACAGCTGCTCAGAAAGGCCAAGGTATGGAGGGTTTCAATACCTTTTATATACTATACTTCCAATTGCCAGTAAACAGCAGCAGTTTGGTTCATCTTTCTCTTTCTTTTCCTCTCACTAACAAGCTCTTCATTGGGTTTGGCTTCCCATACGAAGGGCCAGCCCCTTTAGAGGCCATAGCCAACGGCTGCATCTTCCTACAGCCCAAGTTTAAGCCGTCCCACAGTTCCCTCAACCATGAGTTCTTCAGAGGGAAGCCCACTTCCCGACAGGTGAGCGGGCTGTCAGAGGACCGTTTCCATACTGTGGAGGAAATGAATGTTAGTCAATGCAAGGCAGGCCTCAACCTGACACACCTGTGTGTTTCTCTGCTCGTGACTGTGGCCATGTATTGTCTGGATGGAGACTGTATTGACTGATACAGTATTGTGTTAATTCCTCCATCAGGTCTCCTCACAGCATCCCTATGCTGAGCAGTATATAGGCAGGCCACATGTCATCACGGTGGATTTCAACAACTCCCAAGAATTTGAGTCTGCCATACGTGACATCATGAGTACCAAGGTTAGTATGCTAATTTCACTTGAAATGGTAATATAATATAATATATGCCATTTAGCAGACACTTTTATCCTAAGCCACTTATAGTCATGTGTACATACATTTTAAGTATGGGTGGTCCCGGGAATCAAACCCACTATCCTGGCGTAGCAAGCGCCATGCTCTACCAACTGAGCTACAGAGAACCACATGATTTCACAGAGATGATAAGCGTGGCTGTTCAGGGAGACACATGACCTTTCAGATGTATTATCTTCACTGCATCTCATGTGATTAATGGTGCCATGGAGGTATATCATCTCCTCTCCCACAGACAGTTGTGACCCACTTTTCTGTACTGTAGCTCACATTGCTAATTGAGCTGTTAATCACAGGATCGAGTGTAACTGCAAACTGCTTATCTGGCTCCTTCCAAGGCCTTTAGTCCTAATTGTCTCAGAGATGGAGTGGCTCAGTAGGTAAACTGGGCAACAAACACCTGGGTTAGCATGGCAGTCTACCAGAGGGCCCATACTGCCTTTTCCAGGCATTACCTATACTGGAGATTATATTAATCAATCATGCTGTGCTCAATCTGTCGCTAGGCCAACATGCAAGGTACGGCCAATCGATCCCCCACCTCGCGGGGAATAATGGCAGGTTAAATATAGCCCAGACTGGCTGCTGGGGGAACCTAAATGGAGCATCCACTGGTTGTAATGCTGCAGTAGAACACGTGCATGCAGTGGGTTAGGAGTGGAGGAGAGGGGCAGATGGGAAACAAAATAACTAAATAATACAGGACACAAGCACTTTTCATTATGTTGATATACTATACAGAACACACTGAAGAAAAACATGTCCCCTTCTTTGAGCCAATGTGGGTGAACAACACTAAGAATCCCTGTGATATTGTGATCAGGTAGTCAGGTATACTGGTCAGATATGATGAATAAGTATGCAAGAAATCCAGTCAGTTTAGAGATAAATGTATTCTACAGCTGAATTCAATTCAGACTCCATGGAGAGAAGTTGTTTTCCTCTCCCTTTTCATTCCATTATATAAGATACCCAAAAGGCAAATTGCATTCTGGAATAGCTGATGAGGTGCCAAATACATTTCATTAAACTCGAATAAGTGAGCGCTAAAAGGAAGCGAACACTAAAAGGAACCATTTATCAGTTTAAAAGCCCAAGTGCCACTGAGAGGCCTGATGGTAAACAATGAGATCTCTTTTAAATGGCACAGACATCTTAGGTTAGGTAATGTGGAATGGGACTACTGTGCCATCACACTGATTGAACATTTCCCACTCCAACACATATCATAATTATTGATGTAATCTAACCCAAATATGCTTTGGATAAGAGCAAAATAGAAAGCATTGACCTGCAGACTTCATCCTATCACACTGATGCGTGCGTTTACTGCTGCTGTGAAAATAAGGACCTTCTCAGTGCTGTTTTCACTGCAGTGTCACAGTGTCTGTTGTGTAGGTAACATACATTCTAACCTGTAACACTATGAAATATGCCAGCTCTGGAGAACGTTTTCACATGATGTGGTGAAGGTCAAAAGTGGGATGGTCATCACATCCTCCAGTGAGTTGTTAAATAGATTCAAAAATGTGGTTTAGCAGCTCGTACATAACCTGTGGTCGATTGTCAGCTTAATCCACTGTTTGTCATATTGATGTAGTCGATGTTAACAGAATAAAGAAATCAAGTCAAAGGCTGTCACCTGTGATGTATGAGGTCATTGATTATAATGTGAAGCAGAGCCTGGTGTACGCTCATAATGAAGCCGTTCACAATTACCTTAATGAATATGTCAGCTTTGATTAATGGTAAAACGTTGCAGTACTATTATAGCTGTGGCGTTGATGGTCTAAAGCCGATGGTGTGTGACAGTGGATGATTTCCTTTCTGCAGGTGGAGCCATATCTGCCCTATGAGTACACCTGTGAGGGGATGCTGGAGAGAGTGCATGCTTACATCCAGAACCAGGTGGGTTTGTGTTGCATACACCAGCCTCCATTACCCTGGAGATGGTGCAGCCAACTTCCTCCACAGGTATTTATGCACAGGCAAGATGAAGTCACACTGTACTGTATACATACATATAATAGAGCTAACTTGCGCGCACACACACACCCACACACACACACACGCCTTTAAATATTTATTTGCACAATTACACACATTGTCATGCTCCAGTACATTCATCATGCTGAGATGATTTGGTGCACAGAGGCGCCTGTCTGCCAGTCTGTTTAAGGCCGTGGCAGTGGGAGAAGAGGGGAATCCTCCCCCCATCTGTCCATCACACACAGAGTAGTGTGCTCAGTGGGTTGTGACTGACTGATACTGAGGCTGCCCGCCTGGCATGTACGAGCCCAGACTCCCAATCAGCGACAACCCTTCTATCCTCCTCCACAGCCAGCGCTAACCCACTCTGACCCCCATGATCCCTGCCTCACGGATATTACCTTTTTTTTTTGACAATACTGCTTTCTCATGACACACACACACACAGACTCCGGATGAGGTGTGTGACAGCTGGACCTTGCTGCCCTGTTTTCCTGATGAGCTGTAGCCTAGGGCTTGGGGGCCATGTTATGGTGGAGGGGAGGAGGCCTGGTTATTGCAGCCGGGCACTGGCAGCTTGCTTAATAAACTGGGCTGGAGGCCAGAAAGAAATGTCACAGAAATATTATTACCTGTTCCTTATGAATAGGCCAGGCTGGGGGAGGTGCTCTCCCAGGCTTGATTCCTGCCTAAACCTAACTTGATTATTGGTTGCATTATAGACACAACGATTGTTCAGTGTTAAATTCAAAATGCCTACCACCATATCTAAGCCAATATGACACTAATCTCAGTGACACCAATCGCCAATCAACTTGATTGAAGATACAAACACTCCCAGCTCTCGTCATGAGCAGTCCGGCCGTTACCGAGAACCACATACCGGATTTTTCAAAAGGGACGTTAACAATTGATTTTTAAGAGTATTCTAGACGTCGGACGAGTTGGAGTTTAACAATTACGGATTGACTAAATGTGTAGGTGTAAGAGTTTTATTAAATGTATAATTTATCTCTCTCACGTGCTAATTTATATCTGTTAAGAACCAACGATGCGCGGAGTGGAGTGGGCCTAATTTGACTGGAGCATGGAACGAGATTCCCAAAGGCTGGCGCGTCGGCCTTCTCGCCCGCTCCAATTATGCTCACTTCAGTAATGCTCACTTCATGAGCTCAGGGCATGCCCGCCCCAACATGCATTTGCAGTCTACTTATGTGCTGCTATAGCCCCTTCCTTTAGCTACTGTAATGGAGTTCGCTAAATATTTTCAGAAAGAAACAAAGATGCTACAAAGATGAGGACCAAGAGCAAGAGAGTGAGTGTATTGATTTAGTGTCCACAACTAAATAATTATTGCGGAATCCTGAACGAGGAACGAGGTGGGTAGATAACTAAGTGTGGCAATTTATAAACACAAAATATGGTCGCTTAAACGTTTCGTTCATTTCCGTTCTATCATCTATGCAATAGGCCATAATTGATTTTGACCCAATAGGCCTGGCATATTCCCATGTTCAAGGAGCTTTCCGTTTTGATTGGGTTGTTTTGCCTAAATACCTTTAGGCCTACCTATAGAAACATGTAAAAAGCCTGAAGCAGACTGGCCAAAAATGAATTTAAAAAATGAATTCAAAGGCACTCATAAGTCATTTTTTCGTTTAATTTGTATTCAATTTTAATTCACAGCCTATATGCACAATTTATAGACTATATGTTGATTAAATGCTGAGGGCTTTATGTCCCTACCAGCCTATTTTGTTCCTCTCGCAAATCAAATCAAATCAAATGTTATTGGTCACATACATGTGTTTAGGAGATGTTAATGCTGGTGTAGCGAAATGCTTGTGCTTCTAGCTCCGACAGTACAGTAACATCTAACATGTAATATATATGCTTCACATGTATTTCTTTGTAGGTTATAGCCTAGCCTTGAAATAAATGAAATAATATAGTCAAAATAATTCATTTTCGTTCCTTCTTAGGCTCGCTGTCAGGCTCCTGACCTATTTAGAGTGTTTATGCTGTTTAATATGACATTGTAGCCTATTTGAATTATGTTGTCTTCTTGCATTCACCTTTTCATGTTTATTCAAATACTTTTCATTCAAATCCATATGGTTTGGTTTCAATACTTAGAAACCAATTGGTTGGTCCAGCTAGTAACAAAAACAGATGGGTGTTAGTTAAATTGTGATTTTAATATTACTACACAGATCATACAAGTAACGTTAGCTAGCGAGCCAGCCAGCTAACTTTAGCTAGCTAGCTAACCGAACACTTTAACTTGAAATGAAAATTAGAAACCTGTAATATCTGAAAATATAGCTAGCTAGACTATCTTACCCCTATACATCATGGATGGACGCTTCTCCCTGTCACCGATGTCATGGTTGCCCTTAGTTTGAAGATGTAATCAGGAGACAGGTTTTTTCTCCATCTCCTTAGCTATCATACTCTAATTCCACTGATTTCAAAACTTGGTCCTCCAGAAAGTGGAGAGCAACACTTATGCAATTCTACTACGCGATAGAGTTTTTAAAAAGCTGCATTAGACAGGATTACCTACACATACTGACCAGCTCAAATAGACAGATGTGTGCTACATGGCAGACGACAAATCCGAACTAATCTCTCAGCTTGTCCAGCCCACTCATTATCCCAGCCAATCATGGCTAGCGGGAAGGTTGCTGTTTTTTTCTGTGGCTAAACCAACTAGGCTCATAATTTAACAATTGTATACATATTTACAGATGGCATACAAGTTTGTTATTAAGGCACATGAAAGTTCAGATGTTCCAGAAGGCATTTCTGCCCCGCAAATTTTTTAAATGTTCAAATGGTTCTCCTGTGAAGTAGTGACTCACGACATATTGTCACACACCAGATTGGTCCAGTGAAAAGTGTTGTTTTACAGGGTCAGCCGTAGTAGCACAGTGCCCCTGGAGCAAATTAGGGTTAAGTGCCTTGCTCAAGGGCACATCGACAGATTTTTCACCTTGTCGGCTCGGCTATTCGAACCAGCGACCTTTTGGTTACTGGCCCAACGCTCTAACCACTAGGCTCCATGCCGCTTCAGTGCTGAATGTAGGCTACAGTAGAATTGATTGATGAATGTAATTCTGAATAGACAGATTGTGTAGTTATTCTATTGTATTTTACACCTGCAGGAATTCTGTGCACCCGATGCTCCATTTCCTTCAGCGAATGCCTCCAGCAGTTGGCCAGGCAGCCCCCCCAGCCCCTTCGTCCTGCTGCCCAACTCCAGTGCCCTGGCCTGGGCCTCCAACATCAGTACTCCTCCCTCCTGGCCCCCACTCAGCGCCCTGCGGCTGCTGGCCTCCCTGGAGGGCCAGTCATGTGTGGAGGCGTGCCAGAGCGCAGGCCTGATCTGTGAGCCTGCCTTCTACCGCTTCATCAACATCAAAGAGGCTTTCAGTGGGTGAGCTGCTGCTGCCTCCCTCCACCACCATGTGATCACACCACCATCTGTGTTACACAACATTACATCTTGTCATTTAACATTTTGCCGTTTAGAAGATTATGTTATACAGCACGATCACTAAGGAAAAAAACTGTAAATATGAGCATCTTAAAATCGTGTGAAGATCCTCCCTCATTCTAATGCACTTACCCATGTGTTTTGGTGGTAATGATATTGATAGGCATTTATAAAGCCTTTTTTAAACATTGATTATAATGTAAATCCCATTACTTAATATGAATAATGATATATAAAGGAACTTGGTGTCTCCTCCCAGGCTGGAGGTGCAGTGTGAGGGGGTGGAGGCTGAGATGAACCATATCTTCCCAGCCTTCTCAGAGGAGCGCAGTGAGTGTGGCCTCCAGAAAGACCCTCTGCTGTTCAGCTGTGCCGGGGCCAACACCAAGTACCACCGCCTCTGTCCCTGCAGGGATTACCGTAAGGGCCAGGTGGCGCTGTGCAGGGACTGCTTATGACTGGGACCAGGACCTGGGGGAAGATGACCTGCCACCACTCCCTCAGCCTTGGCCATCCCATGGGCCCTTTCTATAGGTGGGAGGTCACTGTGGGCTGGGGAGCAGCGACACAGAGGAACCAGCAGGGTCAGTCGCCGTAGGGAAGAGGAGCAGCTGTACAAAAGGTCACTGCTGGTATCATTATAGCACAGGTGGGAATTCTTCATGGAACTGGACAGCTGGAAAAATGAGACTCCCTACCTGCTGCCCTGACCAGAGGCTCAGTGCATTGACAATTCTGAAATGACTAGAATACCTGGTCGCCAAACCCACAAAATGGCTGCCAAACAAGACGTGTGGCTGACATGATAATGCATCTCAGGGAAATGCATGATTGTACTGTACCCTGCTAAAGTGATGAAGCTGCTATATGGGTGAAAGGTTTACAATAGTGTTTATGGACTACATTGGGTCCAACAACAGGAATGTTGGGGGGGATGGAGTTATGAGGAACAAAGAAATTAGGGGATTCAAAATTATATCCCTGATAAATTTTATTGCAATGCTATAGTTGCTAGTATCTGCATTGCTTCAAGTGACATGCACATACTGTATGGAATGGAATGTTCTGTAAAATACTTTGATCATAGTGCAGTTGGGATATTTGTACTGTAGATGCACTACTAGATGTAATATTTTCCATGTCTCATGGAGGTTTGTAAGTTTACATACACCTTAGCCAAATACGTTTAAACTCAGTTTTTCTCAATTCCCGACATTTAGTCCTAGTAAGAATTCCCTGTCTTAGGTCAGTTAGGATCACCACTTTATTTTGAAGAATGTGAATAATAGTAGAGAGAATGATTTATTTCTTTCATCACATTCCCAGTGGGTCAGAAGTTTACATACACTCAATTAGTATTTGGTAGCATTACCTTTAAATTGTTTAACTTGGGTCAAACGTTTCGGGTAGCCTTCCACAAGCTTCCCACAATAAGTTGGGTGAATTTTGGCCCATTCCTCCTGACAGAACTGGTGTAACTGAGTCAGGTTTGTAGGCCTCTTTGACCACACGCTTTTTCAGTTATGTCGATATAGGACTCGTTTTACTGTGGATATAGATACTTTTGTACCTGTTTCCTCCAGCATCTTCACAAGGTCCTTTGCTGTTGTTCTGGGATTGATTTTCACTTTTCGCACCAAAGTATGTTCATCTCGAAGAGACAGAACGCGTCTCCTTCCTGAGCGGTATGACGGCTGCGTGGTCCCATGGTGTTTATACTTGCGTACTATTGTTTGTACAGATGAACGTGGTACCTTCAGGCATTTGGAAATTGGTTCCAAGGATGAACCAGACTTGTGGAGGTCTACAAATGTTTTTCTGAGGTCTTGGCTGATTTCTTTAGATTTTCCCATTATGTCGCGCAAAGAGGCACTGATTTTTAAGGTAGGCCTTGAAATACATCCACAGGTACACCTCCAATTGACTCAAATTATGTCAATTAGCCTATCAGCTTCTAAAGCCATGACATCATTTTCTGGAATTTTCCAAGCTGTTTAAAGGCACAGTCAACTTAGTGTATGTAAACTTCTGACCCACTGGAATTGTGATATAGTGAATTATAAGTGAAATAATCTGTCTGTAAACAATTGTTGGAAGAATTACTTGTCATGCAAGTATGCATGTCCTAACCGACTTGCCAAAACTATACTTTGTTAACATGAAATCTGTGGAGTGGTTGAAAAATCAGTTTTAATGACTTCAACCTAAGTGTATGTAAACTTCCGACTTCAACTATATGTACATACAAGTGTTGTTTAATAAAAAAGACAGTTTAAACATTCTGGTACAACTCTTTTCTGGAACAACAAGTTTAAGAGTCTGGTTACTTCTTGAGACACAAATTAGTATGTAGATTTAGAATTTCAGTTGAGTTTAAAGCTGTCATCCGTCTTTTTTGGTCAATTTCACAATGTAAATGGAAGAGAATATTCTAATGACTTCTTTCAGAGTTGGTGATTTATCTGCAGGCACTGTTGGCTTGGACTCATTTACTTCACGGAGTGATGCCTAAATACCCACAGACAATTCGTGAGTAGGTTGCCAGAGTGGAAGGCTGCATTTAGATGATGCAGATCTCAGAGTGAGTTCTGTTGGGGCAGAGGGTAGTGTTGGCTCATCCATGGCTGTAGGTGCAATAGATCCCACCACTCTCATCTCACCACAACCAGCAGCTCTGCGGTCATTGCTACCTTGTTCTGTCCGCCTTCAGGATTTTCAGTCTTGTATACCAATGATTTACTGAAGTAACCATCAAACACAAACTCGACAGCTGCCATACCCCATACCATGATGCTTGTTTCTATGGGCTGACTCAGTAGAGTGAGATTGGAAGGGAGCCAGTCCATGCCCCAGTCTGTCTCTGAGGGAGATTGAGCTAGAGGTACTGTAGATGTTGAGAAAGCCCATATACTGTAGACCATCATTAAATAGTCCCATTGCAATCAACAGAGCTGATAGCCCTCATCAGAATTTCCCTTTCACTGACCTGGGTGTAAAATGAACGTCATCATTCACTTGTAGAGGCTGCCAATAATGTACTCGTGTGCATTTACATTCCTTTTGATATAGAGGCACCATACATGGGCCACTATAGCAATGGGATGATAGGATCGTTAATATGGATTTAGTGAAGGAAACTGGGGGTGCCGGAGACATTTCTAGATCTGTGAATTTTATGATTTTTCCACTAGTATAGACCAGTTGATCTCTCTTTTTTCATCAAACACATGGAAGACACTCTGAAACACATGACTGATTCTATCTTTTCCGAGAATTACATGAACAGCCACATAATCAGACAATCTGCACTGATGACGTTTTAGCTCCAATCTCCTGTTTCTCCTCCCACGGTCTTCTCCCTGCTGTGGTTGTCCTGATTAAGATGCCATTGCCAGGTTGTGTACCAGTCCTCTCTGCAGGTAACAAAGAGCCTCGCAAACTCTGCAGGGGGAAAATAGAGTTGCTAGAAATTACAAAGTTGAACCTACCTCCAGGACTGAAGAGAGAGTGGGAGAGCGAGAGAGAGGATGTCTACAGGCAAACCTGCAAGCTCTAACTTTAAACAGGCTTCTGCCATACAGGGTTCCTACGGGAACCAGGCTATTCATAGTCCTGATAGCTATACCAAACTCTTATCTCCAACGGACTGTGCCAACGTCATGTCTACCCAAGTTTTTGGTGTCCGTCCAGATATTACAAATTAAAATGGATAATTCTGTCCAACAGTGTAAATAGTTTTTCTTCCTTTGATATTTTGTTGAGTAGATATACAGTATCTACTGCCTTGAATCACAACTACAGTACAGTGCTAAATTGAGAGATAGTATTTTAACTACAAACAGTATTTGTGCGGCACATTGTACATTATATTTTTGTTATATGATTTAGGTGAGGTGATATGGGATTTAATGATAGAATTTTATTGAGTCAGAAATAGCCGCTAACTCACAGAATGGCTGAGGTGACGTGAAAGACAATCTCATCATAGTTGCTCCAGAAACGCTGAACACACCTCAGCCATTCTGTGCTATAAAAGTCTGTCGTCATTAAATCCCATATCACCTCACCTAAATCATATAACAAAAATAGAATGTACAGTACAGCGTGCCGCACCAATACTCAACAAAAGTTCAAATACTATCAAAAGTTCTAATAATATCTAAATTTAGCACTGTACTGTAGTTGTGATTCAAGGCAGTAGATTCTGTATATCTACTCAACAAAATATCAAAGGAAGAAAGACCTAATTGGAAAAAGTTTCTCATTGCAGATGGGAATGCACACAGAACGCACGTACAGTATCTCACCATTCCATTAAAACAATTTAGCCAATATAAGAAACATTTTAATGAGATGTGTTGAAAGAAGAGGACTGGAATTCGCCAGCTTAATGAAGGTGCTTACACTCCATTGTCACCTGAGTTTTATGGAGAGACACATTTAAGCCCATTCTAATCATAATTTTATCTGTCTTTGAACTTAACTTGAACTTTAGCTTGAGCTTCAAAAAGCACAGGCACAGGAGAGAGAACTGCCGGATGGTGAGGAGGAGAGGATGATTCAATGACATGATGATACGTTTTGTTGATTTCACATTGAATTCACGTTAGTTGACAACTCAACCAAATATAAATCAAAACTACATTGAACTGACTGATGTCTATGCCCTGTGGGAAGGCTCTCCCTTCACACAACAGTCATTTTGATTGAGATGTTAATCTGAGGTCCTGACTCATGGCATTTACTGAAAACCCCATCCCTTCACACTACCTTTGCCAATGACATAACTCTACTGCAGACAATAGATGTTTCTCCAATCCTGCAGGTAATGGCCAGTTCACATTCCTCAGCTGGAGTGACTCCACCATGCGTTGCGCGACAGTCTAACTGTGACTTTGTGAGGTGAAAAAGTGGACCGAAGCAGCAGAGAGGTCTATAATGTATAATTATCTCATAAGCTACAGTGCATCTCTTCTGGTAAAGAGATAAAAGGATTACACTGTAGAAAAGCCAACAGGACAGGTTTGAGCATCTTTTGACTCTCAAGAGGCTGTCTTTAGTTTTATAAGTGTGTTGTTTTCTGGAGTGCCCAACTGTCATGGTCAAGAACTGAAAGTAGAAAGTTTAAATTAATTGCCATACAGTAGTTCTGACTGACCTAACTCTGCAAATGTATAATAAAAACAAACTGTAATATCACATTTCCATACGTATTCAGGCCCTTTACTCAGTACTTTGTTGAAGCACCTTTGGCAGTGATTACAGCATCGGGTCTTCTTGAGCATGACGCTACAAGCTTGGCACAATTGTATTTGTTGAGTTTCTCCCATTCTTTACTGCAGATCCTCTCAAGCTCAGTCAGGTTGGATGGGGATCGTCACTCCAGAGATGTTTGATCAGGTTTAATTCCGGGCTCCGGCTGGGCCACTCAAGGACATTCAGAGACTTGTCCCGAAGCCACTCCTGCGTTGTCTCGGCTGTGTGCTTAGGTTCATTGTCCTTTTGTAGGGTGAACTTTCGCCCCAGTCTGAGGTCCTGAGCACTCTGGAGCAGGTTTTCATCAAGGATCTCTCAGTATTTAGCTCCATTCATGTGCCTTTCCAAATCATGTCCAATCAATTTATTTTACCACAGGTGGACTCCAAGTTGTAGAAACATGTCAAGGATGATCAATGGAAACAGGATGCACCTGAGCTCAATTTTTAGTATTTATTTATTTAACCTTTTATTTAAGTAGGTAAGTCATTTATACTGACTTTACACACGCCCACTCACATACAATCATCATATACACTGCCGCTAATCTGTTTTATCATATATCCTGATGCCTAGTCACCTAGTGGAGCTGCCCCGGTCAACTGTAAGCTCACAGAACGGGACCGGCAAGTGCTGAAGCAAGTAGCTCGTAAAAATAATTTGTCCTCGGTTGCAACACTCACTATCGAGTTCCAAACTTTCTCTGGATTCAACATCAGCAAAATAATGGGTTTCCATGGCCTAGCAGCCGCACACAAGCCTAAGATCACCATGCGCAATGACAAGCATCGGCTGTAGTGGTGTAAAGCTCGCCGCCATTGGGCTGGAGCAGTGGAAACGTGTTCTCTGGAGTGATGAATCATGCTTCACCATCTGGCAGTCCAACAGACTAATCTGGGTTTGGCGGATGCCAGGAGAATGCTACCTGACCCAATGCATAGTGCCAACTGTAAAGTTTGGTGGAGGAGGAATAATGGTATGGGGCTGTTTTTCATGGTTCGGGCTAGGCCCCTTAGTTCCAGTGAATGGAACACTTACTGATATTCATTTAATACTTTGTACAAAAGCCTTTGTTGGTAATGACAGCTTCAAGACGCCTCCTGTATGATATGATGATGATGATGATGATAGGTACTTTATTGATCCCCCGGGGGGGGGAAATTTCATTGTCAAGCAGCTACAACAAAACACAGGGCAGGTGCAAAATGCCACAACGAAAGTACACAAAAGACAGATACACGGTACATGATACATAGAGCGGCAGTATGAAAAAGTATAGAAATACAAGATATCTGGAGTGTAAAAAAAGCTATAAATGTATGGAGAAACTAGTCGCATGCATTGCTCTGGTGTGATTTTGGCCCATTCTTCCACACAAACAGTCTTCAAATCTTGAAGGTTCCGTGGGCCTCTTCTATGAATCTTGATCTTCAGTTCTTTCCATAGATTTTCAATGGGATTTAAGTCAGGTGATTGGCTTTATTTTTATTTTCTTTCTTTGAAACCAATTGATAGTTTCCTTGGCTGTGTGTTTGGGATCATTGTCTTGCTGAAATGTCCACCCTTGTTTCATCCTCATCATCCTGGTAGATGGCAGCAGATTTTTGTCAAGAATGTCTCGGTAAATTTGCCCATTCATCCTTCCTTCAATTATGTGAAGTTTGCCAGTACCATTTGCTGAAAAGCAGCCCCACACCATGATGTTCCCACCTCCAAACTTCACTGTTGGTATGGTGTTTTTAGGGTGATGTGCAGTGCCATTTCTCCTCCAAACATGGTGTGTATTATGACATCCAAACAGTTCAATTTTGCTCTCATCTGACCACACTATATTCTCCCAGTATTTCACTGGCTTTTCCAAATGTTGTGCAGCAAACTTTAAACGAGCTTCAACATGCTTTTTTTTCAGCAATGGAGTCTTGCGTGGTGAGCGTGCATACAGGCCATGGCGGTGGAGTGCATTACTTACTGTTTTCTTTGAGACAACAGTACCTGCTAATTGCAGGTCTTTTTGAAGCTCTCCACAAGTGGTCCTTGGCTCTTGGACAACTTCTGATTATTCTTTTCACTCCTCTGTCAGACATCTTGCGAGGAGCACCTGGTCGAGGCAAATTTATGGTGAAATGATTGTCTTTCCACTTCCGTATTATGGCCCCAACAGTGCTCACTGGAACATTCAGAAGTTTAGAAATGCGCCTATAACCAATGCCATCATTATGTTTTGCAACTATTAGGTTGGGAAGGTCTTGAGACAGCTCTTTGCTTTTACCCATCATGAGATGTGTCTTGTGTGACACCTTGGCAATGAGACCTTTTTGTAGGCCATCAGTTGGGACTGAACCAGCTGATATTGATTTGCACTGACAGGGGGCTGGATTGCTTTTTAATTACTGATAGTTTTCAGCTGTTGTCTTGGCTTTCCATGCCTTTTTGCACCTCCCTTTCTTCTTGTGTTCAATACTTTTTCCCTGTGTCATTTCACATTATTACACATAACTTAATTTCTGAACTTATTTGTTTTGGTTTCTTTGTATGTATGGATTACTTGGGTTGTTACCAACATCTGGTGAAAATGTCATGTCAATAGCACCTTTGGAAATATATTTACTGAGAAAAATGGTGACGTGTTCAATACTTATTTCACCCGCTGTATATATATATATGTGTGTGTGTCAAATGAAAGCTAAGAGTCTATATTTTTGAGAAATTAAGGCATACATTATATACATTTGTAATAAGCAAAGGCTTAGATTTTTGGTCAAACAGATAGAAAAGGGTCTTCTGTATGTTTAAGAAACATTGCCTTGTGCCTTGAAATTCCTTTACCAAAATATATGTTCTAATTCCTCTCCCCCCTGAGGGAGGATAATGAATGTTCACAGAAGTAACAAGTAGTGGTAGACCTATCAATTAGTTATAGTGTTTGAACTGATATCAATTTTGATGATAAATTATTAACCACTTCAAACTCTAAATTCTGTTACCAAATCAATAACGGATTTTCTGCAATTGAATTGGCTACAATGGGAAATCATAGTAGTCACAAACCACAGTTGGGTTTGGACAGCACAGTACAAACTTGGACAGTACAGTAAAGTAAAGTACAGTACAGTACAGTACAGTACAGTAGAGTAGAGTAGAGTAGAGTAGAGTAGAGTAGAGTAGAGTAGAGTAGAGTAGAGTTCAGTTCACAGTAGAGGACACTAGAGTTGAGTACACTATAATGTACTGTACTGTACTGAACTGTACTAAACTAAACTCTACTCTGTTTTGTGTTGTACTGTACTTTACTAAGCTCTACTGTGCTGTACTTGGATGTCTAAACTTGTGAAATATAGACGTTTATGATTGATTCAGATTTGGTCCGGTCTGGACAAACCAAATTTGGGGGGCAGAGCTCAGTGGGTAGAAATATACCAAAATATGCAAATGAGTATATTGCATATTCATGCACACCCACCCTCTAGTCTAGACAATGTACATAACGTATACAGTAATGTGATTCCCACAAAAAAATCGTATATCATGTATAAAAGTGCAGGACCCAGAGCATGCAGACAATTCCCTGTCTAAGTCTGTACTACCTGACTCAAATCTTCCTGCACCTCCGTTAGACACACATACAGTGCTGTGCATTCATGATAAGCCTGCCCTGTCTCTCTGAAGAAAGTTAGTCCAATTTGAATTGGGCCAGAGGCAAGACACATGGCAGGCAGGTAGGTAGAAAGAGAGCAGTCTAAACAGGAGGGAACCAGCTCTAGACTATACCCAACTAGGAAATAATGTTCTGAGAACCATATGTTTCTTAGAGCTTGGTGAGAGTGTGCTTGTCCTATGTTTATTTTGCATACAACCTTCCCACAACTTTCTGGGAATGGTGCAGGATAGTTGCTTGGCTTTGGAACATTCTCAACACATTTAAGGAACTTGACAAAAATGTTATATTCTTGGTATTTCATTACTTTAACAGAACATTTTTTAAAGGTTCAAACATGGTTACATTTTCTAGGGACATTTTCCAACTGGTTTGACATTGGGAATGTTCTCAAATAGTTCAGGGAACATTAAGAAACCACTACAGAGTTCTTAGGAGACTCTATGGGGTTTTGTGTTTGGTCCCCAATTAGAGGCAGCTGCTACTTAAGTTGTTCATTTCCACCTGTGCTTTGTGGGTTATTGTTTTGTTTTAGGTGCCTACAAGCTGTTACGTTCGTCTACGCGCCACATAGTGACAGTGAGGGATCTTTTACGATCCAAATCCAGAAGATATGAAGGGATTCACAGAATGTCATAATTGATGTAAAATGTTGGTGGAGATCAAAGCCTGTGAGTTTGAGAGCCAGCTTGTTCTCATGAGTTAGTTATCCACATGCTGTGGATGGATGGAGTGAGGGGGGGAGGGGGAGTCAGTGTGTGAGAGAGAGATGTGGTATGATGCGCTACATGCTGGCAGGCATGTCCCCAGAGCCATCCTCAGACACAGCAGAACAGAACTCTAGTCCCTCCCACTTTACATGGTGTAGCCACAGGGAACAGGGCACAGCTGTGGGTCCAATTCAGAGAAAGGGGGGAGAGAGAGAGTGAAACATGCTGTTACAGCACGAACAGAAAAAACACACCGGTTTCTTCTGTCTCCCTGCTGCCCCTGACCTATGAGCGTTAAAGGAAGCTAGCTAGGAGTGGGGGAAGGTTTCTCACTGCTCTTACCTTAAGAAATGATTAGTTAAATGCCCGCCATATATTTATCCTTGAGTTTCAGCATGTAGTGGATTGATCCAGAGCTTGATAGAACCTCAGAAGAATGACAGTGATCCTGTAGACTGTGAAGCAACAGCAAAGATGATCAGTAGTCGCCAGTCGTCTGCTCTGATTATGGAGACACTTCCGCCAGCCTCTGATAGTGGCTGATCCCCTTTGATCTCTCCAAATGAGATGGCCAAGCTTTAGAAGTGACTGCAGCAATCTCACTAAGGATGGATCTCTCCCGGGGAGACATAGCGAACCGTGTGATTATGGATTGTCTCTCTCCTCATCGTAAGCCCCCTCTTTCTCTCGCTCTCTGTCTTGCTCTCTATTCAATTCACCTTTTCACCACAAGAAAATGTATTGTGCTGCTTGGTATCACACAATTATTCACAGTGGATGGTTTTTGATAATGTCACTTAAGCAAGCCGAGCAAAGCCCCAGAAATAACCAACAATCACAATCTATAAAACCACACCAGTCTAAAGTCTAAAGGAGGATACTTTATTCTCTAATAAGAGTCTAGCCTTGGTCTGCACCACTTTGAAAACTGCTTTAAAAAACTATTCCCAAAGGGCCTCTGTACAATAAGTACAGTGGGGCAAAAAAGTATTTAGTCAGCCACCAATTGTGCAAGTTCTCCCACTTAAAAAGATGAGAGAGGCCTGTAATTTTCATCATAGGTACACTTCAACTATGAGAGACAAAATTTGAAAAAAAATCCAGAAAATCACATTGTAGGATTTTTAATGAATTTATTTGCAAATTATGGTGGAAAATAAGTATTTGGTCAATAACAAAAGTTTATCTCAATACTTTGTTATATACCCTTTGTTGGCAATGACAGAGGTCAAACGTTTTCTGTAAGTCTTCACAAGGTTTTCACACACTGTTGCTGGTATTTTGGCCCATTCCTCCATGCAGATCTCCTCTAGAGCAGTGATGTTTCGGGGCTGTCGCTGGGCAACACGGACTTTCAACTCCCTCCAAAGATTTTCTATGGGGTTGAGATCTGGAGACTGGCTAGGCCACTCCACTCTTGAAATGCTTCTTACGAAGCCACTCCTTCGTTGCCCGGGCGGTGTGTTTGGGATCATTGTCATGCTGAAAGACCCAGCCACGTTTCATCTTCAATGCCCTTGCTGATGGAAGGAGGTTTTCACTCAAAATCTCACAATACATGGCCCCATTCATTCTTTCCTTTACACGGATCAGTCGTCCTGGTCCCTTTGCAGACAAACAGCCCCAAAGCATGATGTTTCCACCCCCATGCTTCACAGTAGGTATGGTGTTCTTTGGATGCAACTCAGCATTCTTTCTCCTCCAAACACGACGAGTTGAGTTTTTACCAAAAAGTTATATTTTGGTTTCATCTGACCATATGACATTCTCCCAATCCTCTTCTGGATCATCCAAATGCTCTCTAGCTAACTTCAGACGGGCCTGGACATGTACTGGCTTAAGCAGGGGGACACATCTGGCACTGCAGGATTTGAGTCCCTGGCGGCGTAGTGTGTTACTGATGGTAGCCTTTGTTACTTTGGTCCCAGCTCTCTGCAGGTCATTCACTAGGTCCCCCCGTGTGGTTCTGGGATTTTTGCTCACCGTTCTTGTGATCATTTTGACCCCACGGGGTGAGATCTTGCGTGGAGCCCCAGATCGAGGGAGATTATCAGTGGTCTTGTATGTCTTCCATTTCTTAATAATTGCTCCCACAGTTGATTTCTTCACACCAAGCTGCTTACCTATTGCAGATTCAGTCTTCCCAGCCTGGTGCAGGTCTACAATTTTGTTTCTGGTGTCCTTTGACAGCTCTTTGGTCTTGGCCATAGTGGAGTTTGGAGTGTGACTGTTTGAGGTTGTGGACAGGTGTCTTTTATACTGATAACAAGTTCAAACAGGTGCCATTAATACAGGTAATGAGTGGAGGACAGAGGAGCCTCTTAAAGAAGAAGTTACAGGTCTGTGAGAGGTTTGTAGGTGACCAAATACTTATTTTCCACCATAATTTGCAAATAAATTCATAAATTCATGTCTCTCATAGTTGAAGTGTACATATGATAAAAATTACAGGCCTCTCATCTTTTTAAGTGGGAGAACTTGCACAATTGGTGGCTGACTAAATACTTTTTTGCCCCACTGTACATGATAACTTGAAAAACAAACAAAACAGTTAATGTTATGCTTCACCCGTTCCCTGTCTGTGCCGACGTAGTGGGCCTGAGTGATGGTTGTCTGTGTCAGTGGCTGGGTGGCAGATCAGAGGCAGGCTGAATATTGAATCAGGCTGGCATGACTCAGGCCCATCACACAAACAGCTGTAATCTCCTGCTTTGATCAGGCCTAATTGATCTCATTGGCGCTGGTTAAGGCTGCCTCAGCTGCAGTGGAAACAGCTGTCACCCAGCTAATTAGAGCGAGCACAGAGGCATGACGCATCGTTAACCCCGCCAACATGGAGCGTTCTCATATGTTGATAAACACTTATATCTGAAAGCCTGTTGACCTATGATCAATGCCTGTTTCTTTGTGACTACCCGTGGTCCGGCGGTTAACAACCACACTGGGTTACTATGCAGACTAAAGTATTGAATAGATTAATTTGGGTAGTATGGCTAAATCCTCTAGGCTCTCCATTACCGTAGATACGTAGGGGAGCAGACTAGAGTGGTTCATTATAAAGGCACTGAGGTCTTTGAGCCGCTGTTTGAGAAAATGTCACAATCCGTGTCTCTTCTGTGACTCCTCTCAGGTGCCCAGTGTATTAATGTCCTGGTGATGAGATAAAGCCCAGCTGACAGAGTGAGTTCATCTCTCTCTCTTTCGGCTGACTTCCCTTACTACGGCATGGAATCCCTGTGAAGGCTCCATCTTTCTAATTTGAATGTGCAAGGACTTAATCATCATGATTGATCCGGAAGAGATTGAGGGAAGTGCCATTTGAAATGTTTTCATTTTTAATTCTAATCCATCTCGGTATTAGAAAACCAACACATTATGGATTTACTATTAATATATTCTGATGTCATCAATGGCATTTAAACAGGCCAGGGGCCTCATTTATCAATATTGCTAGAAACTATTCTAAACTATTCTAAAATACTACTTACGAATGGAATTTATGTGTCATTCCCTACATGTGTCATTCCCACACTGGTAGGCGATAACCATTGCTAAATATCAATTGTTCTGAGCCTCAGTGGCCGTACATGACCTTGGCTGTTTGCATTTCGAAACACCCCTAATTAAACATATGCTCAAAATCATCCCTTTAAAGCCTGTGCGGAATCTACAACTCTGTACCATGAAATACATGGCACAACCAAAAAAGGCTAAGATTTTTGTTTTACTCTTCCGAGACTGAAATGGAGGTACAACCAAAATGTTTTAATTGGCTCCCTGCATGTGGCTTGGCCAGTAAATAAAAACATGGCTACAAAGAGGACCATTAGGACAATTCAAGTTGCTATAGCGATGGCAAATATACTTTAAATGAGAAGGCAACACTCACCAATAAGCCAGTTCCCTCCTGTAGGGATATAGACCATTCAAGAATGAATCGGGCCACATTGCCACCACATTCAGCAGCGTATTGTACGCATCACCTGTACATAAAATGCCTTTTCTGTTCACATAGTTGAAATCGTTTTGGGATGGTATTTTGTTTTTTGGTGTGGCTGCCGTCTATTGCTCTGTTCGTATTTGGGAAACCATTGATGGCATTATGGCAAAGAAACCCCTCTTGACTTCAACCTGTTGAGCGATGATGTATGGAAGTTGTATGTGTTACTGTTCCTTTTGCTGTTGATTGCATCCAAAACATTGGCTCAGGTGGATGTGCACCAGAATGGCATGTTTGCCTTTTTAAAGTAGGTCTTAAATCTTCGCAAAAATCCTATAAGATTTGTTTTTGGAAACAATATTTTCCGAGCTCTCTGCTAAATGTAGCGTGAGTCAAATCTTCAAACGGAGCAAGAACAGCCAGCTCTCATTCAATTTCTTCTTTAGGATTTGGTTGGCGGATCACATCCAACTTTTAGGTGCATACACCGCCACCTACTGTACTGCTGTGTGAGGCCATTCACGACATTAAATTCTTGACGGTAATTTTAATACGAACATTTGCCCTTTCCAAAAAAAAACACCACCCCATTCCACTTTTTAACTCTATCTAATCCTACTCCAGACCAACAGTCTGAGAGGACAGAACATTACCACTCAACACTCCCTGCAGCTGTTCTGCAGTAAATCCTCACAATCCCAAGTACTTCTCTGCCACTGCCACCACAACCTATATTTTCTGTGACTTACGATCCGTTTCTGCAGTACTGTTGACAACCATGGCTATGAATGCTAAAAAGCCCACCTTACTGAAGCACATATTCTTCCCATCACTCTGGCTTGGTCTCTGCCTACAGTATTCACAGGAATCCTCCAAGTATTCCTCACCCTGTACACAACTTCCTCTACCACTCTCTCCACTCCTTTTGCAAATAATACTTTCTGTACTATTCTAACCCAACCTCAACCTGCCTTTCTCTCACCAAGCACCTCCAATCTCCAGCTAACACACACAACGTTCTCCACCGATATTACACATTCCTTCGTCTCATTCCCTCCTGCACACTTCTCATATCTACGAATCTCCCTTCTACATACTGCTGCAACATGCCCATAAACTTGACACCTAAAACACTGCAGTATTTTCGGAAAATACCACTCAACAGTCCCCAACCTCTTCTCCACCCAACCTGACACCACATATGGGTCAGCCAAAATGCAAGGACCCATTCTCTACACAAATCTCACTCCCTCTGGGCCAGAATCATTATTTTCATCCTCGGGACGAGGCCCGATCTTAGCGGGCTTCATCCCATATACTACCTCCATACTCTCGTCAGGTTCCATCTCAGAGATACTAGAGCACGTATCCCTCTTTTTGCACTAGACGCCAACCTTCCTCAGCAGGCTGCTTCCCTCTACACCTGATCCTTCTCGGCGGCCATCACTGCACCTGCCACTACAATTAATTCACACTCTTGTCACGTTCACTTTCCTTCTCTAGCTTTCCTAGAAGTTCTTTGAGATTCTTCATTCCATATTCCCTCAAAAGATATTCCACTCTTTTCTTTATCCGCCATTCTCCTTCAACAGATCTTCCAGAAGGCTGTTGCAATCCCCCACTCCATATTTATTCACAATATGTTCCACGTACTTCCTTTTTTCCTTGTCCGCCATCTTCTGCACCAAGCAGGCCTCCCCTGAGCACTCAACTCATTAGAAGTTCCATTATCTCAGTCTTTTACAGTATTTCAACACTGGTTTCACTTTCACACGTACTTACTGTCCTTTATATTGGTTTATCATAACAAATGCACTGATATGGTCACATTATATAGTGTAGCATGTCAAGATTTGTTGCATGAATTCACAATGGGAATACAATAAAATCGAAAAATTATTTAATTATTACTCTCACAATTTCACACATTTTCAGCAGATATTGTATCCATTCGACTCTTCACAAGCAGTTCCTTATTCCACCACTTGGCACTGTGCCACGCATGGTCATGGCTGTGTGTAACTTTATGCACACTCTCAAGCAAATGTTCATATTGATAAATCTCACACTTTGCTTTGAAATTATCCCACGCATGGTTTACGCACAGATTTGTGCCTATGCATGATAAATCAGGACCACATCATATCCATTAGCGTAGGCTTATACATATCAATAACTTAATTACATCTGTCAAGCAATTAGGATCTATATACATGCTCATTCTTGGCTTCTTTCTTCTCGTGCAGAAATTACTTTCCCCATCAGACATCACTTCAGATTAGACCCCTGACTGCTGTCGAAACATCATGTTGCATGTACAGTAAGAACTGCTGTCGAAACATCATGTTGCATGTACAGTAAGAACTGCTGTTGAAACATCATGTTGCATGTACAGTAAGAGGTTAGTGCGGGGGTGGCACTGACTGAGGGAAGAAATAATCACACTTAAAAACAAAGTATCCATACTGCAGCCATAAATTAATAATTTTAATGAATCATCCATGGAGGAATTGTAATATATTATTCTAACTGTAAGTGCTTTCTGGCCTCTTCAATATATAAGCAATGATAATAGATCATTAAAACAATTCCTTGAGCGATTGAACCTCCTGCACCCAGACAAGATAATTCTTAGGCAGCCATCTGCCTCTGTCTTTGGCATCGTGCATTAATTTTAACACTGCTGCTGAAAGTCTGAAAGAATCATCGTTTTGTTTACCAGCTTGCCGGGAGTGTGTGAGTGTGAGTTTGTGTGTGTGGCTGAGCAAATCTCCCAGACCGGTAACTATGCAGTTTTTTTTTATCATTGACAAAGTATCTGCCTGAATGTCCTAAATTGACTATGGTGTGTGGACCTCTAGTGGACTGTAGATTAACTACAGTCACTGTACAATAACCTAAACCTGATTTAACCACCCAGTTGATCACAATGGTGTGCTGTCTGTCACCCAGGGGACATGGAGGATGAACGGGAGACAGCCATGCTAATGGTGTTTGGTCTGGCTGCTTTCACTGTCACCCCCCCCATCAAACCAGCTGCTGAATGGAGAGACTAGCCATCTCTCACTGCTCTCACTCATAGAAAAAGGCCCTCTCTAGAGCTGACTGGGTTTAAGGGACTGATAAATTGCTTCTGCTCATTCCTTCATATAGCTTGACCTTTTAAAGGACACACACTAAAGTGTATTTTTCCTGACGCCCCTACATACTGTGTATTGTTCGTTACTACGGCTGAAATTGCTTTCATTAGAGAATATGAATCTCTCTCTTCATCATGGGTATTTGCATTGGGTGTAACCTTTACCTACTATGATCAGATAGCCTTTCCTCAATTATGAATTCATCAGTGCACACTACCTGTGCACTAAAATATTATTATTCTAAATGCTCTTAGTCATAGCTTCAACCTACAGTACTTACTTCAATTAATCATTGGCTATTGGCACTAAATAGTAATTCCCTCATATTTGTACTCAAGAAGACCTTGGAAAAGAAATCACATGTATTTAGAAGAAGCTGTTTCTGCAGAACAAAGAAGGGCTGGGCTGCACTAGTTAATTACCCGATTGAAGACTGAGCATCATTTAAAAGGTAAGGCAAGCAATCAAACCAGAACCCCCAATCTCTCCGAAGTAATTACTAGATCCGTGCCTTCTACACCGAGCTGTCAATCACTCCACACAATCAGGCTCCATATTTAAACTGAGACAAAGAGCTCTCTACAATTAAAGGGATTGTGACGAGACAAAAACATTTTAGACTTTGTGTTTGTGTGTCTGTGTCTATCGGGAATTGTTTTAATGAGCTATTGATACAGATCAACAGGCTAGCATCATCAGTCACTTCAGCCTCGTGCACTGTTCTCTCACTCTGATGTCAATAGTACTTTTCAGCATGGACACACACACACACACACACACACACACACACACACACACACACACACACACACACACACACACACACACACACACACACACACACACACACACACACACACACACACACATTCTCTTTCTATAAGGGGATTTCCTGGGCTGTTTGTTGAGAGTGAGTGAGGGGTTTTAATTGGATTTGGAAGGATCCATTCCACAGTGTTAAACTCCAAGGCTTTTGCAACAAGGTTACTGTTGGTTCTGAAGTGAGTTAAATTCCTTCAAAGCCTTTTGTATTTTTCTTTTTCTGAAAGGCTTTAGTTATAATTTAAACTGACTCCTTCCCTTGGGGTATCTTCCCCAAAACTACTATAGGAGAAACACAGAGAACATTCCAGAGCTGAAAGAAAGCACAATGGTCACACTGAATCACCAGCCTTATCTACTACACTGACTCACTGCTGCAAATTAAAAATAGGAAACTTAAAGACTAGAATAAGGGAGATGAAACACCCAGGACCTGAACATCACTTATTGTTAAGGTTCTTATTGCCTATATGTTCATGATCCCTCTGTTTACAATGGTAAAGATTATAGATACAGACAAAGATGGTGACAACAGAAACTGCACAATCCTTCTGTTTGGTTGTGTTTGTGCAAGCGCCCGCTCGCGCGTGTGTGCTAGATCTGGAGGTGGCACACGGGAGGACAACATTCAATTAGAGACAATCGCAGAAATACAGCTAATCAGACAGGAGAGATAATGTGTCTGTAATGAGGAAGATAAGGTCAGGTTGGAGGGGAGAGAGGAGCTGAGTGTAATACCTCAGGTCTGGAACCTCCCTTTGGACAGGACTGTCTGCATTTGATGACAGGGTTAATACAGGTAGGCTGGAGAAAGTGAATACATCTGCTGGTGCTGTGGCTACCTTGATGACATTTCTAGAGATATAGAGCTTTATTGTTTACTCAGACTGTCGTCTTTTAGTGATAATCATCCGTGTTGAAAAGCAACAGCATGAGTAATAGTGGAAAAAAGCAGAAAAGCAGAACATATCTTGGCATGGCCATCACAGACTCCTGCTGTGCATTTCAGTGATGTTTAAAAATAACATTTATGCGTTGGTGTTTTATTATACAGTCTGCCATCTACCTGGGATTTTCTTTTAAATTACTAGGTCAAACTTGTGATTATAATAAGTACCTTTTGATTCCTTTGGGATTCATGGAGGAAATAGCCCTCTATATAATTTGGTAAATAACTGAATTATTTATTATCCAAACTGTTACTGTACTATGTGATTTCTAACTAAATACCAGGTCAATAGAGGCTGAAACAGGACTGTGAAATACGTTTTTGCATTTTACTCTACTGTCTTAGCTGTTAAGTAACCTCCACTAATTTGTTTTGTGCAGTATGTTGAAAGGAGGTTTGTCAACACACAAACTCAAACAGGATCTTCCTGAAAGCCATGGCATACTGCCCATTTGGTTTCTTGGAAGTTGTGGGAACTTACTTTTTTGGTTTCCCATTGGTTCTGGAAATTAAGCCATTCGTTTCCTGACCAGTAAAATTTAACATTTTTTTAAACATTCTGGGAAAGTACATTTTTATGTTGTGATAATGTTTTACTATGGTTCCCTGAAAGTTTTCCTGAGAGAGTTTTATTAACGTTCTGAGAACAGATATTATAGGTTACTTGAAGGTAATTAAATAAGACTTTTAATAATAAAACTGCTAGCTTAGTTTGGTTAACCTCCAAGCATAGACAGGACACATGGTAATTCATTTGCTTAGGCATTAATAATGCAAACATGATTTTTCTTTATTTTTATTTTGGCACGGCATCATTGAGTTTCAAATCTAGGATGGCACTAGCATGCTATGTTTATTTTTACTCATTCAACGCTGTTAATTTTTGTCTATTCAAACAGACTTTATTTCAAAGGAAACAAGCACTCATTAAGATCAGGTGTGACCAATTAGTGGGCGCGGCCAACAAACCTGAACACACTTAACAAGATAAAGTATAGAGAGAGTTTTGTTGATGCTGAGAAGAATGGAATGTATATGTACCATGAGGAAACCTGTAGGAAATGTTATGCTGAAGTACTGAAATTCCCACAGAAGAACGTTGTTTCTTATTGTTCTCTGAACTATTTGAGAACATTCCCGATGTCAAACCAGTTGGACAATGTTCCTAGAACATTACCAAAATTGTAATTAAAGGTAACCATCTTGGAACTTTTAGGAAACGTTCTGTTAAAGTAACAAAATACCAAGAAAATAACTTTTTTTGTCAAGTTCCTTAAATGTGCTGAGAATGTTCCATAGCCAAGCATGAAAGTTGTGGGAAGGTTGTATGCAAAATAACCATAGGAAAAGCACGCTCTCACCAAGCTCTAAGAAACATATGGTTCTCAGAACGTCATGTGCTAGCTGGGTGAGAAGTAACAGTCTGCCTTTGTTTTGGTCCATTAGAATTTTTAAGCATTCTTAACTGATGCCAAAGATGGCACAATTTCAGTCAAATGATCTAAAACCAGCGGCTGTGTTTTCAGATAAAAGTCCCTTAATGCCAAAACAGTGTTATGTTATGATGCAGTCTCTTTTTCCTAGAAGATCTTTGGGAGTGCAACATGGCACTAGATGGCATTATGCACTTAGTCTTGAGTTGACTGGAAATGAGTTTCTAACTGTTTTAACTCCATTTCCCCTGCCTGCCCCTGCTCGGGCCAGAGCCAGAACCAAGGCCACAGCCACAGCTGAGGCCAAGGATGTCCAGACACACACAGTTAAGACAGCTGACACCATGGACCTAAAATAAAATGATGTAATTCTTTGTCGAACTCTCATTTTACAACTGAGCGCAATGTGCTGATGAGGACTGTTTTAAGCAATTAATAATATAATTCAATACATTATTGTGACAAACAAAACAACATTTGTTCAATAAAATGGTTTTGTTATTGAAAATCAAGGCAGATTTCGGACACAGTCTGACTGAGTGTCCTCCACTACTATGGCCATCTAGTTGAGTCGCTTGGCACAGACAAAGGCAAACATGTTGGAACAGGTCAGATCATTCCATTGCATTCCACTGGGCCAGTTAGTGAGAACACAGTCTTCAGTGCCTTGGTCATTATCTGGCTTCTCTCCGTTCCAGCGGGTGAAGTCCACCTGGGAGCCATCAGACCACATTATAATGGAAACTGTGTTTTTCCAATAAATGATGATTGTCAAATCCTTTTGAAGGTACGCAGGTGGTGATCACGTAACTATAAGCTCCACTCCACATGTAATTCTAAATGCCTACTGCTTGCAAATAAACGTTCATCTATAAGAATTGTGTTTCTTTGCAGGACAAGGATTGTTTTTACCTTCAATAATGCATGAATTGCTTCGTCTTGCTTTACTGGTTGGCTGGCAAGTTTTACCATCCAATTATTTTGGATCTTCAGGAATGCCCCTTGGCATGGACCTTGGTGATACATTGGCATATGAGAATTATTAAAATATGGCAAATATTGCATTCTATCCATGCTGGGTTTCGCGGGCTACCTGAGCAGCAGTGATTTTAGCCTTTACATCTTGGTGGGGTAAACTCAAATCTAAACAATACATGAATTGCACTATAACGGTGACAAACGGTGCCCACAAACTAGCAGTCCCAACACCTTACCACTCCTACACCTGGCTATCAGCGGAGCCTTGTCTGGCAGCAAAACAGTTAACTCAGACTAATTTACTGCCTTCTAAAAAAACATAGCTGATATGGCTGACTTGCTTAAACAAATGTTGAGATGTACAAACTATGGCATAAGGGAACAACAAGCGAATAAGAGGCAATCAGTAATTTCGATTAAGACATTAATGAGCGAGCTAGGACAGAAGTAGTCAATATAACTATTTGTTCAGCACTTTTGAAATGTACAGTGACAGATTCAGAACATGGGCCGTTCTTACAGTATTCTCCCTGTACACCAAGTCAGAACCATAGGATAAGTAAAGGGGGCATATAAGCAGACAATGAAAGCTCTTACAATATTAAATGATTGCACTTCTCTATAAGAGGCTATAGGCTACATGTGCACCATAAAGTCAGAACAGTAGGGTAGGTTATGAGGAAGGAAAGGGATACAATTATTAGGGTGAGGCACATAGGCTACTAACAGCTTACTACACAACATACACTTAGTATTACTTTCTTAGCTGCAGTAGGCCTATACATATCTCCCTGGCATATTACATAATTTATGCAGCAGTATACAATACATTTTTGGACTCACCTTGTTGTGCTGTGCTCACTTGAACAGGAAGGTGGCACGGCAGTCCTTCATGTGGGCTCTAGAAAGAGGCCCAAAATCCATATTTGGAATTCTGAGTTGGATTATTTTCCGTATTTTCCCAGTCGGAGCTAGTTTTATCTGAGTTCCCAGTTGTCTTGAACTCACTGAAGTCTGAGATTTCCCAGTTCTGAGTTTCCAGTTGCTTTGAACGTGGCAGAAATCATGCTGGATTGACAACATGTCCATGGCATTACCCCCTTTTTCATGATATCCAATTGTTAGTTATGATCTTGTTTTATCGCTGCAACTCCCATACGGACTCGCGAAGGTCGAGAGCCAAGCCACACTGCTTCTCGACACAACGCTTGCTTAACCCGGAAGCCAGCCGCACCAATGTGTTGGAGGAAACACTGTCGAACTGACGACCGAAGTCAGCTTTCAGGAGCCCGGCCCGGTACAAGGAGTTGCTACAGCACGATGAGACAAGGACATCCCGGCCAGCCAAACACTCCCCTAACCTGGACGACGCTGGGCCAATTGTGCGCCGCCTCATGCGTCTACTGGTCATAGCCGGCTGTGACACAGCCTGGGATCGAACCCGGGGCTGCAGTGGTGCCTTAGCACTTATTGTTGAATTTGCGATTTCCAACTTGTTGTGTAATGTTTATGTCCAATGGCCGATGAGCACCGATACATTTTATCTATAATACATTTATCTTCATATGACAAGGATTGAAAAGGATTTGCCAGTAGATTGCCGACTTGATGCATGATGATGACTGCTTGTCTAGCTTGCAGGCGAAGATTTTGAAAGTATGATGTTGACATGATCTGTGGCCAATGCTTCCCTGTGGTGTGGAAAACATCCTGCCTCGTCCCAGTGCCCAAGAAGGCACACCCCACTGTCCTGAATGACTTCAGACCTGTAGCGCTAACATCCCACATCATGAAGACCCTGGAAAGGTTAGCCCTCGCTCACCTCAGACCCCTGGTGTGTACATCACTGGACCCCATGCAGTTTGCATACCAGCTTAACATCGGGGTGGATGATGCAATCATCTACCTTCTGCAGATGGGCCTACTCTCACCTGAACAACGCAGGTTGCACTGTGAGGGTTATGTTTTTTGACTTCTCCAGTGCCTTCAATACCATTCAGCCGCTGCTACTGGGTGAGAAGATGAGGAGGATGAAAGTGGAAGCACCCTTAGTCTCCTGGGTCACGGACTTCCTGACCGGTAGGCCACAATTTGTGCGACTACAGAGCTTTGTGTCAGAACGGGCAGTTAGCAACACAGGGGACCCCAGGGAACGGTCCTGTTCCCCTTCCTGTTCACCCTCTACACCTCGGACTTCAGATATAACTCTGAAACATGCCACCTACAGAAGTTCTCGGATGACTCCGCAATTGTAGGGTGCATCAGGGGTGGGCAGGAAGAGGAGTACAGGAGCACAATCAGTGATTTTGTGTTGTGGTGCGAGCAGGACCACCTTCAGCTCAACATCAGCAAAACAAAGGAGATAGTGGTGGACTTCAGGAGAACCAAGGCACAACTGACTGCAGTCCCTATACAGGGGATGGATGTGGAAATGGTTGGGTCATACAAGTTCCTGGGAGTCCATATGGACAACAGGCTGGAATGGGCTGGTAACACCGGGGCCCTGTACAAAAAGGGCCAGAGCCGACTCTACTTTCTGAGGAGGCTCAGGTCCTTCAACGTGTGCAGTAAACTACTGCATACCTTCTACCAGTCTGTGGTGGCCAGTGCCATCTTTTTTGCAGTGGTGTGCTGGGGAGCAAACATTAAAGCCGGTGATGCTTCTCGGGTAAATAAGCTGATCAGGAAGGCTAGCTCTGTCCTGGGGATGAGCCTTGACACTCTAGAGGGGGTGGCGGAGAGACGGATCCTGGACAAACTGCTGGCCATCTTGGACAACGTCACCCACCCTCTGCATGCCATGGTTATGACGCAGAGGAGCACCTTCAGTCACAGACTGATCCCACCACGGTGTAGACTATATAATGCCTCAACATAGATCTGGAACTGTTGGGGTGCTAGGACCTAGTTTAACAATTATACATCCATCCGTGAGTAACTCTGGTACGTCATCACTCATTCACTCAGGACCTATTTATTCATGCAGGTCTGTATATACATACTCATGTACAGTTGTTATATCATATCACGTGCAATATTGTAAGTAATTCTTGGACTTAACTTACGAAGTCATTCACTCAGGAATGCATATTAGTATCCTGTCAGTTGTATCTTTTTTCATTGCTTTTAGTATATCGAATGTGCAATACGTGCATTTATCTGTAATTAAACCCTGCGCACTAAGGACTGTATTTTAAGGGAATTACTATTATTACCCCAAATTATATCATACACACATTTAGCTATTAAAGTATCTCTTCCTGTCATTTACCTGTACAGTTTGTGTAACCATGCAAGTATTCACTTATCTGTAAATATAACTGTATATTTATCTGTACAGCTAATTTAACCATGCAAAATATTCACTTACCTGTTCATTTAGCCAGTCAGTCTATTAAGTAAACTATTATTACCCTCGCTCATATCATATGCATTTTTAGCTACTGACGTATTTCTCTGCCATCGACCTGTATAGTATAGTTAACCATCCAACATCTACCAATGTATAGTGTACATATTCAGCCAACCACCTGTGAGGGCTTGGTTGTGGTAAGGCCTCTTACTCCCACCTAGGGGAGGAGAGAGGCACACAACCAAGTCCTCACACACCTATCAGAGACAGCTGTCTAGCGTTGTCTCTGATTGGGGATAGTATTTATGATCCACACATATCCACCTGTGTGTGGATCATTGTTCGTTTGTGTTTGTCTGCACTGCCAGCAGCGTCACAAAGTAAGTCACTGTGTTTTGTTTTGTAGTCTGTTTTTGTTTTCACTCTCCTTATGTTATTTTAAATGCTTCGTGAGAACATCTCATTTAAAATAAAAAGGATGACACTTCACCAGCGCTCCGTTTACCGTCCCATCAATCCTAACTGTGACAGAATGATCCACCACCCTGGGACGCAACGGGGGATTACTTTGGGAGATATCCTCCTCGGTATGGGGAAAATTACCGAGGAGGAACACTCCCATTATCATGCGGTGGAGGAGGGCTGGTGTCCGGAGCAGAGGCGCAGAAGACGGGGGAAACATCACCGGGCGAAAGCGAAGGACCAGCCTGGAGCTGAAAAACCCCCAAACTGATTTTGGGGGGGGGCTATGGGGGTGGTCGGGGATCGAGGGAGAAGAGCCCCGACCACTGCACTCGTGGGGGTTCCAGGAGGAGCCCCTACAGCCGTGGGAGCAGGAGTACAGAGAGGAGTCGGAGGAAGACGACGACGATGTGCTTCTGTTACCTCACTCGTGGGGGTTCCCGGAGGAACCCTCACAGGATGGGGATTGGCGGTGGAGTAGGGACGACAGGGACAGTCGTGCTGGTCCAGAGTCGGAGACGGAGGAGACCGACTCAGCGCACCAAACCATCGGTGCGCAACTACAGCCCGGTACGGCCCGCGCTTGCTCCGCGCACCAGCTCTATGGTGCGTGTCTCCAGCCCGGTGCGACCCGTGCCAGCTCAGCGCACCAAACCAACGGTGCGTTTCCCCAGCCCGGTACGGTCCGCGCCTGCTCCGCGCACCAGTACTATGGTGCGTGTCTCCAGCCCGGTGCGACCCGTACCAGCTCAACGCACCAACCCAACGGTGCGTTTTCCCAGCCCAGTACGGCCCGTGCCTGCACCTCGCATCAGACCAGTGGTGCGTTTCCCCAGTCCAGTACGCCCCGTGCCTACTCCTCGCACGGAGCCTACAGCGACGGTCGCCAGAACAGCTCTGTGGTTGGAGACCATCTCTGCGTCGGTGCCCAGGGTGGGCACGACGTTCAGCCCCGCTGTGGAGCAGGAGCTCCATAGCACGTCGGTGCCCAGTCTGGGGCCGACAGCCAGCCCAACCACAGGGCTGGAAACCATCTCTGCGTCGGTGCCCAGGGTGGGCACGACGTTCAGTCCCGCTGTGGAGCAGGAGCTCCATAGCGTGTCGGTGCCCAGTCTGGGGCCGACAGCCAGCCCAACCACAGGGCTGGAAACCATCTCTGTGTCGGTGCCCAGGGTGGGCACGACGTTCAGTCCCGCTGTGGAGCAGGAGCTCCATAGCGTGTCGGTGCCCAGTCTGGGGCCGACAGCCAGGCCAACTACAGGGCTGGAGACCACCTCTACGTCGGTGTCCAGGGTGGGCACGCGTCCAACCCGAGACCTCCGGAGAAGGTCAGCAGCCCGAGACCTCCGGAGAAGGTCAGCAGCCCGAGACCTCCGGAGAAGGTCAGCAGCCCGAAGCCTTCGGTGAAGGTCAGCAGCCCGAAGCCTTCGGAGAAGGTCAGCAGCCCGAGACCTCCGGAGAAGGTCAGCAGCCCGAGACCTCCGGAGAAGGTCAGCAGCCCGAAGCCTTCGGTGAAGGTCAGCAGCCCGAAGCCTTCGGTGAAGGTCAGCAGCCCGAAGCCTTCGGTGAAGGTCAGCAGCCCGAAGCCTTCGGTGAAGGTCAGCAGCCCGAAGCCTTCGATGAAAGTCAACAGCCCGAGACCTCTGGTGAAGGTCAGTAGCCCGAGACCTCTGGTGAAGGTCAGCAGCCCGAGACCTCCGGAGAAGGTCAGCAGCCCGAGGTCACCGGTGAAGGTCAGCAGCCCGAAACCTCCGGTGAAGGTCAGCAGCCCGAGACCTCCGGGGAAGGTCAGCAGCCCGAGACCTCCGGGGAAGGTCAGCAGCCCGAGACCTCCACCGGAGCCACATCCGGGTTCAGCAGTCTGCTCTGCCACAGCGCCAGAGCGGTCCGCTCCACCGGTGCCCAGTCCGGGGCCGGTCGTCTGCGTCGCTCCAGAGCCGGAGCAGTCCGCTCCACCGGTGCCCAGTCCGGGGCCGGTCGTCTGCTTCGCTCCAGTGCCGGAGAAGTCCATTCCACCGGTGCCCAGTCCGGGGCCGGTCGACTACGTCACTCCAGTGCCGGAGCAGTCCGCTCCACCGGTGCCCAGTCCGGGGCCGGTCGTCTGCGTCGCTCCAGTGCCGGAGCAGTCCGCTCCACCGGTGCCCAGTCCGGGGCCGGGCGTCTACGTCGCCCCAGTGACGGAGCAGTCCGCTCCACCGGTGCCCAGTCCGGGGCCGGTCGTCTGCTTCGCTCCAGTGCCGGAGCAGTCCGCTCCACCGGTGCCCAGTCCGGGGCCGGTCGTCTGCTTCGCTCCAGTACCGGAGCAGTCCGCTCCACCGGTGCCCAGTCCGGGGCCGGTTGTCAGCCCCTCTCCAGGGTCGAGGGCTCCCACACCAAGGTCCAAGAGGGATTTGGTGCAACGCGGGAGTACTGAGGGGGGAACCATCGCGCTGGGGTCCGGACTGGACCGGGCGTGCAACGGAGAGGTAGGAGGGAAGCTACTCTCACAGCCTGTGCCACGCCCGGAACCGGAACCGGAGCCCCCACCAGCAACCACCTCAGTACCCCGCCATGTCCCCCCTAGTTTTTTACATTTTCAAAACTCTTAGTACAAAAATCCAAACTGATCACACTTGTAACGCAGCTAGTCATTCTTTCAAAACCTGATGTAATGCTTTCAGTCAGTTGCACATGTTTTCAGTCCACATAATAGATAGATAGATAGATAGATAGATAGATAGATAGATAGATAGATAGATAGATAGATAGATAGATAGGTACTTTATTGATCCCCCGGGGGGGAAAT
This sequence comes from Thymallus thymallus, assembly GCA_023634145.1. Lineage (NCBI taxonomy): Eukaryota > Metazoa > Chordata > Actinopteri > Salmoniformes > Salmonidae > Thymallus > Thymallus thymallus. The sequence goes on along the minus strand of CM042397.1, from coordinate 20,898,668 downwards.
TTCATTATCAAGCAGCTACAACAAAAACACAGGGCAGGTGCAAAATGCCACAACGAAAGTACACAAAAGACAGATACACGGTACATGATACATAGAGCGGCAGTATGAAAAAGTATAGAAATACAGGATATCTGGAGTGCAAAAAAAAGCTATAAAAGGACATTGCATAGTATGAGTGGTTGGCTGAATATGTACACTATACATTGGTGGATGTTGGATGGTTAACTATACTATACAGGTTGATGGCAGAGAAATACTTCAGTAGCTAATGCGTATGATATGAGCGAGGGTAATAATAGTTTACTTAATAGACAGACTGGGTAAATGAACAGGTAGGTGAAAATTTTGCATGGTTAAATTAGCTGTACAGTTAGGTATACAGTTATATTTACAGATAAGTGAATACTTGCATGTTTACACAAACTGTACAGGTAAATGACAGGAAGAGATACTTTAATAGCTAAATGTGTGTATGATATCATTGGGGTAATAATAGTAATTCCCTTAAAATACAGTCCTTAGTGCGCAGGGTTTAATTACAGACAACTGCACTTATTGCACATTTGATATACTAAAAGCAATGAGAAAAGGTGCAACTGGCAGGATACTAATATGCATTCCTGAGTGAATGCCTAGGTCCAATAATTACTTACAATATTGCATGTGATATAATATAACAACTGTACATGGGTATGTATATACAGACCTGTATGAATACGTATGGCCTGAGTGGATGAGTGCTGACGGAACAGAGTTACTCACGGATGGATGCATAATTATTAAACTAGGTCCTAGCACCCCAACAGTTCCAGATCTATGTTGCCGACGGCACGGCACCCCGGTGAGGCATTATATAGTCTCATAGCCGCCGGCAGGAAGGACCTCCTGTAGCGCTCTCTGGCACACCGTGGTGGGATCAGTCTGTGACTGAAAGAGCTCCTCTGCGTCATAACCATAGCGTGCAGAGGGTGGGTGACGTTGTCCATGATGGCCAGCAGTTTGGCCAGGATCCGTCTCTCCGCCACCTCCTCTAGAGTGTCAAGGCTCATCCCCAGGACAGAGCTAGCCTTCCTGATCAGCTTATTTACCCGAGTAGCATCACCGGCTTTGATGTTTGCTCCCCAGCACACCACTGCAAAAAAGATGGCACTGGCCACCACAGACTGGTAGAAGGTATGCAGTAGTTTACTGCACACGTTGAAGGACCTGAGCCTCCTCAGAAAGTAGAGTCGGCTCTGGCCCTTTTTGTACAGGGCCCCGGTGTTACCAGCCCATTCCAGTCTGTTGTCCATATGGACACCCAAGAACTTGTATGACTCAACCATTTCCACATCCATCCCCTTTATAGGGACTGCAGTCAGTTGTGCCTTGGTTCTCCTGAAGTCCACCACCATCTCCTTAGTTTTGCTGATGTTGAGCTGAAGGTGGTTCTGCTCACACCACAACACAAAGTCACTGATTGTGCTCCTGTACTCCTCCTCCTGCCCACCCCTGATGCACCCTACAATAGCAGAGTCATCCGAGAACTTCTGTAGGTGGCATGTTTCAGAGTTATATCTGAAGTCTGAGGTGTAGAGGGTGAACAGGAAGGGGGACAGGACCGTACCCTGGGGGGCCCCTGTGTTGCTAACTGCCCGTTCTGACACACAGCTCTGTAGTCGCACAAATTGTGGCCTACCGGTCAGGTAGTCCGTGACCCAGGAGACTAAGGGTCCTTCCACTTTCATCCTCCTCATCTTCTCACCCAGTAGCAGGGGCTGAATGGTATTGAAGGCACTGGAGAAGTCAAAAAACATGACCCTCACAGTGCAACCTGCGTTGTCCAGGTGAGAGTAGGCCCTCTGCAGAAGGTAGATGATTGCATCATCCACCCCGATGTTGCGCTGGTATGCAAACTGCAGGGGGTCCATTGATGAACACACCAGGGGTCTGAGGTGAGCGAGGACTAACCTTTCCAGGGTCTTCATGATGTGGGATGTTAGCGCTACAGGTCTGAAGTCATTCAGGACAGTGGGGTGTGCCTTCTTGGGCACTGGGACGAGGCAGGATGTTTTCCACAGCACAGGGACCCTTTCTAGGCTCAGGCTAAGGTTGAAAAGACGCTGGAGTATTCCACACAGTTGGTCAGCACAGACCCTCAGCACCCTTGGGCTGATGCCATCAGGGCCCGCCGCTTTCCACTGATGTAGTCTCTCCAGCTCTCTCTTCACTTGGTTGGTGGTGAAAGCCAGCCCAGGTGGGGAGGTGGGGGGAAGGGGGGTGTTGAGGATCAGTCCAGGGGGGGCAGGGGCGGAGGTGGGGTCACTGATTGTCTCAGCAGAGGTGCTGTGAGCAAAGTGGGGGTGGGATAGCCGTGAGGGTGTGTGGTCTGGGGAGCTGGAGGGGAGGTGGACAGGGCCAGTATCGAACCTGTTAAAAAATTGGTTCAGCTCATTGGCTCTGTCCTGGGTCCCCTCCGTCTGCCCACTGTTTGACTTTTTGAAGCCAGTGATATTTCTCATACCCTTCCACACCTCTCTCACCTGGCTCTGCCTCAGCTTGTCCTCCATCTTCTCCTTATACACTCTCTTCCCCTCAGCAATCCGCAACTTCAGCTCCCTCTGGACGCATTTCAATTTGTCCTTGTCCTTCTCCTTGAAGGCCCTCTTCTTCTCATTCAGCAGGGCCTTCAGGTCGCTGGTGACCCAGGGTTTATTGTTTGGGAAACAGCGTACCTTCCTGGTGGGTACAGTGTTGTCTACACAAAAATTAATATAGTCTGTTATGCAGTCAGTGAGTCCATCGATGTCCTCCCCATGAGCCTCACAGAACACATCCCAGTCTGTTGTTTCAAAGCAGTCCTGTAGGGCCTCATTCGCCTCCGGGGACCATCTCCTAATAGTCCTGGTGGTTGCAGGCTGCTGTTGGACCATAGGCCTGTAGAGTGGGGTGAGGTGGACAAGGTTGTGATCCGATCTACCGAGGGGAGGGAGTGCAGTGGAGTTGTATGCATCCTTCACATTAGCATATAACAAGTCCAGAGTTTTATTATTCCTGGTTGGGCACTTCACGAACTGTTTGAACGTGGGCAGCGTTGAAGAGAGAGATGCATGGTTAAAACACAAGATTATTGTAATGTGTAATGAGATCATTTGGTTTAATCACCGAAACACAACAGTATGATCTTATTTCAGTTTAGTACTTTTAACAATCAGTTCATCCAACAGCAAACAATGCAAGATACATGTTTCAAATCGGCCTTAGAAGTGCTGAAATTAATATGCTACAGTACTATAAAAAACAGATTACACAGTTTTCACATTAGGCAATACACTTACATTACCCAACATTTACATAATCTATAATTTCCAAAATACCCATCCTATGTGTAATCAAGTGAAGAATCAATGAAGACATCCTCTACAATCATTTGGGCAAATTAGTTTTTATTTTTCAGATATAATTGTAACATAGGTATACTTTCTATAATGAAATGTTCCTTAATAGGGTTGAGGAAAGGAGAGTATGTAGGCAGGTAGAGGGTCATGAATAGGGGATGGGCCTGAAACCATGCTTGAACTACCTCTGCGTGGTGGAACCTGACATTGTCCCACACAATTACATAGGTGACCCCTTCACCTTGACAGGCCGGCTCAATTTCATTGAGAAACTCAATAAGATGTGCAGCATTATAGGAGCCAAGTAATGGCCTACGTCCTACGACACCATCTTCAGAGATAGCTGCGCACATGGAGATGTTTCCTCCACGTTGTCCAGGCACTTGGACAGTGGCCCGTTGGCCGATGATGTTCTGTCCACGGCGACGAGTTTTGGCCAGGTTAAAGCCCGCTTCATCAACAAAAATGTACTTGTGATGGTTCACATCAGCGTCAAGCACCATAACCCTCTAAACAATATATTTTGGTCAGTTCTTTTTACAGTGTTGTTCCAATATACATATGACGTAAGTGATGCATCAAATAGTAACAGTAATACAATATATAGTGCTGTACCTGAACATACTCAGCCCTTAGTTGTTTCACCCGGTCATTGTTTTCTCAAAAGGCACCAGGTAAATGTGTTTCATTGATACCTGGTGCCTCTTTAAAAGGCAGCCTACTGTTGGTAGGCTGATGGATGCCACATTGGCAAAGGTGTCATTGTTCTCCTCAATTGCCTGCTTTATTTCTGACAGGCGTATATCATTCCTGGCCCTCACCATTTCCACCACTGCCCACTCTTGCTGGTCGGTCAGCACACGGCCACGGCCACCACTATGGGGTTTTCTGTCAATTCTAATCATAGAACAGAGTATACTGTCAATAGATCATACTGTAACATGTCTGATGAATTTACATGCATTACAATTTACCGGTTTTCTTGGCGAAAAGTTTGGATGATAGAATTGACAGTTGATCTTTTTAGATTTGGATCAACTAATCTGGCAGCCTCTGCCATAGTAAGGCCTCGGTTCACCACATGATCAACGATGATGGCCCGGACATCATTAGAGACAACAGTTCTGCCTCCCTCTCTCTGATGACCAACCCTTTGACGGGCCCCATGCCCACCTCTCTGACCTCTCTGTTGGTGCCCATGCCCACCTCTCTGTTGGTGCCCATGCCCACCTCTCTGACAGATCCCTTGTCCACGAGCTCTTCCTATTCCTTGCTGTCTATCCTGCTCCATGTTGAAAGAAATTGCCAGTGTTTACACCCCCAATTATAGTGACCAATTGTGGTTACCACTATGTGAAATCAATTAGCAATAGCGAGTATTCATCATGTGTGGTTACACGTAATTTATATGTTCGTACAAACACACATTTTATTTCTGTAGTTCTCAAAATCCATATACTATATATTGCTGAAATGAAAATCTATAGGTTTACCAAACGGTTCAGTGATTAACCATTAAGATCAGTTGGATTAAGTGTTGGTCAAATGTATTTACGCAAATCAGATGAGAAGCATATCAAAAGTATTGTGAGCATTGCATTGTGAAAGACAATTACTTCATATGAAAGGTATTTGTTTGATGACACACTGATTAGGTGTGGTGAAAAAGTGAATGTGTAATTTTGTGCGTTGTACTTAGTCAATTGAACATGTGATTACATGTTTGAAAAAACAGACTTTTTGATGATCTGCTTAGAATTTTGTACTAACAGTTGTGAGGTTTTACCACATACTTGCGATAATAGTACCAAAGCGAATAAAAAAAACTGTAATAACTGGTTGACCCACCTTTGGCAGCAATAACCTCAACCAAACGTTTTCTGTAGTTGCGGATCAGACCTGCACAACAGTCAGGAGGAATTTAGGACCATTCCTCTTTACAAAACTGTTTCAGTTCAGCAATATTCTTGGGATGTTTGGTATGAACCGCTCCTTTGAGGTCATGCCACAGCATCTCAATTGGGTTGAGGTCAGGACTCTGACTGGGCCACTCCAGAAGGCGTATTTTCTTCTGATGAAGCCATTCTGTTTGATTTACTTCTGTGTTTTGGGTCGTTGCCCTGTTGCATCACCCAACTTCTGTTGAGCTTCAATTGGCGGACAGACAGCCATACATTCTCCTGCAAAATGTCTTGGTAAACTTGGGAATTCATTTTTCCGTCGATAATAGCAAGCTGTCCAGGCCCTGAGGCAGCAAAGCAGCCCCAAACCATGATGCTCCCTCCACCATACTTTACAGTTGGGATGAGGTTTTGATGTTGGTGTGCTGTGCCTTTTTTTCTCCACACAGAGTTTTGTGTTCCTTCCAAATAACTCAACTTTAGTTTCATCTGTCCATAGAATATTTTGCCAGTAGCGTTGTGGAACATCCAGGTGCTCTTTTGCGTACTTCAGATGTGCAGCAATGTTTTTTTGACAGCAGTGGCTTCTTCCGTGTTGTCCTCCCATGAACACCACTCTTCTTTAGTGTTTAACATATCGTAGACTCATCAACAGAGATGTTAGCATGTTCAAGAGATTTCTGTAAGTCTTTAGCTGACACTCTAGGATTCTTCTTAACCTCATTGGGCATTCCGCGCTGTGCTCTTGCAGTAATCTTTGCAGGACGGCCACTCCTAGGGAGAATAGCAACAGTGCTGAACTTTCTCAATTTATAGACAATTTGTTTTACTTGGACTGATGAACATCAAGGCTTTTAGAGATACTTTTGTAACACTTTACAGCTTTATGCAAGTCAACAATTCTTAATCTTAGGTCTTCTGAGATCTATTTTGTTTGAGGCATTGTTCACATCAGGCAATGCTTCAATAGCAAACTCACATTTTGTGGGTGTTTTTTATAGGACAGGGCAGTTCTAACCAACATCTCCAATCTCGTCTCATATATTGGACTCCAGTTTAGCTGACTCCAATTAGCTTTTGGAGAAGTCATTAGCCTAGGGGTTCACATACTTTTCCCGACCTACACTGTGAATGTTTAAATGATTTAGTAAATATAGACAAGAAAAATACAATAAAATACAACACACTGTGTTTGTCTATTGTTGTGATCACATGACAATTTATGCAATAATTTCTAAGGGTTATTCTTGCCACTGTACATTCATTAGTTCCTAATCTATGGATTTCACATGACTGGGAATAGAGATATGCATCTGTTGGTCACAGATACCTTAACAAATAGGTAAGGACTTAGATCAGAAAACCAGTCATTATCTGGTGTGACCATTTGCCTAATGCAGCGTGACACATTCCTTCACATATAATTGATTAGGCTGTTGATTGTGGCCTGTGGAATGTTGCCCCACTCCTCTTAAATGGCTGTGCGAAGTTGTGGATATTGGCGGGAACTGGAACAAGCTGTCGTACACGTCGATCCAGAGCATCCCAAACATGCTCAATGGGTGACATGTCTGGTGAGTATGCAGGCCATAGAAGAACCAAGATATTTTTAGCTTCCAGGAATTGTGTACAGGTCCTTGTGACAAGGGGCTGTGCATTAACATGCTGAAACCTGAGTTGATGGCGGCAGATGAATGGCACAACAATGGGCCTCAGGATCTTGTCACGGTATCTCTGTGCATTGAAATTGCCATTGATAAAATGCAATTGTGTTCGTTGTCTGTAGCTTATGCCTGTCAATACCATAGACCCACCGCCACCATGGGGCACTCTGTTCACAACGTTGACATCAGCTAAACCGCTTGCCCACAATTCATGGGCCCTCAAAACTTGAGACATCTGTGGCATTGTGTTGTGAGACTAAACTGCACATTTTAAACTGGCCTTTCATTGTCCCCAGCACAAGGTGCCCCTGTATAATGATCATGCTGTTTAATCAGCTTCTTCATATGCAACACCTGTAAAGTGGATGAATTATCTTGGCAAATGAGAAATGCTCACTAACAGGGAAGTAAACAAATGTGTGCAATAAATTGGAGAGAAATGCGTATGGACCTTTTCTGGGATATTTTATATCAGCTCATGAAACATGAAACCGACACTTTACATGTTGCGTTTATATTATTATTCAGTGTATTTTATATGCGAACTTTCTAAATGTAGACAAAAAAATCACTGGACAAGTTAATGGAAACACATGTATGTGACGCTATCATACTGTCTGGATGCAGTGTTAATAGTGAATCTCTACCGCCATCTACTGATCATTTTCTTAAAAGGTCACCAGTTCACACAGTATATTCACTTTTTATGTATTTTATTTTTATTTAACATCTATTTAACTTGGTAAGTCATTTAAGAACAAATTCTTATTTACAATGACGGCCTGCCAAAAGGCAAAAGGCCTCCTGCGGTCTTGATCACGTTGTACAAGAATTGAAAAACATTTGAAAAACACTGCTCCTTCACTTGAAAAACACACTGCTCCATCACTTGAAAAACACTGCTCCTTCACTTGAAAAACACACTGCTCCTTCACTTGAGAAACACACTGCTCCATCACTTGAAAAACACACTGCTCCATCACTTGAAAAACACTACTCCTTCACTTGAAAAACACACTGCTCCATCACTTGAAAAACACACTGCTCCTTCACTTGAAAAACACACTGCTCCTTCACTTGAAAAACACTACTCCTTCACTTGAAAAACACTACTCCTTCACTTGAAAAACACACTGCTCCTTCACTTGAAAAACACATTTCTCCTTCACTTGAAAAAAACACTGCTCCTTCACTTGAAAAACACACTGCTCCATCACTTGAAAAACACACTGCTCCATCACTTGAAAAACACACTGCTCCTTCACTTGAAAAACACACTGCTCCTTCACTTGAAAAACACACTGCTCCTTCACTTGAAAAACACACTGCTCCTTCACTTGAAAAACACACTGCTCCTTCACTTGAAAAACACACTGCTCCTTCACTTGAAAAACACACTGCTCCATAACAAAATGTTATGAAATTATGTGACGTTGTCAAAAGGGGCGGGGTTAGCTCCTCCGGCCGCTGGCTTTGGGTTCAACATGAACTCGTCAAAAACACGTCTCAGAAAGTCGGTTTATTTATATATTTGTGAGAGGGTACCATGGATTTAATATAAGTAAATAGTTTTTTGACAAACTTCACTTCCACGATCTCCGAAAGTCAACGATCTGGTAAGTTTTAGGTACATTTTTCGCCGTTTAGGCCTTAGTCATTTCGCTAATGTCTGATGGGGTAGAATTCCGTCTGAGAATGTCGACCATCTAAATAAAACATATTTTTTCACCGGTGTTGTGCGGAAAATCTCCCCCCTGCCAGAATCCCCCCCCCCCCACCACCACCTTATAATTCCTTAATTTTGTGGCTAGAGTCAAATAATTTCTGTGGCACACATTAGAGTCGAATAAGACATGGGAGAGATGCAGAATTTTGGTAAAGATATGTATTTATAGACTAATACACTCGGTAGCGGATTTAGTTACGGGCGACATGGATCTTGGTGCGGGTTGGGACGAGCGCTGGCGCTGAAGAGGGGGTTCGCCCAGGGGCCATTAACAAGCTAGAACCGCCACTGAATACACTTGAAACAAATAGCCGAACCGAAAACTGCAGGCAAAAATGCTTTCTGATACGAAGATCTGTGAAATGTAGGCTAAACTGACACCGGAGTGAAGAGCAGAAATCTCAACTAGCAAGCAAGTCTCAGCAATGAAAATGTTTGTCTGTCAACAAAATGAAGATAACAAGAGACATACATAACTTGCCGCTTACGTATCGCGAAACAGGCTAGCTAGTATTGTGGATAACGTGTCATTGCAGAGCAGAATCTCATGTAAAAGTGTGTAGCTTCTGAACTTTTGATGGCATAGCTATCTAGTTACAAAAACAACAAATGTACAAGAGTTCAGTAACTACACACTTTTCTACTGTATCTGTGTCAGAAAGAAGAAAAAATACAATGTCACTGTAGGCCTAACCCAGTTGATAGATGCCACTTTTCTCAAATCCCATCTAGGTTAATTATTTTAGTCTGACTTAGTTGTAGCTGATTGTATCATTGTGGTAATCATCCTGTGATTACCGTTGATCTCAGCCTGTTAACCGATCAATCAGATACAACAGTTTATGACCTAAAGAGTATGCCTTTGCATTTGAAGACAATCAAGCGTTTTGCATCAGGCCAGCTGTCTAGTTGTTGTTGTTTTTTTTTACAGCTGATGATACAGCATTTCTCTTTGTTGTCTTTACAAATCCCATTCCTCTGACCTTTGCTTCATGATGATGTGAACTTGTCATGTGCAGAGGATGTTTTGTTAGTTACAGTTCTCCACTGCTGTGTTAAGTGATCACTAACTAACACTAGAGTTTGTCTATTGTACATTTCAGGGCAGAGCTTCAGAGGTTGAGCTACTACAGCCATGGTGCAACAATACCAGTCACCTGTACGGGTCTACAAACACCCCTTTGAGCTAATAATGGCGGTAAGTTATGTATATTTGTGTGTGTTTAGGCCTATGCCAGACTGCCAGTGTTTTGTGCTGCAGAAACAAAGGTTTCTATGCAGCCAAACCACCCTATCTCATACAATATATCTCTATACACTGTATTATGTCACGTTCTAGTTTTTTGTTTGTGACATCATTGTCTATCCACCTTTAGTTTTGGAAACCCAGGACAACCCTTGTCTGATTTTGATTTAGTCTGCAGTATTTCTGTTCACCCAACCTATATATTCGTGGCAGCAGATAACACAATATCATATTTATTCTAGAGTATGAGACTGTAACTTTGTGCCTTTTTGTATTTTTGTATGCACCTTCACTAAAGTGATACTCTCTGTTAAGTGCAATACCATATATTAGCTTTTTCACTGTTGTAATACCATCATTCTTGATTTCAGTCACTGATCATCACTGCATATATGTACTGTACTGATGTAGCAGTAGGTCTGTAGATAGTTGCAGAAGTCATAGGAAATACACCAAACCACAATATCATACATATACAGTATCTTGTGACTTGGCAGGAAGTCTGCAGTTTTCTAAACCCAGTTCAGTGAATAGATCAGATCACAGGGCTTCAGACAGGTTGGGACACAGTGTTCTGTCGGTCAGATCCTAACTGGAGGGGAAGTCAGGCCTTAAAACACAATCAATGTTTATTAAGGATCTCCATTACTCTTTCTGGGGTTCAGCAACATTAAGGCAGTTATATACAATTAAAAATATTGCATGACATTACATTTCATAACACTTTTCACAACACATGAAGTGTGTTCCCACGTGCGTGTCTTATGTCTCTGTGCCTGTGTCTCTCTTCACAGTCCATGCTGTTCCATGAGGTGTATTTGTATCTTTTTTTTTTACAATCTGATTCTACTGCTGGCATCAGTTACCTGATGTGGAATAGAGTTCCATGTAGCCATGGCTCTATGTAGAACTATGCGCCTCCCATAGTCTGCCTCTCTCACCACGCCACCAGCTGTCTGTCTCTCAGGGTCATCTGTCAAAGAGGCCCCATCATGCTCTATAGGATTAAGAGCATGCATATGGCCGCATGCCTTGCTGCGCTTGGTCCCTTTTGCTGCCTGGCCTACAGCCACAGCTGGTCTGTCCTGATAGGCTGAGAGGACTGCTCCTCCGGCTGTATGTTGTGGCTCCGTACAGTACATAGAGAACATGCTGTACAAAGGGTTGTTGACATCATATCAACCTCCACATCTGTTCACTGCACAACCTCAGTGTTTTACTGTGAATAACTTGGCCCAAATCCATTAAAATGCAATCAGTATATCTTCTGATATTCTATCCAAATTTAAGCTCTTGGCTCGGTCTTTGCTTGGCGTCTGTTTACCTTGTTTCTGCTCTGTTTGAGACGCTGTGCAGCTTCCTGTTCTTTGGGGTTATCTATTTAGCCAGAAGCAAGTTACATTATGTAATGCAAAGGTCATCCCTGGAAAAGGTAATTACTGAACGAAAGCTTAGTTCGTTAAAAACACTGATTGTTTCTGATCTAAGTGTCCTTTTTCACTGTTACGCAACATAACCCGATTGCGGTGGAAGTCAGGTGCTGCTTTAAAGGTTGTTTGGCTGACTGGCTGTAAAAAGGCTGTTCTAATGACAGAGCAGTTTATGCTAGATAGAGGGCCTAGCTAGCCTAGAGGCTTCCTCTGTCCTCTGACTGACTTTGCCCACAGCCATTACAGTGTCACAATGATATGGTGTGGCTCCTCCCACTACGACTCAGGGAAACCATGCAGTTTATTAGGCTACACATGAAATAACTTATGATGAACTTAACAGGGTGGTGAAAGTGCAACGACTCATAGTTTGTGAGCGTCATAGGGCAAAACATGTTGGTGAGAGTCTCAGCTTTTCATGTATAGCGTTTAATAGTTTGTAGCTCAAACCATTCAGACTCTAAAGACATTTTTGTATAAAAGACCCAACCCCCCCCGGGTTGTTTCACAATCACTGCTCTAGCTCAGCCCCTGTTAATCACACAGACTAATTAATGGTCAAATGCAGAAGAAATAGACAAATCCAATGGCACAACCCAGTAGTCTGTAGCTCAAACACACAATGTTTAAAAGGGGTTAGAAGTCCAAAACGCACCAGCGTTATGGTGGGACTCATTGACTTAAGGGTAGAGTTCAGTCATGTGTCATTAACATGGGTGCTCTTTGTATTGGTCAGGCCTTGTGTGTGTGTGTGTGTGTGTGTGTGTGACATAATTAGCTCACCTCTTGATGTTTGATTTGACTCTGGTTGGACTCCCTGATTGTCACACAACCTACTAACTTATCTGGTGATCTTTGTCCTGAGGGAGTCCTCCAGGGGCCTCATCATTATAAAGATATCGCTCACACCGGGGGCCAATATTGACAGCGGAAGCCCAGTTGGTCTGTCTTGGCCTGATTGTCATCCATAAAAGCAAAGCGAAAGCACACTTTAAAGAGCCACATGACGGCTGTTTGATTACCAACACTTAAAGAGTCATTCAATGTGAAACTGCCACGTCCGTTTGCGATATGACAAGAACAAATACGTTTCTGCAAACATCGAAGACCGTTTTTCTCTCAGACATCATTGCACGTGTGATAGAACAGCAGAATATGTAATGCAATTCATTTTACCTTGATGCGTGACGCTCCCCACCTCCTGCTTCACCAACAACACAAAAACAATAACAGTGTCCTTAGGGTGGACAGTGTCCTTTTTTCCCTACTGCGGATTCCGTCTTTAACCTGAACATTATAACTATCTTATTGATCAAAGTGATTATAACCCCGAAAATACTTTCACTGTATGTCATGGATTGCATTTTTTTTTTTTCATACTTTTTTATTTTTCTTCTTCTCCCATTAGGCCTATGTACGGAGGTTTCCAAGCTGCCCCCTGATCCCCATCTTTGTGGACAGTGAGGTGGTCAAGGAGGAGCACAGTGATGATGGAGCCACTGTGTTCATTGAGAGGCGCTGTAAGGTGGAGGCAGATGCCCCCCGGCTGTTTAAAAGGGTAACTTACCATTAACCTTTCACCTTTTAACCTTTCCCTTGAGCAGTGAAGCTACTCAACCTAGCAATTTATAGTAGTGTCTGTTTGACTCTCTTATTTTCTTATGTGAAGGCTAATAGTGATTATTCCTCTCAGACCTGAATATCCTGGTAGGGACGTTGTGTTGACGTTGTGTTGGTGTTGTCCAGTGTTTGACTGTGGTCTACTGTGTGTGTCTAGATGGCTGGGGTGGACTACCTGTACTTCATCCATAAGAACACTCTGGACCGCAGAGAGAGGGCGCTTCACATCGAGGTCGTCAACGAGACCTTCTCCAACAGAGTCATCGTCCATGAGATCTGCAACTACACGGTGTGTACAAAGGCAGCCCAATTCTGATCTTCTGACCAATCACATCAGATCTTTGCATATGGTCTGAATGGTCAAGTTGTGCCTGTTTGACTCGCTTTATTCTATTAAATGTGCGAAGGATTTAGTGGTTATAATATATTAGAATTAAGCTGCCTGTGTAAACGCAGCCATGCTCTCTCTCTATCACTGGAACAGAGACTGTAGCCCTTTACTCTCGTACCCATATACGGGTTGAAAGTGTCAGATTTGGGGACCGATGAGCGCCTATTAATGACGTCAGAGATCTGGCTCTGCGCTTCACAGCTCAGTATGGGTTTTGACTGACGGCCGTTATAAACTTGAGCACGACAAGAAGATGCCCCCATCCCTCCTGCTTATTGGGCGACTTTTGCAAAAAAATGTAGTTGTCCGAGTGACGAAAATACTGTAAATTGAAGAGGACTCGATGTATTTTGACAGATGAGACGTTGAAGACTGTAATAGATACTGCATTGATGTCATAAAAGCAAACCAAACACCCATGAGTCCAAAGGTGCACTTCACATTTCCATATCATAAAACTCATGTCATATACAGTTTCAACGTTTATGTTCACTATGTTTGATGTACAGTTACAAGATGACATGGCATCATACCCTGGGTTGTTCTGAACATATTGAGCCCACGTTTGTCTATTGAGAAGACAAATCGTAGCAGAACACGTACGTGAATTCACGCATGATCTGTTTCTCTGACTTACCATGTGAAAGCCTAACACTGTAATTTCCTATTCTAAAACTTAACTTGTCACGGTGGCAGTAGAGCACGCTTTCAAATGATGCCCACCTCGATTTATAATGGGACATTTTTGGATTGTGAAAGCAACAACAGTAATTGTGTTGGCAGGAATGCAGGGTTGTGTTCCTTACATAACAACTACAAGGGAAAAAAAACCCAGTTAGTCCTCTCACTCAAACCCTTGTCATTTGTTTTTGGCTTATGTTGCACCTACCCCACATTTTCCAGGAATAGTCTTATCATGTTACTGAATGTATCCAGAGTATTTTCAGATTTGATCAACAAATGCGGTGAAAAATATAGTCAACGTAAAATGTAGATAAAATCAACAGTGTAATGTTTGGATTCAGTCTTGTCAGGTGAACTGTTGTGTCCTCACCTTTGCTCTAATAATTTCCTATCGTCTCCAAACTGTTCCCTTTCAATTGCTACCATGGTTACCCATATGTTTTTCATATGTCTTCTGTAAGAAACATTTCAGTTTAGCCCTATCCATAAAGGCCACGAGTGTAAAGGGTTAATCCATTTGGAGTGTGTATTGTGATGTGTTGCGCTTCCTCCACAGGTTCACCCAGAGAATGAGGAGTGGACGTGTTTCGAGCAGACAGCCAGTCTGGACATTAAGTCCTTCTTTGGCTTTGAGAACGCGGCCGAGAAGCTAGCCATGAAGCAGTACGCCAACAGTATTAAAAAGGTGTGTTCATGTGTCAATCTTTGAGCACAGTATATATGAGTGTGAGGGATGGGTATGGCTATAGGTTAAGGCTATGGGATATGCCATCATCATCCACCATGCTGCTCCCCCATATAGACCAAGTGTTTCATCGAGCATGTTTGCAGTCTATTTCCAGGCCAACTGTGATCGTCTGGCAGGTCTGTGTAAACTCAGTGTGTTTACCAGGATCTTCTCACATCTGCCCGTTGGGTCATATATCCTGCTCATATATCCATGTCAGACAATGGTGTGTGTGTGCTCGTATGCGGCCAGGCGCGTGTGTAAACAAACCTGCAGTATTTGCCCACAGTGTTTTTGACTCTAGCTACCTGTACTTATGCTGTCATGTGCTCTGTCCTCCAGGGCAAAGAGATCATAGAGTACTACCTGAAGGAGTTGGAGGATGAGGGGGTGACCCACATCCCCTGCTGGAGCCCCCCTCAGGCCCCCCCACCCACTGCCAGGCTCCAGCTGCCACTCACCACTGCCAGTGCCCCTGCCAATGCCATCCCTGTGCCCACTGCCAAGGAGACCCACTCTGCCAGCCCCACAGAGGTACCGGCTGGCTCCCCAGATGGTCAGTGTTCCGAGTCAGAATCAACACAGTAATAAACACACGCAATCTGAAGGATCTGTCACGTCTGAATCCCATTTCAATGGCTCTGAAAGCTGACATTTTGGCCTTTCCTTGGGCTGCGTTGGGCTTGTAGACTGTGGGTATGCATTGGGGTGTGTGTGCGAATTGACTGTCTGTGTTTCGGTTGCAGACAAGTTGGATGCAGACTACATCAGGCGTTACCTAGGAGACCTGACGCCGCTGCAGGAGAGCTGTCTTATAAGACTACGCCTGTGGCTGCAGGAGACCCACAAGGGCAAGGTGAGATGTGTATGAACACCTAGCTGCAGACAAAAGCAAAACTTTCATCCAAAGAACATACAGACGTGAATAAAACTCTCATCTGACTCTCACACACCACAACATCTGCATAAACACAATCTCCTCTCACTCACCTAGATCCCTAAGGACCAGCACGTGCTGCGTTTCCTGCTAGCCCGGGACTTTAACCTGGAGAAGGCCCGGGAGATCCTGTGTCAGTCGCTCACCTGGAGGAAGCAGCACCAGGTGGACTTCCTGCTGGACTCCTGGGAGAGACCTCAGCTGCTACATGACCTCTACACCGGGGGCTGGCACCACCACGACAGAGGTAGGTACCACTCGGAGCAGGATAGGGTTAATGGCAGGGTTGTGTTTAATGGGCACAGACAGAAGATGAAAGTACATTTTCAAATGGGAAATGAGTGTTCTTATTGCACAAATTCAGGAAGTACTCTACCACCACAGTTTCACAATGTTATCTTCCGTTTGGTTTCTAGTGAATGTGTCCCAACTCTATGTATCATGTATTGTGTATCTGTCTTTTGTGTACTTTCGTTCTGGCATTTTGCACCTGCCCGGTGTTTTTGTTGTATCTGCTTGAACTGTTTGCATTTCTGTTGAACTGTTTTGGGTCGATAAAAACAGCTGGACGTAATGACGTCACACCTAAACAAAAAGGTGTGCCCCTGCCCCCTAGTGTTGAGTACAAATTTAGTGTTTGAAGTGTTTTCATTATCCATTTTGGCAAATTGGGCATTATTAAATTGGCGACAGCCTGTATGCCCTCCCACCTATCTGTCTCAGGTAGCTTGCAAAAGTCAGCATGGATGGTGAAACTTGCATCCAGCCAACCAGAAAAGCAATTCAGACATTATTGAAAGTCAGGACAATCCTTGTCCTGCAAAGAAACATTATTTTATAGTTACATTTTTTATTTATATATTTTTTTGCAAGCAGTAGGTATTTAGAATGAAATGTAGAGTAGAGCTTTATAGTTACTGGATTACACCACGTGCCCCACGTACCGTCTAAATGATTGGGCAATCATTATTTATTCGAAAAGCACCTCTTCCGTCATGTCACGGTAAAGAAAGTTGAACAAAAGAAAAATCCACCCCTGTCAAACAGATGATACAATGTTGCTGATCTTTAGAACACTTCTACAGCTGCCGTTTCCATTACACATGCCGCAATGTTGATTTATAAACCTGGGTCAATGGAAACCTGCCTACTATGTGTCATCAAGGGAAATCTCCCAGTCTGTGGGCATGAGTCAGACGTGTAGCTGTTGGTCTCGTTCTCCTGCTCAGATGTTGCATGCCTCAGTTTCTCTATTGATTTAACTGAATACTGCCCATTGCGTCTGTTTAATGGCATGATCATTACTGATCCTCTGGTAGCTTTGTTAACAGTGCGGTCATGTCTGTCTATAGATGGGCACCCTCTGTATATTCTGCGACTGGGTCAAATGGATACCAAGGGTTTAGTACGCGCCTTGGGCGAGGAGTCCCTTCTGACGCAGGTGAGTATGACTCGCACACACACATCCAGATGCTGGGTATAAACACAACCATAAATACATCAACACATACAATACACAAATACTCTCCCTTCCCCTCACCTCAGGTCCTGACCATCAACGAGGAGGGTCTGAGGCGTTGTGAAGAGAACACCAGAGTCTTTGGCCGACCCATCAGGTAGCTACCATTTTCATACTCCCTCCTCTTAACTGGCTCCCATCCTTGAATACAGTATGACCTATAACCTTCCTGTCTCTGTCTGTCAGCTGCTGGACGTGCCTGGTGGACCTAGAGGGGTTAAACATGCGTCACCTGTGGCGACCGGGGGTTAAAGCCCTGCTGAGGATCATAGAGGTGGTGGAGGCCAACTACCCAGAGACCCTGGGACGTCTGCTCATACTGAGGGCTCCACGGGTCTTCCCTGTGCTCTGGACCCTGGTGAGAGCATTTAACATCACGCATTGTAGTGTACATTCCATTGTACAGTGATCTCTCTTTCTCTTTCTCCAACTTGATCACATTAATTTGTATTGAATGTGCAGAGCGAACATATGAGCATAGACGTCCTTTGACCCTGAGTGTCTGTTCTCAGGTCAGTCCATTCATTGACGAGAACACCAGGAAGAAGTTCCTGGTGTATGCTGCGAATGACTACCAGGGGCCTGGAGGTCTGGTGAACTACATCGACAAGGAGGTCATCCCTGACTTCCTGGGAGGAGACTGCCTGGTGAGTCTGTCTGACAGACCAGAGGCTCATCTGGCTGTTGTGAACAGTATGCAATACCCTTCTACATGCATGTGAAGTAATATTGGCTAATGCTGCTAGTACTTAATATAGTTAACGGTGGGTCCTCTTAGTAGACATTGTCCTAGCTGTGTGTGCTGATAGAACTGAGGGCGCAATTGTGTCTCGGTCTCTTCTGTCCCCTGTCATGTCATGTCCAGTGTGAGATCCCTGAAGGAGGTATGGTCCCCAAGTCTCTGTACAGGACAGCAGAGGAGCTGGAGAGTGAGGAGCTGCGACTGTGGACAGACACCATCTACAAGACTGCCAGTGTCTTCAAGGGGGCCCCACATGAGGTAACTTGATCTAAACATTAATTACAGTATGTGTGTTTTCCAGCTTCTCAGCTGACTGTGCTCAAACAGTGGCTTAGGTAGTCCCCTTAGTGGAGAAATACAACACAACAGCAAAAAGCTGTATAAACCCAGTACAGTGATAAATTATATTTTGTCTGTAGTTTTGTGTTTACTGTGTTCACTCTCTACAAATCCTGTTCCAGCTTCTGATTGAAATCTCCGAGCCCTCTTCTGTGATCACCTGGGACTTTGACGTGTGTAAAGGGGACGTCATCTTCAACATCTACCATTCCAGGAGGGCGCCCCAGCCCCCTAAGAGGGACGCCCTGGGGGCCCACAGCAGCATCACGTCGCCAGCCACCAACAACATGCAGCTGATTGACAGATCCTGGATTCTGGGGCAAGACTACAGTATGGTGGAGACAGCACTCACCTGCAAGGAGGGAGAGAGTGTTCAGGTAAGAGGCTGAAACAGGCACCTTCACATCCACAGCTGGTACAGGTGGGTCTGATCATTGGTAGTACCTCATTTGGATTTGTGAGTGGTTCTGTTCAATTGGCTGTTTCTGAAGGTTTCAGAATATATGCTTTTGTGATAACATGTACTACTCACCAACCTCAGGGCCGAATCCTGTGACAGGAAAATAAAATATTTAACTGATTTGTTTGATATTAATAGTTAGGGATTATATACCTGACTGATGGTAAGAAATGTCTACGGTCTTAGTGGTGCATGTGAGGCAGATGTCTCCGGTCTATCTCTGTTCTGGCAATCCGTAGACAGGATGTGGGGTGGTTGTAACTGGGATAGAGAGAAATAAATATATCAAAGGCCTCAAGGGGGTTCCTAGACATCCTGGCATTAAGCCAGGGTTGGGGGTGAGAACAACGCCAGGTGTAGATAACGACAGGATTGATCTAACGAGTCTCAAGAAAACATATGGTTCTAGGCAGAAGTTTTGCTTTTGCGTCTCTGATTTATTCTACAATTCAAACATGGAGATTATCCCAAACTCGCGTACCACCTACTCCAAAAGACATGGATGGAAATCTTCGCTTTCATAGTGTGAACGTCGGCCATGAACAACTTTACCGGCACTTGATATCACCTTTCCTACAAGAACAGCTGAGACGCTCTGGGAATGTAGCCAGGAAATGCCACAGCGCAGTTAAGACCGGTGTCAGCCCCAACAAGCTGCTTGTTACTCTGTCTGCTACTCTGTGGTGACGTACACCCCTGTCCTGGCCCAAACATCACAAGGCAAGTTTTTAAAAAACTATGCCCAAACTGTGGTAAGACCGTAAGCAATAATTCAAAAGCGGTGGCTTGCGTCATTTGTGATTTGTTTGTTCACATAAAGTGCGGAGATATCCACCCCTTGTCATATGATGAAGCCGTAAAGTCTCAAAGTAACATTTTGCTTGTTTGCAATGGCATTTAAACAGCATACATGCCAAACAGTGGGATGCTGGACACAAGCAGTGATAATGAGTGCAATCTAGATGAGATAGTCGATGTACTAACAGTGGGCACAGAAAATGACATGTTTGACTGTTTCAATCGGAGAGGACTTCACTTTATCCACATGAACGCACGGAGCCTACTGCCGAAATTAGAGGAACTAAAACTCCTTACTTCCAACACACGGCTGCAGTAGTTGCTGTGACTGAGATGTGGCTCGATGGGTCAATTGAGGACAAGGAGGTTGAGCTACCGGGTTATAGCATTTGTAGAATTGACCGAAACGGTGGCGGCGTGTGTGTTTTTACTAGGAATGATGTGCATTTTAACCCTCGTTCAGATCTGAAAATGGATGGTCTTGAGGTTGCATGGGTAGAGGTACTTCTTCCTAAATGTCATCCTATACTTGTTGGTGTGTGCTATCGGCGTCCTAAACAGAATAATGTTTGATTTACTTGAATCAAATTGCTGTGATCACAATGTATTTGCTGATAGGGAATGTTTTCTGCTTGGCGATTTTAATACAAAAAAGTACACTAGTAAATGCCCTGTATAACTTTAATTAATGACTTGGACTAAAACAACTGATTGTTGAGCCAACTCGGGTGTGTATTGACAGTGAATCAACTTTGGATTTGATTATTGTGTCAGAGCAAGAGAACGTTTGTCAGTCAGGAGTCTTATTGGTTTTAGTGATCATATGGTAACCTACTGTAACCGTAAGAAATCCAAAATGCTACTTGAGCCGGGTAATAACTACATGAAGGTACGGTCTATGAAACAATACTCAAAATAAAGTTTTGTAAAAGTGCTTGGTATTTTGGATTGGTCTCATGTACTAAACTGTGACTATGTTGATCAAGATTGGTATCTTTTTAAAGATCTGTTTCTGTCTGCACTCAACTCTCTGGCTCCGATGAAACAAATTCTAATCAAACAGCGGTCAGGGAAGTGGATCACTTCCGAGATATTAGACCTCATAAGGAAAAGGGATCGCTACTTGGCCAAATTCAGAAAGACAAATCTACAACAAGATTATGATGGTTATATTAACTGTAGAAACCAGGCAATGGATAAGGCCAAATCCCAACATTACATAGACGCTGTTAATGACAACTTACATCAGCCTCGTAAATTGTGGAACATTTTAAAGGACATTGGCTCAAAAAATCCCCATAAAGTAAAATCCTGTAGTATTGGCCTGGATATTGATGATGTTTTATTTATGTTATGACCAGGCAAAGGTTGCAATTATTTTAATACATTTTTTACCACCATAGCCTCATCTCTGGTTAAGAAGTTACTGACCTGCTCTGGACACTATGGCCAGTCTTTCATTAAGAACTTTTACCATAGCAAAGGTATCACAAATGATTTGTTTGAGCTGTGCATGGTAACAGAGGACAAAGTTTCCAATCTACTATGCTTAATGACCACAAACAAAGCAACTGGGCTGGATAACCTTCCTGCGAGATTCATAAAGGATAGTGCTTGTGTCACTGCAAAAATGATAACGCATATTGTAAATCTTTCTATTAGTAGTGGAACTTTTCCCAATGATCTCAAAACAGCCCGGGTCGTTCCGCTCCATAAGAAGAGTAGTGAAACAAATGTAGGAAACTACAGGCCTGTGTCGATCCTCAACACCTGATCCAAAGTTGTAAAGAGATTAGTTTTTAATCAACTTGAGGGATACCTTCTTGAGTACAAACTTCTTTATGAACTCCAATCTGGCTTTAGAGCAGCTCATTCCACTGATACTTGCCTTATCCATCTTTTTGACCACATCAAGCAGGAAAGTGAAGGGGAACTATACAGGTATGGTCATGTTAGACTTGCAGAAAGCTTTTGACACTATGGACCATGATATACTCTTGATGAAACTGAAATGCATGGGTCTAAATGATGTATCAGTAAATTGGTTTAAGTCTTATCTGACAAACAGAACACAAGTATGTCATGTTGGGGAAGTTCTGTTAGAGGCCAAAGAAATATCCTGTGGAGTACCGCAGGGATCAATTTTAGGGCCTCTCTTATTTCCTATTTCTTATTTAAGTTAATGATATGCCAGATACAGTAAAGTGCAAACTCCTGCTTTATGCTGATGATTCAGCCATACTGGTATCAGGGAAGGATACAGTTTACATAGAGGAGACCCTGAGTAAGGAATTGCATTTTGTTAGAGATTGATTGACTGACAACAAACTGTCGCTACATTTGGGAAAAACTGAATCGATTTTGTTTGGAACAAAATGTAGATTGCTTAGGGCTGACAAGATAAAGGTAAACTGTGCAGGTAAGGAGATTGAATCTAAAACAAGTGTAACTTATCTTGGCGTGTCCTTAGATCAATCCCTTTCTGGAAACCTGATTGCTTGTCTCAACCTTGATTCAGTGTCATTTTGATTATGCCTGCTCAGCTTGGTATAGTGGGCTATCAAAAAAGTTGAAAAAGAGAATGCAGGTCATGCAAAATAATGTTATCAGGTATATGCTGAATGTCCCCCCTAGGACCCACATAGGGGTACAGGAGTTCCGGGAGGTGGGCTTGTTGCCTTTAGAGTCCAGAGTGCACAAACTTAATCATATGTTTAACATCTTAAATGATTACGCCTCAGGTTATATGAAAACCCACATCGATATGGTCTATAACCAACACAGTTACAATACCAGAGCTAGTGTTATGTCTTGTAAAATCCCAAGAGTAAACAGTACTGCGAGGAGCAGGCATTTGTCTATGGAATAGCCTCCCCTTGGAGATCAAGCAAAGTAAAAATAGAAATAGCTTTAAAAAGCAGGCAAAGGTTTTTATTTGGACAATGTTGTCTAAGTAAGAGAAACCACTCCACTGCCCCCTTGTGCCCCCTACTGCTGGTCAGGTGTATTTATTTGAATAGTAGGATGTGCTATGAATAGATTTGTTATAATGTGAAATTAATATAGTTGATTTTTAAGGTTAGGGAAAAGTGCAGTGAATAGTACCACTTTTTAGGATGTTAATATAAATGAATGTATTTATGGTTGTTTGTCGTTTTGTTTTTGTCTTTTAATCTTTACATGTGTATTGTTTTTACCATCGAGGACCACTTTGGAAACAAGCGTTTTAATTAATACTTTCAAGTGATATCCTCTGGGTCCACATTGTACATTTTGTTCCATATGTCTGTTACCCAAAGTTTAAGCACTCGGACCGATAGTCAAGACTGTTTTGCCGACGGCAAATGATTCAGTTACACGTGAGTGTAACTGAATCATTCACTGATGTCAATGGGAGGTTTCTGTGTTTGGAGTTCTGTGCTGTGCTCATATCTAGTCTCTTCATCCGTAGGCAGTGTCTCTGACCAGTGTTTCTGTTAGCTGGTAATATTGACAAGGATATTGACAAGCCAGAGGGAGTCGTGCAAGGAGCTGACGTTCAATTCGTAGCTGATCATTCCCCCTCCTTGCGTAGCTCAATAGTCATTGCAGTCACTTCCATGTGGTGTCAATCAGCACTCTTTAAAAAGTATTTGCCTACAGTTGAGGGAATTCAAATGGGTTTCTATTGCATCAAGTCTGTAATTTAGATCTTGGCTCTTCTATTAGCTATAGCCGGCATTTGAATGGAAACACTGCCTCTGACCCTCTGCTTCACCTGTCCCCTCCTCCTCTCCCCAGGGCTCCCATGTGACGCGGTGGCCTGGGTTCTACATCCTCCAGTGGCGGTTCCACTGCTCCCCGGCCTGCTCTGCCTCCAGCCTGCCCCGAGTGGATGACGTGCTGGCCTCCCTGCAGGTCTCCTCCCACAAGTGCAAGGTCATGTTCTATACCGAGGTGCTGGGCTCCAACGACTTCAGGTCAGTCACCATTCACTATACTGTACTGTGTGTTATAGTGATGCTTAGTGCTGCATGTCAGTGAGTAAATGTTTTAGGCTAGCACATATTTTTTTTAGGCAATGTGTGTAGTTGTGGTGAGAAATGTATTTGTGGTTATTTATAAAGGCGTTATAAAGATTCTTAGAGGGAAATGATCGAAGAAAAGGTGTTCTATGGATTTTTTAAATCTATTGTCTGTGTGTCTGCCTGTCTGCCCAGGGGCTCTATGACCAGTCTGGAGTCCAGTCACAGTGGCTTCTCCCAGCTGAGTGCCACCACCACCACCTCTAGCCAATCACAGTCCAGCTCCACCGTATCAAGGTAGCATCCAGCCAATAGGAGGTGAAGTAGTTTTGAGTTTTGCGACATGGAGATCCCATTTACGATCTAACTGCCTTCTGATACTGTTGACTTCTGCCCTGTTGCCTTAAAGAAAAATCAGCGCTGTACCAACCCCTGCCAATGAGGACTTAACCTTACCGAAAGGGATGAGAGAACTGTTATGAACTGGAACAAGGATAGCCTCCTTACTGCCATGTGGGTGGAACAGTGGAGTTCCTATCTGTGATCACCTTCTAGTACTTGTATTTAAAGCACTGGAAGATGCACTCCTTTCTTTGTGTGCTAATAGTAATCAATGTAATTAGTTTCGCTAGTGATTTTATTCAAATATACATGTTCATTGTTTAATTTGTATCTGTTTCCATAATTTGTGGCATTAAGATAGCTCTGGAAATGGAACATCTGCTATATGAGCATCTTCTGAATGAGTAAATACATATGGAGATGTCTTGCAAACCATCATCATCCTCTTAGTTTTTCTTTCAATACTATTGTTCTTTCTTTTAAGGGAAAATGACAAATGTTTCCCATTTTATTGAAACCGAACAATAAAGCATTTTCCATTTTATTGAAACCGAACAATAAAGCATTTTCCATTTTCAGCATTTGTGTAATACAACGATGATCACTGTTTCAGATGGTACTGCTGAAGTTACCAATGATGATCACTGTTTCAGATGGTACTGCTGAAGTTACCAACGATGATCACTGTTTCAGATGGTACTGCTGAAGTTACCAACGATGATCACTGTTTCAGATGGTACTGTAATTACAGTAATTCACCATAGGATGTCAGTGTGCTACATGGCTAGCGGTGCTACACAACCAGACTAGAGTAGCCCTTCTCCAGCCAGTGATTGTTTTACCAGCCACTCTCACTCCTTCCTTTGTACTCAACCTTTAAAGCTGTGTTGCTAAAATAGAGTTATAACTGATATGGGCTGAGTTTCCTAAACCTCTGCCATGTCTTTTCTAAAATGCTATTTGACCTTGGGGGAAGATGCAAATGTTGGCCTGTGCGTCAACAATGTGGTAAGGTTACTGGGTTGTTACATGCTTATTATTCCCAGCTTATTATAAATGCAGTATTGCGTTCCTTTGTCCGCCTTGTGATTGTGCGCGAGGCCGTGCTGTCGGCTGTGATTTACATAAAACTTTAATTTCCATAAACTCGTCAGACGCCTCTAGCTAAAGTTCCGTTGCCCTTGTGACTGTATTGTGTTCTACAGTAGTTGCTGATACGTACACAATCAAATGGCTGGTGGCCACAGTGTTTGGTTGAGAGACGCTTGGTTGTTAGGCTCCCTGCTGTGTTGTCAGTGTTGGTAAAAAAAATATATATATATTTTATTTAACCATTATTTAACTAGGCAAGTCAGTTAAGAACAAAGTCTGTCGTTGTCAGGAGGACGTTTGCTGAATATTTCATTCAGCTCTAATGACCTCCCAGGACACGTTGTCCACAAACTCTGACTCGGGGCCACATGTTCTTCAAGTCTCATTGACCAGTTAATTCATCCGAGTCATATCCAAGCTATGTCGATAAACATTAGTATTCACCTTCATTTGGCAAACACATTTACATGTACAAGAATTTGACTTGGTGAAATTGAGCTGCCACAAACAGAATATACAGGCAGACAAACGCTCAACTCCGTTCTCATATCGATTCCGCCTCGATGTAAGAACACTGAGTTGGGCGTTCCTCAGCTAAAGATAAACATGAAGAAGCAGAGTTTAGACAAATCCACATACAATCTTATGTAAGCTAAGACCTGCACACTTCACTAAGCTACATTATACATTATGTATGTAGAGATGTTTAAATAAATAAAAATGTACAGGATGGGAAATATCTATGAGTTGGGTGCATATGAGGATGTGCAGAGAGTGCAAAGACCAATTTGCAGTTCTAGGATGATGGTGCATAGTCCATGAATGAGAAGATCATCGTGGACCAGGTGGCGGGAAGTTTTGTTCGGGATTGGCCTGAACCATCCTCTGGTGTGCCTTCTTCGTGATCACTGTGATGTCCTCCCACTTGAGGTTGTGGGAGATGATGGACCCCAGGAATGTGAATGTCTCAGCCATGCTTACAGCTGAGCCATTGATTTAAAAGGGGAGAGATGGTGAAGGATGTTTCCTGAAGACAATCACCATCTCCACGGTTGTGTATGCATTGACCATGTTGCAGTGTCACCTCAGCCATAGACATGCTGCAGCTGTTAGAGAGGACCTCTGTAGACCTTATGCTGAGGATGCACACAGTCCAGACTGGGGAGGAGTGCTAGTATCTTGCCAAGACAAGAGTCACTGATGTTTATTTGTTGATCTATTATGAGCATAGTACTGGGTGGGATGATTCCATACCATGTGCCAGTTTCCAGAGAAATGTACATCTCTTAGGAAGCCATTGATATAGAGTGGAGTGGTACCATCATTTCATTGCTGCCTGCCACTCTGCACTTTGTTTCCTGTTTGCTATTCATGTTGTATAGCTAGCTATACCTTATTTACTGTGCCTCATTCTGTTTGATGTCAGTAGGGTGTCTTGTTGAATGCTTTGCTTTTCTATGTCCCTCTCTCTGTCTCTTTTTCTCCATTCCTCCCTCTCTTTCTCTCTCACCTTTTGGCACCCCAGTCTACATTCTCTCCATCTCTCAGTCCTGTGCTCCATGTGACCATATTAAGAGTTTAACCGGACAGAGGGCTGGAAAGTCATGCTCCAGAGTGTGGCTTCTCATTAAAAACCAGGGCTGTGTTTCCTTCGCTTCCATCTGAAAAGCCTGACCTTCCTGTTAATTGAAAAGGAGAACTCTGGATGAGTCTGGTAAATAATGTTTAGGGAAGAAGAAGTTGAACAGAAACGTTTAAAGCACTGCCTGTGCCATGTTAGTTTGCGGTGTCTAAAGTTTCTAGACCTCTGACTCAGTGCCTCAGTGCTTTGATTGAGGTTAGTCTAAAAAGAGAATACTGATTACAGTTTTTACCCATGTGAATACGTCTTCTCAGAGAACATTGAGTATCTCAGTTGTATTAAAAGCTGTCTATTAACCTAACTCCTATTCTGTAATACACTATAAAGGCCTGATTAATTTGTCCACAACAGGATAGGATGAGGAATCACAGAGAAATAGTATCTATCTCTCATATCCTCCTGCTTTACCTGCAACAATAGTGCCATCAATCTTTCTCTGGTGTAATGTCTTGGCCGACTGCCTTCCAGACTTTAAATTTCCGTTCAGTAGCCCTTTAAACTGAGGCCGGGACTGGTGCGTCAAGTATAGGCTGGTCCTTCCTAAACAACAACAGCAAGCCATCCATTTTCCCTGATGTGGGCAACCATCAATATCAGCCAGAATGCCAGGTTCAACTCATGAATATCTATATTTTGTTTCTTCAATTATTAATGGCTCCGGTTGGTATCTTGTGAAATAGCAATAGAGAATGTACTCTTTGAATTACAGTTGTTATTGACTAACCGAAAAACATTCTGAATTTACTACAAGACATGAAAGTCAATATAATCAGAATATTATTTTGCAGATTATTTTCTTTAAAAAGATTTGTGATTTTCTAAAGCAGAACTTGAAGCAGTAACAAAACAGTGGTTGAACAGCTATTGGCTACCTGTGTATGAGGAGAGTCAGTATGTGGACTGCATGGGACTGAGAGCCCATGTAGCTCAGAGCAGTCTGCTCTCAGTCTGTGTACCCTGACCCATTAGAATGAGCCCAGTCTAGATGGAACCAAGGTTGGTGCAGAGGAGGGAAAAGTCTTCTGTGATTACCTGGACAGATCTGTCTCTGCCAGCGTGGCCAATCAGACAGTGGGGAAGGGAGGAGAGGGCGGTGTCTAAGACATCTATCTTCCCCCGGCTCACCTGCCAAGCCTCAGTGAACTCAGGCTGAATATATCGGCAGACAGCGGGCCGCATGGCAGCCCTCAATACTCTGGGACAAGGTGGATGACTGAAATAGAGAAGAAGTACTTTAAAGAGGGGGAAAGAGAGAGGGATTCAGGACAGCTAGCTTCTGGGCATCCTTAGGGATTGGCAGGCTGCCTGTTGACCCCTTTTTTTCCCGCCTCATGCTGTGGTGAGGTGTTATTTTGGAGGGTGTAATGCAGGACTCCTGTGAGGGGCTGCTGTTTTGGAGCCTGCGGCTACGTCTGCTTTAATGGCTGGGTGTCTCAAAAACTCCATGTCACTATTCTGTCCCGCTGTGTTTGTTCATCCAGTGAACATTTCCCCTTCTCAGTCTCTATGATTAATGGTAAAAAGTATTCAACTGTGTACTGCAACCTCTGGAAGTGTAACTGCCAAACTAATGGAAATATTTGAGTAATTGAGGGATACAAAGTATATTGAAAGCAGGTGCTTCCACACAGGTGTGGTTCCTGAGTTAATTAGGCAATTAGCATCCCACCATGCTTAGGGTCATGTATAAAAATGCTGTGCAGGTTTTTGAATTTCTCATTGAAGAATAGTATCACATCCCTCCAATAGAGTTCCAGACACTTCTATGTCAAGGTGCATTGAAGCTGTTCTGGCTCGTGGTGGCCCAATGCCCTATTTAGACACTTTTATGTTGGTGTTTCCTTTATTTTGGCAGTTACCAGTACCTGTATTGAGCCCTTAGATGCCCTTCCCATCCAGCTGTAATGAAGCAGAGACCCGGGAGGGAGAAGTGAGAGAAGGTAGAAGCAGCACAGCTCTGTGAGGAAAATGAATTTTGGCAGTGATGATGTCGGCACCCTCTCACTATATTGATGAGGTTGTTTCTCTAAGCCAGGCCGTAACCGCTCCCATGATGCATACTGGCACCCAACTCAATCTGTTTGTGGCCCGTGTGTCTTCCTAGCTCGTATGAACAAACTGCTTCATAACTGTTGATTAAGATCATTAATTTCAGGCTGTGGAGGGATACCTTTCCTCTCTGGTGTTAATGTGGCCCACTGACAGTAAGTACACCATCAGTCTGGAACTGATTACACATCGTTAAGGCCAGTGGAGGAGACTGATAGGCCTGTTGGCACAATTTGCTACCCACTGTGACACTAATTGTCCATCTGGTTGAGGGGCTGTAGCTCAGGGTAGTGGTATGGTTAGACTCTGGTCAGGAAGGGTTATTGGGCTGTACACTCATAGAGACAGGGGGGGGGGCATCTTAATTGTCTAAAGTGGCTTCCTCGTCTCCTCTCCTTCATCTGAACTAATCTTTTAACACAGGATAAGTGAAAGCAACCTGGTTGGTGTCTGTTGGGAATTTGCCTCACCTGCCCTGCTCATTCTAATCAGTGTAAAGGAACGAAAGGAGATGGGCAGAGGAAGCCACTTTAGCAAATTGAGATGCACCCAACGTTTCCTAGGCTGTCCAAAAGAGGAACAGTCATTCTTCCCAGATATGCAGATGAGTCTGTTGTTATTGTCTGCATGTGGGGATTGTGAGAAGAGTGGTTCTGACAGCAGACTGACAGTAGATGGAGTCTGACAGGCCGTGCAGTACTTAAAGGGAACATATCATCTGTCTGGGACAGAATTACATTACATTAGATTTGTGCCACAATGTTGTTGCCAGTAATGGCCTGTTTAGGAAATTAACAAGCCCCACACTCAATAACCACCCACATTGGCTGGCTGGGAATTCTTGACAGGGATGAAGGCTTGAGCCCCCATCACCATGCAGTCTGAATGGACTGCTGTAAATAACCTGTAAAGATGGGCTAAGGCCGTAAATCCAGGGTCTTTGTGCGGTGTTCATCTGCTAAGCCTATTAAGCAATTATTGTGTAAAGGACAATCCTGTCTGATTGATGATCTGGTGGAGGAGACAGAGAATAACTACACATGCCTTTTAGTCACTGTTTAGCTGGATTACATTTTTAGCTATATTAGATGTTTTTTTGTCAACGCAATCTATGCATTCAATGGAGAGTTATTTTACTAGGAGCTGTACAACTGCAGGTGTCCAGTCTGGTCATCTGGTCATGGTAGTGGTCTGAGTGGGGTTAGCCTCTGTGTCACCTTATCAAACGCTGAAAAGGTGTCCCAACAATGCAAACCCCTAAGCCAGTTAGAACCTGAGAGTGAAAGAGTGGCTTACCGGTAGATTGAAATCTAAGACAATTACCCGTGAGACTTAATCTTGCTGCCAGGCTTTCTTTAAACCTGATATTAACAATTGTCAGGATACTCCATGTTTTCCTGCATCCCATCTAAAGAAGTTGTCTAAGTCTGATGGATCGTGGGAAATGGTATTTTGTCAGTGTGTGTATGTAGTATTTACAACTCCCCCCAGTCACTCTCAGCAGGCTGGCTAGGAGAAGTGGCTCTCCCCAGCAGACATGATTGATGCTGTGTGGTGTAGCGGTGGGCGTATAGTGGGACTCATGTTACAGGTCTCATAGGAGACATGGAGCATCTGTCTGATGGCTCTGGCTGTATGGTTAACCTGATGGCAAACATGCCTGTGTGTCTAGCAGACAAGCACTGAGAGACAGCCAGGGGACTGTTATGGATGGTATGTCCTCACATGACCACAGCCCAATCTTCAATGTATAAAGTTCCCTAGTCATCTTCAATTGGCTCTCTGGATCAGGTGAAATAACTCAACTATCTCTTACTTTGTCCTAACTGAGTTAATCTGAGTAAACATATTGCTACTTATATTTACAGTGGCAAGTATGTGAACCCTTTGGAATTATCTGGATTTCTGCATAAATTGGTCATAACATTTGATCTGATCTTCATCTAAGTCACAACAATAGAAAAACACGGTCTGCTTCAACTAATAACACAGAAAATGATACGTTTTCATGTCTTTATTGAACACACTGTGTAAACATTCACAGTGCAGGGTGGGAAAAATATGTGAACCCTTGGATTTAGTTAAATGAAGGTTATATAAATAAAATACAAAAATAATTAATAACTGGTTGTCCCTCCTTTGGCAGCAATAACTTTAACCAAACATTTTCTGTAGTTGCGGATCAGACCTACACAACGGTCAGAAGGAATTTTGGACCATTCCTCTTTACAAAACATTGTCAGTTCAGCAATATTCTTGGGATGTCTGGTGTGAACCCGCTCATATGAGGTCATGCCACAGCATCTCAATCGGGTTGAGGTCAGGACTGAGCCACTCCAGAAGGCGTATTTTCTTCTGTTGAAGCCATTCTGTTGATTTACTTCTGTGTTTTGGGTCGTTGTCCTGTTGCATTACCCAACTTCCGTTGAGCTTCAATTGGCCATACATTCTCCTGCAAATATTTTTTTAACCTTTATTTTACTAGGCATGTCAGTTAAGAACAAATTCTTATTTACAATGACAGCCTAGGAACAGTGGGTTAACTGCCTTGTTCAGGGGCAGAACGACAGATTTATACCTTGTCAGCTCGGGGATTTGATCCTGCAACCTTTTAGTTTATGGGCCCAACACTCTAACCACTAGGCTACCTGCCGCCCCAATGTCTTGATAAATGTCTTGATAAACTTGGGAATTCATTTTTTCGTCCATAATAGCAAGCTGTCCAGGCCCTGAGGCAGCAAAGCAGCCCTATACCATGATGCTCCCTCCACCATACTTTACAGTTGGGATGAGGTTTTGATGTTGGTGTGCTTTTTTTCTCCACACATAGTGTTGTGTGTTCCTTCCAAATAACTCAACTTTAGTTTCATCTGTCCACATAATATTTTACCAGTAGCGTTGTGGAACATCCAGGTGCTCTTTTGCGAACTTCAGACTTGCAGCAATGTTTGTTTTGGACAGCAGTGGCTTCTTCCGTGTTGTCCTCCCATGATCCCCATTCTTGTTTAGTGTTTTATGTATTGTAGACTCATCAACAGAGATGTTAGCATTTTCCAGAGATTTCTGTAAGTCTTTAGCTGACACTTTAGGATTCTTCTTAACCTCATTGAGCATTCCGCGCTGTGCTCTTGCAGTCATCTTTGCAGGACGGCCACTCCTAGGGAGAATAGCAACAGTGCTGAACTTTCTCAATTTCTAGACAATGTGTCTTACTTGGACTGATGAACATCAACATTTTAGAGATACTTTGGTCAACCTTTCCAGCTTTATGCAAGTCAACAATTCTTAATCTTAGGTCTTCTGAGATCTCTTTTGTTTGAGGCATTGTTCACGACAGGCAATGCTTCTTGTGAATAGGAAACTCACATTTTGTGAGTGTTCTTTATAGGACAGGGCAGTTCTAACCAACAACTCCAATCTCATCTCATTGATTGGACTCCAGTTTAGCTGACTCCTGACTCCAATTAGCTTTTGGAGAAGTCATTAGACTAGGGGTTCACATACCTTTTCCAACCTACACTGTGAATGTTTAAATTATGTATTCAATATAGACAATACAAATACAAAAATGTGTGTTTTATTAGTTTAAGCACACTGTGTTTGTATATTGTTGTGACAAATGAACATCAGATCAAATGTTATGACCAATTTATGCAGAAATCCAGGTAATTCCAAAAGGTTTGCATACTTTTTCTTGCCACTGTAGTTGATGCTCTTTGTGTCTTCTTACTGGACATCACTAGGCTCTGGGGCTGGGTGTTTTGAGTGTTGTCCTCTACCCTGATGGACCTCTGCACCGTCAGCCTCTGAAGGCAAATGCTTTCAAGTTTGTTCCATTAAATAGCCATTACACCCTGATGCACTGATAAAACTGAGCAGGTCCAAATGGGCTCAACACAACAATGCGGTGAACTGCACAAAGCACTGTTATCCCCCGGTATTGCCTTGCTCAACCACCTTTTCTGGCTTTTTTATTGGAAGCAATTCGCTATGAAATGTGCAGGTCCCGTCCAGGTTATAGAGAGCAAATGTCTGACTTGACAATTGATTTCTGTGATGTACACTAAAGCCAGGAGTGCTGAGGAATTACATGCAGTAAACAGAGTTAAAAGGCTTGTTAACATCTGGTGTTGAGGAGGACTATGAGCGGTGACCTTGTAAAAAGCATAATAAGATTATGCTCTCACATTAATCCCCCTGTTATCAAAGTTGGAAACTGTAGTGATGGAGTGCTCGACAGATTGAGATCTATTGGCAGGATGTAGAACATAGCCTAACTGAGGAAATAATGAATTAGTATTAACCCACTCTTTAATCCCAAACTTTTTAAGCCACAGTTGGATGTACTGGATAGTACAGGAATATAATTCAGGTATATAGACGTGCCAAATATTGATATACCATCGTTGGGTTAGGGTTTGAGAACAACTACAGCTCTGTGGTTGTTCCAAGCTGCTTTTTTTCAGCCATCTGGTTATGCTGTTTCACTTCTCATCAGCAACTCTGTCCTCTGCACTGTTGCAACGTCTGGACAGGTTATCACCTCTCTGCTTTCCTGCACCAGACAGGAGCCCCATGTACATCACAACCAACCATACCCCACATCTGTGTCTGTACAGTACTGTATGTCCTCATGATCTCTTTCTCTTTCACTCTCTCTCTCCATCTATCTTTTTCTCTGAGCCCTCCTCAGTCTTTTCATAAGAAATGTCTTGAGCAGTGAGCCCAACAACCTCCTGCCTATTCTATGGGTTTCTTATTCTACGTAGTCAAACAACGTTTTTTTGTATCTACAGCGGGTGAAATAAGTATTGAACACGTCACCATTTGTCTCAGTAAATATATTTCCAAAGGTGCTATTGCCATGAAAGTTTCACCAGATGTTGGTAACAACCCAAGTAATCCACTCATACAAAGAAACCAAAACAAATAAGTTCAGAAATTAAGTTATGTGTAATAATGTGAAATGACACAGGGAAAAAGTATTGAACACATGAAGAAAGGGAGGTGCAAAAAGGCATGGAAAGCCAAGACAACAGCTGAAAACTATCAGTAATTAAAAAGCAATCCAGCCCCCTGTCAGTGCAAATTAATATCAGCTGGTTCAGTCCCAACTGATGGCCTACAAAAAGATCTCATTGCCAAGGTGTCACACAAGACACATCTCATGATGGGTAAAAGCAAAGAGCTGTCTCAAGACCTTCGCAACCTAATTGTTGCAAAACAATGATGGCATTGGTTATAGGCGCATTTCTAAGCTTCTGAATGTTCCAGTAAGCACTGTTGGGGCTATAATACGGAAGTGGAAAGACAATCATTTCACCATAAATTTGCCTCAACCAGGTGCTCCTCGCAAGATTTCTGACAGAGGAGTGAAAAGAATAATCAGAAGAGTTGTCCAAGAGCCAAGGACCACTTGTGGAGAGCTTCAAAAATACCTGCAATTAGCAGGTACGGTTGTCTCAAAGAAAACAGTAAGTAATGCACTCCACCGCCATGGCCTGTATGCACGCTCACCACGCAAGACTCCATTGCTGAAATAAAGCATGTTGAAGCTCGTTTAAAGTTTGCTGCACAACATTTGGAAAAGCCAGTGAAATACTGGGAGAATATAGTGTGGTCAGATGAGAGCAAAATTGAACTGTTTGGATGTCATAATACACACCATGTTTGGAAGAGAAATGGCACTGCACATCACCCTAAAAACACCATACCAACAGTGAAGTTTGGAGGTGGGAACATCATGGTGTGGGGCTGCTTTTCAGCAAATGGTACTGGCAAACTTCACATAATTGAAGGAAGGATGAATGGGCAAATTTACCGAGACATTCTTGACAAAAATCTGCTGCCATCTACCAGGATGATGAAGATGAAACGAGGGTGGACATTTCAGCAAGACAATGATCCCAAACACACAGCCAAGGAAACTCTCAATTGGTTTCAAAGAAAGAAAATAAAGCTGCTAGAACGGCCCAGCCAATCACCTGACTTAAATCCCATTGAAAATCTATGGAAAGAACTGAAGATCAAGATTCATAGAAGAGGCCCACGGAACCTTCAAGATTTGAAGACTGTTTGTGTGGAAGAATGGGCCAAAATCACACCAGAGCAATGCATGCGACTAGTTTCTCCATACAGGAGGCGTCTTGAAGCTGTCATTACCAACAAAGGCTTTTTTACAAAGTATTAAATAAATATCAGTAAGTGTGTTCAATACTTTTTCCCTGTGTCATTTCAAATTATTACACATAACTTAATTTCTGAACTTATTTGTTTTGGTTTCTTTGTATGTATGGATTACTTGGGTTGTTACCAACATCTGGTGAAAATGTCATGTCAATAGCACCTTTGGAAATATATTTACTGAGAAAAATGGTGACGTGTTCAATACTTATTTCACCCGCTGTACACTTTATTATCCACATCTTACAGATGCAAAAGTTTCTGTCTGGCTGTCAGACCCTGTTCTCTCACTCCTGTCACATCATCCACTGCATTAATATATTGTTTTGGATCTCAAACTGACTAAATGCCATTGGTGGGCATTTGAATCGTTCTGAGCATGACTCAACAACAAGTTGATGGTTAGAACCATAGAATTAGGAATTTGAATAATAATAGTACTTGAATAGGATCTCTATGGTTAGAACAGTCTGTTGGATTTTCAACTGCCTCAAATAGACCATGCCTGGTTAATCACAACAGAGAAAGAGAGAGGGGTGAGGGGGGTCAGTCCTTCAGTACAGTACCATCACTTTAAATACAGAAATTGATGGAAGTTTGTAATCTATAGTTAAGCAGCAGTTTACATTATTCTTAGCAGTACAGTCAGAATTGTATCCCATAACTCGTACTTGTAAAGTGAATAGTATGACAAGATGGCTTGGCTTTCATCTCCTTTGTTCCAGCATATGCTTCAGTGTAATCTGATTGATCCTTGTGTCAGTTTGAATCAAGGGCATACGGATCCGGATCAAACGCATCTCACATCTGAATTTTAGATGGCTCTTCTCTCAGTAGATGAAAGGGTCCAGACTGGGCCTCTGTGTCAGGGACCGGCGTAAGGATATCCTGAGCTGGGGATTTCCCTTACTCAATCTAATTAGAGCTAGAGAGGAAGTCCGTTAGAGTACACTACTGATCTGCAATGCAGATGTACACCTGATATGTGAGGGGATTTCGATGAAGAGTTTTGGGATATCTTCTACTCCTGGTTGACTTGAGCTGTGCTAAACTTAGTGTATTCGTCCCATTGTGCGATAACGGAGATGATTCCAAATGGACCCCCACTGTCCTTTTCCCTCTCTCTGACTGCACTAATGGAAATGATCCGTTGCGGTTTTAAATGCTCACAGTCCTCACTCAATTCAGTACTGATTGCCTGCAAGAACAATACAAATTAATTATGGTCTTTGCTTCAGGTGAGTGTTGGAAATGTGCAGAATTTCATTGTAATGTTCCCGGGGGCTGCAGTGCTAAAATGTGATTTCAGTTTGAATAGTTTCCCCAAACCTAAGAGGCCTTGCCTTGTGCAGAGCAATATAACGGAACAGTTACTAGTGCCATTATCTAGCCCAGCCCCATTGTCTCAAGGTTGTGTCCTGACCTGGGTGCTTCCACCTCAGCTCTTTGTGTTCAAGCCATTCGATGACTATGCATTAGATGCTACATGTTGCTGTGTAACTTGGTCAGTTCACTGCTAAATACCTGTCTTGGTTAACCATTTGATTTGAAGAAGCAAATACGAATCCAATCAGTTTGTTGCTTACTGAAAATCAAAGGTAACACTTTAGTTTAAGGGTCCGTAAAAAAACATTTATGAACCATTTATAAGGCATTTACCAACGGTTTGCTCACCATTTATTATTCACTACTCCAACATTTGTAAATGTTAGTAAGCTACTTCACAAATGTATATATATTTACTTAAATATCCTGTGTTGTGTGTTTATTATATTACCAGGTACTGCTGGGATGTCTACCAATGGCATGCCCATCTTTTTGGTCACTCAATATATTTATAAAGTATTAATAAAGTATTAACAGATTAGATTAGGGGCTGCAAAAATACTTTACTAATGATTAGTAAACTGCTTATAAATGTGGGAGTAATGATTAATAAATGGTGAACACACACTTTATAAATTCCTTATCAATTGTTTATTACGGAACCCCTAAAATAAAGTGTTACCAAATCAATGACTATGTTATTGAGGTGTCTGTTCTGATCTGAGCCAGTGAAGTGAGTTCAGAAAAACTGAACGTTTGCATCTTAGAAATAGATTTCACATACAAACTTTATATGTCCGAAGTCAGAATCAAATACTATTCCCAAAAATAACATGGTCACTGTGGTACAGAGATGGAAACTCGAGTCTGAGACTCGGAATCGAGTCGCACTTAAGTCGCAAAGAAAATTACTTGCGACTTGACAGACTCGTGATCAATTGACTTGAGACTTGCATTGTTCACAAGTCTCTCATCTAGAGTCCAAGTCAAGTCAGTACTGGGATAGGTTTTTGTTGTGCATTCTGTCAGATAACATGGAACAGGCGGCATTGTAACACATAGAAAGTATTTTAATACAGAGGGCTCAAAAGCGTTCTAGAACATCTGCGTTCCGCAAAAAATATGCAGACAAGTACATGTCTATTTCAATGGGAGGATATTGGTTACTCATATTTGCATTTTGTCCTTATTTGATTGAGCAGACATTGTGTATGCTATTGCTATATAGATCGGAACATTAAAACGCAAGCAAAAGTTCAGCTATCGTTTATCTTAAGTTTATCTTAAATTAAGCTTGTTAAGACAAGCAAAAGTTGTTTATCATAGTATGTGAAATCACGTCATATTTCAATAATATGCTGTAAATTATATAATTATGGCAGTGTTTGGCAACTAACTTTACATTTATGAAATTGTCCAAAAAGGAATGTAGGAAATAATGTACTTCAAATAATTGACAAGGTTTAATCCACAGCAGGCAGAAAGCCATTGCCAAAAGGGACTTGAGACTTGACTTAGACTTGGCCCCAAAATACTTGACTTGACTTAGACTTGGCCCTAAAAGACTTGACTTGACTTAGACTTGGCCCCAAAATACTTGACTTGACTTAGACTTGGCCCTAAAAGACTTGAGACTTGACTTGGACTCTACCACAAAGACTTGTGAACATCTCTGCCGTGGTAGAACGTTTACTTTGATTGTCGATTTTCTGCATTTATCATAAGTCCCATCAGTAGCCTGATTTCAGATGTGTCGATGTAAACAGTATTATTAGGGAAATCGTTCTTCTTCCAAAGCATGTAAACATTTTAAACAAACTAATATATGACTCTGACTATCCACAATAACTGTATTATTGTGTGCATATAACCGTGCTCAGCGTGTCAAAGTGGAGTGTAGGTATGAGTGTAAAAGGGGAGCGTAGGTATGAGTATTCACATATGACTCATAGTTAGTCGAGCATGAGCCATGGTTAGCGCCTTATGTGGGAATCATAGGTACAATCTACTGATATGATGTGACTGATGTTAGAATTGATCAGGCTATGCTCTATACTTACGTTAGGCTTCCTATCTATGTTAGCCCTATATTTGTGGCTCCCACCTCACACCTATAGACTGAAGACTGTATCCCAAACGTACAGATGTTTAACAGATACTTTACCAAGGTCTGGATAACACACAATAGGCATATTGTTTTTGTGTTCAGGATGGTGAACTGCCTTTTTTTTTTTAAATACCTGAATCAATCAAAGCCATGCTCTCTCTGTTGTAAATCATTTTTTATGAGCTACAATCAATTCGCTATTAATAAAACAATCAGTGGCGCCCAGGTTTTCTTCCCCTTACTCTGAATCCTGCTAGCCTATCAAGTCTATAACGAGGTAATATCTGCTGGGGTTATTGTTTTCTTCTACCCTCTTGCTAACCTGTGAGCCACACTGTGCTTCCCAGACGGCGGGGAAGGGATTTTAGTGACACACAGAACGGAGGAAGGTGATTTATGGGTTTTGCTCCTGCGGCCCAAGTTAGTCAGACCAGGGTTCAATTGCACAGCGATGGGAGCGATGCGAGCGGGCACCCGGACGAGTCTGGTAATGACGGTCAGTGGGGTTAGACTGGGGCGGCAGTTTGAGGACAGTGTTCCTCACACTGACTGACTGACTGACTGCCTGACTGAGTTTGAACTATAACCAAACTCAACCTGCCTGCTGCTGCTGCTGGGCTGGCTCTGTGGCTGGCTATGCTGTTTGGTGTCAAAGCACTCTTAGAAAAAAGGGTTTGAAAAGGGTTATTCGGCTGTCCCCATAGGAGAACCCGTTTTGGTTCCAGGTAGAACGCTTTTGTTCTACCTGGAACCAAAAGGTTTCTACCTGCAGCCGAAGAAACCTTTAAGGTTCAAGATAGCACCATTTTTTCTAAGAGTGTACTGTTAGGGTTACAACTCTGGGAATAACTGGCCTCTGTTCCATCTACACTGGTTAACTGATGCTACTTTGACCTCTCAAACTATTGGTCCAGGGCTGAACAGTGCATGTGAGGGGTGGAGACCGCTCTATAACAATGAATGAATGGGTATTTAATATTAATATTAACAGTGGCATGTTGAGTCTGGGATTGAACTCTTTCTAACCTGCCCTAGTATTGTTAATGCACCATCTGTGTTTAAACTGAGCCCCATCATAGCAGTTGCTATTTGATTGGTATAGATTATTACAGAATATAATTTGTGCTCTGTTCTTACTTTTGTTGATATCAACAACAATAATGGAAGAATATTTGGTTGTTTGACTGCACTATCTATCTATCTATCTATCTATCTATCTATCTATCTATCTATCTATCTATCTATCTATCTATCTATCTATCTATCTATCTATCTATCTATCTATCTATCTATCTATCTATCTATCTATCTATCTATCTATCTATCTATCTATCTATCTATCTATCTATCTATCTATCTATCTATCTATCCTTCTGAGAAGAAGCTGGTGTTTTATTGACTTGGGAGCCATCCCATGTTTTCCCACACAGTATGATGCTACAGTATTACCCCATGGATCAATATTACTCCTCCAACCAGCCAGACAAGGACAGCATCACTCTGCTCAGCACGCTGTGTGGAAACAAACACATATACACTTCTACTCCTCTATACACAAATAATTGGCCCAGATTCCTTCTTAGTATAGGCAGATCCTACTGGGTGGACTGTGTGTGGAGTGGAGTGGTGTTGAGGCTGTGTGGTGTTAGGAGGAGGAGGAGGAGATAGTAGTGACATCCTGGGTTGACTCCTCCCTGGGTTGTTTCTGATTGATCTGCTGATCCGCCGTTGCTTTGTCCACAGCTCTGGCTGCGTTATCTGCAATACTATAATGGTATTAGGAGTAGGAACGAGATGGAAGGATGGTGGGGTGTGAATGGGATGGTTGATTAAAACACCCAGGCCAGACCAGCAGTGAGAGAAGTACAGGGTAGCTGAGGACAACGGTAGAAGGTCTGGAAGGACTCACGGAGTAGGGTTGTACATAGGAGGGAAGGACTCACGGAGTAGGGTTGTACATAGGAGGGAAGGACTCACGGAGTAATAGGAGGAGATATTACCAGATTTACTGAAAATGTAATTGTTTTAGCCATGATAAAAATGCCATAACACATGGACAACGGGTTACCAGCATAAAAAATATTATTTCCCAAACCATCATTTTTTTAACAAAACGTGATGCTACATTCACTAACTCTCTCTTTAATTTCTTCAATATCCTCTTCCTCCTCTTCTTGTTGACACCATTCATTAAACGTTAGTGGATAAAACAAATCGTGTGTGTGTGTGTGTGTGTGTGTGTGTGTGTGTGAGTGTGCATGCATACGTGGGTGCGTACATGCGCGTATCATATGTTTACATTTGAAAGAGATGGATGTGAGGGCATTGTTTATAGAGGACCAAAGCATAAATTAACTTATACAGTGTAAATCTTGCTTTTGGACATGTTTAATGTTTATAACAAACCAGAGATGGAAGCATTGATGTTTTCAGCACTTGTAATTATGAGGGACTAGGCCTTTGAGTAGTTTACAGATGACAGCTGCTGTCGCTGCCCCCCTCCCCCTTGGCTGCACTGTTGGAGCCTTCGTGAATAACATTGCATCAGAATCTTCAATGACAAAAATAACAAACGGCAAACTTCTGAAGTACATGAGATGGAATGACAATATGAGACAAGAGGAGGGGGAGGACAGGGCTGCACATTGAGAGGTGAAGAAATACAGAGATCCAGGACCTCTAAAGGCATTAGAATAACAGATGCATATCTCTAACAAAATTGTCATAATAGCGGCAATTATGTTATTACAATGGTGCAACAATGTTCAGCCATTCTAGTAATGAATGTGGAGATAATCATCCGTCATGCTAAGTGTAGCTACTTTGGTTCCCTTTGTCTATTATGATGAGTGCTTCCATCACATCCGAAGATTGTGATTTATGTCATGTCAAAGGGAAAACTGTGTGTGTGTGCGTGTGAATGGGAGGGATCTCTGTTCACTCCCATTCATGTACTGCATGTGTGAACGTGTGTATTGTATATGCAGGGTCCATGTGGAGCAATCTGGGTTATTTTGTTTCCAGGAACAGTACCTTCTGGTAGAGATTAGGCTGTTCACTGCTCTGGGACTCTGGGATCTCTATCAAACCTTTCTCTGTGCTGAGGACCAGATGCTTTGTGTGTGCCCTGTTCCACCAAGATGACATCGCATGATGGTAGCACAACTTTTTACCCTCTGTGGACACACACGCACACATGCACACACACACACACACACACACACACACACACACACACACACACACACACACACACACACACACCTCCCTCTCTATATGTCTGGAGCCACCTGTCTCATCAACTTTACAGTTTCCACCTGACACAAACAGATGCGTCTCTGCGATGTAAACAGAATGCAGGTATATAAGACAGTCAAACCACCCTTTCAGAACACTGTGCTGGAAGCTGACACCTGCTGTTGTACAAATGATAGATAACACCAGCATATGTGATTTTAGATAAACAGGTAAATACTCAGCGCTTGACTTGGGCAGGAGGTCTCTTTCAGTCAAAGAAAATACTCCTTATCTATTTGGGTTTTGAAAAATATTATATAAATCGGACAGGATCTCCCTTACCTGTCTTGCTTTTTGCTCTCACCAGGGTAACTGCAGTATTTGCCTTGCTTTTCAATACACCCATCTAAGACATACCTCCAATTGTATTTTTTGTATACAGCGGGTGAAATAAGTATTGAACACGTCACCATTTGTCTCAGTAAATATATTTCCAAATGTGCTATTGACATGACATTTTCACCAGATGTTGGTAACAACCCAAGTAATCCATACATACAAAGAAACCAAAACAAATAAGTTCAGAAATTAAGTTATGTGTAATAATGTGAAATGACACAGGGAAAAAGTATTGAACACACTTACTGATATTTATTTAATACTTTGTACAAAAGCCTTTGTTGGTAATGACAGCTTCAAGAAGCCTCCTGTATGGAGAAACTAGTCGCATGCATTGCTCTGGTGTGATTTTGGCCCATTCTTCCACACAAACAGTCTTCAAATCTTGAAGGTTCCGTGGGCCTCTTCTATGAATCTTCAGTTCTTTCCATATATTTTCAATGGGATTTAAGTCAGGTGATTGGCTGGGCCATTCTAGCAGCTTTATTTTCTTTCTTTGAAACCAATTGAGTTTCCTTGGCTGTGTGTTTGGGATCATTGTCTTGCTGAAATGTCCACCCTCGTTTCATCTTCATCATCCTGGTAGATGGCAGCAGATTTTTGTCAAGAATGTCTCTGTAAATTTGCCCATTCATCCTTCCTTCAATTATGTGAAGTTTGCCAGTACCATTTGTTTGAAAAGTAGCCCCACACCATGATGTTTCCACCTCCAAACTTCACTGTTGGTATGGTGTTTTTAGGGTGATGTGCAGTGCCATTTCTCCTCCAAACATGGTGTGTATTATGACATCCAAACAGTTCAATTTTGCTCTCATCTGACCACACTATATTCTCCCAGTATTTCACTGGCTTTTCCAAATGTTGTGCAGCAAACTTTAAACGAGCTTCAACATGCTTTTTTTTCAGCAATGGAGTCTTGCGTGGTGAGCGTGCATACAGGCCATGGCGATGGAGTGCATTACTTACTGTTTTCTTTGAGACAACAGTACCTGCTAATTGCAGGTCTTTTTGAAGCTCTCCACAAGTGGTCCTTGGCTCTTGGACAACTCTTCTGATTATTCTTTTCACTCCTCTGTCAGAAATCTTGCGAGGAGCACCTGGTCGAGGCAAATTTATGGTGAAATGATTGTCTTTCCACTTCCGTATTATGGCCCCAACAGTGCTCACTGGAACATTCAGAGGCTTAGAAATGCGCCTATAACCAATGCCATCATTATGTTTTGCAACAATTAGGTTGCGAAGGTCTTGAGACAGCTCTTTGCTTTTACCCATCATGAGATGTGTCTTGTGTGACACCTTGGCAATGAGACCTTTTTGTAGGCCATCAGTTGGGACTGAACCTTCTGATATTAATTTGCACTGACAGTGGGCTGGATTGCTTTTTAATTACTGATAGTTTTCAGCTGTTGTCTTGGCTTTCTATGCCTTTTTGCACCTCCCTTTCTTCATGTGTTCAATACTTTTTCCCTGTGTAATTTCACATTATTACACAACTTAATTTCTGAACTTATTTGTTTTGGTTTCTTTGTATGTATGGATTACTTGGGTTGTTACCAACATCTGGTGAACATTTCATGTCAATAGCACCTTTGGAAATATATTTACTGAGAAAAATGGTGACGTGTTCAATACTTATTTCACCCGCTGTATATGGGTTAATGACTGGATAGAAAGTCAGTGGACATTTAGAAACAATAGACATTAGAACTGATAGTTACCCTGACTTTGCTTAGGAATCCAGTGACATTTACTTAAAATCACTCCCATTAGAAAAACAATCCTCTGTGGTTAGTAATGGCTGAACTAGCTCTGAGGGATGGCAGGGTTATCCTGTAGTTACTAATGATGGTGGAAGTATGGACAATGAATGGAGTGAACATACGCCAGTGTTTTGTTATCCTTCAGTCTATTCTAGTCTGAAGAAATAGCAGTTTGTTATGTGGCAAATAAAGGTTTGTTGGTGTTGTCAGCTGATGCCATGTTTCACAAAGTATGTTGACTGGTGAACTCTCAAGGGTTCTCTTTGACATGTGTTAGTAACACTTGACTGGTTCAGATTACTTACAGGTCAGTGCGTAAACAATAATTTACAAAACAACTTTACAAAACTCCC
This sequence comes from Thymallus thymallus, assembly GCA_023634145.1. Classification (NCBI taxonomy): domain Eukaryota; kingdom Metazoa; phylum Chordata; class Actinopteri; order Salmoniformes; family Salmonidae; genus Thymallus; species Thymallus thymallus. The sequence continues at coordinate 20,854,613 of CM042397.1, read as the reverse complement.
AGTAGATTTCATGTGTACCCTCCGTTGGCTCGCCCACATTTTTGGCGATAGGTTGTAGGTTGCCAGCTCTGATCCTTAAATGTCCCCCACTTTGGGATGAATCATCACTCCACTCTTCTTCCAGTCAGTGAAGCTGACCACAAATGCTAACAAATGGCACCCTGACAGCCTTTGTCACCCAGGCCATTACTCAGAGGGTCTGAATGGCAGAACAGAGAGGGGGCTGACAGATGCCAGGGGATCAGAGTCACACAGACATAACGATGAACAAACACCATGACGAGGCACCAGGAACTCACTCACCCTTTTTATGTATCAGCAGCCAGCCTCCACTCAATGTGCCACTCAGAAGGCCTCCCATATGTACCATTACCCACAGCTAGTTTATACACTCAAAGTACAAAACGCAGAAGCCTGGTTCAAGGGAAAAATAACACCATCTATTACACTTATTTGTAATAGATGGTATTTGTACCCTTTCTTTCCTACAAGGCACAGTATAAGTCACCCATGAGTGAAAGGCACTGGAGTCATGCTATTCCTCTACCCACGACACCCATGGTTGTATCTAGGCATGCACATGTACGTGTGTGTGTGTGTGCTTGCAGAAGTAACGCCTAGTGGGCATGGGTATGATTCATTATTTCCCAGCACCCTCCTCTGCAGCCTGGATTAATTTGTTAGAGCACTACTCCCATTTGTTTTGTGAAGAGATGAATGACATGACTGAGTGCATGGTAGAATGTCTTCCATTGATGAAGAGTACCATGAAGTGTTTACATAGCAAGCGGTCTGAGATGGTACCTTGGACAGGACTCTCATTTTGTCCAAATGCTTGTGCGTGTCCCACTTCTGAAAACAAGAGCTCAGCAGAGTGGGCTACAATGACTATTGCATCTGACAGTGTGTCATCTGACCATGTGGCATGTGACAGTGTGGCATGTGCTGTCCATCTCTGGATCCCACAGCCTTCCCTCTTTAACCATCACATGCCAGCAAAGTTACATCACCTTAACTCATAAGAGTTGACTTGTATTAAGGGTTGGGAGAAAACAGCAGAGAGAACGTATGAAAATGTTGCAATTACAGTCTAGCTCAGAGGTGTTACATGCAATTCCTCACATACTTTAATTTGACTGTAGCTCAAGCTGTCTGCTCTCCATGTCCTCTCAGTGACAGGTGTCTGTTTTCTGGACAAGCTATAAGTTAAATCTAAACAACTCACTCCTTCAGGCTGGCATAGAGTGGTGAGGATGAGCTCCGCGGACGCTTTGTGTCTGGAAGTAATTGGCATTCATTGTAGCCATCGGCACTCTGTAGAGCTGCTACATTCTCACATTTTTGCCACTGCTGGGTTTAGGGAAAGACTAAGGCGCAGTGCTGTAATAGTTTGTCATACTTTATTAGAGGAACTAAGAAAACAATAAACCAGAAAAACACGCACCGCAATCACTACATATCCCATCAAGCCAAGCGGGGAGAGGCTGCCCATTGTCACAGTTCCAAGACCCAGGGGCGCCGTATGGGGGGGAAAAGTTAGGATGATTCTAAGGGCCTGTGACTGACAGGGGCCCTAAAATATTATTCCAGCATTAGGTAAAAACATTTTGGAGCCCAATGTTATATATTTTCATGGGGCCCAAAATCCCTGGAGGCTCCCCTGCCAGGACCAGTCAGAAACTTCCAGCTAACCCTACGCCAATGATGCTGATGGTTCTCAAAACTGAACTTGGGTCCACGTTAAATAACAATGATATCCTTCCCCACTGTTATTTTACGACACAACAGATAGCTCAAACCAGTCAGACTATTCAACAAAAAAAAAAAAAAATCTTAGTTACATGATTGTATAACTAGCAAATTAGTTTTTAAGTTGAGGGTACAGTATTTTTGAAGTTTGTCAATGAGGATGAAAACTACCCTAGTTCAGCTAGCCATGCGCACTAGGCTAATTAAGGACACAGATTGTAGGCTTTATGCCCTGATATTCAGAGCTGGTGGCGAAAGGTTTGATTAAACAATTCAGAGACTGAAACAAATACATCAGATGAGAAATATTTAAGGAGAGCAAATCGGTATTCAATCCCGATATCAGCTGTAACTCTCAATAGTAAAACAAATCAAAAAATTATGTTTGAGTGAACCTGAATCCAGAAAATGTATGCCGAAGTCTCTTCCGGACGCGGTAGACTCCTCCTCCTCACCACTCTATTTCCCCATCTCCAGTCAGAGGTGAGAGGTCAGGTTCTGGAAATATTTATCTGCATTCCAAACTAAGTGAGGGGGAGAAGCTCATTTAATTACCAGGCCTGCCATATTCCATTTTAAAGGTCAAACACTCTCCTACAAACAGGCACCTGGGGACCACAGTCCTGCCTCCATCTCTGCTAAATGAGATTTCCCCTCAGCAGAGCATTATTAATATTTAAGCAGTATAGACCCTCCAAAGGCTAGCTATGTTAGGTATACTGCAGCAGAAAAACATTTCAGGTAAATGCTTATGTGCGGTCATGATATTTTCGCCTTCTCTCAAAATTGGTTGCCATGATTTGGACGGAAAATGTTTGCTCTTCTTCGTTGAGTGCACCTGCGATGTCAGCACAAACTTTCTTTTGCCATTTTTGAGTGCTTTGTCTGTTGTGAGCCAGTGAAATCCAGTTTAAAGTAATTCACTGAGTCTGATGCTATTTCTTTGTTTTTGCAACTTGCTCTACTAGAGCATATTCATGAAAATAGACACAAATGGAACCATTCTTCAAAATAATTATTGTTTTTTGTTTGAAACGCAAATGGTAGCCTCTCCTCTAACTACTCCACTGTAACAGGCAGAAAGCTATTTCTTTGGGAAAGCTGACCTCGGTAGTCAAGGTTGGAGGGCATGTCAGGCTTTGCCCATGGGGAAATAATGATGAAAGAATCGAATAACGTTAACACAAATACCTGTGTTAGTGTTAAGCTGTGGCGTCGCGGGCACCACGAGACAATAACGTAATTACAGAGCGATGGGCCTCTGACCCAGGAATAGAGCGCTCCATGGGTCTTACTGGACCTGTATCAAAGCCTGGTTATCTGTCGTAAGACCACCGGCTAAAGCAGTCTGTATCTCTATAAACCCACCGTTAGTTAACAGCTTTAAATGGTGTTCACTGTTCACCTAGTTTACTATGTAAAGCTGTAAGGATAGGCTTTCCATGAGCACACTGACTCATTCGAGGCCTTTCATATATGTGTATGTCAATTCAATATCAAGCTATTGTAGCCATTGTGGGATTATCAAAACAGACCTACATCCATAGATATTGTAACGGCCTTTGCTGACCTGTTTGTTCATGAATATTTGATTTATGAGCTGGAGATTAGATCAGTAACGACACAATTTAGCACTGAGCTGGGGAGGGGCTGGGGGAGGACAATCTTGTTAGTACACATCAAAGACAATGAATTGGAATGGAGTGTCCTCATTTACAGTTGGTCTGGGTCGAAAATATTTTCTCTGTATCACAATGAGAGAGGTTTCATATCAGGACCTTGTTTGATCTTATAGAGATTGAATAACAGATATTTTAATTTCCATCTCTATACAGCAAACACACTTCATGACAGCATTAAAATGGTTGTTTACCGGATTACATGTGTTATTTTCTCTATCCAATCTGATAAACGTGTTGATAATGTGCACTAAAGGCGGACCAAGATAGAAGGAGGGTGTTCAGAACGTTGACCTTGAATAAATAACACGTTGAGTCACTCAAAACAAAACAAAATGTTTAATTGTGATTGTGGGACCATGAGAGGGCATGCCCAGTGACCACAGAAACTAATTTTGGAGCTGTCCTTTCAGCACCTCCACAGTCCTACATCAGGACCCTGGAGAGCAACCATTGACAGCACCACCCTGCCTATGCAGGGCTATGGACAGCTCCTCAGTACTTGTGGTACCTATTATTTCTGGGTCACTAACCCATTCATAATCTACATTAATATAAATGCAATGAAGCGAAAGTGGTTGTCAAAAGGACTGAATTTAAATGTAATTTTATATTAAGTAGTAAGTTCTAAAGTAGAGTACGTTTTGAAAATACTGCCTCTGTCCTTATATCCACTATACAGAACTTCGTAAAAGGGATGTCAGTTCTGTAGCATCACTAAGGGATTAGTTCACTCTCTCTGTCCAAATAATCTGTCTCTGTTTGTTTTGCTTCTTCTCTACAGTTACTTTGGATTAGCATTTTTATGGCGTTCTCTCACTTTCAAGTCCAGTATTTCTTCACAGTTTGACTCACACAATAAATCTGTCGGGGAATGTGTTCTTGTTATGCCTATCATAAATTGTTGGTTGTGTATGTAGCTTGATATTATAAACTAACACTACAATCCAAAGTGAGGATACAAAGAGCAGTGTTTAATGGAACATTTTCCCATGTATTCAGTTATTGTCCTGTTGTACCAAAGCTATAATGTTATGTTATGACCAGACTGGTTGGTTGACAAAGTGACCTTGGATTAGGAGCTGGCCCCTATGGTGACCTGGGGAGAGAGCCACGTCCTGTGATATTGCTGCGCCTCTGCCGGTGTCATACCAGGGATTATTCAATATCACTGTACCAGGTTTTAAGACCTACACACAAGTCTGGGCAGGGCTGATGTCAAATGTGTTTTGAATGTGCTACAGTTCAATAATCATATGTAATCATCACTGACGTAACACAAATGGGTCATTCACTCATTGCAAAAGCCTCTTTAATAAACATACTAAATTGTCTTATAGATAGATAGATAGATAGATAGATAGATAGATAGATAGATAGATAGATAGATAGATAGATAGATAGATAGATAGATAGATAGATAGATAGATAGATAGATAGATAGATAGATAGATAGATACTTTATTGATCCCCCGGGGGGGAAATTTCATTATCAAGCAGCTACAACAAAACACAGGGCAGGTGCAAAATGCCACAACGAAAGTACACAAAAGACAGATACACGGTACATGATACATAGAGCGGCAGTATGAAAAAGTATAGAAATACAGGATATCTGGAGTGCAAAAAAAAGCTATAAAAGGACATTGCATAGTATGAGTGGTTGGCTGAATATGTACACTATACATTGGTGGATGTTGGATGGTTAACTATACTATACAGGTTGATGGCAGAGAAATACTTCAGTAGCTAATGCGTATGATATGAGCGAGGGTAATAATAGTTTACTTAATAGACAGACTGGGTAAATGAACAGGTAAGTGAAAATTTTGCATGGTTAAATTAGCTGTACAGTTAGGTATACAGTTATATTTACAGATAAGTGAATACTTGCATGTTTACACAAACTGTACAGGTAAATGACAGGAAGAGATACTTTAATAGCTAAATGTGTGTATGATATCATTGGGGTAATAATAGTAATTCCCTTAAAATACAGTCCTTAGTGCGCAGGGTTTAATTACAGACAACTGCACTTATTGCACATTTGATATACTAAAAGCAATGAGAAAAGGTGCAACTGGCAGGATACTAATATGCATTCCTGAGTGAATGCCTAGGTCCAATAATTACTTACAATATTGCATGTGATATAATATAACAACTGTACATGGGTATGTATATACAGACCTGTATGAATAAGTAGGTCCTGAGTGGATGAGTGCTGACGGAACAGAGTTACTCACGGATGGATGCATAATTGTTAAACTAGGTCCTAGCACCCCAACAGTTCCAGATCTATGTTGCCGACGGCACGGCACCCCGGTGAGGCATTATATAGTCTCATAGCCGCCGGCAGGAAGGACCTCCTGTAGCGCTCTCTGGCACACCGTGGTGGGATCAGTCTGTGACTGAAAGAGCTCCTCTGCGTCATAACCATAGCGTGCAGAGGGTGGGTGACGTTGTCCATGATGGCCAGCAGTTTGGCCAGGATCCGTCTCTCCGCCACCTCCTCTAGAGTGTCAAGGCTCATCCCCAGGACAGAGCTAGCCTTCCTGATCAGCTTATTTACCCGAGAAGCATCACCGGCTTTGATGTTTGCTCCCCAGCACACCACTGCAAAAAAGATGGCACTGGCCACCACAGACTGGTAGAAGGTATGCAGTAGTTTACTGCACACGTTGAAGGACCTGAGCCTCCTCAGAAAGTAGAGTCGGCTCTGGCCCTTTTTGTACAGGGCCCCGGTGTTACCAGCCCATTCCAGTCTGTTGTCCATATGGACACCCAAGAACTTGTATGACTCAACCATTTCCACATCCATCCCCTTTATAGGGACTGCAGTCAGTTGTGCCTTGGTTCTCCTGAAGTCCACCACCATCTCCTTAGTTTTGCTGATGTTGAGCTGAAGGTGGTTCTGCTCACACCACAACACAAAGTCACTGATTGTGCTCCTGTACTCCTCCTCCTGCCCACCCCTGATGCACCCTACAATAGCAGAGTCATCCGAGAACTTCTGTAGGTGGCATGTTTCAGAGTTATATCTGAAGTCTGAGGTGTAGAGGGTGAACAGGAAGGGGGACAGGACCGTACCCTGGGGGGCCCCTGTGTTGCTAACTGCCCGTTCTGACACACAGCTCTGTAGTCGCACAAATTGTGGCCTACCGGTCAGGTAGTCCGTGACCCAGGAGACTAAGGGTCCTTCCACTTTCATCCTCCTCATCTTCTCACCCAGTAGCAGGGGCTGAATGGTATTGAAGGCACTGGAGAAGTCAAAAAACATGACCCTCACAATGCAACCTGCGTTGTCCAGGTGAGAGTAGGCCCTCTGCAGAAGGTAGATGATTGCATCATCCACCCCGATGTTGCGCTGGTATGCAAACTGCAGGGGGTCCATTGATGAACACACCAGGGGTCTGAGGTGAGCGAGGACTAACCTTTCCAGGGTCTTCATGATGATTTATTTAACATCCCTTTAACATCCCTTTAAGAAAGAGGCTTAACAGACATCCAGTCAGTGCCATGTTTTCAGTGCCAGCCTTCGTGCCACTTGCCCCGTCTTCCACAGCAGCCATGTGAGCGTCCCTAAGCTGTGTTTATTAGTTTGGGTCTCTGACGCCCTCGGCATCTGTCTCATCAGTTGCTCCAGAATAAACTTCCCATCATGCAGCTCAGCTCTCAGCAGCCTTCATCAGCTCTGTCACTGTTCCTCTGGTGGGCTGAGACTGACAGTCAAGTCCCTCTCAGAACTAAGAGGCTGTCCAAGAGCCTGGCTTCTGTGGAGCAGGAGTGGTGCAGACTGAGATCAGTCAAGCTGTAAACAATATGTATTTGGCTGCAATGAGTTTCTTCCATGGAGATTTGGTGTTGTCACTGCAAACACATTCTTTGTGTATTATGAGAACACTGTTTCTCTCCCAGGTTCCTACTTGGCACCACCCCTAGAAAGGCGGTTTATATGTATTCTGCTCACTTTTTTATTTGAAAAGCACGTCTTTCGAATTTGACTATCCTTGACCTGCCGTAGCCTACTGAACTTTGTTTTCCTAATTTAAACACAGTACATGCTTCCTGCACTCTACTCCTGTAATTGGGCTCGCGAGTGGCACAGCGGTCTAAGGCACTGCATCTCAGTGCTAGAGGTGTCACTGCAGACCCTGGTTCAATCCCGGGCTGTATCCCGGGCAATATTGGGAATTCCATAGGGTGGTGCACAATTGGACCTGTGTTGTCCGTCATAACGGTTATGTACCCTGTTGTGTTAGCCTTGATGGCACTCCAGCCCCATTTACCTGCCGCTATAATGCGTCCTTCGTCCTGATCTTGTCTGTTAACACTTATAAGATCTGATCACAATGTGTCTTTTAGTCGTCTACACCTGTCTAAAAACAACAATCAGAACGTGGACAAGATCAGAACAAAGGAACCGGGTATAAACGGGGCTTCTGTCTCTCAGTCAGGAGCAAGATGTTTTGCTACATGATGTGTCTGTGATGACTCACACCACCAGAACTGAGGGGCAGAACTGGTACTCTGCTGAGGTCATCCCTGTGCTAGTATACATTGTTCAGCAAGGTACAGTATGACTGTTCTATATTTCTGAGACTACACAGGGTTAGCTGTGTAGTCTCTCAGTGGGATTTGGCCCTGTGGCTCCAGACCCGGCCTCCAGATGATTGATGTCTCTTTTGGTTGGTGGGAAGCTCTGGCTCTGGCCCCGGCCCCAGAGAGATTTAATATGTTCTGTGTCTATCCAGGGTATTGCTGTCAGAACAGGGTGGTGTCTGTTTCACCTGTCTTTGTGATTGTCTCCACCCCCTCCAGGTGTCGCCCATCTTCCCCATCACCCCCTGTGTATTTATACCTGTGTTTTCTGTCTGTCTGTGCCAGTTGGTCTTGTTTGCCAAGACAACCAGCGGTTTTCCTCTTAGCTCCTGGTTTTTACCCAGTCTCTGTTTTTCTAGTCCTCCTGGTTCTGACCCTTGCCTTATCTGACACTGAGCCTGCCTGCCTGACCATTCTGCCTGCCCTGACCTCGAGCCTGCCTGCCGCCCTGTACCGTTTGGACTCTGACCATGAACTCTTGCCTGTCCCCGACCTGCCTTTTGCCTACCCCTTGAACTATACTAAATATCAGAGCTCAAACCATCTGCCTCCTGTGTCTGCATCTGGGTCTAGCCTTGTGTCGTTATAGGTGGTGGTTGGATAGAATGAGACCCCTTGTGTGGATACACACACGCAAATACACACACACACACACACACACACACACACACACACACACACACATCATTTACCAAAGGCCCTTTTCCTGGATCATTAGTCCAGCGTGCGTTCTCTCGATCCACCTCTGTCAGAGACTATGCCTGATTACACTGATCTATTTCTCCATGCAGTACTGCAGAGAAACACACAGGGGCTTCGGTCTGTACTCAAAAGAAACCAAACTTTATTAACATTTCTTTGACAATGACAATTGCTCTAGAAAGATGGCCCTTAGAGACTCACTGATGAAAAAGGGCAAACGTGGCATGTGATAGTTGAAGTCTCCTATTTCCCATGGTCCACAGGGAGGTTGTTAAGTTTGAATGGGGATGAGGGCTAGTGTATTATTATTTCTCCCTGGTCCAACAGCCCAGGCCTGTCTCATTCTTTCCCAACTCATGTCACAGTCCTCTCTCTCCTCTGTCATGTATGCTCTTAAGAGAGGAACAGTTAGCTGCTGCCACCCTTCTTCCTCTCATCTCCTCTCCCTCCTCTCCCTCCATCCTTGTTACAGGTCCCCCAGGGCTGCTTCGGCGATGACGTCTACAGTCTTTACGCTCAGTTATCCTGTCTTTATTGCTTAAGTGGCCGTGACACAGATTGTGTCTCACGCTCCAGCCCAGTCCCAGTGTCTAGCCACCAAAGTAATTAAGTCTTCGAATTAATAATCTGCTGGACTCACACACCATTAATCTGCAATCTGACACACTAGACACTACATACACCATTCATCTGCAATCTGACACACTAGACACTACATACACCATTCATCTGCAATCTGACACAATATACACTACATACACCATGCATCTGCAATCTGACACACTAGACACTACATACACCATTCATCTGCAATCTGACACACTAGACACTACATACACCATTCATTCACTGATTTTCAATGTGTTTTTGTATATTTTTGTGAATGTGAGTGATTCAGTGTTCTGTATAGAAAATCAGTAATGGGGTTGTTTTTTAGAGATGACTCACGTCTGGATGATGTTTCTTCGCTGACCAAAAAGGCATACACCAAGGACAATACCGTGGATTGTACCGTATTCACACAGAATCACACATAAGTTATTTGAGTGAATACCTGAGCACTGTCACAATAGGAAGGACAGACAATGACACTTCTCCTTGTCTGACTCCTCCAGTAGCCAAACACACCATCACTCAATGACATTTCCTCCAAGGGACTTTCTTCCCCAGTATTCTTCCCCAGTGAGCTGACCTGGGGTCATTTCTAGTGGTGCCAGTCCTTCTTGATTAGAGGCACACAGTTGAAGTCGGAAGTTTACATACACCTTAGCCAAATACATTTAAACTCTGTTTTTCACAATTCCTGACATTTAATCCTAGTAAAAATTCCCTGTCTTAGGTCAGTTAGGATCACCACTATTTTAAGAATGTGAAATGTCAGAATAATAGTAGAGAGAATTATTTATGTCAGCTTTTATTTATTTCATCACATCATTCCAAGTGGGTCAGAGGTTTACATACACTCAACTAGTATTTGGTAGCATTGCCTTTAAATTGATTAACTTTCCTCCTGACAGAAACTGAGTCAGGTTTGTAGGCCTCCTTGCTCGTACACGCTTTTTCAGTTCTGCCCACACATTTTCTATAGGATTGAGGTCAGGGCTTTGTGATGGCCACTCCAATACCTTGACTTTGTTGTCCTTAAGCCATTTTGCCACAACTTTGGAAGTATGCTTGGGGTCATTGTCCATTTGGAAGACCCGTTTGCGACCAAGCTTTAACTTCCTGACTGATGTCTTGAGATGTTGCTTCAATATATCCACATAATCATGCACAAAGTAGATATCCTAACCGACTTGCCAAAACTATAGTTTGTTAACATGAAAAATGAGTTTTAATGACTTCAACCTACCGTATGTACTGCTGGGTAACCATGACTCTCTAAATGATATAATTGTGAATCTTAATAACATAGGGATTTATTTTCGATGAGTTTCCTCATGTAATGTTTTTAGATGAGTTTCCTCATCTTCTGCTGAAAGCCTGGTGCTTATTTTTGAACGGTGAGCGTAACGCAATCATTGGGATATGAAAAAGTTTACTGATGTTTCCAAAATATTTATATGCGCCACAAACATGAACTCTTTGCGCACAACTGCCTTTTTGAGTGACTTGACGCAATCGGCATCATCATCGCCAGTCTGAGACACAGAGACTGCGTCACCACAGTCTCTCCTCTATGAATAATCCATGTCCTCAGAGAACCATAACCCCCCCCCCCCCCCCCCCCCCGCTGTCGGCCTCAGTAACAACATGCTACTGAAGTAGAGTTTACATTAACTAAAAAAACTTTTCTGTAACAGTTTCAGAGTGTGCGACAGCCCTGCAGTTATCTACGTCAACAGGAAGTAGAATTGACTGAATAATTGTGTTTCCTTTTTTCCCTTACCTCATGCACACAGAGACGGTGGCCCTGCTTAACACTTGGCTCCTGGCCTGTTGACATCTCTGCTTTCACAGTTCCCAGAGCAGGCCCCTGCAGTCACAGACCCAGAACTGGCACAGAGCAGGCCCCTGCAGTCACAGACCCAGAGCTGGCCCAGATCAGGCCCTTGCAGTCACAGACCTCAGTGATCTCACAGCTCTAAAGGGTCACTGATGCAGGATCCTAGCCTTGGGACACTGGATGGCTCTGGAAAGTCTCATTATTAACTTCCCAAGTCGACTTACTTTTTTTGTCATGCTATGTGGAGATCATTATACGACATCCAATGGTGTGCTTCTGCTGGTATGGAACATTCTTTTAACAATGTCCCCTCCGTCCCTGAACAGTCTCTGCAGCTCTGGACAGGCTCACACACCGGCTCACTGTAACACAGCTAATGAGAGCCCTGCAGTCTGACACTGGTGTTTGTGTGTGTGTGTGTGTGTGTGTGTGTATAGGTTACAAAGAAAGTGTGAGTGAGAAAGAGAGTGAATGTGCGTGTACCTGTAGCTCCTCTCGAACACATGAATTCTGTCTCCTCTTGCCAGTCCCCCCTCCCACCCTCTACATCTCCTCTTGTCAGCCCCCCTCCCCCACCCCCACCCCCCTCCCACCCTCTACTGGCTGCATTCCCACACACACTGCTCTTTTCCTCCACTATCATTCTGCCACCTCTCACTACAGTCAATAGAACAACATGGCTGCTCATTATGGGATTGCAATGGCAGAGAGTCTCTGGCAGCACGGACACATGGAACACCAGCCAGCTTCACAGATACAGCAGGTGAGTCTACAGCACTGACGTGGATGTATACAGTGATGACACTATATGCATTCCAAGACAATGTGGACACACTGGACAGGGACGTCTTGATCTGTCTATAGGCCTGAGGATATTTCTTAACTTAAACCATTTACTGTGTGTGGCTATCTATTAAGAACTTGGATGAAGTGATCCATTAGAGTGCAACTAGACTATGTCATGTCCATCTAATTGGCAGTTGAGTGGGAGCCAGGATGATCATTTCACTAATGGGCCACTACAGCCATTAAGACCACAGAGATAATCAGCTGCCAATATACAGTATACCCCAATCTCCTGTGGTTTGTGGTTCAGAATGGTCATTCAACTTTCACTTTACAGATAATTAGAATACCTCAAGGTAGGTCGTCTACTCTGATCGATCATTGACTGGCCCTCTCAATAGTCTTACATTCTATAAAACACACCACTACTACAATACAGAACTTATTATAGGTCCCCTGACTAATGTTAATCTGACGTGTGAATAAGGAAGAATGGTTCTGTGCTTTGATGAGGTTAGAATGAATACTGTCTCCTTCACTCCTTTCTCCAAAATACTGTAGTTTCTCTGAATGATTTTGTCCTATCTCTCTATTACGCATATTCTCATAATACCTGCATTCTACATGGATGTCATTTGAGAGTTTACCTTGGTCCTTTTGAAATCCAGGCTCAAATGAGAACTCTAATTCCTATGTCTGCCTGAAAAATACTAAAGGCTGATCGGGGAGGACCAGGTAGAACTAGCAGAGATCTATAGGTGCCAGTGGATAGGGTTCAGCCACCACTGGTCTGTCCAGCAAGAACAAGTCAGATCTCTTCACTGTTTTTTTACTTTACTAGGCAAGTCAGTTAAGAACAAATTATTATTTACAATGACAGCCTAGGAACAGTGGGTTAACTGCATTGTTCAGGGGCAGAACTACAGATTTCTTCCTTGTCAGCTCAGGGATTCGATCCAGCACCCTTTCGGTTACAGGCCAAACACTCTAACCACTCAGCTACCAGCCGCCCCATAACAATACAATACACACCAGAACAGGAGTATTGCAGATATTGGGTTCAACACAAAGTGAGAATGTATAAAATTGATTCTATGAAGAAATTCTAGATAGAGCCCAGTGATGACCATACAGAACATCGGCAGAAATACAGTTAGATTGCATACACAGATACATACATAAAGCCCTTATAGGTAAACTAGCTTAGCACATACTATGGCCTGTGCTGGCTTAACATAGTATGTACATCAATACACATATCTATGCACTTGTCACGTGTGTGTGTGTTGGGAGACCAATGCGCAGCGCAGGGATAGTAGTTTGACATTTCTTTTAATATACTATGTAATAATAATTATAATTACTACGTAATACAAACAGAACGAATGACGAACTACAGAACTAAACAAACAGACTAACGAACAGACTAACGTCACGTTCACAAAACACACCAATGAACGGACGTAAACAAAACACACTTACTTTCACCGTGACTGCGACATACATCGATAACGACCCACACCCGAGTGAAGGACAGACTCAACATATATGGGATCCCTAATTAGAGACAATGCGTAGCAGCTGCCTCTAATTAGGGATCCAACCCAAACCCCCCAGAACGACACTGTCAGACTCTGACCATAGCTACATAGAGAAGCAAATAGGCTTCTCTATGGCCAGAGCCTGACAGCACTGCAATGCTCAATGACTGATTACTAATACAGAAATAATAATGGAATGCAGTTACAGGATAAAGGCCAAATACTGTTAGGCAACCAGGGTCTGCATGAGCTCGAGACCACGGCCACTGTGGAATAGTAACTGCGCCACGAGGAAGCAAAGGCTAAGTTAGGCTACATTCTACATAAGGCTCAATACAGTGCACAGTAGAATGAAACTACATAAAGGCTCTAAATGTTAATAAATATGACTACAAGTACATAGACAATATGAACATATGCCAGGCTATATCATACGTGATTGGGAGTCCCATAGAGCGGCGCATAATTGGCCCAGCATCGTCCGAGTTTGGCCGCTGTAGGCCGTCATTGTAAATAAGAATTTGTTCTTAACTGGTTTGCCTAATTAAATAAAGGTTAAATAAAAAACTGAAAATAATAATAATAATATGTAGCTAGCTGGCTAAGGAAAAGGAATACATCTATAAACATGGAAAATATCTCTACAGCCTTAGCAACACCCAACTAAAATACCAATGACATGTCGACAGTACTTACACTTAGATGAACGCACTAAAACACAGGTCAAATACAGATTGGTGAGGAACAGTCCAAGAAGTCCATTCTCTTCTGACCACGATCTCACTCTGATGGCAGCAGCAGGTTTCAGTGAGCTGCATGGGAATGGTAAACTATGATTGGCTGATACAAGTGGGCTGACTTGTAGGTATCACTAATAAGACAATAAGGGGTGTTAGGAGAGTACAACTAACTAATAGTTCAGGGGTGCTGAAACCGCTAACTAAGGGCTGGCCTTTTTAACACTGCCTGCCCTGTACTTAAATCTAGTGTCTATCCTCCATTGTGTAGAAGTGGTAGTGTATGCGGTTCTGTCCAACATCTTCTCCTGGCCACTATTTATTCCAAGTTGTCAACACTGTCTGGGCTAGGCTGATTGGGACTCAGCCCTGTGAAATCTTTCAAATGTCTAGATTCTTTCAAAGAGTTCCATTCAGTACTAAAGAGACTGTGGTACATCCCTTCTCTCTTTCTTGACTTTGCAGCTAGCTTTCGTCATACTTTAGAAAACATTTCCCAACAGAATCTGTTTTCATTTCAAGTTGTAATCCTTTGGAGTGAGATCCCAATTGTTCAGTCTTAGAAATATGAAATATAAGGTTGCAGCTTTTGTTCTTATCTTAATCTTTTATTTTTGGGGGGGTTCTTATGAAAAGGAGCAATGTGCCCAAATTAGCGGATGTTGAACTTTTGTTAACATTCTGCCTGCTGTGACTACCTTATATAGTTTATGTTTTATTTGTATGCATGAGAGTTGCTGTTGATTTCCTGTTTTCAGATACAGAGAATTGTCAGTATAGCTCACCTGCTTCTGTTTATGTCTGGATAGGTGTGAAGCTCCCCCTCCTTCCGCCCTCTTCCCCCCTGCTGGCACCAGCCCTGTCATACTCTCTCTGTTTACACACAAATAGCAGGGCACCAGTTGTCTGTGCTCTGTGCTCTGTGCCCAGCCCTGGGGATAGTGAGGAGGTGCAGAGTGGTGTGCTGGGTGGGGGTGAAAGATGGTGGGGAGGTGCTCTGTCTCTGATTGACCTGATTATGTAACACAGCCCCTGGCATTGCTCCCAGAGGGTGCAGAGATTGTGGCAAAGTCTTGAAAAATATTCCTGTGGTGCCGGCTTCTGTCATACACCTCCCGTGGCTAAGGCCTCTCAGTGGCAGCCAGCCAGAAGGTAGAGAGAGAAGGGAAGGGGGGGGGGGGGGGGCTGCTGCAAAGCTGATCTAGGATCAAGGCCAGTGGCTGGTATTACAGTACACTTGGTCTCTAAACACCCATCCCAGTAGAACCTTTTACTCCTACGTTGGGGGGGGGGGGGGGGGGGGACATAACATGTGTCCCCTCCCCTCTCCTCTCCCTGGTGGCAACAGCACCCTGCCACCCCCTCTGGGGAGCTGTGGCATCCCAGCAGCCATTGAGCTGCAGAGTGTGGCACAGCTCCAGGGGAGGAAGAGCCAACAGGAAGTGGGCTGGATGGGCCCATTAATCTGCACTGTCATCCTTTAAACAAGACAAACTGTATGGGCCTCCAGAGACGCCACGACCCAAAACCCACTGAACTGCTGAAATGGTGGCTTCTGAAATGGTGGCTTCTAAGATGGTTGCTTCTGAGATGGTGGCTTTTGAAATGGTGGCTTCTGAGATGGTGGCTTCTGAAATGGTGGCTTCTAAGATGGTGGCTTCTGAGATGGTGGCTTCTCAGGGTGCTGCAGTTTGATACTTACCATCTATATACTCTTCACGTTTTATTGGTGCTGATGATTTTATACAACCTGCAGGGATGTTCATCCCTGGTGCTAAGAGCGGGTCATTAGTATGTGAAGCACGCTGAACTAGCTTCTTCTCTTAAAAGCACTAGTCCAAAATGACTTCACCCCTAGAATAAGTAATCAGATACCTTCCTATCTGGGATAGCTCGGGGAGGGTTCTTCAAAGGAATGTTCCCAGCCTAATGTTTGTGTTTGTATTTCCCCAGAGAGGCAAAGCGAAGTAGTGAATCTGAGTGGCTGGTTGGTGTACTGGCAAAAGAGGAGAATTTCCTTTGCTTCCAGGGATGAAATAAATGATTAATTCAGTGACATGGAGTGTTGAGCATGAGTCTGACAGCCGTAGAGAAAGCTGTGAGATTAAGGGTGAATATGGATGTGTCTCATGTATATTCTGTTTCAGTTTGCCTTACAAACGCCTCTTGTCTTGTCTCTGCGCCAGTCTACCACAGGGCTCCGTCGGCCTCTGCTATACACAGTCAGAGGGAATCCACTGTAGCTCTGCCTGCTGTAATCCACCATGAAATAATTACCTGAGAGATGAATGGGAATGGTTTACTAATGCTGTGCAATTATGAATAGGGTGCATATTTAATAAGGCTGACCAGAAATGCTTAGCATAACAAGGTTTGATTGGAACTGTGATCTACTGCTTGTGCTCGCTCAAATGAGCTGGGAAGGAGTTTTAAAATGCCTTTAATGGTAGGGTTTACATCAATGGCAATTGGTGATATTGGACTTCTCAGAGTCACCCTTCATTCAGCCTCACTAGGAAACTCTCCCATTGGTCTAAGGCCACTCCCACCCAGTTGGGGTATTGATAATTTGACCAATGATAGATAGTCATTCTGGATGTAGTGCTTCTATGACCTCTTTCTGATGATGTCATGTTTTTCCAAGCTATGCAGCTGCCCTATAAGAAGCTCTATCCCTCTAACCACTTGTACTGTCACGGATCAACATTCTTATCAACAATCCAACACCCACTTCCCAAGGTTTTTCTACATATCACATGAAGTAAGGATCATATTCAACATTAATATGACCTTTGCATAATTTCCTCCTCTCCTCTCTGCTGACCCACATTGAGGGGCTGTTTACCCACCCTGGTCATGCATTTTTAATCAGGCTCTGGTCACTGGTGGGACAGTGCCTGGCCTTTTCTCATTATGTAGTCAAAGCAGGTTGAAGATGGCAGGAGAGAGAGAGATCTTGTTTGCTGCCACCTTCGTACATCATAGCTAGCTGAATGCAGACGGCAAGGTCACACAGGCCAACCGGCCAAGCTGGTCAGCCGGACCAGGCATCTATGAGAATATCATAGTGGTCAGAGCTATGGACACACATACAAACACAAATACAATTAATAATTTAGCGCAGGTCATTTTATGAGTGAGCCAACTGTATGCAGTATTCATCCCCGTCCATCACCTGTCAAAGGCTCTATTAGCTGTGAATGGGATGACTTGCCAGTGTGGAGCGTGAGTTAAAGGGTCAGGGACACAGTATATTGTACAATATAGTTGGGTAAGTAGCACTGTTGTGTGGGCAATGGTAGATATTACTGGTTTGTTGACTGTCTGTTGAGAGCCAATTACGTTCGAGTTGTGGATTTGAGGTTCAAGCAATGAGATGCTGAAGTACACCTGTAGTAAGATATTGGGTTCCCAGTGCAGCACTGTGAGCTTGTTATCCGTGTTGCCTCCAGCTACCAGCCTTTAGTTGTTCATTACTGCCCCAGTGTTATTCTTACTGCTCCTACTGTGTCACGGCAATGGAGAGGGAAGAGTTGGTTGTTAGACCATGAGATATATCTTTGTCCTTGGGTGTAACAGCAGAATAAGGAGGAACATATATGGAGGAAATGACCCTGATAGGAACCTTACATCAGAATAGTAGTGCTATTGGCCACGCAGTACTGACCAGAGGCCCGTCCTTCCTGTCCAGCTAGGCCAAATTCTACACCTCAGAACATCTGGGCTGGGATTTGGATCAGACCAAATTAAAGCCTGATCTGGACCAGGCACACATGGTCCAGAGGTGAAGACAAGGTTGACCTATTCTATATCTGGTCTATTTCTGGCCAGTGCTCCAGAGGCCACTCATAGGCTGAGGTCACTGAGGGGATCGAGAGAGAGCCTGCCTGCTGTTCTCCACCACAGTAGGATTTATCTCTGTAACCCAACTCCACCTGTGTCCAGAGCAGTAGGCGGTAATGGCTATGGGATATGTATAAGCTACAGCAGGATGGCACCTGGGGAAAAGACTGTTGATGTTCAGATGTGTTCCAGAGGTGGATCATGGGAAACTGTGCTCCTGCTGTCATTCTTTATTATAATTGGACGTTATTCTACTGTCTCAAATCAGTCAAGTGTTTATATGTAAGGAATGTATGTAAGGAAATGGGCATGTGCATGTCAGTTAAACTCCTCTCTCCCTGTCGTCGTTTCAAAGCTATTGCTAATAGGCATCAAGCTTCGAAATGCTGGTGTGTGTGTTTGTTTTCTTGCGTGTGTGCATACTTTGTGTGTGTGTGTGTGTGTGTGTATTTTTTAGTCAGGAAGACAGAATATTTCCCAGGTATCCCTTCACCTTTTTTACATTTTTAAAAGAATTGTCGAAGTCAAGGATCGGTAGGATGAGTGAAGGAGGCTTTGTTGCGAAATAGGAATCTGATGGAGATGCTTAATGTGAGTCTGGAAGGAGAGTTTACAGTCTAACGAGACACCTAGGTATTTGTAGGTGTCCACATATTCTAAGTCAGACCCGTCGAGAGTAGTGATGATAGTCAGGCGGGCAGGTGCGGGCAGCGATCAGTTGAAGAGCCTGCATTTAGTTTTACTAGCATTTAAGAGCAGTTGGAGGCCACGGAAGGAGTGTTGTATGGCGTTGAAGCTCGTTTGGAGGTTTGATAACACAGTGTCCAATGATGGGCCAGATGTATACAGAATGGTGTGGCACCCCCATAGAGACTGCCAGAGGTCCGGACAACAGGTGCACCCATGACCAGTTCGGAAACCAGATTGCATAGTGGAGAATATACAGTGGGATTCGAAATGGTTGGTGATCTGTTTGTTAACTTGGCTTTCAAAGACCTTAGAAAGGCAGGGCAGTATGGATATAGGTCTGTAACAGTTTGGGTCTAGAGTGTCTCCCCCTTTGAAGAGGGGGATGACCGCGGCAGCTTCCCAATCTCTAGGGATCTCTGAGGATACGAAAGAGAGGTTGAACAGGCTAGTAATAGGTGTTGCAACAATAGCTGCAGATAAGTTTAGAAAGAAAGGGTCCAGATTATCTAACCCAACTGATTTGTAGGGGTCCAGATTTTGCAGCTCTTTCAGAACATCTAGATTTGGGTGAAGGAGAAGCTGGCCGGGAAAGGGGTAGCAAGGTGGAAAGCATGGCCAGCCGTAGCAATATGCTTATTGAAAATCTCTATTATCATAGATTTATCGGTGGTGACAGTGTTTCCTAGCCTCAGTGCAGTGGGCAGCTGGGAGGAGGTGCTCTTATTCTTCATGGACTTTACAGTGTCCCAGAACGTTTTGGAATTAGTGCTACAAGATGCACATTTCTGTTTGAAAAAGCTAGCCTTTGCTTTCCTAACTGACTGTGTATATTGGTTCCTGACATCCCTGAAAAGTTGCATATCGCAGGGGCTATTCGATGCTAATGCAGTACACCACAGGATGTTTTTGTGTTGGTCGAGGGCAGTCAAGTCTGGAGTGAACCAAGGGCTATATCTGTTCTTAGTTCTAAACTTTTTAAATGGCGTCATGCTTATTTAAGATGGTGAGGAAAGCACTAAAAGTAGAAGCTCAAGCTGTTTGGGCACAGTCCTGGATAGTATGACAGAACTCTGTAGGCTATCTCTGCAACTCCGCCCCCTTTGGCAGTTCTATCTTGATGGAAAATGTTGTAGTTGGAGATGGAAATTTCAGATTTCTTACTGCTTTTTTTTTTCAGATGGGAAAGCCTGTTGAAACCACATTGGACGATTACGTCGGCAGACCAGTCATGAGGGATCGGCGAGGCTCCGTGTCGACAATAGAAGGTCTAGGCCAGTTGGCAAAGAGGTACTGTAGCCCAGGAATTAGCTAGTAAACTTTGACGGCTAGCTGGGAGATGGGCCTAGCTCGAGGCTAGCTCAAGGCTAACTGGTGCATACTTCGGGACAATGGTGTTAGCCAACAACACCACTCAGTTGCAACTAGCTAGCTGCGATGATCCGGTGTAATGGTCCAGTGATTGCGGCGGAAATACAGTGTTGTGGTATAGAAAGCAATCCGATATACACTGGGTTGGTAGTGCGCTGTGCAGACTGGCCGATATTGTCCGAGCTAAAGCTGGCTGGTGCAGGCCAGGGGCAATGGTGAGGACTGCTAACAGTGTGGCTAACAATGTCTAATAGCTAGTAGCTAGTTAGCTAGTTAGCTGGCTAGTTTCAGTCGGAGGATCCAGTTACATGGCAAAAAGAAATAGCAGATCTGTTCCACATTGGGTGAGGCAGGTTGCAGGAAAGTACATTTAGTTCGTAGATGGAAAGTGAGATTGAGAAATAGAAAAAAAAATACTATTTACACGGGACAAGACAAAATACACGTCCGCACTGCTACGCCATCTTGGTGGCAATGGACTGCAC
Organism: Thymallus thymallus; assembly: GCA_023634145.1. NCBI lineage: Eukaryota > Metazoa > Chordata > Actinopteri > Salmoniformes > Salmonidae > Thymallus > Thymallus thymallus. The sequence goes on along the minus strand of CM042397.1, from coordinate 20,833,985 downwards.
CTTGAGATGTTGTCTGGGTCGCGGTGGCTGGGAGATTTATTCAGCGCTAATGAGGACTAGCTTTTCTTTAAGGAGGAGGCAGATAGTGTTGACCTTCTCTAGCCTCTCTGGGGTCCTGGACACAACATTTAGGGTTCAATGTTTAGGGTTCCCATAAGAAGAGAGAGGTAGTGCTGTTACTGACCACTGATGGCACATACTGAAACCCAGGCCTCTCAATGCATATCTAATAAGAGGAAATAAAAGGGAGTGGTGTACAGAGGTCTCTGAACATACCATTGATTCTTAACCATAGGTTTCACAATGTTGATTGAGACTATAGAGAAATGTAACAGGTCTCTCATATGCTGCCAAAAGCATGTGTAGGCCTGTGGCAATCATGGGTTACTCTGTGACAGTAATGTCACACTCACACAGGGATAGATTCAGGTATCACAATTTTATTTAAAAAATTAGAACTTTTTCATATTTCAACGTTGCCATGCTTTGAGCATATAACAATACAGTATAAAACCTTAACCCAAAAGGAGGATAGTAAAAGCATATTTTGTCGATGCTGCTGCAGCAATTAGTTAAGTCATGCTGTTACTGTACAGATAACATTCCCATTAAAGTACAAACACCTCAATGAATTACTTAATAAGTACAATAATCATCTTATTATCCAACGTAATGTGTTATGATAATAAACATCTTTTTGGAAATAAATCTTGTTGTAGGCCTACAGGAAAAGAAATACGACACAAAATACTTTGCAAATCATAATGAATGTGCTGAGTTATTTCAACATCCCAAGGCACCCAGGCTTGTATGTTGGCAATAAATAAATATGTAATTCACAAAACCGCGTCAAGCAGGTGGTGATAGAGAAACATAGTGATAGAGCAGAAAGCTGTGTCTGTTTCAGAACCGTTGAAGTCTACATTTCTTTTCAAGTCTACCCGTCGTTCACAGTGAAAATCCCAGGCAGTGGGAATATAAATAAAATCACATGATTGGTTAAAATGCGTGTCGCCAGACCAATAAAAACAAGGCAACAGTAAACATGTCGTCCCCCACGAATGATGCAGTGCCCCCCTTGGGCTAATCAGTGTAATTTTGTAAATGACGGATCTCTATGGCAAGGCGTATCAGTCACCCAAGTTTCGCCAAATCGGGCCAGTGCTGTCTGAGATATTGCGTGGGTTAGCTAGACTCATCACTCTCATGTGAGAGTGATGAGTCTATTGCGTGAGTCATATGTTGAGTTTTGACAATGTTTGTTACAATATGAATATCCTTGACTGATTTGTACCGGAATATCCTTGACTGATTTGTACCAGACCATGCCTACGTGAATGTTTATAGTGGCCATGTTGTTTTAGGTAAATATTGCCATAGATGCCACATATCAAGTTTCATGCAGATCGGTCATTAGGTGCCGAAGAGTAGCGTATGAAGTGTTTTTCACAAAATTTGAAATAGAGGAAAATCCATCATGCCGAAGCTTATGGGTCCCTGAGGCAAATGTATTTATTTTGAGGAGAGGGACCTATGTACCGAATTTCATGACTTTAGGACAAATGGGGTAATGGGCGTGATCTTTCAAAGTTAGCATTTTTAATATTTTACATTTCTTGTTATATCGACATCATCTAGCCATTCAGTGTTATTTTGTAAATGCCAGATATCTAATGCAAGACGCATCAATCAAGTTTTGTCACAACCGGGCCAGTGCTTTCTGAGATATTGCACATACTAACAGACGGAGACAGATCCACAGTCATCGTGGAGGACAACTACAATGTCACCAATTCTACTGATGGTGGACATTCGGGGAGTGCTGTCTGCGTCTGCACTGCGTCGTGGTGATATGCTGGCTGGTATGTGTCAATTGCTCTGAAGACCATGAGATAACAAACCGGCCTGTCGACGAAGCGCTTTGAAGCATCAAACCAGATGCCAAAACTATCCAACTGAAGTGTCCAAGATGAACAAGAAGGTCAGATTCTTATTTTAGACAGGTAGAAATCTAGAAGTGTCCACACATAAAGTATTCAATATCTATAACAAATCCAGATGTCATTTACTGAAATAAATGCTTCTTTATCTATCAAATCAGACGCATTATCAACAGAGGCTTTAACACACGCATTTCTCATTGGCTTTTCACTTTTCCCTGCAGTTCAGTTGAGTTGACGACAAGCCTCAAATGTCCACTTGGAGGCTCCTCCGTAAATATCAATGCTGCTCTCCAACCACGAAAACACATTGCCTATCTGCGCTTTGCTGCTGCACGTTGCCAGGTTGTATATCTCTCCAATAGACAACTTCCGATCCCAGATATGAAAATTCGCCAGGTCTCCAACAAAAGCTTGTGTAGCATCAAAGCCCCCTCCAAGCGTATCCTGTGGAAAATAATATAGAATTAATGAAGATGGATATTGTGCTAACACAAAGGAAAGCAATTATTTCAAATTAACCTTTGGAGTTAATTTGTCCATTAAATAATGTATACATTCTTCCATCCCTGTGGCTTGTTAGAAGAAACCAAGGCTGGCTCATATATCAAATTAGTAGACATTGTTTTGACTAATGAATCATGTTTTCATGCAAATGGCTTTCATTTTGCCATTGCAGTGAGCTGATAAATCTGAATTTGGTTTGCCCTGTTTTGTCAGCCCGGCCTCAGAGCCATACGAAACATACTTTATGTACTTCTGAGCACATCCAATACGAATAATACCTATGAATGGTGTACTGTAGTTACATTAGATAGAAAGGAGGTTTTTCAGGAAGGATGGGTGGGAGTAATTTGCAACCGTCTAGCAATCCAAAGGATGTGTGATTGAGTCGCGTTGGGGACAACTGTAGCATTTTAACTAACTCTTCCCCTAACCCTTATTTTAAACCTAACCCATTTCACCTAACCTGCTACATAAATTATCCTAACTTTTGTCGTTTTAGTTCTCCTCACCTTTTACAAAAGTTATCCTAACCTTTGTCGTTAGTTCCCCTAATCGCCAATGTAAATTCTCCCCATAATTCTCCTTTGTTGTTATGGCGCAATAAGCAACCTGGTCGCAGAGAAAGAAGTATAATAGTATACGTACGACCACTATTCCATTCATAATGTAACCTAACATAACGTACGTCATGTAATATATCATACTAAATGGAGTGTCACAGATTTACCTACAGAATAATACAAATTGCCCTGAGACCATATTGGTTTTGTGAGTATAAAAGGATAATTCCTCACACTCTCAGTGGCTAGAGCTGCAACTTTCAGGGAACAGGACACTAATCCGGACACTTGTAAGAAATATCGCTACGCCCTCCGACAAACCATCAAACAGGCAAAGCGTAAATGCAGGACAAAGATTGAATACTATTACAATGGCTCTGATGCTCAGCGGATATGTCAGGGCTTGCCATGAAATGCTTTGAAAGTGGCCATGGCTCATATCAACACCATCATCCCAGACACCCTGGACTCACTCCAATTCGCATACCACCCCCACAGATCAGTTGGTAGAGCATGGTGCTTGCAACGCCAGGGTTGTGGGTTCGATAGCCACGGGGGACTAGTATGAAAATGTATGAAAGTTGCTCTGGATAAGAGTGTCTGCTAAATGATGTAAATGATGTGAGAATGCTATCCATTGACTACAGCTCAGTGTTCAACATGAAAGTGCCTTCCAAGCTCATAATTAAGCTAAGGACCCTGGGATTAAACACCTCCCTCTGCAACTGGATCCTGGATTCCTGATGGGCTGCCCCCAGGTGGTGAGGGTAGGGAACAACACATCTGCCATGCTGACCTTCAACATGGGGGACCCTCAGGGGCAGTGTGGTACCAGGACAACAACCTCTCCCTCAAAATCAGCAAGACAAAATAGCTAATTGTGGACTACAAGAAATGGAGGGCTGAGTATGCCTCCATCCACATTGACAGGGCTGTACTGGAGCAGGTTGAGACCTTCAAGTTACTCTGTGTCCTGCCATCCAGGACCTCTATACCAAGTGGTGTCAGAGGAGCACCCAAGTCATAGACTATTCTGGCAAGAGGTACCAATGCACCAAGTCTGGAACCAACATGACCCTGAACAGCTTCTACCCCCAAGCCATAAAACTGCTAAATGGTTAACCAATAGCTACCTGGACAATCTGCATTGACCCATTTTGCACCAACTCTTTTGACTCATCACGTACGCTGCTGTTACTGTTGATTATCTATCTTGTTGCCTAGTCACTTTATCCCTACCTATACGTACATATCTACCTCAATTACCTCGTACCCCTGCACATCGACTCAGTACTGGTACCCCGTGTAGAAAGCCAATCGTTACTCACGTTATCGCTACTCATTGTGTATTTATTCCTTGTGGTATTATTTTTAAATTGTCCTATTTTTTCTCTCTGCATTGTTGGGAAGGGCCAGTAAGTAAGCATTTCACTGTTAGTCTACACCTGTTGTTTAAGCATGTGACAATTACAACTTATTTGAGTGATTTGATTTGACCATTCATCCAAATTAATGTCTAAACGGGATAATTCCTCCATCTTATTATGGAACCTGAGAGTCAGGGGCTCAGGTTTTTAATTTATGCATAAAAGCCTATTCCTCTATCAATATCTGGCTGATGTTATGTTTATGCTACAGGCCATGTCCCTTTTGATATTATGACCTAAGATACCAAAGTGTATTGCATAAAAACTGACCATTAAAATTGTAATGGACATACCTGTTCTTGTCCCAATATCATAACACCTTGTGGTTTGATTGGATGGTATGGAGCCAGATTTTCTCCACTGCCCCGCATGACTCCATCTTGGAAAGCCTCCCATACTCCATCTCGAGTTGTCCATGTGACACAGATGTGATGCCACTTCCCGTCGTTGATAATGAATGGTAATTTGGCTACCTGTAATGGATTTCAGTATTTTCTTTAAGTATATGAATGTTTTTTTGTTTTTTTTATCACTGCAGCAAACTAAAATCACAAGGCGTGCATACTTATTAAAAAGCTTGAGGCCTTATAGTCAGTGTGGTCTAATTCTAATTTCTTTGTAGTTTGCAGCGCAGGCATTCAGGCTGCCATCTGCATGTTCATACAAAAATAATAATTTTGATGCAATACTTTGCTTTCAAATAATATGTTTTAGACTGTTGGTGATATATGTATCAGGTAAAATAACATGTGTGCATACCTTGTCATTGATGAGTATCTCCATAGGGTTATTCCCCCACTCAATCAGCACCAGCTCGTTGGCCTGCCCTGGCACTGCGTATGAGAACGGCGTGCCCACCCCAGGTGACGCATTGGATTTGAGCCACATGCAGACAGTGAATGCGTACATCTCAGGGAGACTCTTCTTCACTTTGGCATACATGTAGTTGGTCCTCAACGGGAATGTCAGCTGGAATTTATCTAGCGGCCTGTTTTCTTTCTGGCCTGTAAACAAAACAGAGGACAAGGTTAAATATGTCACGTGTCACAATAATGATTGTGGGCTAGCCTAGGCCTATAGAAGCAGTGCTTGACTTGTGCAGGAGCTCACTGGTACCGAGTACTGGCACTTCAAATGTTCTACTGCTTGAGCTCCTGTTCCTCTTATAGAAAATTTGCTCCAAAATATTGTGGCGCTTGTGCACCTAAATATAAACAGTACCAGTACCCAAAATGAGTCCCGAAACCGATATCAGTCCAAGTCAAGCACTCAGAAGTTATAGCCTTTTATATTGGCTATCTGAGTGACACCAATTTGTTTGACATCAATGGTGGGACATTTTGTCCCGGCTTTAACAACCAACTGTGATTGTCAGGTCAAGATGAACGTTGTAAAATATGTCACTGAGAATCACGTAATGCACAGCGAGATATGCAGCGGATTGCTGCTGAAGGTTGAATGATCAATGTAGTTACAGTATACAACAAAATCCTGTTTCTTATCATTCCACGTTTTTTTCTACGGCATTATAGCTATCACATGAGCAAAGCAGTGTTAATAGTGGTCCTGTTCTCTCCTCACCTATCCCTCGGGACTTTAAAACTGTGTTTGTTGCCCGCTATAACGAGCCGGAGCTTTACGCCATAGGGTGCTGGCGAACTTTGCTCCGTTCAAAGTGCTCGTGGTGCAAGTGGATACGGCGGTTTCATTACAATTTAACGATTTGATCCGCATGAATTAAGGGGAAATTGCTGAATACAGAAGGCTGCACCATCCCATTTTTACGGATGCCTTAAACAGTAAATCACCTTCTTAAGCCATACATCTTTGTGGAATTGGATATGCAAAGCAATGCAGCTATTCACCCGATCCCATCCCCTCCCCTCTCACTGTCTCCTGCGACACAATGGACACCAGCCATGTTACCAATTGATTCCGTATCTTTACAGGAATCAATTCATTAGTAATAAACACCACTTTAGTTGGATTTGAAAGGTCTCCCAATAGTACTTTCTGAATTTTTTTTTTACGGCAATACTAATTGGATAAACTATGCTGGCCAAATTTTTTGGCGCTTTTTTGAGCTCGCACCTTTCTCAAGGTCGGTGATTCTCTGGTGCAGCGATGTGAGTGTCGACTCCACTCTACCGCGCTGCTCCGTCTCATTCCGCAGCCCAGGCTTGCCATCTTCTATACTGTTCACGCGGGATAACACCTGCTTCTCCAAATCGTCGATTTTACTCTGTAGCAGGTCTTTCAGACTGTTCGCTTGGACCGAGTTGTTGTTCCGACTGAATTGCTGTGGAATGAAATAATGATTCGTAAAAAAAAAACGTTTAAATAACAGTGAGAAACATTACAACCCAGATGCTGAAGGACATTGTAGGGCTAAGGCCAGATTAATTTATGTAAGGCTTATTGCCCTGTGGAGTTAGCAACATGGTAGCCTACATCAAGCAACTAAATTCGTCTCCGGCAAGGTGTCTGTACTCAGCATGACTTGTTAAGTTTCACGATTAGTGCAGAGTATTATGATACATGGTGGAGGGCTGTTCACCCCGGAAAGTAAACGTAATGACAAAGTACAATAAAAGAAGGGCGGCAGTGCGAGTAGGACAGGACAATGCAACGTTATTTAACCCATAGTGTAAACATGTTGTTTTTCACCCAAAATTAGTGGTGAAATGTATAAAGGCTATTATTTCGTTACGATTATGGTTCACCACATACCTCGAGATTTTCTAATCTCTGCTTTAGAGACTGTAAAGTCTGCGATAGTTGCGCCAAAGTGTCCGAGGGACCCCTTGATACATCCCCCATAGTATTTTTGGTCCCCGTCTCTTTTCTCCTTCCCCCAGGTCCGGGCTCGGGCGCACTCTGGCCCTCACAGCGAGTTAACTTGGAAGTCAGTTCTCTGATAGTCTCTTTTTGGTTCATAATGGTCTCCTTCTGCTGTAGGACGGTCTCCCGGAGTTGCATTACAGTGGTCTTCAGATCCTCTCCAGGCATAATGTTTTGCAAGGTAGCGGCGCATATGTCCATATCCTTGGGCACGGACGTGCAAATAAATTGAGTCTGTCCACCACCAAAGTCTTGGCACGAACCCTCCACGAATAAGTAAGAAAGTATAAAAAGTTTCCAAGAGATTGCCTTCTTAATGGCCTGCATTTCGCCGTGTGTGTTGTGTTGCATTTGGTTTAGGAGCAGCGGTGGTGTTTTGAGAGTGATTTCAGGACCACGGAGTTGTCCCTTTTTGTTGTAATCCGTCCGTGGCGCGCGCCCGGTTTATATAGCGCGCGTGGTCTGCGCTGAGCAGATTCACCGCATCACGGAGAGGAGGGGAGGAATCGCACTCTCGCAGCTTAATCGCCTAGCAAAGTCAGGGTGGAAGTAGCATCACGCTCAAAGATGAAACTCTAGTCTCCCGGATGCTAAATCATTCATTATGACGACAATTTGTCATTTCTTAATGTGTATTATTCATTTAAAATGTGCGGATTGGTAGTGAGCAATGGCATTAATGGGCATCAGGAAAGTCAGCTGTGTTCGTTTTGTGCATATAGGCAAAACCGACAGAACTGAATTCAGGGGCCCTTCAGCTCACACAACATGACTGAATCCCCTTTGGCCTGTGACACTGACAGCTCCATAGCCATTTTCTCATGTTACAATATTTATAATAGATAACATGGTCGCATGTTTACAGCAGCCAGCACAGCCATTAACATCAATATAATTACACTAGCTGCAGCTGTATTACCATCAATAGCTGCACTTCTTTGACTATCACACCCAGGTTTATTCTTTATTTGGTACATTAAATGGATTTCCCATTGTACAGTATAATTTTTATGAAACTTGACTCAGTGGTAATACCCAGATTGATGTCCCATGGGGTGTCAGCCTGTGAGACCCATATAGGCTGGTGCACTGATTCCCTGAGTGTGATACATCCATGCCACGAAGAGGAAAACAATACTGCAACGTGTCAACACAGTCTGCAGTATTTTAATGCAGTATTGTAATGCAGTATTGTAATGCAGTATTGTAATCATCTCAATAGTTCAGTCCCTAAAAATAACTTAATCTATCCCTTAGCCTTTTGCTATTTAAATTATTCATGGAGAGCAATATTACTTTTTTGGTTGCCTACTCAGCCTTTATTAATTATATCAGTGTTGAAAATCAAATGAAAACAGCTTGAATAAGTAATGGAAACATATTGGAGCTTAGATTAAAATTGATTTTCTTTAGGCAACTTCAGAATTGTGTACATTATAACGGACAATGTGAGTATATGTGATGGAAGGACATGGAGGACAGAGAAGCATTAAACCTAAAACTCCTTTACTGAACTCACAAATGATGCCTTCTATCCCAAGGGAAACTCATACCACTAACACATTTTATTGGAGGAGCGATCCTAGATTTGTACCTGCAGGCAACTTGTTCCCTGAGCAATGATCACAGTCCAAGTTATTGAGATGAAGATTCTATACATGTTTAGTGCTTAGTTTGAATGCTGTAAGTGCTGCACCTCAATGCCAAAGTGTTTCACCTCCTATCAGCTGACAGTCATAGATAGTCTTACCATGAGGTACACTATATATACAAAAGTATGTGGACACTGTTGAATATTTTTAAGCTTTTGTTCAATATTTTTAGGCCTATGATCCAAAGAACAGAATTGGAAGGTTAGAAACCACAATAGGTTATTCAGTAAACCAAATATAAAGTGGCATAGGATAGCAACATAATGGAGGTCAGCGCAGTCAGTGAAGCCCAATAGTTAGAGCAGTCAGTGAAGCCCAAGAGAAGATAATCGTATGGTTTTATGGGATACACTTAGACACACACTAGCTATAATATAAGAATGACTAGAATAGTTGAATAAAACAATGTCTGTATTGTGCTGTGGTTGTACCAGGTTGTAACACGCACTAAGAATTAGGGGTGCATATATGTTAATATTTATGAGTGTGTCTGGTTGCCTTCATGGGTGAATGTGTGAATCTTTGCACCATTACTAAGGGATCGCCACTATGGTTTCATTGTTTCGTATCTTGAAGGTTTATTGCCAATGGAAGAGTGTGTTATAGTTTGAAGGTTTTGAAACAATAGTGGAGGACTGTTAAGAGGTGTTAATCATCCTACCGGTGAGGGAGGGGCTATGCATGCTATGGAACCACAAATGTGTATAAGAAGAGCAGAGGAGTCTGGGAAGATTAGTGGTATATTACTTGCGTATTAAAAGTCTATGTTACTTTTCCAAACTTTGAAAGTGTTTTATTTTTAAGAGAAAGAGGGAAGATTTTCCACAACAACACCCCTTCAAATTGTCTATTTCAGCCACACCCATTGCTGACAGGTGTATCAAATCGAGCACACAGCCATGCAATCTCCATAGACATTCATTGGCAGTAGAATGGCCCGTACTGAAGAGCTCAGTGACATTCGATGTGGCACCGTCATAGGATACCACCTTTCCAACAAGTCAGTTCATCAAATTCCTGCCCTGCTAGAGCTGCCCCAGTGCTGAGCGGATACGTCTAGAAGCAACAACGTCTCAGTCACGAAGTGGCAGTCCACACAAGCTCACACAGAACGGGACTGCTGCGAGCTGAAGCGCGTAAAGATTGCCTGTCCTCGGTTGCAACACTCACTACCGAGTTCCAAACTGCCTCTGGATGCAACGTCAGCACAATAACTGTTCGTCGGGAGCTTCATGAAATGGGTTTCCATGGCCAGCAACCACACAAAAGCCTAAGATCACCATGCACAATGCCAAGCGTCGGCTGGAGTGCTATTAAGCTCGCAGCCATTTGACACTGGAGCAGTGGAAATAAGTTCTCTGGAGGGGTGAATCACGCTTCACCATCTGGCAGTCCGACGGATGAATTTGGCGGATGCCAGGAGAATGCTACCTGCCCCAATGCATAGTGCCAACTGTACATTTTGGTGGAGGAGGAATAATTGTCTGGGGCTGTTTTTCATGGTTCGGGCTGGCCCCTTAGTTCCAGTGAAGGGAAATCTTAATGCTACAGCATACAATGACATTGTAGACAGTTCTGTGCTTCCAACTTTGTGGAAACAGTTTGGGCCTGCGAGCCAGGCCTAATCGCCCAACACCAGCGCCCAACCTCACTTATTCTCTTGTGGCTGAATGGAAGCAAATCCCTGCAGCAATGTTCCAACATCTGGTGGAAAGCCTTCCTAGAAGAGTGGAGGCTGTTATAGCAGCAAAGGGGGGACCAACTCCATTTTAATGCCCATGATCTTGGAATGAGACGTTCGATGAGCAGGTGTCCACATACTTTTGTTCATGTAGTGTTTATGTATAATGGATGAACTGAGGGCGAGTGGTTCTTGGTTTTGTCCATTTAACTAAATGGGTCATTCCTTCCTCTATTCAATTCTCATTGACCATCGTGGTTGTCCTCTGATCAGATTATTGTGTTCTTAGATGAAATTCAGTCAGATGTGCACAAGGAATTAAACGGGTAGGAGGAGATTTATCGACTCTAAGCTCTGTGCATAACCATAAGGTTGCTAATAAAAATAATGTCTGTGTCCACTGATTCCAGCCAAGGGAAAATCATGTGATCTAAAGCTTTTCAGCTCTTCTGGGGGCGTTCAAGAGATGGAATGAAAGACTACATTTAGGGTTACGTAATTGTCTGAGTGTTTCATAACAGGCTGTAAAGGGTAAACCTGGAAAGGATGGAGTAGTGCTGTCATAAGAAATGGTTGGAATTCACATTGATGAAGAAGATGGAGGGGCATATCTTCTGCTCTTCCTTGTGTGAGATCAAACAAAAGTCTAAACTATCTCTAACCCTCTTCCGCTAACTAGCCCCAGGCCAATGTCAATATTTTATAGTCACTTTAATGACTTTTACCAAAACCAATGTATTTTTCTGAACCCTGTTACCCTACAGGAGCTCATACAGAATGCTCCAGACACCAGTAACTGAAAGGTCGCTGGTTTGAATCCCTAAGCCGACTATGTGAAAAATCTGTCAATGTGCCCTCGAGCAAGGCACTTAATCCTAATTGGTCCAGGGGCACAGTACTACTATGGCTGTCCCTGTAAAACAATACATTTCACTGCACCTATCCAGTGTATGTGACACTAAAGCATATACATTTTTAAAGATGATAGTAGACACTGCATTGTACTGTCATTGTACTTTTGATGGTTGTAAGTGCTCTGTCTCCAATAGTCTTTGTAGCAACTTAGCCCTGTTCTCTGCTCTGACACTGTCCATGAACATATGACACAAATACACACAATTTTTCCTTATCGGAGGTTAAACTTACATAACATTTTGTTGGTGGGCAGAAATGTTATCTGGGTGATTACATTTAATCTAATAGGTTGAAAAATAAATAAAAGCTGATTGCTCTATTTAAGTCTGGTTACTGTTTACCCAATCTACATTAGGCTACTTGCAGAAATGTCAAATTCTTTAGCTAATAGGGAAAACACAGCCCATTGTATTTCAAATGTATAACAGTATTGCTATCCACACCTACATGTAATGAACCCATTGGGACCCCTTGACAAAATTTTACAGCATAGCTAAATGTCCAGAAGCCTATCACTCATTATATATTAATCTCTCTGCTGCCCACACAAACAAATCACTGGCCCATATGTTTCACACACCAGAACAGTAATCACATCCTCCTCCATTCCTCTGTGCTCCAGGTATCCCCAAAACACTCATCCATCCCTCCCTCCCTCCGTCCATCACTTGACCTCCTCCCGTGTCTCACCCTCCCTTCTTCCTGTAGGCAGACAATACCTTCACTTAAGTGCTGTGTTGCTCCAAAATAATTAATCTGTTCTATTCAACGCATCCTGTGGATCTCACGAGTTCAACCTACCAACATCCTGACTCCTCTTAACAGAGGAAAAGCGCTTACAGCAGCTACTGAATTTATAATGCTGTTAGTTATGGCCCACAAGTGCATGCAATAATAATGGGCCCATTTGAAATGACTGTGTTGTTGGAAGGGAGTTTATTGAGCCAGACATAACATGGCATAACATGCATAGAATTGGAGATACTAGTATCATACAGACAGATGCTTACTGCTTTCATCCCACCTCCTTTAGCTCATTCCATAGCCCTATACTGCCAGAGCACAACCGCCCACCTGTTGGGCTGCACCTCCTCAATAATGCATTCACACACAGTGGAAACATTCTGGAATGCAAGAGATCAATGGCTGTAATTTCATATGTTGGCACCCAGCCCCACATCACTCTTACTTTCCCACCCTCTGCTGTGGTAGAGGACATTAGATTAAAAAAAGAGCACGCCCAGTGCTATCAGAGGTTTTTACTTCCACCACCTACAACATTTCTGCCTTTTTTCACTTTTTAAATGGAAGTTGATGTGCAAAACATGTCCATCTATGGTGATGATGAATGGTAAGCACTGTGGTAAGTTGTTTCTTGGCCAGGGAACTGTGTAGCCCCAGATTGTTGCCTCCTCTTTGCCTCTCTACCCTCATGAACCACATTAATGACTGACTGTCCCCTGGCCCTTCCTGTCTTTCCTCCTCCTCCTCCTCCTCCTCCTCCTCCTCCTCCTCCTCCTCCTCCTCCTCCTCCTCCTCAGTGCTCTGTTTAGTTGTCAGTCCTCAGGGCCCATGGGAGGTACTCTGTTCCTCTATGACTGGAGGAAACGAGGCGTAGTATAGCTCCTTGTGTAACAGATAAGGAATCTGAGCCTTGGAGGGTTGACATAGCCTGGGTACCAGTCTGTTTAGCTAACGTACCACTGCTTGTACTCCGTGGCATATGACACAGACGGGTACCCAGGTTAGGGTTGACTCTGATTGACCCCACAGTTTCCTCCAGGCAGCTTGATAGATGACCTCCAGATGACATTATTTCACATCAAGTCTTTTCATGTTCTGTACACTAATAAGGGCATCACACCCTTCTCTACTGAATACCTTTACATCACACCCTTCTCTACTGAATACCTTCACATCACACCGTTCTCTAATGAACACCTTTACATCACACCCTTCTCTGCTGAATACCTTCACATCACACCGTTCTCTAATGAACACCTTTACATCACACCCTTCTCTGCTGAATACCTTCACATCACACCGTTCTCTAATGAACACCTTTACATCACACCCTTCTCTGCTGAATACCTTTACATCACACCCTTCTCTACTGAATACCTTCACATCACACCGTTCTCTAATGAACACCTTTACATCACACCCTTCTCTGCTGATACCTTTACATCACACCGTTCTCTAATGAACACCTTTACATCACACCCTTCTCTACTGAATACCTTCACATCACACCCTTCTCTACTGTATACCTTCACATCACACTATTCTTTACTGAACACCACATCACACCCTTCTCTACAGAACACCTTCACATCACACCCTTCTCTACAGAACACCTTCACATCACACCCTTCTCTACAGAACACCTTCACATCACACCCTTTCTACTGAATAACCTCGGAGAAGCTAATTAAGCCATAGCCGTTATTACTCATCATTTCTCATTGTTTCTTTGTTGGTCTTTCCCCCATGCTCTGCACTCAGATGAAGACGTTTTTCATACATCCATCCCCTTATGTTTTATTAAAGGTTATCACATTTCATTATTTTCCTTTGTGCAAGGTGGCCACACAAAATTGATCCAATGCATCATCTGCTATTGGAGTCATTTTCCATGCTGATGTAACATTATTCTTTCTGTGTTGCGGTGCAGAGGGGTAATGCTGTTGTAATGCTGACATGTACTGTACATGATCTCCAAAGCACTCAGGTATTCATTGCCATTTTTGTGATGTGGTATTTTGACATGAATAAGCAAACAGGCTTCCAGTAATGTTCTCAGCTTGCCTCTGTAGATTACATGCTTTTTCAAGGTTTGGCTATTGTGTATGATTAGATTTTTTGGATGATTAGCTTTCATGACATAGATCCTTTTACTGTTGTAATGAACATTGGCCATATGTTTGCACCCTTATAATGGTATTTATCATATGATCCTGGCCTGCCCATGTTCCTACCAGGGAATGTAAACGAGTCGATTTGTCTTACATTGTAGATCGTGTACACCCCTGAAGCAGTCTGTGTAGTCAGAAACTTGAACAATAGCAATGTCAGACAATCTTTCTAAACCTGCAGGTATGATTTGAATTAGGTATTAAGCATTCTCTCATTCTCATGGTCGGAGGTATTAGATTTCAATCTCATACTGCTCTCAAACAAAGATGAAACCTGGATGTGGAAGCAGCTTCTGTAAGATGTTTGAAAAAATATATATTTTCACTATGTAGTAGTACAGGCCTGCAGGCTACAGTATGGTGTAAGTACTATCCTACAGCTACTAATGAGACAACCTAAGCATAACTGTATGTTTTATTAGCCATATAAATTCAGATGAATCCAGCAGTGCCAACATTTCACGCTCCGCTCACACACAGTTTTACTCAAACCCTGGTAATGCTCGATTGGTTTTGCGTTTTGCATACGAAGCGCCCAAATTAAGGTGAGAGTTCAGCGTAATGTACAGTAAATGCAAACGTGGATCACAGTGTAAACACATCACATGAATATGAAGCACACAGCTCAAGGCACTATCAGTCTCTGAATCTCTTACACTTTTAGATATCATAAAAGAGCTATTAGCAAAAATACTTGTGGGCTACTGTGGGTATTGGATCCATGTTCACGTCAATACTGTATGCACAATGTAAAGTTGTATACTATGCTTTCAAAACTCATATACAGTCATGACTTATATAAACTCTTGAAAGCAGGTTATGTGTAGGTGGGAATCTCATGTCTGGGCATGTAGCAGTCACCTGTCAGAGAGACAGAGCAAGCATGCAGAGCTGTCAAGAGGTCCAGTTTAATTAATGGATGTAGACAGCCAAAATGAAACTAGCTAGCTTCCTCCAGCACTCTGTCTGGTACTTGAGCCCAATGTGATGGAATTGCTGAAGTCATGTCCATCAACCTGTGTCTGGAAAAAAAGTAATAAAAGATGTTGAACAAAGTTAGTAAAGTAATTGATATTCAAAAACACCCACACTGTATTGATGAGATAAAGATTCCTAACGCACAGAGCCCATATGGGTGTTTTCCTCATCATGGGCGATTAGAAATGTATTCAGACAGCTTTTTAGATTCTGTGAAATGCTTCTGGAATGTGTTTTCCACTAACCTGTGTCTCTGGGTTCTGTAAAGTTATTTTTGCTCTGACCTGGATGACTTCCGCTACATCTCAATTAATCAAAATTATATTCTGGTATGAGTAAAAAAAAAATCTGCTTGAGGCGCCAATAGATGGAATGCAGGAAGTGCACATTGTTACCTTAAAAAGCATTATCTGAAGTTCAGGCCTCTTTGCTGAAGTTCAGGCCTCTTTGCGATAGATAGATAGATAGATAGATAGATAGATAGATAGATAGATAGATAGATAGATAGATAGATAGATAGATAGATAGATAGATAGATAGATAGATAGATAGATAGATAGATAGATAGATAGATAGATAGATAGATAGATAGATAGATAGATAGATAGATAGATAGATAGATAGCACAGACTGGTAGAAAGTATGTAGTAGTTTATTGCACACGTTGAAGGACCTAAGCCTCTTCAGAAAGTAGATTCGGCTCTGGCCCTTTTTGTACAGAGCCCCGGTGTTACCAGCCCATTCCAGCCTGCTGTCCTTATGGACTCCCAGGAACTTGTATGAACCAACCATTTCCACATCCATCCCCTGTATAGGGACTGCAGTCGGTTGGGCCTTGGTTCTCCTGAAGTCCACAACCATCTCCTTTGTTTTGCTGATGTTGAGCTGAAGGTGGTTTTGCTTACACCACACCACAGTCCTACCATGTAACTGCTGGAGGACCGAGAGGAGTGGGGGGTCATGTGAAGGTTACAGTGTTTCTTCAGAGGGTATATACAGTGCATTCGGGAAGTATTCAGACCTATGATGTTCAATTACAGCCTTATTCTAAGATTGATTAAGACAATTTTTGCCCTCATCAATCTACACACAACACCCCATAATGACAAAGCAAAAATAGGTTTTTAGAATTTTTTTCAATTGTATAAAAAATAAAAAACTGAAATATCACATAAGTATTCAGATCCTTTACTCAGTACTTTGTTGAAAGTCTTCTTGGGTATGATGCTACAGGTTTGGAACACTTACTGTATATTTTGGGAGTTTTTCCCATTCTTCTCTGCAGATCCTCTCAAGCTCTGTCAGGTTGGATGGGGAGCGTCGCTACACAGCTATTTTCAGGTCTCTCTAGAGATATTCGATCAGGTTCAAGTCTGGGCTCTGGCTGGGCCACTCAAAGACATTCAGAGGCTTGTCCTGAAGCCACTCCTGCGTTGTCTTAGCTGTGTGCTTAGGGTCGTTTTCCTGTTGGAAGGTGAACCTTCACCCCAGTCTGAGGTCCTGAGCACTCTGGAGCAGGTTTTCATCAAGGATCTCTTTGTACTTTGCTCCGTTCAAAGTACCCCTCAATCCTGAATAGTCTCCCAATCCCTGAAAAACATCCCCACAGCATGATGCTGCCATCAGTAGGAAGTTTACATACACTTAGGTTGAAGTCATTAAAACTCATTTTTCAACCACTCCACAGATTTCATGTTAACAAACTATAGTTTTGGCAAGTCGGTTAGGACATCTACTTTGTGCATGACACAAGTAATTCTTCCAATAATTGTTTACAGAAGCTTCTAAAGCCATGACATCATTTTCTGTTTAAAGGCACAGTCATCTTAGTGTATGTAAACTTCTGACCCACTGGAATTGTGATATAGTGAATTATAAGTGAAATAATTTGTCTGTAAACAATTGTTGGAAGAATTACTTGTGTCATGCACAAAGTAGATGTCATAACCGACTTGCCAAAACTATAATTTGTTAACATGAAATCTGTGGAGTGGTTGAAAAATGAGTTTTTATGACTTTTTTATGACAACCTAAGTGTATGTCAACTTCCGACATCTTTCTGAATGTGCTGTTGAACATGGTTCAGAGCTGTATGTACGTTGCATAAGTTCATTGTGCCTGGATTACTGTGAGTCGATGGTATAAACTCATTCATATGAATGTGACGTAACGTAGGGGAAGATTATCTTGGAAGATGTGACTGAGAGTGTGTTGACCACCAGGGGCCATCTGTCTCTGTCTCTGGCAACGATCTCCCAACTCTCAGATTGGAAATACATGACATGTATTGTACACCCCTGAGTGAATAGAAACACAGATACACTCACTTCCTGGAGCTTGGAAAGCATGATAATTACTGTGGGAAGGATAATGGTTTTACCCTAAACAGATGTAGGCTTTATGGAAGTGGGGTTAAAATGGATTGTTACTTATAGTCTGTCCATCAACATCTTGGCCTTTACAGCCATTGGTCCTCAGACTGTAATCAGAGCAATGCTATTAAAGCCAGACCTGTCTACTATCTTGTAGAAGCCCTATAAACTCCCCCCTCCAGCTCCGAAGGCTGGTCTGAAAACAGATCAGGATCAATGTCTCCACATGAAACACCTGTCTCCCCAAACCACCAGTGGAACCCAGGCGATCCCACTCCACTCCTGTGTGGAATCACAATGTTGTGGCAGAAAGCGGAGGCAGATGCTTTTTATACACTTGTGTTATCTGGAGGGAATGCAGCATAGCATCTCTCTCTCTCTTGCTCTCTCTCTCTCTCTCTCTCTCTCTCTCTATCTGACTGCTTTTCACACTATCTTTTTCTTTACCTTACTCTCAGCCTGTCTTAACTTTTTCTTACTATAATTGTTCCTTGAATTTTGTTACTCTAATTTTATAGTATTCTTCTCTTCTCTCTCCACATCTTTTTTTTTTTACATTCTCTCCCTCTATCCTTCTCAGTTCCTCCTTGCCAAATCCATGCTGTGCTGGCGTCCTCTGTCATGAGTGCAAACAAGCGTACGTGCACAAATGCACACACACACGCACACACAAACACGCACACACACACACACACACACACACACACACACACACACACACACACACATGCACACACACATGCACACACACACATGCACACACACAAGTCCATTCTGACAGGCCTGCCTGTTCTACTTCTTCTGTCAGACAGAGAGCCCGAGAGGCCCCACTCACACTTCAACATCAATAATACAGCTCAAGCTTTCCCCCTGCTTCTAAAAATAGATTTCCTTCTTTGTTGAATATTTCATTCCCCCCTTCTTCTTCTTCTCTCCTCTATCTCCTTCACGAAACAACAACCCTCTCTCTACGTCCCACAAATAATCCATGCTCTGAACGTCCACTGTCTAGCGGGCTTCTCCCATGTTCTTCAGTCTGTCCATCTCACCCCCACCTTCCCAGTATCTCTCCCTATGCCAAGTCAATGTGTGTTGTATGCTCTCTGCATGGTGCTGGGCTCTGTACTGAAGGGGTGTAATTACATGACTGAATGCATACATACAACCGGTTGAGCTTAACACACTGTCTTTCTCCAGTTAGCTTTAACCGTTGACAGAATGTGCACATTTTCATTTCATGTGATCCATTGTGAGTGTATGTCACACATGCCAAGAGATGAAGCTTTACTGTCACATTTTTCAGCCAATTTATTCTGCACATCTATAGTCTTTACTCTCTCTGGGGGTCATTTTATTTATACCAAACACTCACAATGGTGTATCACATTGCATCATCAGGGTTTTTCCTCCCACAAAATACCAATATTCCACCTCCACGACCTCTCCACGACTTTTCCACGTCCATAATAGTTTCTAAAACAGGACATTTTATGTTTTTCACAGCGATCGATGTGAGTGGACTCTCATTCATCATCAAGAGAGGCAGACTATAGACTGAGGAGAAATTGCAGTGTAAGTGTTTAAGGAGGTGATGATGTCTATGGAAAGTAGACACGTCCGTGCGTCACTCAGTCACCCATTTCCTATCAGCAATTCACTGGGTACAAATATTCTCTGCTTTTTAAGGGGAGGTTTATAGGGCTGTTGGGTTCACCTCACCTATCTCTCCCATCGTTGTGCTTTTAGCTGGCTGTGTGGCTGACGCAGTCTGGTAATGTCAGGCTAATGTTTCCCCTCAGACCCTTCTAGACTGTATGTGAAGAGTGACGGGGAGAAGAGTGCTCTGCTGAGAGTTGAATTTAGTTATGCCTGCTGCTCTGTCCCTGTTATGTAACGTGTCCAAACGGAGCACAGCTTCCTGCTGATGGACAAATACTGCTGATGAGGGAAGCCCCCTGTCTATCCTGCCCCCTCCCCTGCTAGCCCTTGACATCGTGTAGGTGCATGTGGCAAGGCTGTGCAGTTCCCCTACGCACGCAGCTCTTATTTTAATACGAAGGAATTCATTGGAAAGTGGGATGATGTGTCAGAGATGACATACAGTACTGTGTTTCTGCTAGGTTTCTGGAAAAAGGTGCCTACCATGTTCAATTATTATACTAGGATTATATGATCAGCAGTATTTTTCACGATTATTTCATTTAGTATTCTAATGTCTGACTGTCCCTTCAGCACCATCCTGGACAGTGACACCTGAGGAGGCAGGCCAACCCTCAACCGAGTTCAACCTGAAACCCCCATGTCTTTTTACAGAGCCCAAGGAGGAATCCCCACTATTCCCTTATAGGCTGACTGTAGTTGATTTTGTTTGTCTTTTTTGCGTCCAACATTCCAACCCCAGTAGAATAAGCAAAGCTACATTAGTATACAGTGTTCTCCAGATATAACTGTTTATTATTTTATTGTGTTTGCTTATTAGATCCCAGAGGTACAATATAATGAGGTGTGCAAAATTATGTTTGGAGAAGGGATTAAAGTACTGTTGAGATTATTCTCTCCTGTTTACCATGTTTGTCATACTTGGACACAGGCTCAGACAATGGGTTCCTCAGACAATGGGTTCCTCCGACAATGGGTTCCTCTGACAATGGGTTCCTCAGATAATGGGTTCCTCAGACAATGGGCTCCTCAGACAATGGGCTCCTCAGACAATGGGTTCCCCAGACAATGGGTTTGGTTTAGGGGCTTTACCTGGACATGCTAATATGGTACAATAGTCCTTCTATAATTAGGAATAAGATATTGTACTATATAATGCATGTGATTAATAAGTGATCAAATAAGACCAAAAAAATGTGTTTTTCAAATCAGGACTCTCAAACTTACAGTGAAATCACAAAATTAAAGTTGAAAGACAATAGTGCTTGAATAAATCTAAATGTATGTCAAGACATACTACAAATCACCAATTGTTCGTCTGGCATACGTTTGAAAGAATTCTCTTTCCTGTGAGATTGTACTTTATTTATTTGATAAAGAGGGTAAAAATAGTGCTGCATTCTTCAGATGTGAGTTGCATCTTTTCTATCAGAGCATTGTAGCCAGTAACCTCTGCCCACACTGGAATCAATCATAACACCCTGACAGACCTCAGCGCTACAGTCCAAACTGAACCAGACCTAAACATTGCCATGTTGTACTTTGACTTTACCCTCGAAAAACCAATTGCCTTGACTAAACAGTCCGACAGAAAGTTTCCATCTGAACCAACTTCTTTTCAAAAGCATGACACTTAAGGGTCAGCTACATCTTTGAATTATACTTTTAGACCAGTGCTTGTCTCTCTCCGATGTTTTCCCAGTGTCTGATTGTTATTGGCTCCTGTGGCCTGCAGCTTGCTGTGAGGATTTCTGTTTGTCCTAGT
This sequence comes from Thymallus thymallus, assembly GCA_023634145.1. Lineage (NCBI taxonomy): Eukaryota > Metazoa > Chordata > Actinopteri > Salmoniformes > Salmonidae > Thymallus > Thymallus thymallus. Next base: position 20,812,773 of record CM042397.1, on the reverse strand, counting down.
TTCTGCGTGATGGAGAGATGCTAGAGGCATGGAGGGTGAGTGAGTGTTAACTTTGTCCTTGGGACATCCATCGTCTACTGGGGATACGGGGGACGGGGTCCAGCGATCGATGGAGACTACAGTGGTAATGGCCTTAATGACCCGAGCAGGCAGAATTATCAGTGCCCATTGATCTGGGGATGCAGGGAACCAGTTAAATGGAAGTTAAAGGTCATGTTTTACTGACCTCTGACATCGGTGTGTGTTCATTAGGTAGTAAACACACACACTCTCTCTCTCTCTCTCGCTCTCTCTCTCTCTCTCTCTCTCTGTGTTTCTCTCTCTTAATTTCTCTCGCTCTCTCTGTCTTTCTCTCGCACCTGCTCTCGTCTCTCAGGACACAGTTGTTTGTGCTGTTGACATGTAAATAAGTACGATTCTGTTAGTATGCTGGGCACTGACAGTGTGTTCTGTTGTCTGTTCTGTTATGTTGTGTGTTCTGTTGTTCTGTTGTGTTCTATTAGTATTCTGGGCACTGACAGTGTGTTCTGTTGTCTTTAGACACTACTTACTGTAAATTCACCCAACCAGACCCACAATCAACTCAGGTTGCATCATAAGTTCTGAAGAGGCATAGCTGCAAGCAATTAATTTCATCATAGTCTTACACTATATCAGCTAGTTCTTCAATGTTTTACATTGATGAATGCTAAAAGCTATACACTCCCTCAGACCTTTACAGAGCATATTCATAATTCAGCATTGCATCTTCCTAAACATCCTGGGGCATCTGTACACATGCAAACTGCGTCTCTGTATTTACTCTTAAAAGCAATGTTCCTTATTCAGGGTACACTGAAATAGTTGGGGAGGAGGCAGGCAGCACTGTGCACACTGTTTGATGAATCACATTCATTTTTGTTCAGCTCAGTTCACTCACGTCATCATGCAAGACCGTGCTAAGATGTTGCTGCCGCAAAATAGCATTAGGCACTGGGATAGATCCTGTTATCAGAAGTGACTCTGTAACCATCGTAATATTGCATTTAATGTCAGTAATGAACGCTGAATAGTAAATCATGGACAGTCTCTGTAGTGACAGTCTCTGTAGTGACAGTCTCTGTAGTGACAGTCTCTGTAGTGAAGGAGTGTAGAAGTGGCTGAGTGCAGCTGTAATTAGGCACTGGAGGCAGCAGACTTGTGATGTGTCACAATTGTGCAGTGAGGCTAAGCATCTGTGATGGTTCCGTTCATCAACCGATAGATCTGGAGGGCACTGCCTCTCTCTTCACCTCATGAACCTCAGTTATGGACATTATTGCCCACTAGCACGTCACTGACCATTATCTAAGCACAGTATAGTAACGGCCCGCACTACACAAGCACAACAATGTATTGTGTAGTGGGGAAATATTTATAATATATTAATATTATCTATATCTCAAATGCAACCCATAATAAGAATAGGCAATTAATATGATCAAGGCTATTAAATGGAATATCTGACTCCATAAAGATTATTTAACAATATGCAAGAGCTTAGAGCTGAGTTACAGTAACAGGAAGGTCAAGAAAGGACTAAGAATTGTCTATATCAAAGGCAGATATTTAATTACATTGTAAAAATGTATGAAATCATATACAAGGCATAAACTTAAGTTACAATGCATTAACAAGCATTACAGGGCAGTATTCTAGGCATGAGCAGAGAGGGAGAGAGAGCCATTGCTTGATATATGGTCCATAGCACATGGGAAAGGGAGAAAGAGAGTGAGAGAGAGAGAATATTTCACCAGGTCAGGTCAGGAACAAAGTGAAAGAGACAATGAATCTGCAACTCCTTTATAACATCTGACCTGTTTGGATTTTGAAATCTTAGTTGTTGACCAATAGCATTACTGTTGAGTTAACGTCCAATCAAATATCATCACAACAGAACAAACTAGGGGATAGCAAGAGCAACATAGAGAAGACTGAATTCCTGAGAAGACAATAAACCCTCTTGCATACAGGGTCCCATCGGGGACTGGGCCACCCTACGTTGTGGGCTGAATCCCCTAATTGTATCATAACTCAGACATTGTGGTTCGTTATCTAGTTGACCCTCCCATACTAAAGACTAAAATGTGAGTCTCCCTGGTATAGCCAGCCTTCTACCCCCTCTGTGGATAGACACTGACACACAGACACCTCATGGCTCACTACCGCTCAATTAAAACTCAATGTTCTTCCCAGGTGCTAGACAGAACTGCCTCCTAAGCCTCCATGCATCGATCAAAGAAACCGCTGTCCAGGTTTCAAACAAAAGCAATATTGCACATTTCTGCAAATTCAAAGTGTAGTAGACTGCTGAGGAGGCAGCAGAGACTCACTCAGAGTTAGGGGTTATGAAAGACTCAGCAGAGACAGAAAAGGGACAACGAGGGCTGCTGGTCCTATTGAGCAGAACTAGGTGGTTTTACTATAGTAAGCAGCTTGTCTGCTCCTTGTGAGGCTATTGGTTGAGCAGTCAGATTCATTCATCCATGCTCAATCCAGCCATCCATCTTTTTCATCCAGTCTTTTTTTTTGTTGAGGTCGTTACAGAGCCCAAGGAGGAATCCCCACAAATTGCCGTTTTGTGACACAAAGAAAATCTGTATTTTACAACACACAGATCCAGCTACAGTTTAAAAAAGTTTGTTGGATTGAATTGATCGTGTTTGATGAGTAGGAGACCCAGAGATGAACCTGGAGGTTCTAGAATCAGTACAGTGGGCATTTTCTATAACTAACTTTACCTGATCACTGACTCTGTCAGTCCGCTGTAGGTGACTCACAGTCACAAGTGTGTGTTTTTTAAGTAGGCGGGGTCATAGGTCTCGGGTGGGAGGGTTGGTTCTGAAAACACATTACAGGGGGTCCTAGCTCCTCCCACGTGGTTCCAGGGTCACAGTGTGTGGACAAGAGCCAGGGCCTCAATTCAGCCAGTACTCTGCCCACTCTAACAACACAGACCAGCATGATAGGCTGATATTTTTATTTTAACCTTTATTTAACTAGGCAAGTCAAATTCTTATTTACAATGGTGGTCTACCTACAGGGCCAGCCCCTGGAGAAAATTAGGGTAAAGTGCCTTGCTCAAGGACACATCGACAGGTTTTTTTTTTTTTTACCTTGTCGGGCAGGGTATTCGAACCATCGACCTTTACGGTTACTGGCCCAACGCTCTAACCGCTAGGCTACCTACCGCCCTCTATTATGATAGGTTCATTTTGTGCTTGGTGAAAATTATGGGTATTTTAAGCTATGGTAATAAAACTCTGATGAGCTGTTGATGACTGTGCCTTTTAAGTACTGCAGTGCTATAGGAGAGCTTGGTGCCAGAGAACCTGTGTGTGATAATGAGAGACCTAAGACCTGCTCCGTTTTGTACCAACCTATCAATCTGTGTATGTCTGACTTGCTGGACCTCCTAGATTCTGGAGACCAGATACAGGAACACTTCAGTTCTGTCTCTGTTGCCTCAAACGGACAGCGCATTCTGGTCCTATGGACAGAAGACATTGCCACCTCGCTCAGAGGAAAGAAAAAAACAGCACTGAGACCTTTGGAGTATGTCGTTTATGTTAGGATACAGCATTGCTCTGGTCTAGTCAGTGTCTGGTCTTTGGTATAATGGGTGTTGATACTTGCTCTGTTGGAGAATAATGGAAGTTAATTGCACCCTTTAGCGTTTGTATTGTTTCGAAAGTCCCACCGAGATCAAATTTCAAACCGTCAACTATAGCCGTTTTGAAAAGGAACACCTTGTTTCCAAGAGGCTTTATGGTACAGGTTGACAGAGATCACTGTGTCCTTGGAACATTTGTCCTATCTCTAATTGGAGGAATGTGAGGAGTACTCTGGTTAACCTACTGCAGGGCCAAGGTTTTCTCTCTAATTGGAGCTTTAGTCTTCTGGTTCATGAAAGGGCTGTCAATGTTGTTCTCATTATCACACTCATAACAATATGTTTAATCTTATTCCTGGAATATGCCGCATCAAACTGCAGGCAGGTGCTGTATGAGATCAGATGTCTATCAATAGAAAACGCAATGTGAGCTGAGCAAACCTGTTGCTCAGTGTGTTGTGTGCAAAATCTGATACAAGTGAATCCACATTAAATTGACAGCCTTTTGTCAATATGTTGCTACTAGAACCGAGGCCATTTTCCCTCTGGTGTTGATTCAGTGCCTTAGACCTCTGCGCCCCTCGGGTGTTTTATTTTAAGTAGAGACCCCAATTAATTCCCGCGGTGCATTGGACGGGCAACCTTTGCAACTAATTTCCATATAAAGTGAGCTCCACTCCACATAGCATGCATGTGCCCTGTGGTGTAAGAAATCACATGCAGCATAAATCTAATTTATACATGATCATGTTTATGTTAGAGAAAGATTTCCCCCACAAAGAGATTTAGAGAGTTATTATCTTCACAGTACTTGTAAGTAAGACTTATGAGGACTGTATGTGTGTATGTATGTACAGTATGTACGTGTGTGTGTGTGTGTGTGTGTGTGTGTGTGTGAATTAGTCCCTGCAGTGTCTGTACCACATGCTATCCATCCACACTGAGAGGATGACATTGTGTTGTGTGTACAGGGCTCTCCTAGCTGACACAGCTGTGTGTGGGCTGTGTTCTGCTGACCCTCTGATCCACCATAGTGAACAACACCCTTCCACCACCTTTCATCCTATGCATCACGATCACACACACACACACAGCTGGAGGCACAACAAACATGCACAAATGTTATGTTATTAGTTTGAGAAAATGTCTGAAAAGTGCCAATGATTCAGCTTGACATTTTGAGTATTTTAGTCAGAATGCAGGATTCCAATGTTCCTTTATCTCAGTCTGCAGGGACACAAATGCATGATTCAAACCACCCACTGTTGAGTTCACCACTAGAACATTCCTTTTTCCATTGCCATGATACAGTATCTCATACAGGCATCACAGTGTAACCTGGGGTTGGATCGGTGCAGCCAACCCTGCATTGCAGCTATGGTATAGATAAGGTGAATGGGTACTCAGTAGAAAGTGCTTCTCCATGGCCCTGGTCTGAGGCTAGGTGGGAGACCTTCAGACAAAAAGCACTCTGAAAAGGAAGAATGAGTGGCTCGCACACACACACACACACACACACACACACACGCACGCACGCACGCACGCACGCACACACACACACACACACACACACACACACACGCACGATCACATACATACACACCACCCGTTGTCTGTGAGCTGTTTGCTGTGATCACAGGCATCCCTCCCTCTCCTGCTCCTGGCCTATCCTTTGTGCAGGCACAATCAACCAAAGTACAAAAACACAGAACCCTGAAGGTCGTTAACCTGCCTGCTGTTGCTCTGCCCTTCAGTGGCCTAATGTACCTAGGAGGACTCTGTCCTGAACAACAGAACAAACGAGTTTCAAGGTGTTAGCAGGTTTTATCTGCGAGGAATAGCATGTGGTGCTTTAGATTGGTTCACCCCCCCCTCGAGTCACCATGCATCAGGTGTCTGAGCCAGCCTATCCTAACAGGGTAGAGGCTGAGATGAGGCAGTCTATCCTAGCTGGGTACAGGGTGGCTATAGCCTCTAGCCTCTAGCCTGGCCCTGCCACCAGATGTGCACGTGGTCCCAGCCAGCCAGCTGCAGGGATCAATGGCCTACATATCAGCCATTCAGATGGGAGGATTAACAGAGCTAGAGCTATTAACCTGCACATGTACAGTGCTTCAGTATATCTGTGTTCTGGTTTCTTCTTTCTCTCTGGTGGTTTGACAGGGCTATTTGTAGATCCTAATAGTCTTTGGCATGGTTTGTTTTACCAAGTTTTGGTCAGCTCCTACTACACTACTACCTCGTATCTTATGAACGAGGTCTCATAGCTGGCCAATGACAGAGGTCGTTATGGGTATGGGAAAGGGTGGTGTAGTGAGAGCCTTGGCCCAATCTCATAGCAGCTCCATAGATCAGCAGCATATCTCTCTCACCTAGCAGATGGGTATGTGCACGGACCCAGCCAAAGGATTCACTACTGTCACAATCCAGTTACCATACAGTACACCTTCAATGGCCCACAGTGAAAAACACAACAAAGGTTCAGTCACCAGAAGATGCATCAATCGATGTCACATGTCCTTGATGGCAGCTAGCCCACATTAGGTCACCCTGTGACAGACTGGACTCACTGGACAGACAAAGGCTATTTTACTTAAATGTGTGCACCTCCAATAAGTATGATATGTTACGTTATACATGCAGTAATGGTATGGTTACTTAAGACAGAAACTAAAGTAGGGACGTTGTTCAGGGAGGATGGGTGGGTGTGTACCGTGACCATCTAGCAAGGCAAAGTTTGTTTGTTTGAGACACGTTGGGGACAACTGTAACATTTTAGCTAATCCTTCCCTTAACCCTTTTCCTATGCTTAACCTAATTCATCTAACCTGCAACGTAAATTATCCTAACCTTTGTTGTTAATTCTCCTAACCTTTTACGTACATTATCCTAACCTTTGTTGTTAATTCTCCTAACCTTTTACGTACATTATCCTAACCTTTGTTGTTAATTCTCCTAACCTTTTACGTACATTATCCTAACCTTTGTTGTTAATTCTCCTAACCTTTTACGTACATTTTCCTAACCTTTGTTGTTAATTCTCCTAACCTTTTACGTACATTTCCCTAACCTTTGTTGTTAATTCTCCTAACCTTTTACGTACATTATCCTAACCTTTGTTGTTAATTCTCCTAACCAGCAACATACAATTCTCCTCAATTTATTCTCCTTTATTGTTGTGATGCAACAAGCAGCCTGGTCTCAGAGAAAGACATATAATACTTTACATCCCCCAAGATGCATGTAACTTACATAATCTAATTTGTATGTTATTGTATGACTGGGTAAGATTTATGATACTATACGTCCTCTAATTAGTTTGATATTGTATGCTGATATTCCATTCATAACGTAGCCCAACGTAATGTAATATATCATACTAAATGGAGGGAACAAATGTACTTACTAAATCCTACAAATTGTCCTGAGGCTAGGTTGCCTGTTGGGGCTGAAGAGCTTCCTGGGGGTTACAGTGAAGAACACACTCTCACCATCTCATGTGCTTCTATTGAATCAATAAAATCCTGTTGTTTTCATCCCCTTTAATTGCCCCAGAACATAAATACAAACAAGATTAAAACAACTACAGCTTGTGTGACTAATAGTAATAATGATAGCTTGTAGCACTGTGTGACTAATAGTAATAATGATATCTTGTAGCACTGGGTGACTAATAGTCATGATGATAGCTTGTAGCACTGTGTGACTAATAGTCATAATGATAGCTTGTAGCACTGTGTGACTTATAGTAATA